>CM062807.1:862837616-863437616 GCA_031772625.1 Pinus tabuliformis | reverse complement strand
GTCAAGAAAATGTCCTGTTAGCTTGTAACATGGCTGAAACACATAGTGAGGACATATGGTTTTTAGACTCAGGTTGCAGCAACCATATGACAGGGAATGTAGCCCTCTTTTCAGCCTTAAATCAGAATTTGAAATCAGAGGTCACTCTAGGAACTGATAGTAAAGTGTCTGTTATGGGAAAAGGGGAGGTAAAAATATTCACAAAACAAGGAGAAAAGAAAACCATAGCAGATGTCTACTATGTCCCCGGAATGAGATGTAACCTATTGAGTGTTGGACAACTTATCCAAAAGGGTTACAATGTTTACTTTGTAAATGATGTGTGCACCATCATGGATATACCACCCAGCAAAAGATGCATTGCTGAAGTGAAGATGACAAGGAACAGGATGTTCCCTCTCCGGATCCGGGCAGACATGAAAAACAAAAGGGAAATGGCAGCAGTCACCCAAGAGGCCTTCCAAAGCGTGCCAAAGGATGAGAACTGGTTATGGCACTTGAGATTCGGGCATCTAAATTTTGGAGGTCTAAACTTATTGAGCAGAAAAGGAATGGTAAGAGGATTGCCATTGATAGAGAAACCGGACAGCCTATGTGAAGGCTGCATTTTGGGAAAACAACATAGAGAGAGTTTTCCATCAGGGAAAAGCATAAGGGCAAAGACACCCTTAGAGATTATCCACTCAGATTTGTGTGGACCAATGCAAGCTCCATCTTTAGCTGGCAGCCTATATTTCTTGACATTCATTGATGATTTTACAAGAAAGACTTGGATATATTTCCTCAAGAACAAAAGTGAAGTCTTTGAGAAATTCCAAAACTTCAAAGCACTAGTGGAGAACCAAAGCGGGCTGCACATAAAAGTATTGAGAACTGATAGAGGAGGTGAGTATATCTCCAATGAATTCCTAAAGTTTTGTAGAGAAAATGGAATTCATAAACAGTTTACAACTCGGTACACCCCACAGCAAAATGGAGTTGCTGAAAGGAAGAACAGAACCATCATGGAGATGGCAAGGAGCATGTTGAAGGCAAAGCATTTGCCAAATGAGTATTGGGCTGAAGCTGTACATTGTGCAGTTTATATTTTGAACAGGTGTCCTACAAAAGCAGTCATGAACAAAGTGCCAGAAGAGGCATGGAGTGGGAGAAAGCAAGGAGTCACCCACATGAGAGTTTTTGGGTGTGTGGCCTATGCACACATTCCAGATAAACTAAGGAAGAAGTTGGACAGCAAAGGGGAGAAATGCATCTTCATTGGATACAGTGATGAATCCAAAGCCTACAGGCTGTACATTCCATCTACCAAGAAGTTCTTTGTCAGCAGGGATGTTCAATTCATTGAAGAGGAAGCTTGGGATGGAAGCATAGAGAAAACAGTGAATGTTAAAAACTGTTTGTCTCATGATGAGGATGAAGAGGAGGTGGCTGAAATGAATCCCCAAACAGCAGCACCAACACAAGAACAGCAAGGTACACCATTGAGGATCAATGAGAGTGCTTCTCCAAGCACACCACAAGGAGGAAACTCAAGTGCATCTTCAAGCACTTGCACACCAAGTGAAAGAGGTAAGAAGTTTAGAAATCTAAGTGAAATTTATGAAGAAGGAATGAATTCCTTATTTGCCTTGTTTTGTCATGTTGATGATCCTATCCATTTTGAAGAAGCTATTAAAGATAGGAAATGGATAGAAGCTATGGATGAGGAAATGAATGCCATAGAAAGAAACAAAACATGGGATTTGGTTGAATTACCAAAAGGCAAAGAAGTCATTGGTGTGAAATGGGTCTACAAGACCAAGAGCAATGCTGAAGGCAAGATTGAAAGGCATAAAGCAAGGCTGGTTGTCAAAGGCTACAAGCAGCAGTATGGGAGAGATTATGAGGAGACTTTCGCCCCGGTTGCAAGAATGGAAACCGTGAGAGCAGTGCTGTCCATAGCAGCTCAAAACAAATGGAAAGTCTACCAAATGGATGTGAAATCAGCATTCCTAAATGGAGTGTTAATGGAAGAGGTCTATGTGGAACAGCCTCTCGGATATGAGAAGAAAGGGGAAGAGCACAAAGTGTGCAAATTGAAGAAAGCTCTTTATGGGCTGAAGCAAGCGCCAAGAGCATGGTACAGCAGGATAGATTCATATCTATTGGAGAATGAATTCGACAAGTGTGAAGGAGAACCCACAGTCTACATCAAGGAAAAGGATGGTAAGATTTTAATAGTTGTCTTGTATGTTGATGATGTGATTTTCACAGGTAATGATGATCAGCTCATTAAGAATTTTAAATCAGTCATGAAGGATGAATTTGAAATGACTGATATGGGTTTCTTGAGATACTTCTTAGGCATAGAAGTAGATCAAAATGAAAAAGGAATTTTTATATCTCAAGCAAGATATGTAAGTCAAATTTTGAGCAGATTTAAGATGGAAGAATGCAAGGCAGCCATCACTCCCACAGTGATGGGATTAAAACTCAGCAGAGAGGACAGCAGCAAGGATTTTGATCCTAGCCTGTACAAAAGCATTGTGGGCAGCCTTATGTATTTAACAGCAACTAGGCCTGATATTATGTATGCTGTTAGTTTGATTTCCAGGTTCATGGAGAGGCCAAAGGAGGCACATTGGCAGGCAGCAAAGAGAATTTTGAGGTATGTCAAAGGCACTAAAATGTTTGGAATTTTATATCATGCCTCAGAACATTCAGATTTGGTTGGGTACACAGATAGCGATTGGGCTGGAAGTGTAGATGATCGGAAGAGCACTTCCGGTTATGTTTTTAACATGGGTTCAGGAGCCATTTCATGGGCTTCTAAGAAGCAGTCCATTGTAGCATTATCTACAGCAGAGGCAGAATATGTGGCAGCGACAGCAGCAGCATGTCAGGCAGTATGGATGAGAAGGATGTTGAGAAGCTTAGGCCAAGAGCAGGCAAAAGCGACAGTGGTCTTTTGTGACAATAGCTCTGCTATTGCTTTGTCAAAGAATTCAGTGTTTCATAAGAGAACGAAACACATCGACACAAGGTTTCACTACATCAGAGAATTGGTGAGCAATGGAGAAATTGTCTTAGAACATTGCAGGACTCAGGAACAGGTTGCAGACATCTTGACAAAGCCACTGGCTCAGAAGAGTTTCGAATTTTTGAGAAAGTGTTTGGGAATGACTGAACGCGCAGCTGTTAAAATTAAAGGGGAGTGTTAAAATGTTAATTTGAACAGCGCGGTGGAGGTTTTCGGAAAACCACCGTGGTCTCCCCGCACCACCATTCGGCGAAGGTTGTTTCCGTATGAAGGGTGCCGCTGCAATCACAACCCGCCACGCGTCTCATGTACGAACACCCCAAAACCATTTTCCCCGGACGGTAACGAGCGTTTGTTTTGCTGGAGGTTGGCGTGCGAACAACGTTGGATCGGCTCAGCGATTTGATCGCATGATCTCCGCCGTTGACTTCCAGAATGTGCTGTCCGCCCACGTCACATCAAATCTTGTCATTTTCTTGTTGACCGCCGTAGGTGGAAACTTATGGTTTTTAATGCCTGTCGTATTTTCTTTGGTGGAGGCTTTAATACGTTATGGGCTTGTTTTAATATAGTAATGGGCACATTTTTTTATATATTTTTTTTGTACACGTTGTTATATGTAAAACAAAAAAAAACAACCCGTGTGCTGTAGTTTTTGTGTGAAGTTTTTTTTTATGTGGTGAGTGGTGCATGCGCATGGCATTATGTAAGTTTTTTTTTGTTTTGTTTTTCTTGCCGTAAGCACAAAAACGCACAGCAGTGCGAGAGATAAAAGGGATGTAATGTTTTGTTATGCTGGCCATTGAAAAACAGAGGTATGTTTTGAAATTGGTTCATGTAACATCCACCGCAGTGGAAAACAAGAAAATACAGAGACAGAGTTTGTTTTGTAAATTCCTCTCTGCACAGAGGATGAAATTTGTATCAGTTTTTTTTAATTAATAGAAATGCTTTGTGACTGTGTAATGGTGTCTTCTGAGTCATTGTGATTTTTAAGAGGTTCTTGGCAAAAGATTCTGGACAAAGGAAACAGAGCATTGTCTCTGTGGTGAATTTTTATTTGGTTTTGGTATTTCTCCATTAAAATACCCAACAGGCAAGCTTTGCTCAGGAAAACGAAAATATGTCCTTTACTAAAGAATGGAAGAGTGTACAGGTAAAAATATTATAAAGGAATTGATAACCAGGTTGGGCTAGATTATTTGGTAACATATGCTTTAGATAATACTTCACAGTTCTTAACATATAACATAGTGAACGCCAATTGAGTTGCGACCGCTCTCGCTCTTATTTTATTTTTATTATTCCACATCCTGTATTTTGGCTTATACAGGTCTGGTTTTGTTTTATTATTTCTATCAGAAAGCGTATTTGGAAATGAAGGATCGTATCAATAACGCTGTGGAGATGGGAAGTGTTCCGGATGACAAACAGAAAGAACACACGGGCTTCAAAGACTGGATTTTGGGAAGCACTATGCGAGATCATCCGAGTATTGTTCAGGTACTCCTATGTACCAGGTTGCTTGATATGTGCAGATGCCGTGCTAACATTAGTTGAAATCACCAGAATTTCTACTTATACATTTGTCGATTGTGTCTTCTTCTCTACGAATCTTTCGAATGTATATGCAGATTCTACTGGAGAACGGAGAGGACAAGGACATTCAGGGTAATGATCTGCCCAGCCTTATTTATGTCTCCCGTGAAAAGCGACCAGGAATTCCTCACCATTACAAGGCCGGCGCTCTTAATGTTCTGGTAATATTTGTCTTGTTCTATAAATGTGGTCACCTCATATTACGGCTGGTTTGTGATGTCGACAGATTAGAATCTCCGGCTTAATGAGCAATGCTCCCTTTATTCTCACTCTTGATTGCGACATGTTCACCAACAATTGTGAAGCACTTCGGCAAGCCATGTGCTTTTTCTTGGACCCACAAACAGGTCACCAGTTTGCGTACGTCCAATTCCCTCAAGGCTTTCATGGCATCACAAGGAACGATCTGTACGCAAACCATCACTTGAGGATTTGCTATGTGAGTATAATCCGCACCTTTTACCAGTAGGATCTTAAGTTGCCCAACCATGCATTAAACCTAACGGGGAAATCGCCACTTTCAGTGTCAATCTAAAGGACTGGATGGTCTCGAAGGTCCAATATACGGGGGCACTGGATGCATTCACCGCCGGGATGCTTTATGTGGGAAGGAAGTAAGGCATGCGTCCTCCAAATCGCTTGAACCCTATTCCACTTCTAGAGCTCAAACGAGTCCATCCAAGATGCTGAAAGATGCAAGGGATCTTGCCAGTTGCGCCTGCGAGGAGAACACCCTGTGGGGCAAAGAGGCAAAATTCCAACCTGCAGTTTTATTTTTAATTCATTTTTAAGTTTCGTACCCTCTATATATATCCCTGAAATTGAACTTGATAAATTGCAGGTTGGCATGATTTATGGCTGTGCTGTGGAAGATGTATTGACAGGTTTCGTTATACAGTGCAGAGGGTGGAAATCTATTTACTGCACTCCAAGGCGAAAAGCATTTTTAGGTGGCGCGCCAGTGAACATGAATGACACACTCATTCAAATCAAAAGATGGAGTGCCGGATTCCTGGAGTTTTTCTTCAGTAAGTTTTGCCCATATGTTTATGGCATTCAACGGACAAGTACAGCTCAGTGTATGTGTTATGTTGTGTTCTGTCTATGGGCTCCCTCTTCTTTATACATACTTTGCTACGGTTTACTTCCTGCACTCGCCATGCTTAACGGCCTATCATTATTTCCCAAGGTAATGTTTTCCTGATCAAATTCTTCCATATTTCTACATCACAGACCATGTCCTCATTTTCATTACTGATGATTATAAGTTTGTGGCAATGAATAGGCTTCAAATCCATGGTTCATCCTCTTTGTCTCATTAGCAGGATCTGCATATGGGTACAGTCTGATAGAGTTTTTGTTCATCGGAGGTTCGTAACAGAGGATGTGGATGATTAAAGGCGTGTCATGCTATTTGTTTGCTTTAATCCAAGTTGTTTGCAAGATGCTCGGTTTATCGGAGGTAGGCTTCGAGGTGACAAGCAAAGTAGTGGATAACGAAGCAGCGAAAAGATACGAGGAAGAAATGTTGGAGTTTGGTGTGGCATCTGCTATGTTTGTCCCACCAGCAACTTTCGCAATAATAAACTTGATATCGTTGGTCCGTGGACTCGCAAGAATCATGCGAGAAGGATATCAGGCTTTTGATTGTATGATTTTGCAGTTAGTTTTGTGCAGCTTCATAGTGATAATTAGTTATCATATATTCGAGGCGATGTTTATGAGGAAGGATAAAGGGCGAATACCTACTTCCATTACCGTTGTCTCGATTTTTGTTGCAGTTTCTGCGTGTTCTGTAGCTTCCACGTTCATTCCTACCTGGTGAAAAATTCGCCGGAAGTAGTTGAAAAAAACGTTTGGTCGAAGACTCTCTGTTCAATGTTCAAGTATGCATCTGCATTAGTTTTTTAATTTACTTCGTGTAGTTTCAGAGATTTGGACTAGAAGAATTGCGTCATAGATATGAACTATATTAGTGGAAATTCATTCAATTCGATATTGAAGAAGGTAACCCATGTGCCCGGAGTGGCGTGTGTTGAAGCAGGTCATCTTCAAATTCTAGCTTTGTATAAGATAAATTACCTGAAAACAGTAGTTTGAACTTTGAATGGCTCAGAATTGTAAAATGGAAAATTGAACATCGAATCCACTGTCGTGGAATGTGCCGCTTTATTCTAGGATACACGAAGTTATGACACATGTAACATTGCAGTAATTTGTCTTTTTGCTCCTATTCTTATTTTGCTTCTTCCCACAAATTCTTATTGACACACAAGTTTTTTATTTCAAGCTTGATTTGACGGTAATTTGGGAATTTAACCAGAGTGAAGGAAAAGTATTAACTCTTCGATCATAGTTTTAATTGAGGCATGTCTAACTTGGGTAAAATTATCGAGCCTGTCTAAATCTGGCTTACAGAAAATTACTTTGGCTATTCTTTTTGACTTGGAATTTTGACTGATACCCAATTATCGAGTCTGTCTAAATCTGGCTTACAGAAAATTACTTTGCCTCTTCCTTTTAACTTGGCATTTTGACTCGCTGCATAACTTATGTCTTCATCAAGTTATAATTTAAGTTATGTCTTCCTAAAGTTATAATTTAATTACGAGGAAGGCATTCTCTCTGCCGGCTTGGGGTGACTGGACACTATTTACCTTGTTAGAAATATTTGGCGAATTTAATTTTTCTTTTCGCGGAGGGGAGAGGTAGAGAGTTATGATTTTCGCGAAGCAGATTTGGCGGACCTATCTTCACACACCGCCAAGGTATTTCCCAGATTTGGATTTCGTGCACCTAGGAACTGTTCCAGAGATTTAATGAATACTCACAGCAAAAATAGCAAGATAGGTTTGGCTTAGTATTCATTTCTTAAACATGAAAAATACATTTACATGAGACTGCGGCTCATTCACCAAGCCAAATAAAATTTTACAGAAATGTAAAATTAGGCGGAGTAAGACACAGTAAAATAGAGTAACTATTGTTTTCACCTGCCCACCAAAAATCATTCCAACATTTTCTCCACAGAGACTTGCGCTCTTTTCCTCTCTGACTCTCTAATCTCTCTACACAGTCTAAGCTATTACAAAATGTCTTTTACATTCTTATATAATTCAACATACAATTTTACATTTAATTTATGACATAGCGAAATTAATTTTGATATTGTTGTTGAGTGTGATCAGAGGCGCGCAGGGGTTTCTGGAGTGGAGTGTGTATAAGGTTGTTGAATTAATGCTTGCCCATATCTGTTTACCTAAGTACATAAATTCTTTAAATAACTTTGGTGGGTGCGCAGGGGTTTCTGGAGTGTGTATAAGATTGTTGAATTAATGCTTGCCCATATCCATATCTGTTTACCTAAGTACATAAATTCTTTAAATGACTTCGTTGGGTTTCTGAATGAATGGTTAGTGTATGACTTCAGACCTTCTATTTTCACACTAAAACGCAACCTGCAAAAATGTCTTCAACCACAAACGCAACTTGCAAAAATGTCTGGCATATATAAACTGCAAAAGTCTCTGACATGTATGGCTGCTATCGGGCTGTCTATTGCCGTGGTTGGGATTATTATTTCCAACCCAGCTAATCACAAGGCTTCATTTTCGTTTTTTTCTGTCTAATGAAAATCTCACACCCCGCAGCTCACTGTTATCACGATTTCTTATCACCATTTGTTGTCAAGCCCCGAATGAATTTTACCAAAACAACACCAATCGTAGGTTATTCATTATCAAAGATAAGTAATTTATACAAATAAAAAACAAAATAGAGAAAAAGGTTATGTCTAAATAACTCCTCTGTACGGGAAAAACTGTAAAAAACTAACTAATCCGAGACTGTACAAACAAATCCCGAAGGATTAGTTTAACATTTGTCATCGCTTTCCAACTACGCTCGCAGCTCAGACACTGTTTTCCAACTACCCTCGCAGCTCTGGAACTACGGGGAATGACAGCACGACCATCCCAACTCGCCCACGAAAACCTGGCAGATTCGAGCACTCGTTTTCTGGTTCTCAAGGCTTACGGCCTCGGGTTTTCTGGTTCACAAAGTTCGTCATCGCACCAGTCACCTGAGCCTACTGGACTCCGGTCTGACCTTGCTCAATGCTCTCCCTCGCCCACTATTCCAAAGTGTTAGACAGGTTCTATGCTCTTTTCTTGTCTTTTGCGATGAGCATGCTGAAGCAATTAAACATTGGAGTTTGCGATTCAAGAAACTAAATATTCGAAAACATACTATTCTCTCCCAATTTATGTGTGACTCGTAGATTTAAAAAATATTTCTGGCTAGATGTCAAGAAGGAAAAAATGCAACTAGCCACGAGGATCGAAAAAATTCATAATAATTTTGAGCTGCATCAAAGAATTCAGAAAAAGATGTGAAAATGAGGGAAACCACACAATTTTCAAACCAAAAAATTGCAGTCAACAGTATCTAAACTTTAACCAAAAGGAAAAGAAATTGAAACACTGCTAAGCAAGAACGTTGAACTTCATATAGCGAAACTCCTCAAAACAGGAAAGTAAATCCTACAAAACGTCAGAAAGAGGGAAACGATCAACTTGGAAGCCAGGGCCGCTAAGCCTTCTAACCCAAGTTGTTAAAAAAACAAAACAAAAAAAACAACATTGGCAAAGGAAAAAAGAACAAATATGAAAAACCTAACCCTACTTACTATGCTTACAATTCCTCCAAAAGCTTTAGGAATATTTAACTAATTAAATCTTCTTGTAAATAATGCATAGGTTTTATAAAAATTCTGAAAGAAGAATAGTGGTGGGACTACTGTAATTTCAAATACTAAAATTTCAGAAATCAGAGTTGGGTTATAAGAACTTTCATATTTGCTTGTATCCTCTTATAAATATATGCCATATCTGCCATAAAAATCATTCTAAAATTACTTGATAGTGTTTTGCCTCAATACGGTAAGATATTTTCACCACCACTGTGTCACATTCTTTTTATACCTACCCACACATAAAAATATTGGTTTTAAACCAATGAATTAAAATAAACCCACATATGTAATTACGTATTAAAATAAATAAAAAAGTATGCGCATATCAAGTGTTATGTGCATCAACCATGGTTATAAGGTTTAACCGAGCCAACTATCATCCTAATCTAAGAGGAAACCAAATCTAAAAAGGTTAATAAACAGGAAAACCCAAAAACAAATTGAAAGCAAGAACACAGAAATAACTGTTGAGGTATAAACAACAACAACAGGAAAATCAAAAAGGAAAAAAGATAAAAATACTCTCAACAATCCATCACCCTCTCTTACGTGCTCCAATCATCTTCTCTGCTCTGCTCAATTTGAAGACAGGTGGGAATAGTGACATACAAAATGGAAAAACATAAAATATATGTATTTTCTTTGCACAATGGCAATGGGTGTTCATACTTAAATGAACAGAGTTTATATATATATATATATATATCTTTTGCATATATATATTTATACATATATATATCTTTTGCATATATATATTTATACAAAGAAGCGTTTTCTGAAACATAATCCGATAGCATTCTGGAAACCCCATGTAATGACCCCAGACAATGTAAATGTGAGATTTTACTATGGTAAAAGACAGTATGACAGTTGTTGTTTTATGTTTTAAAAACAAAACTGTGACAAACTATTTTAATTAAAGTAATTTAAATATTTTCTTGAAATGCTGGCAGCCTCTAGGAGGTGGATTAAAAAGAAAGAGATCAGTTGTAATAACTGATTGAAACTACCCTCCCAAACAGGAAAAGTCCTGGCTGTAGGGAGGAAGTTCTGTGCTGTGTGGACAGACAGAAGAGATCTTTTCTAAGGAAAAGGGAAAAAAGGAAAAACTGGTTAAGTCTGGTAGGGACCAGATAACCAGGCACAAGGTGCACAAATCTTGTTGAGGGCTTGAGGCCTGCAAGATGGCTCGGGGGGAGAATTCCGTCTGAGAGATGGATCTCATGGCTGGGTGGAAGAGCAAAATCAAGGTACAGATGACTTGCTTGAGAACCTATTCCTGACTCTGGTGAACCAGGTACGGTTTCAAACTGCAGAGTCTCTGATTGAATATAATATACAGTGAATTTACAGTAGGCAAATAAGAACTATGTTTCGTTCTCCTAGATACTGTCATATTATTAACTGCACAGGTGTAGTTTTAAGTTAAAGGATCAGATTATCAATTGATAGACATAATCTAAAACCAGTCATACTGTAAATAAAGCTACATAGGTGTAGTTAATTAAAAGACTGGTTATTGAATAAGAGGGGGAGTTAACCCAAAAGAACCTGCTATTGAATAATAGACATGACATAAACTCGTCAGAAAGACAGAGACATTGTGTAAGAACAGAACAGCTAATAAGAGAATAAACAGCCTCGAACACCCTGATTATAAACAAGCTGTTATTATAATGTGTCGACAGGAATGAGTTTAGAACCCTCTGAGTCTGGGTAGACCACAGTCGGATTCTAACTCGTCGACGGAAGGAGATAAACCTACTGTTATTTATAATAAATGACTGTTGTTAAGTGAAGAATTTAATAAACTATTACAGACAAGGAGAATTCATTCTGTAAATGGTGCAAAACAGAGAACGAGAGCCATACCGTAATCCATCATACCCGCGTTATTAAATCACAGTGCTCGCAGACACAATAGCAGAGGAACCAGTTCGTTAAGAGCGATAAAAGAAAACGAGATATATATATACAAGAATCCTGTGCATGCTACTTTAAAGAGGAAAAACTCCAGGCATACATATATTCCGACATTCTCATAAAGAAAGGAAGAAGTATGCTATTGTTCTTATAACTAACCGAGAGCATTCTGTACAAGTTTAGCAAAGACGAAAGTCGCATAGCGAACACCAGAGCGAATGACTCGAAACAATAAACATAACCTGAGTAATCTAAGAGGTTGCCGTCGTTGAGACGAGCAAAACCAGCAATAACAACATAAACCCCATGCACTGTTCTAACACTGTTAAATACCCAGAATATATTCATACAAGATGCAAAACGTAAGTTGCCTGAGGGCTCAGACAGAGTAACAGTTCCATGTATAAATTACAATATAACACCGGATGGTGAAATCCTGGAAAAGATAATAACTGTGTATACATTGATAAACGAAAAACCTCAAATAAAACTTGAATCCGTTAGCCGGGTCTGAGCATTATGGCCAGATCCGAAACCATATGTCTTATATCAAATGAAACAAACCAAAGTCCGGATATGCCGCAGGGGCAGCAATACAAACAAAATAAATCCGTAAATACATGTAATAGAACTCAGGGGTTCCGCCGGGGATGATAACCCAATAGGGCGGGTCAATGACGCAACCAGACTATAAAACATGAATGTAAACCGTGAGGGTTCTCTGTGGAGAATACCTCGGCAATCGAAGCAAGGAAACCCGCATTTGAACGGCGGTCTGCATCAAGCCATAAAAACAACAGATCAAGACCCATGAACTCCGAGCTCTCGTATGCAGGAGCAGAGTAAACAAGAATGGAGAGCTTACCTGTGGTCGCCGAGAGGGTTGAACCGTCGAGTTTAGCCACCTTGGTACCGTCAGAGGGGTTTGAATAACCCAACTGCACGCCCTACCAGCGGAGAGAAAACAAGTCAGTAAGAATCATTACAATTATCAAAGAACTGTAAATGCATTCTGTAGCTTTAAGAGTCGAGGGTTAATACCTGTGATGGCCTAATGACGGACATGTCACGGCTTCCGGAGCGATTGCAGGTTACGAAGATAACGCTGGTGGTTTCGAACCAGAGATTGAACACCGAGACGGAGCCGGAAAGGCCAAATGAACAAATAAACCCCGAGTCTGCTCGGATGTGAATATGTAAAGGCTTAAACCCTCGAGTGCATTTCAGCCCTTCGATCCAAGGGTGAGATCCCGACCGTCCAAGCAAGGCGGGAACATGAAGCGAGAAGGCCGAGAACACCGTAACCGAGGTGTCACATGGCCAAAGGAGCAAGCCATGCCACCTGCCTTGATAAGGACCAAAGTCATTAAGGCAAAGGGTGAGTTGGCACCTGCAAGGGCTGCGGCAGGACCACCAAACCCCGCGCCACATTAATATTCACTGCAGACTGGTAGTCTAATAGCTGGGTTCCACCGTAAGTCAAACGCATACTCTAAAAACCATATGGCAGCATAACAATAATACCACGTAGCATACGTATGCAAGGTTACAACAGTAACTAAACGTTAAGCTAACCAGCTGTAACATACATGGCATAAAGTATGGGTCTATACGATATGAAGTCAAACCTGCGACCAAGCATAAAGAATAAATCATGTAGTATAGTAAGTTCCTTATGTGATGCATACATTTAATTTTTTTTATGTGTATGTGAACAAGGGTGTGACACCCCATCGTGTGTCCTCAATAATAAGAGGGATTGAAATGTCATGCTCCCACTGTCGCTCTCACCATGCTACTTCTTCGACATCTCTGGAAGGCCTCCTGTCGATACCTACTTGAGCTAACGTGGATACAAATGTTTTCCCTCCTCCTTCAAAAATGCAACTCGAGTCAAGGACTGTGAAAAGTGTTGCATGTCATTGTGTTTACGTTAAGACAGAGGTGAAGTCTCTTAGTGTGAACAACTTGATATAAGTAGACTAGAATCACATTTTTAAAAAAATATATTAATCTCTCCGATTTATGTTAGGTTTTTTTTTAATCTCTTCCTTAGGTGGTGTTTTTAATTGTTTTTCTTATTTGATGGGTGAAAACGAAAAAAAATGTTGTTTATTCTGATGGTTTTTAGAAAAAATTATGTTGTATTTTGATGGTTTTTAATTCCAAAATTAAGATGACGAAATAAATTTAATTTATATATATATATATAAAATAATTACTTAGAAAAATAGTTAAATAATGGTTTGACTTTTTGACAGTAAAGTTACAATTTCTATAATTTCTGCTTTTTATATTCAGTTAAAATGAATTTATATGAAACACAACTACTTGGAAAAATGTCTAAACAATGATTTGACTTTTTGACACTAAAATTAAAATATCTGTACTTTCAAATTGATTAGGGACAAGAAACCATTGCCAAATAAAATGTGTAAAACCATTTATCTACTATACATAAATTTTCAAAAAGAACACTTACTCGCCCGCATGCTAAGAGTGGATTGAGGATGTAGTTGGGAGAGGTGATGGGTAAAAAAGATAGCATATAGAAATTATACATACTGACAATAAAATTAAATAGTCACATAAAAGCACTTAAATGAGAAAAAAAAATGGTATACATTTATAAATATGTTAGGTACTTCAAAAAAACTACTTTTATATGCTTTTTCTTTAGTCTTTTCTTCTCTTGTTTCACCAATTTGAAAAAAAAGACAATTACTTAGAAAAATGGTTAAATAATGGTTTGATTTTTTGACACTAAAGTTACAATCTCTATAACTTCTGTTTTGTTTTTTTGTAGTGAGTTAAAATGAATTTATATGCAACTATTTGGAAACATGTCTAAACAATTATTTGACTTTTGACTTTTTGACACTAAAATTAAAATATTTCAACTTTCAAATTGATTAGGGACAAGTGGCCGTTGCCTAAACTATTATTTGGATTTTTGACACTAAAATTAAAATATCTCTACTTTCAAATTAATTAGGGACAAGAGGTCATTTCCAGATAAGCACTGTAAAACCATTTATGTACTATAAAAAAATATTCAAAAAGATAACTTACTCTCCTTTATGCTAAGAGTAGATTGGGGATGTAGTTGTGAGATCCCTGATGGGTAAAAAATATGGCATATAGAAATTATATAATCACATAATAACACTTAAATGAGAAATTAAAAAATGGTATACATTATTTATAAATATGGTGGGTAATTAAAAAAAACTTTTATATGTTTTTTCTTCAGTTTTTTATTCTCTTGTCTCACCAATTTGAAAAAAAGGACAATTACTTAGAAAAATGGTGACAGAGCCTAAGCCGCATCTACCCACAGTAATGCATATAAAATGCATGACATATACATGTGTCGTCATGTCCCAAGATAACCACCAATGTCAATGGTGAAACCCTCTAAAACCAAGGTTTAATGCTCCTTCCATAAACGAGATGTGCAGAAATGTTCGCCTTAATTATCCAAAGTCTAAACCTTTGATAAAACTTTGATAACCTTTGACAATCTTTGGTTTAACACCCTTTAATTGAATGCTTAAGTGGAAATATATTCGGTTCTCTCTTAATCCTTATAACTCAACCCTTCGGTTGATTTTAATACCCACGCATATTAACCATACCATGGTCTTGATACTTTGGTTAAACTCAACTTAACCCATAAAAAATTAATCCTGTTTATTTCTATTATAATATAATAAAAATATTTCATAACTCACACTTAAACCTCACCTTTCCGCCATTCTTCAAACCTTTACACGTATACTGATGCTCAACCTAAGCACGTTCAATCCGCACTGTTGATCTATATCATCTGATCCAACGGTTGCTATCGCATCATCTGATCACCAACTAGCTTGGACAATCTCCACCATTTATTTCTCTTACCTCAATACAACGACTATCACGTCACCCGATCGCCAACTAGCTTGGTCGCTTTCCACCATTGATCTGTCTCATGTGATCCAACGGCTATCGCGCAATCTCATGCAGATACTTTCACGACTAATATCAAATCGAGAGCGCACGAGAAAAGTGTTTTCCTCTCTCCATCGTGTGCTACGTGTTACCCGTTAAGGATAATCATGTAGAATTCTGAAATACCATTTACCGCTTTGAGGGCGCTCGAGATACAGCTTACCACTTACGAAGATCGCTCCACTATTCAGCTAACACGTGGCTTAATCTGATCCCTTTACTGCTTGACTTTATTTTGCACGATAAGATCTTCACCGCTCATCATCCATTAATTATGTCTGTTGATCTAACTAATCCAATAGTTCCTGTGCACGGTTACTTCGTTTCTTCCTCCTTTTCTTTCTTCGTCTTTATGCAATTCCTCCGTGTTCTGGTTTATTTGTCTGAATCGCCTATACGATTCTTTGTGCATCTATCCTTTCTCTGTTCTTTTATGGTTTAGGTTTTCTCCAGGGTTTCTGGTTTTTGTTTATCCTTCAGTGCAACTTCTCCTGAATTTACTTCATGTACTCTTAAGCACTATCATCTCTGAACTTCAACTTTGATCCTTCAATTAGATTCAAATGATCAGACCACTATCCTTCATTCTCCACTTCTGTGTTCTGCTTTAATTCCACCTGCATATATCTATTATGCAGAATTACTCTAATTCACACACAATTTATAATTCCATTAATCAATACACACCACACAACTCATGAATCGAATTCTCTGTCTTTATAAACAATCATTTACATAATGAATTTCTCTCTCTCTGGCTTAATTTTCTAATCAGTGGCCTTTTCCTTTCCTGCCCATAGGCTTACAATCAAACTCCTTGAATTCCTAACTCTCTAAGTAACTAACTAGCTAGTAACCAACTGACTAACTCTTTCTATGCCTTTTAGGATTACATTTATACAAAAGGTTCAGTAACCCATTTCTGTTCAGATCCTCAATCTTTTGAACTAAATACTGAATATCCTCTAAGTCCACTTTTGATTCAACTAATCCCTAAGGATCCTCTCTAGTTCCACAAATCATGAAACCAATTCATAATCTAAAATTTACAATTGATTTTCAAATCTCTCAAACCCTATGGAATCTTAACTAGCCTAAATCTCTCATTCCCTCTAACATTCGAGAACATTTACAATACTTCTCACAATATCTAATTAATTCCTTTTCTAAATATCTCTCATTAAAATCACTCAAAAACCTTAATAATTACATTAATTTAATACTCAGGAAACCAACTTCCTTAAAACACAAGACCCCCTATGTCTACTAAAATACAATGATATTTCTGAGCCAAATTCTCATGCATCAGACTCCCAAGATTGAAACATTCATGATCTCCAGATCATGTGTTCTCATATGTTGATAGAAAAACCTCCAGGGTCCCAAAATTTAGCTTGTAGTTGTTTGAATGCTCCATTCCTTTGTTGTTCTTGTATGTTTGTTGTCTTTTGTTTCATTTTCCTCTCCTTGTCAATCAGTTTCAAATTTTGACTGATCATTCTTCCTGACGCTGTCAATCTTCTCCATCTGGACTATGTCATCATTAATTTCCATAATTCTTCAATCTCTATCTCCAGCATATCCTTTGGCTGGTACATGCTCTGCCATTTACTGCTACCTCTTTCTCTTTGCTTCAGTTTGTTGTTGCTATCCACTAGCTCTAGCATCTTCACATTCTACATCAAATCCTGATTCTTTAGCATTCTTTCCATAAAAATAATATCTCTATTCCATGGATTAAATACTTCTACAAAATCTTCCTCTTCCATCTTTACTTGGCTGCTCATCTATGCCAAATTTTCTCCAGCATCTACAACAAAACATGCACTCACAAAACAATTATTAAAATAAAAAACATAAGGCCTCAGTGCCTCTTCTTCCTTTGGCAACATTTCAGTATGCTGCTCTAATTTTTCCTCCTTTATCAGCACATCAGTATGTTGATTCAACTTCTCTAAAGAATTCTCTAAAGAACTCTCAAGATTGTCAGCAAGTCTACCTTCCACACCATCTGCTTCAATGATGTATTTGTCCTCTTGTCCACTGTAATGAACTCCTTCTTCTGCAATCACATTGTCATACTTTGAGTTTTCTAGCAAATATTCCAGCAGTTCAATTTCTCTTTAACACTTCATAAGTATTTCATCATCACTTATATTTCCTGCATTTGTACACAAATTGTCAGTTTGAAAATTACAAGGTTCAACAGTCTCAACTGTTGCTTGACATATCAGCTCTTTAAACTGAATTACATCTCGTTCTTTCACAAGAAATTGTTCCTATGTTGTAACAACTTCAAACATCAATGTATTACTAAATTCTTTTTGCTGTAATAATTCACTTCTTTTCCCATTTAAGAGACATTATCCATCCTTCTTTACTTCAGAGTATTCATCTTCTCAAAGGTACTCTTCCATACTTTTGACAGCTTCAAAAGACTGCTCATCCTCTGCAAAACTTGTTATCACATCAAGATTATTAGATTCAAATATACAAGGTTTTACATCGTCTTGCTGATCTGAATTTGTCCAACAGTTCAGAAAATCATCAATATTTCCTTCTTCAGCAAAGTAAACTTCTTGCTATCTTGAACGCTCATAATGATTCATAAGATCTTTCACAGATCTCCAATCTTCATCTTCACCAAGAACTTCACCTTGTTCTGCTTCATAAATGGAAACTTCCATTTTCAACTCAGCTTCTCTGAGTTCTTGAGACTTCAACTTATCATTCATTACCTTTTCAAGCTTCAACAGCTCTTCTGCTAGGTGCATATTCACCTGCTGATTTCTCTTCTCTTGTAACCTCTGCCACTTTACTTTCTTCCTCATGACATAACCATGCCTCTGGTCATCCTTATTCATTTGCAACATCTCCATCAATATCTCAAGATGTACTACAATCTTAGCCTTCTCCCTCTCATATTCTTTTTCACTTAATTGTCTTTGTATGCCATTGGCGTTGGCATCCTCTTTCCTCACCTTTCCTCTGCTATGGTCTTCCTCGAAACCTCTACTATGACTATCAGTAGTCATTTTCTCCTCTATCTTCATGAGTTCCTCACTCACTTACTATGAGATGTTGTTGGCTTGTTGGGGCCTGACCCAGGTTAGGAGTTAATTAGCCAAACAAATCCCTATACTACTGGCCCTTTTGGCAATAGTCCACAGAGCGCAGACTGAGGTGTCACCCGAAGTAATATGGGAGGGTGCTAGAGCCAGCTTTCTGCACCCTTGAGATGTCTGAGGAGTCCGACTGGTCCTCTGTTTGTTCCTGCGCGCAGGTTGCTTCGTGCACTTCTCGTTCCTCGCAGCCTGATACACTGCCTTCGCACAGCCCTAACCAGGGGTTGTGCCGCACTCTGCGCTATTACCCGATATCTTACTTATCTTCCAGTATTAATTAATTACCTTCGCCTACTTGTATGTCTTAAATTATAATTAGTAATACAAAACATTCATACAGGTTTGCACAGTAAATAAACAATATACTTGGAAATTATATCCAATCATGCATTAAACCAGGAAGAGATACACACAATTATAACAAAACTTCTCTTTATTGATTCTCCCAATGGTTACAGACTCAACCCGCCCTGTGCACTCAGCTACAGGGGTTCGTGCACTCAGCTGCAAAGCCTTCTCCTACTCTATGACCCACAGACACACTTTACTCTTCGACTCAATCACTTAGACTTCTCCTCTTCTATTCTATCTGTTTTATTTGTTTTTCTACACTTAGAGCCTCACTCTATTTATACAATCCCATGGTCCGCAGACCATGGGTAGGTCTATCCAGCTGACATTACATTACAAAAACTAGGGTGGACAACCCTGTTACCCTATTATACTTTCGCACCCCGCGGCCACAATTCGCGGAGCTTTTACAAGAATATTTGGTCAAAACATGGGCTTTAAGCCCCAAAACATGCCTTGGGGGGATTCCATGCCCAATAGGCCCCCAACACAAACATCATGACTCACCCTTGAGTCACTCTGTCGGCGCGAAGATCTTTGCATGGAGTCCCTCCAACTGTTCTCAAACTGTGGCAAGGTCAGCAGCGCACTCAGATGCTACCTTCTGGATCTGTTGTACGTGTTGTTATGAGACTGTAGTGTCAGAACTACTTCTCTGCATCCATGCCTGTATCCCCTGCATTTGTTTATAGTCCCGCGCCTACGCCCAGATCCTTGGAGCGCAAAGACTATGCTTTGGCTGGCTAGTCAGATAGCCGGGCCACCCGTGTAGGGCTACAAATGGCTACCATTCACTTTGCCTGGGAAAGGCTCTCCATTTAGTTTGACTAGCTGTACCGCGCCTCCATCTGTGACCTACTTAACAATGTATGGTCCTAGTCAATGCATTCTAAAATTTCCCAGGAATTTATCAAACTTACTGTCATACAGCAGCAGTAAATCATTTACCTTTAAGGTGCCCAACTTAATATGGCAATTATGCTATGCCTTCTCATGCTGCTTTTGCACCTATTGATGAAAGCCAGCCAGGAACCATTACTCCTCAAGTTCTTCCAACGGTGCAAGCCTCTCTTCCACGGCTTTGCGGTCCGTCGTACCTGTGAGTGCTGCTATGCGTAGACTAGGTACAATATACTCCATTGGCATGACAACTTCCATGCCATAAACCAAATGGAAAGGTGTCTGTCTCGTTAGTTTCTTGCATGTTGTCCTATAAGCCATAGTACTACACATACGCGCAAGTCCCAATCACTCCGCTGCGTGTTGCATACTTTGGTTAGTGTAATCTCCAGTATTTTGTTGAATGCTTCTACTATCCCATTGGCTTGTGGGTGATACACTGTGCTTTTCTGATGATACACCTAGAACTCTTTTGTTATCGCGCTGATGGTTTGGTTTAGGAAATGTGTACCGCGATCACTCATTAAGATTTTCGTACAACCAAATCGAGTTAACACATGTTCAAACAAAAACTTCGTAGTCATGGTGGCTGTGTAGTCTTTCACTGGCTGCGCTTTTGCCCAACGAGTCAGGTACTTTGTCGCAGTGATAATGTATCATGCGCCCATTTTTCCCTGAGGTTTGATAGGTCCTACAAAGTCAATTGCCCACTTTTCGAAGGGCTGCAGTGTCATTTGTGGATTCAAAGGAATCTTGTTCCTCCGCGATGGTTTACCTGTCCTTTGACATATATCTCAGGCATTACAGTGTGCTTTTTTATGCTAATGAAGGGTTGGCCACCACAACCCTGCGCGGAGAATCTTTTGTGCGGTCGCTCATCCTGCATAGTGTCCTCCAGCACATTCCCCATGCACTTCCGCGAGGATCTGACTTTGTTCAAATTCAGGTACGTACCTCCTCAATATCTCATCATTGCCCATTTTGTATAGGTGCCCCGCGATGATAGAAAAATTAGCCTCGCGCACCACCAGTTCTTTCTTCTACTGGACGAAGTATTCATTCGGCACAATCCCCGTTGTCAGAAAGTGGATTATATCTTCAAAGTTCCTGTCCGCGATGTGCACAACAAAGAGCTATGCATTAGGTAATCATTCCTCCAAAATAGTAGGTTCCTCTCCCGTCTCAATACGTGACAAGTGATCCAGACTCGCGTTCAGGCATCCAGGCTTAACCACGACCTCAAAGTCATATTCTTGGAACAATAAGAGCCACCTGCACATGCGCCCCCCCAACAAAGGCTTATTGACCAAGTATGTTAGCGCGGAATGGTCTGTATACATCTTGAATGTCCTCCTAGTAAATAGTGCCGGTATTTTTGGAGCACATACACCATAGCCAACCCCTCGCATTCAGTTGTGGAATAGTTCTTTTCCTCTTTGGACAACCTGTGACTTTCAAACGCGATAGGGTGATCCAAGCCCTCTCCACCCTCTTGTGTTAGCATTGCTCCCAGCGTGATACATGACGTGTCAACATGGACATGAAATTCCACATCCCATTTTGGGAAGACCAGGATTGGGGCGGAACACAATTTCTCTTTTAGTACATCCAGGCTCTTCATGCAATCATCATTCCAGCAAAACGTGACATCCTTTTTCAATAGTTTCTCCATTGGCGTGGTGATCTGGGCATAGATTTTGATGAACTTCTTGTAGTACCCTGTATGTCCCAGGGTAGTGCGCAAGTGTTTAACACTTTGCAGTTCTTCCGAACTCAGAATTACTGCAATCTTCGTGGGTCTACCATTAGTCCCTATTTGCAGACCACATGTCCCAACAAGTTCCCAAAGTGAACGAGGAACATAGAATTTTTGAGGTTCAACACAATTTGGTGTCATCGGTAAGTATCCAGCATCAAGCATAAGCTCGCTACATGGTGATTAACCAATCCAAATACAGTCCAATCATCTAGATAGACCTCCAGGAATTTGTGGATATATTCTTTGAATGTTGCAACAACTATGCACGAAAAGATGGTCGGCGCATTCTTTAACCCAAACGGCATAACGATGTATTGAAAGCAACCCCATTCAGTCATGAAGGTGGTCTTGCTCCTGCCTTCTGGCGTGATTTTGATATAGTGGTACCCTCAGAACCCATTAGTAAAAGAATATGCTTCTTTCCCACCGACATTTTCCAATACTTCATTTGTGAATGGAGTCGGGAATGGGTCGTGTACAAAGGCGTCATTCAATTTCCTGAGGTCCACGCATATTCTTATCTCGCCCTTCTGCTTCTTCTCCTACATTACGATAGGGCTTACCCAGTAGGATTCTTCCACTAGCTCAATGATTCAAGCTCTAAGCATTTTGTCTAGTTCTACGTGGACCTTTTCCTTGTACTTCAGATTCAAGCGGTAAGGCCTTTGCTTAACCAGCTTCACGTCAGGTTTTAGGGTGATATTCATCATCCCTAAATCACCATTGATCCCCTTTAAGTCCGTGATCTTGGTCGGGAATAAGTCTTGGTACTCGCGGAGTAACTCAACAACCTTATCCACTGTGGCATCATCCTAGTAGTCACTGAGGTTGCATACTTTGATTCGGCCTCTGTACCAATGTTTACCTGCGTTTTCTTTACCAGTGCGGTAATGTCAGGATCTTCAACCAATGGCCCTTGAACCTTGCGATAACCTTCAGTTTCTGGAATGTCAACTTTTCGCGGATCTTCGTCGTCTTCTTCAATGTTTACATTGTAACACTCTAACATGTAGCTCAGCTAGGTCGTCCATTCAGGATGAAGCACTTCCATTGGCTCCTAGGGTATTTTAAAGATAGTTGCTTTTACTGCTTGTAGCACATCATCAACAGTATCCCACCAACGATCCTCAAACGTGAAGGTTAACAGGAATCCTTCGCACAAGATATCCCATTCGTTCATGCCATGGCAGAGCTCCATTTCTATATACCAATTAATGGGTATAATATCCAGGGTATGACAGAATAGGGGCACCCACTCAGGTTGTAGCTCTTCCCCATAGACCTTTGTCCATTTTATGAGGTGTACACGTGGATCATCCCATCCGTCATACTTTTCTTTTAACCGCAACTGAGGCTTCCCAAACTGCATGAGCATCATCCTTCTACATTCACACCAGTACCCAAAACTTCTTTGGTGCATACCCCACCATCTTGCGGGTGTAGCTCGCAACACCCATTTCAGGGCATCGAAACACTGTTGTTCCAGTACTTCTCTTTCAAATTTGTTTAGGAAGTCAGCCACCTCGCTTAACCCGTCATACGTAGACATATCTCGTACCTCTATCACTACGCAGCACAGCAACCTTGTCATCATGTTGAGCATGGTTACCTTGTGTAACTAGTTCTACCATCGTTCTATCTCTTCGTCAGAATCTGATGTGCAGGAGCTTTCGCACTCCCAAGAGATTCAACCATCTGCAGTTGGATTGACCCAATCTTGCTCACACATGGCTATCTTGTAGATGTATCCCAGATCGTCGTCACTGTCATAGTCATGCACTGGCTCCGTGTAGCACGATCCTTCTGTAGGGTCTAAAGGTACCACTACGCGCATAGACTTTTTTTCAAAATTCATCTTGTGCTTCTTCAGATTTATCACTCCATTCATGTCAATGGCCCAATCTATTCCCAATAGCGTGGGGTAGGGATTACTGTCATCAAAAATCTCTATGACTTCGAAATCTGCTAGTGCGCTTGCCCCTTCGATATCTACTGTGAGTCCCTGTAATCTACCCATATGTAGGATCTTTTGTTGGTTCGCCATCCACAGTTGGATAGGAGACCATTGAGGGGCCTGAACACTATAGCTAGGAGTTTGATCCATCATTAGCTCATAAATTCTACAGGTGACTGACCTGCAAAAATTACAGAACAATTGCTGTGAATTTTGCATATACTTCTGTAATAGATGGCAGTTATCTGTAGCATGTTTTCTTCCTATCTGACAAATCACACACCACAATGTAGGCATTGTCCCTGGTCCTGCTTGTGCTTCTAGTCTTAGTGGCATTGGCCATCCTCCCGCAAGGTAATTCACAAACACCGGGCAGTGGTCCTTGTCGTGCCCCTGGCCCTTGCATTTTACGCACCATACCTTATTGCGCATCTCTGGGCAGGTTGGTCTGTCTTGTTTTGAACTCTGCATCTCCAAACACAAGTTTTTCAGCTGCGCGTGAATCTGCTGAACTCCCGGGTTAGGATCTTGTATTGGAGTCTTGTTCAATCTCATTGCGACCTCCAAAGCCTCAGCCTGAGAGGTTAGCCTTTGTTGTGACAATGTGTTTCAGAGATGCGGCATTAACGATGCCACAAACCATTCACAGTGTTGCCCATCTGTTAATGTCATGTTCGCTTCGCGAATTGTGCACTTCAGTCTTTGATCCAACTCCCATGGGGTTTCACCTGGTAGCATTGTGATTTCCTTGAATCCAATGATTGATTGTGCCTCTGACTTTGGCCTGCTAAATTATTTGTTTAGTGTAGCTTGGATATCCATGATCCCCACATTCAGATTGTCATTGGAATGCTTAATGTACTAGGTCAATGCGCGATCTTGCAGAGCGTTGACCAACGTTGCC
Source organism: Pinus tabuliformis (assembly GCA_031772625.1). Classification (NCBI taxonomy): domain Eukaryota; kingdom Viridiplantae; phylum Streptophyta; class Pinopsida; order Pinales; family Pinaceae; genus Pinus; species Pinus tabuliformis. Next base: position 863,413,336 of record CM062807.1, on the reverse strand, counting down.
TTCTTTATATTGTCATTCGTGACTCCCTGTGCTTCCCATACAACTTTTATCATGAACCAAAATTGGTCCAGATCTTCATTCCCTACTCCCTTGAACACTAGTAGCTTTATCGCACTTGCCATACTACTTCGTGGTGGTGGTAGAGGTGGTATGGGTGAAGACGGGGACGGTGAAACTAGTAGTGGTGTGGGAAAAGGTGGTATGCACGAAATTCTCTGCCTTATCAGATTGATCACACTTCTTGGCGAGACCTTCATGAGCTCTTCTTTGCCCCTTCGCAGAGGTGAAATTAAGGGGCTAGTCTCTAGTTCTGTGCTACCTTCGTTTCTGTAGATTCTCCCACTTCGCATAGCCCCAAACATCAATTTATTCGCATAACCCGTTTTTCACACAGTAGCATTTTAATCCAAATGTTCAAAGATTTAATGTACTTACCTCACGGTCCTTTTAGGAAGTGTCATTTTGCCTCGCTATAACTGACTAAAGTATCTACCATGAATTCGGTGATGAATCCTCCTATGATTCGATCAAGCCAGTGATTGACAACGCACATGATCTTATCTTCTGATGCTTCCAATCTACGCACCAATTCTGGAGTCCACACAATGGGTTTGTCGAGTTTACACCTTCCTTGGCTATCCGCTAGCTTCACGATCCACTTGTACAACTCAGTGGGGAATGATGCAAAGAAAATTTCGTGGATTTTCGTATACAAGTAGCAGTCTAACCATTGTTCCTTTGATAGGCGCGGATTCCTGTTTTCCTACGCCGCGAACTCGTGAATATTTCTGTCCAACCAATTTTCAATTCCTTTCTTTGTTGGATTCCAGTGATATTACATTAGACATCTCTATGCAGATCTCGGTCCTGGCAATGGATCTATTTGTTGGCTTGTTGGGGCATGACCTAGGTTCAGATTTAATTAGCCAAACAAATCCCTGTACTACTGGCCCTTTCGGCAGTAGTCCGCGGAGAGCGGACTGAGGTCTCACCTGAAGTAGTATGGGAGGGTGCTAGAACCAGGTTTCTGCACCCTTGAGATGTCTGTGGGGTTTGACTGGTCCTCCGTTTGTTCCTGCACGCAGGTTGCTTTGTACATTTCTCATTCCTTGCGGCCTGATACACTACCTTCGCGCAACCCTAACCAGGGGTTGTGCCATGGTATGCATTATTACCCAAGATATTACTTATCTTCCAGTTTTAATTAATTACCTTCGCCTAATTGAATGTCTTAAGTTATAATTAGTAATACAAAACATTCATAGTAAAGAAATAGTATACTTGCAAACTATATCTAATCATGCATTAAACCAGGAAAAGATACACAGAATTATAGAAAAACTTCTCTTTATTGATTCTCCCAATGGTTACAGATTCGACCCGCCTTGCGCACTCAGCTGCAGGGGTCCACACACTTAGCTACAGACTACTAGGCCTCTGTGCATTCAGCTGCAGAGCCTTCTCCTACTCTACGACCCACATACACACTTTACACTTCGACTCAATCACTTAGACGTCTCCTCTTCTATTCTATCCATTTTATTCACTCAATATTTCTTACCAGCTTTCTTCATTACTGCTTCTTTTCTTTTGCTGAGATGCCTTCTTTTGTCTACAACCACAATCTTCAAAGAAAATTAAAACAAAAACATATCATCTCACCTTTAAGATCTCTACATGATCTTGTTCTCCCATTCATCTTCACTTCGAATGGATTGTTCTCTGTTTCTTTGCATTAGCAAATTCTACTACACTTTAGCTCTCCATGCCTACTGTTTTTTAGATTTAAAATCTGATCTCCTCTTGCCTCCTTTCATCACCATTCACCTGTATACACACCTTCAAAACATAACTTTGTTCTAAGTTTTCTCAAAGAAATTTTTTACACACAAAATTTCCTTGTTCAGCTCTGATACCAAAAATGACGTAGTCGAAGCCACATCTACCCACAACAATTCATATAAAATGTATGTCATATACATGTTTCTGTCATGTCCCAAGAAAGCCACCAATGTCAATGGTGAACCCCTCTAAAACCAATGTTTAATGCTCCTTCCATAAATGTTATTCAGAAATGTTTGACTTAATTATCCAAAGTCTAAACCTTTGATAAACCTTTGATAACCCTTCATAATCTTTGGTTTAACACCCTTTAATTGAATTCTTAAGAGGAAATATATTTGGTTCTCTCTTAATCATTATAACTCGACCCTTCAGTTGATTTTATTACCCACGCATATTAACCATACCATGGTCTTGATACTTTGGTTAAACTCAACTTAACCCATAAAACATTAATCCGCTTATTTCTATTATAACTCTTGTATAATAGAAATATTTCATAACTCACACTTAAACCTTACCTTTCTGCCATTCTTCAAACCTTTACACGTATATCGATGCTCAACCTTAGCGCATTCAATCTGCACCGCTGATTTATCTCATCTGATCCAACAGCTGTCACGTCGTCTGCTCGCCAACTAGCCCGAACAATCTCCACCATTTATTTCTCCTACCTCAATCCAACTGCTATCATGCCACCCGATCGCCAACTAGCTTGGCTGCTCTCCACCGTTGATCTATCTCATGTGATCCAACAACTATCGCACAATCTCACGCAGATACTTTCACAACCAATATCAAATTGAGAGCGCGCGAGAAAAGTGGTTTTCTCTTTCCATTGTGTGCTATGTGTCACCCGTTAAGGCTAATTGCGTAGAATTCTGAAATACCATTTACCGCTTTTAGGGCACGCGGATACAACTTACCGCCTATGAAGACCGCTCCACTATTTAGCTAACACGTGGCTTAATTTGATCCATTTACTACTTGAATTTATTTTGCACAATAAGATCTCTGCCACTTATCGTCCATTAATTCTCTCTTTTGATCTGATTGATCCAACGGTTCCTGTGCATGGTTACTTTGTTTCTTCCTCCTTTCCTTTCTTCGTCTTTATGTAATTCCTCCGTGTTCTGGTATATTCGTCTGACTCACCTATATGATTCTTTGTGCAACTATCCTTTCTTTGTTCTTCTGTGGTTTGGGTTTTCTCTAGGGTTTCTGGTCTTTGGTTGTCCTTCAATGCAACTTCTTCTGAACTTACTTCACGTACTCTTAAGTGCTATCACCTCTAAACTTCAACTTTGATCCTTCAATCAAATTCAAATGATCAGACCACTATCCTTCATTCTCTAGTTCTGTGTTCTTCTTTAATTCCACCTGCATATATCTATTATTCATAATTATTCTAATTCACACACAATCTATAATTCCATTAATCAATACACACCACACAACTCATGAATCGAATTCTCTGTCTTTATAAACAATCACTTACATAATGAATTTCTCTCTCTCTAGCCTGATTTTCTAATCAGTGGCCTTTTCCTTTCCTGCCCGTAGGCTTACAATCAAACTCCTCTAATTCCTAACTCTCTAACTAACTAACTAGCTAGTAACCAACTGACTAACTCTTTCTATGCCTTTTAGGCTTACATTTATACAAAAGGTTCTGTAACGCATTTTGGTTCAAATTCTTAATATTTTGCACTAAATCCTGAATATCCTCTAAGTCCACTTTTGATTCAACTAATCCCTAAGGATCCTCTCTAGTTCCATAAATCATGAAACCAATTCCTAATCTAATATTTACAATTGATTTTCAAACCTCTCAACCCCTATGGAATCTTAACTAGCCTAAATCTCTTAAGTCCTCTAACATTTGAGAACATTTACAATATTCCTCACAATATCTAATTAATTCCTTTTCTAAATATCTCTCATTAAAATCACTCAAAAACCTTAATAATTACATTAATTTAATACTCAGGAAACCTACATCAAATGGTTAAATAATGGCTTACCTTTTTGACACTAAAGTTACAATCTCTATAATTTATGATTTGTTTTTTATACTCAATTAAAATGAATTTATATGGAACGCGACTACTTGGAAAAATGTCCAAACACTGATGACTTTCTAACACTAAAATTAAAATAACTCTACTTTCAAATTGATTAGGTACAAGTTGCCATTGTCAAATAAGAATTGTAAAACCAATTATCTACTATACAAAAATATTCAAAAATAGGTCTTACTCTCCTTTATGCTAAGAGTAGATTGGGGATGTAGCTGGGAGATTGGTGATGTGTCTGAAATATGGCATAGAGAAATTAGACATGCTACCCAGAAAATTAAATAATTACAGAAAAGCACTTAAATGAGAACTTAAAAAAATGGTATACTTTTATAAATCTGGTAGGTACTAATAAAAAATAAAAATAAAACTTTTATTTGGTTTTTCTATAGTCTTTTATCCTCATGTTTCCTTTTCAAAAAGGACAGTGTTAGAGGTTTGGCCTTAATTGATTTGAAAGGTTTTGGATTCATTTGAACATAGTAACTATGATATGAATTCACGTTCTTTCCCTGTATCATATGTAACCTTTTTCAAAAAGTGCATATTTATGTTTTGTGTCAATATTAGAGATAGCAATTTACACCTTGACATTGTATCAATATGAATACCCATCATGCAAAAATTACATGGTTTGAAGAGTTTTGGGTTTGATTCCTAGCATGTCCAATTATCAACATGGTATTAGAGCTAATTATTACTCTTAATTGGTAGTGGCTACAAAGCTTCAGCCAAAGTGTTTGTGTTAGATGGTGGGGAAACTAGGTGGGTTCTTGGAGACTGCAATCGATTCCTTTATAAATTGATGGAACCTTTTTTGGAAACTAGAGTAAGAGGGTATCATTGTCTTTGCTCTATTTTTATTAATTTATATGAATTTATTAATCATAAAATTTTGATTTAATGGTGAAAAATGAATAATTTCTTTAGTATTAGACACGTTTAAATTATTGTGTAGGTTGTTTATTATAAAATGTATGAGATTCCTTAAGGTAATGATTGAATCTATAATTACATCCACGGAGACTTGTGGAAAATTAACCTATATTAGTCACAAATTTCAAATTAACTTGAATTTATGCTTCACTTCTTCCTCACCCTCCAATCAGATAAAGATAGAGACAATGAAGTTGAGATGAATTGAGTTGAGCCAAAAGGGAGAGCCACAAGGGAGGAGAGAAAAAGACTACAAAGTTGAGACGAAATGGAAGACAACCACAAGCATGGATAATAGAAAGTAAAATTCTTCACTTCTTGAACTTTCAACGTTCCTTTGCACCTTTTGGTGCATTTGCTAGTATATTATAAATCATCAATTAATTACGATGGAAAATTCAACCAATCACAGAACTTTATTTTCATCCTCCTCCTTCGAACCGAAAATTGACATGTGGGCTTCATCTCAATCCAAATCCCACGCATCGAAAGTTGGCACGTAGGCTTCATCTCCATCCAAATCCCACATATCAAATTCATAGGCCTTGTTAACTTCCACTAGCTCCTACCTAGCCTATTGTTGTTCAAAAATAAGTTGTTCAACCCAACTATAGTAGACTGGTGCAGTTGCCCAGCTCGATGGGGATTTTGTATCTGAGAATCGAATCCGGGAAGAGCCCAGAAATATTATTGCTATGCATATTCAGAATCTGCAAGGAAGAATATGCAGAGAATGATGAGCGGAATGGAATAGACAGATTATTGGAGGAAAGAAGAAGTTGTGCTAGCGATTGGAAATCAAAGATTACAATTTGTTGCAAAGCAATAAGGGAAAAAGGCAAGTGAAAAAAGTGTAACAGAGGGTCGTGTCTCTGTGTCTCGATGTCCCAGAGGATAAGAGCCTAGAGAATGATTAGATTTCTGGCTACAAGGGCCCCTTACCGCCGCTCAAGAGGGAACACCTACCGAGGCTGGATATTCCACTCCAGTTTCCGAAGGCCTAGTATGTAGCAGTCGATGGAGATCATTGAAGAGGCTTTTCATTACGTGGTTTCCTACAAAAAGACCCATCAAATCTTCAAAAGGTAGCCATGGGCTTCCAATCGAAATGGCTAATCATAAGTTTGAAACAAGGCACACTTCATAAGTGGACATCAATCCTTCCTTCTCATGATCCTCAAAAAACTGTCATAAATCCCCTGTTTCCCATCACAAGAGACCTTCAAGGCATCCTCCCATGGTTCCTCCTTATTATGAAAATCCTTCTACTAAGAAGAATAAGACACCTATGGAGAGAAGGGCATTCACTTCCCTATTCAATGAGCATGCTCTTCAGCCTCTTCCCAAAGAGTTTTCTCATTTTAATGGATTCCTTGCACATCCAATGGTTCGCAGAGAGACAAAGTTGGGCTCAAACAATAGCTCCAATACTTGCATCCCTTCTACACATTTCAATACACTCTCATCTACTCCCTTCTACACTCAATATAAATTGAATCAGTTCCCAATAACTAACGCAAAGGCAAAGGGCACTGCTTACTCGAGACTGTCCACTTCCCCACATACTCAAATTGATTGATGTTGTCGAATTGAGGGAGAAAATAAATGTTGTTGGGGCATACCATTGCATCACTGAGAGGAAAGTATGTAGAGTTGAATGTCTTTGAAGGCTATAGTGGCCACAATATAACTTGTGAATAGTTTATGATTTTACTATATTAATTTTTTTTTCATGTCTATGGACATTTGATTAAAAGCTGAGACTTTTTTGTTGTTGTGGTAATTTTGTTTTCTATGTTAAGAAATGTTCTCCTATTTTGTTTTCATGTGTTTATTTTGTTCTTGCAATGAATTAACAATATAATACCATCTATAAATGCTATGTATGTCTTCATTTCAACATTTCAATGTATCTATTTTTCTATATGGGCTCTACATGACAGCCTCGTGCCCTTAAAATTATGTGTGTTAAATGATAGACCAATCTCAATCCAATGGGAATATTGGTTCCCTGCAAGATATCAAGCCACAAATACCTCCTCCGATCATTGTTATTATTATTCATCATGACTCTAGAAAACATTATCTCTATCAAAATATGGTGTTTTTATAATAAAATAATTTGCAAGAAGGATTACTAACTCCCATTATTATTATCCGATCTCCATGATTTGGTTAAACATCATTGTTCCATTTCTGCAAACAAATGTCGTTGGGATTTTCGTATTTGGTTGAATTTTTCATTGTTATAGACCTGCAAACAATCTCACTAGGATAGGGTTATCGTACTCACTGACCTATGATGAAATAAGTAAATAGTGAATGGAAGGTTTGGAGTAGAGCATGCGTATCATGGTGGGGCACTCGATGGTTTTGTGAAATTATGACAGGGAGGGCATTGTGCTAGGCAAAAGAATTTGGATTTGTAGTGACAGGTGGGTTAGGTATATGTTGTTTAGAAATTGAAGGTGTTTATTAACCAATGGAAACTAAGTTTGTCGACTATACTGATCCGATGTATAATCATCACAACGTTCGACCCTAAATGGGGATGGGACAATACTATGATTACTGAATGCATTGCATAAGGGCTCATGATAAAAAAGGTCTTTAAGCTCTCAAATTATTTCCTTCGGACATTGCAATGTAGTTGTTGGCTTAGGGGGTCCTGACCCAGGTTTAGAGCTAGCTGCGCTAACCAAAATAACCCTACACTACTCGCCCTTTTAGCAACAACCCGCGTAGCACAGGCTGCAGTCTCACCCGAGGTAGAATGGGGGGATGCAAGAACCAAGTTTTTGCATCCAGAGACTAGTGTGATGCCTTTTAGTGCCTCAGATCTGCCTTCACATAGGTTGATAAACTCTTAGGGCTCACCGTTGCACTTTGTTAAAATAGCCCTTAGACCTTCGCGAAGGTATACAATCAATCCTTGCAGACCTTTAACAGTTAATTCATCTACTTATGCGCATTAGAGAGCAGTCCTAAATTATTGATCATATATTTACTTAAGTTATTAGTTAACATAAGAGAATTCATCAGAGTCTTCATGAAAGTACTTAGACATGCATTGCGTACATCATTAACACTTATTTAAGAGAATCACATAACATTCAATCAATATCTCATAAAACAAATCATTCATCGACATCATATAATATTAACAGAGATAAACATAAAATACTCAACAATTCTTCGGAAAACTATCTTTATTGATCTTAAATTCAAGATTATATACTTAAAATTTCCTTGCGCACATAACTGTAGGGGTCCACACACTTAGTTGCAGACTCTATCTAGGCCTTTGCGCACTCAGATGCGGAGCCTTTCTTCCCCTTTCTAAGCGTAGGAAGTATAGCCTTCCTACCCTAGACTCTTATATCAACCCAACTCTCTATCTTCTCTCTTCTTAGTTAGTTACTTCTTCCTTTCACTAGGACTTACTACTTATAGACTTTTTCATACAATGCCATGGTTTGTGGACCATGGGTGAATCTCAAAACCAACTCAAAACTTATCTAAAACAAAGGGCTAAGCCCTTAACCCCTATTCATCTACACACTTTGCATCCAAAAATCGCAGAGACTTTATATTATTTACAAAATTGTATCCAAAAATTGGGTTATCTTAACCCCAAACTAACCCAGTGGACCCCATCCCAACAGGCCCCCAACACAAAGATCATGACCCGGCCTCGAGTCACTTTGTTGGTGCCGCGATCTTACTACGAAGACCTTCCAGCTCCACCTGGATTACTGTAACTTCAGCAGTGCTTTGTGTCGCTGCCTGTCGAACCTCTTCAAGCAATCTTTCAGTGGCTAGTTCCTCTACTCCCAGCCTCATCGTTTGTTGTATCTGTTGTAGTCCCTTAAGCTTATCTTGAAGGGAAGTTGTGACCTGATAAGCATCCTCTAACCAAGGTTGCAACTTAGCCTTGAGTAAGGCCTCTTTCTTTTGCACTTCTTCTACTTGTGCTTGTAGCTGATTTCCTTCCTGTAATTTGGCAAGGTGCTATGCTGGTGCTAAGGTGTGCGTAGTCACCTTAACCTCATCATATTGGTTTTGTAGCTCCCTTACCTCTATGTTCAATTTCTGTAGGTTTGGATCCCTCTGCAAATTGGTCACTAGCTCCATAGCCTGCTCGAACAATGTCACATAGTCAGTGACTGTAGCATCCAAGGTATCCATGCCTTCCTTTATCACAACTTTAAGCTGCTTCGAGACCTCATGCAGAGTCGTCAGCTAAAACTTCAACTCCAGGTTTGCAATCTTCATGTTGAACTCAAAGGTTACTCGTCTAGCTTTTTATTTAGCCTCATGCACACCAGTGACCAGTTTTCTGATTTTGGCTTCTTGCGGTGCATCCACTGGGATGTGAAGCTCAGGAACTATCTTCCATGCCTCCGCTATTGCTGACTCCAAATGTGAATTCCGCGTCTGAATTACCTCCTTTTTTGTAGATCCAATGTCTTTTCGGCAAACATTTGTTTGTTATTGACTTTATACTCAATTATGAGATTGAGGGCACACTGCTCCCTAGTTCTCAATTCATCTATCACCCCCATATGCAGCATGTGGGGGCTTTCGTTGGAGAGCGATGATATGTTCAACCCTATGTTCTTGGTTGTGCTAAAAGAAATATGATCATCGGCAGACTCTGAGCGAATGGACCCATCAGGCAATGGTATGGTTCTGAGATCTAGGGTCCTTACCAACTCTGCTACTTGGCTTGTCCCGGGTGTCAGTCTCGCTCGCTCCGCGCTCACTTCTCCAACGCCCACTTGTATTCTACTTGTTTGTATCTGCAACTCACACAGACCCTTATGGACATTCCCCAGCATCTGCATGTATTACTTCTCAAACTATTGCAGCACTTATGTTGTGGTATCCCTGATTTTATCACCGATCTCATCAAGATCGCCTTCTGTTAGCACCATGGGATAAGCTTGTGATTTATCAGATTTTTTCTTTTTTCGCTTTCCACCTTGATGCTCCTTGCCACGTCGTTTCAAAATAAATGGGGTGCTCTACCCCTCATAGCCTAAGCCACCTTGTCACCTTTCTGTGACTCACGTTGTTCCTGTTTTTCCTGCTCCTTAGCAGTGCGTTCTTGCTCTATGCGAGCCTTTTTGCGGCTTCCTTCTTTTTTTGCTCTGCTAGGGTTGGCACAACTTTCTTTGTAGCCTCCTTTCTCTTTTGTGCAGTAGAAATTTCTGCACCTGTGCTTGTTCCAACATCTAAGTTTGATGGGGTGCACCACTCTGTAGTCTGTTTCGCTACAACCTCCTAGACGTGTGTTTCTGACACCAAATAGGGAAATTGGTGCCATTTCTACTTTGGATCCTTCCACGCTTGGATATAGATTATGTGGAAGCCAGAGTTGAACACCGTGTACGCCGATAAATGCATGAACAAGGTTGGGGACAAACTCGAACGGTTACTGATCACCATATAAAGATCCATTTCCAACAGAATCCAAAATATCTTCATCTTTGTGATTTGTGCGAAATCCTTTGTGGGCCATAAGGAAGCAAATAACCTTGCCTCCGGAAATCCTTCCACGAGTGGAGGAAATTGACTATCCTCCGGCAATCTCCATGCAATGAGAAAAATTGACAACAATAACCAAGTGTAGTGGAACAACTTGGTCTCACCTTGTGCTTCTTGACAGTTCGCAAGGAACTACTAACAGAGCTACCTTTCCCAATTAAACTGTACGCCTTTCATGCACTGCATAGCAAGGGAAACTACAGGCATCAGAACTTCATTTGTGTGGCATTTTCTCATGACCTTCCCTACTAAAATCTGGGCAGAAAATTGAACTGTCGGCTCTGTGATGGAAAGAATAGAATACCCTCATGATTTATTGAGGAGGCTGTAATCCCTCTTCATCATCTCTGCAAGATATTTCTCCCTAGTGTTTCGTCCAAACTTCTTAGCTAGGTTCAGGCCCTTGTAAGGCAGCCGCATGATTCTGTGAATTAGCATGTTCATGATGGGGATAGGCTCTCCTAGCCATAAGCACCCATCGTGCACTAGTGTGAAGCGCTAGCCCACACATATCGTATTAATGGGGGTGCGGTGATAATGTGATACCAATAGTAGATTGAGCAACCCTGATTGCTCGACATCGTGGACCCATTCCTACATCTCCAATACTGTAACACCGATTTCTTCATAGTAGACCTTCCACATATATTTTTTCATTGCCAAATGTGGAAATTTAATGTGGTCTACAAGGTCCCAGTCCTCCATTTTTAGCAACGGGATCCTTGTTAGCTGAGGACCTTCAAAAGGGACCTTCTCAGGTAGCAGGTGTGTGGATACTGTAAACTTCTTAGCATCTGGGTCTTTTGTGACCTTCGCTTTTCTCTTCCGCAGAGGGATATATTTAGGTAGCCTTGTGATGGGTTCCACCCCTTGAGCATCAATGTCCTCTGTTCCCTGTAATTCTTCCACCTCCAGGTCGACTACCTTCTCTGGCTTCTTATCTTTCTTCTGTGTTCCATGAGTTTTGGTATGTTTTTTTAGGGAGGACTGCATTGACACCTTCTTTTGCTTATCTTTGATGGATTTTTTGGGATTGGCAAGTTGGCTTTCTGTGGTAGGGGTAGACTTTGGCCTAGGTGACCTCGGCGCCGTAGGCACAGTAGTCGGAGCTTCCATACTTACAACTTCTGGGGCAGTGGTCTTAGAGGCAACATCATCAGTACTAACAGTTCCAATAGGAATTGGTGTAGACATTTGCTCAAGAATAAGCTTTTGGCTTATCTCAGGAAATTCGGCAAACATGGGCTCATGACTAAATCTTCCCAAACCATTCAGTTCATAGAAAATAGATAGTGAAATTCACCAATAATTCTGAGAGCGCAAAGTATTCTTTGTTGGAATGACACGTGTAATTTATAGGGGGTTTTGAAATCAAATCCAACCGTTCCCCCCAATTTCTGACAATAAATGTTGTTTTGGCAGCAAACCTTCAAATATTTTTGCCTTAATTTCCGCCACCCCGCTCCACATAACCATCTTCTGGCCATCAAGTCATGAACATTAACTCCAACGGTCATTTTCCCGCTGCGCTGCATGGTGCACTCCTCCATGGTGCAGCTTCCTAAGCACAGCTTCATGGGTTGCATCTTCGTCACTCTCCACGTAGCCTGCTCGCTGCATTGTTCTCCAGGTTGGGCAGTGTAGTTTATAGTCTCACACTCCCTTGAAACTTCTTGGAGAATTAAGACTATCCCGCTGCCATAAGTCATTGTGGAGGATCCCTTGTATACAACTTCAACATGCTCCCATTCACTCTTCCCAGGAAGGGTTCCTAATTCAGCATTGTGATCTGAAATGCGCCTCCATCTGTAAATTCTTTGACAGTATATGGCCCTAACCAATGCATCTGGAATTTACATGGAAATTTAGTTAATTTACTATCATATAACAGGACAAGATCATTTACCTTGAACGTATGAAGTTTGATATGGCAATCACGCCATGCTTTTTCAAGTTCCTTCTGTACTTGTTGATGGAATCCTCCCAAAAATTGATTTTCCTTGAGCTCCATCAGCTACGCGAGCCGTTCCTCCAAAGCCTCACGATCCACCATATCCGTTAGCACTGCTATGCATAAACTAGGTACAATGTACTCTATCGGCATGACAGTTCGACCCCATATACTAATTTTAATGTCGTTTTCCTTGTCAACTTCTTACAAGTAGTCCTATAAGCCTAGAGTTCTATAGGGATGCACACATTGTAGTCATTTCATTGCGCATTGTAGATTTTCGTTAGTGCTTTCTCCAAAATATTGTTAAAGGCTTCAACTGTTCCACTTTCCTGTGGGTGATACAGTGTACTCTTCTGATGGTAGAACTGGAATTCTTATTCAATGCACTGATTATTTCATTCAAAAAGTGCGTACCCTAGTCACTGATCAACACTTTTGGGTAGCCAATTCTGGTTAAGACATACTCAAAAAATAACTTTGTTGTCGTAGCCCCTAAATAATCCTTAACCAGCTATGCTTCCGCCCATCTGTTTAGATATTCCGCCACGCTGATAATATAGCGCACGCCTTTTTTCTTTCCCTGGGGCTGAATTGGCCCAACAAAATCAATTGACAATTTTTCAAATGCCTATAATGACATCTGAGGATGTAGTGGTAACTCATCTCTTCGCGAGGGTCTGCTAGTTCTTTGGCATGCATCACATGCCTTATAATACGCCTTGGAATCCTTGTGCAATGTTGGACACCATAGACCTACGTGCAAAATCTTCTGCGCAGTTGCCTTACTTGAATAATGGCGTTCCGCAGCTCCCACATGAGCTCCGACAAGAATTCTATCCCGTTCAAAGTCCGGCACAAATCTTCGCAATATTTCATCGACACCCATTTTATACAAATGTCCTGCAATGACTAAAAAATCGGTCGTGCGCACTACTAATTCCTTCTTTTTCTACCCTGTATATCATTTTAGTGCCATCCCCGTAGTCAAGAAGTTAATAATGTCCGTAAAATGGTCCTCCGCTACACGCACCACAAAGAGATGCGCATATGGCAACCCTTCCTCTAGATTATTGGGCTGCTCTCCTGTTTCAATCCACGACAGATGGTCAAGTCCCGCATTTAACCTCCTTGGATTCACAATGACTTCAAAGTCATACTCTTCAAATAGTAGCAACTATCTAAAGATGTTTCCCCCCAACACAGGCTTGTTGACCAAGTATTTCAAGGTAGAATGATCTGTGTAGATCTTGAAATGCCCTCCTAATAGATAATGCCTAAATTTTTGCAGCGCGTACACCATAGCCAATCCTTCACGCTCAGTCGTTGAATAATTTTTCTTGGCCTTTGATAAATTCCTACTTGCGAAGGCTATAGGATGGTCCATTTATCCTTCCCCATCATGTGTTAGCACTGTACCCAAGGCAACGTAAGAGGCATCCACATGTACATGAAACTCATTTTTCCAATCAAGGAATACCAAGATCGGCACAGTGACCATATTTTCTTTCAATACATCTAAGTTGTGCTGACATTATTCATCCCAACAGAATGTCGCGTCCTTATTTAGTAGTATTTCCATGGGCACAGTAATTTGTGCATAATCTTTGACCAATTTTATATCGTATCCCTTATGTCCCAACGTCACATGCAGCTGCTTGACATTCCTAGGGGCCTCCAGATTCACAATTACTGCAATCTTTGCAGGGTCCACCATCAATCCTTTCTTGCACACCACATGACCCAACAAGATCCCAAAGGGAACACAGAATATGCATTTTTTCAAATTCAGCACGATCTAGTATTTGTGAAACGTATCCAACATCAGGCGTAGGCTTGCTACATGGTACTTCACTAATCTAAACATTGTCCAATCATCGAAGTATACTTCCAAGAACTTGTGAATGAACTCCTTGAACGCTTCTATAACTACGCGGGAGAATATCACAAGTGCATTCTTAGGCCCAAACGGCATCACCGTGTATCGAAAACAACCCCACTCCATTGTGAAGGTCATTTTGCTCCTATCCTCTAGTGAAATCTTGATCTGATGATACCAGGAAAACCCGTCAGAAAAGGAATAGGCGTCCTTCCCTCCAACATTGTCTAATAATTCATTTGTAAACAGTGTTGGGAATGGGCTGTGAACACACACATCATTAAGCTTCCGTAGATCTACGCAAATCCTTATTTCTCCTTTTTGTTTCTTCTCCTAAACCACCAGCGGGATCACCTAGTATGATTCTTCAATAGATTCTATGATGCTTGCCTCCAGCATTTTATCCAGCTCTTGGCGAACCTTTTCCTTATATTTAGGATTAAGGCAATATGACCTCTAATTAATAGGCTTCGTGTCCAGATTCAGAGTGCTCTTCATAACGTCCAAAGTGCCAACTATGCCCTTTAAGTCTGAAAACTTGGCGGGGAAGAGATCTTGGTATTCGTGGAGTAACTTAGCAACTTTATCCACGGTAGCATCGTCCCAATAATTTCCAATCTTCACAAACTTTGGTTCTTTTTCAGTGTCAATGTTTACTTGCTTTGTCTTCAAGTGTGCAGAGATGTTCGGGTTTTATATTTGTGGGCCTTCGACTTTGCGATGCCCTTGTACCTTTGAAATATTAATGTTTCACGGGTCTTCATATTCCTCTTTAGTGGTTACATTATAGCATTCCAATGCATGGCGCAGCTAGGTGCTCCAGTCTGGTTGGATCCATTCCATAGGTTCTGTTGGCATTCTGAAGATAACTGCCTTAATATCTTGCAGCGCTTCATCAATGCTTGCGAAGCCGTCTTCAAAGCTGAAGGTTAATAAGAACCCTTCCTTGAATATGTCCCATTCTACGGTGCCATGGCAGAGCTCCATTTCCAGATACTAGTTCATGGGAATTGTATCCAAAGTATGGAAAAATATGTGTACCCACTCTGGCTACAATTTTGTTCCCCATGCTTTAGTCCATTTCACTAGGTGATCGTGCAGATCATCCCTTCCATTATATTTCTCATTCATTCTAGTGTTAGCACGCCTAAACAATAGCTTCATCATTCATCTGTAATCTCTCCATATGGCAAAATTATCCTTATGTGTGCCCCACCATTGTGCGGGCATAGCGAGCAATGCCAGTTCCAATGCTTGGGAGTGATGATCCTCAGGGACTACGTGCTCAAATTCATCCAAAAATAGATCTACATCAGTTAAACCATCATAATAGGGTAATTTCCTTACCTATGACAAAACAAAACGCAACGAATTTGTCATCATATGGCATCGCAAGGTAGACACTTCATGTAAGTGATTCTTCCAATGGTCTAACTCCTTATCTAAATCAGAAATGCAGGAACTCTCCCAGTCCCATGCAATCCTCCCATCTATCATCGGATTGATCTAGTCCTCATCTCACGTTGTTATTTTGTAGATTTGTTCTAGTTCATCGTCAATTTCTTCATAATCGCGTACTGGTTCAGTATATTATGCTCCTTCTATAGGGTCCAACGGTACTATAACTCGAAGTGACTTCCTCTCAAATGACATTGTCCTCTTCTTCAAATTAATGACCACATTCATATCAATAGCCCAATCAATTTCCAAGAACGTTGGGTAGGGATTACTATCATCAACAATTTGTATAACTTCAAAGTCTCCTACTGTGCTCACACCTTCAATATCAACTATTACTTCATATAATCGTCCCATGGGGATGATTTTATGTTGGTTCACCATTCTGAGCTGAATCGGAGACCACTGCAGTGCAAGTCTCCTCATCCTTTCCCATGTTTGTTTCAGTATTACGTTCGCATAGGACCCCAGATCCAAAATGACATGGTCCACCTCATAATCACCTATCTGTGTAGTGAGCCTCATCTCTTGCCCTGTTTGTGCCTTATGTTTTCCAATCTTTCTGACTACGCGGTGTCCGTTAGGGGCTTTCTCTTTGCTGGCGCATTTATTTATTAATTCCTGCATGCCCTCCATAGCCTTGCTATCATGCAATAGTTTCATGCAAGTCTCCAAAAACATAGTGACTACAGAGGGATCAACCTCTGCAGGTGCACTGACTTCTTGCATCTTGTCTTGGCTCCCTGAGGTGGAGGCCTCAGTGAAGCTCTTCTTGGCTTCCATAAATGTTTCCTTAGTGCGATCCAAATCAAAGCTGACTTCTTTCTTTGGTTCTTTGCAGACCCATCCTTCCTCTTCGGGTCATTTACCCTTATCATCTCCAGTCGTCATTCCACTTCTTAGCACAATGTTAACATTTTGATCTTCTTCGCAGGGCTCAACCCTCATCATCTATAGATTTTGTGTAGGCTGCTGAGGCTGTGTTTTCTTCTCTTTCATCTTAGCTATCAGCACCAGGCATTCTTCGATAGTATGGTCAAACTGTCTATAGTATAGACATGACGGGTGTGTAGGATCCTGGCACTCTCACACGTAGTGCCATGGCTGTCCAAAATTGTAGCAGATAATCTGACCGCAGCCTCTGCCAAGTCCTCCTCCTCTACGGCCCCATCTTCGACCCTGATATCCACCACATGCTCCTCCTGTGCCTTGATTTGGAGGTCAAGTTTTTGCTTTCATCTGGTATGTAGGCATCCTTTCCATCATCATCTCATAGCTTCGACAATGGCGCTCATCGTGGCCCACATATTTGCAGAAGTTACAGAACAACTGTTGGGGTTTCTGGATGAACTTTTGAAGTAAATGGCAATTATCCGCCGCATTTTGTCCAGAAACTTGAAAAATATCGCACCATAGCACAACCCGCATGATCGGCACTGCTAGGGCTTCTAAATTTAGGGTAATTGTCCCCCCTCCTGTAATATAATTCACGTATATTGGACAGTTATGTTTATCATGGCCTTGTCCCTTGCACTTCAAACACCAGACTTCCACGCGCACTTCTAGTTTAGTCTCCTTTTATTTCTTCAAATTATGTAACTCCAGGAGTAAGCCTTCTAATTGTGAATGGATTTGATATACCCCCAAGGTCGTATCTTGAATAGGTGATGCATGCATCCTCATCGCGATTTCCAAGGCTCTGCCTGGGTTCCTATCTTCTGTTGTGATAGAGAAATTATCAGGTGGGGCAGAAGCGAAGCTATAAACCATTTTCGAACTTTGATCTAATTTCCAACTTGTCTCATCTACCCTCATCATGATTTATTTGAATCCAATTATTGACTGTGAGTCAGACTTAGGCTTACTAAACTCCTTGTTTAAAGTTGTCTTAGTCTCCTCTAACGTTGCAAGAGGATTATCGGAACAATACTTAATATAACAAGTTGGCGTGCGATCTTGCAGAGTGGTAACCAATTGTGCCTTCTTTATATTGTCATCAGTAATTTGTTTCACTGTCCACATAGCATTCACAACAAGCTAGAACTTCTCTGCATATTCACTTCCTATGACCTTGAAAATTGACATCTTCTTCGCGTTCGCCATGCTGAATGGTGGTGGCAGAGGTGGAAGTGTGGGCGAAGGTGTATGTGATGGAGGTGGGGGTGGAGGTGGAGTGGATGGATGATTTACTCGAGGAATCCCCTGAGTGATTAACTGAACAACGCTTTGCGGTAGAGTCTGTTTCGCCCCTTCGTTGTCACTTAAAGGAGGTCCAATCAATGGACTATACTTCGATCCTAATCCTTCGTGATTTCTAAATAATCGTCCACTTCGCGTAGCTCCAAACATCATGGTAATGACATCACCCATTTTTCACATAACAACATTTTAATCCAAGTATTCAATGATCTAAAGTACTTACCTCGTGGTCTTTTGAAAAATTGTCGCTCTGCTTTGCTATAGATGACTGAGGTATCAACTACAAATTCTGTAAAAAATCCTCCTAGAATTCGATCAAGCTAATGATCGACAACCTACACAATCTTGTTTTGAGAGGTTTCTTGCCATCACACTAAATCTGGAGTCCACACTATAGGACTATCGAGCTTCCACCTTCCTTGACTATCTGTTAATTTAGCTAACCATTCATACAACTCAATGGGGAAGGTGCAAAAGAATATCTCATGTATTTTTGTATACAGATACCTATTCAACCACTCTTCTTTTGATAGGCACAGATTCTTGTTTTCTTCTCTCATGAACTCGTGAATCTTTCGATCCAACCACTTTTCAATTTCCTTCTTGGTTAGATTCCAATGATGCGACATCAGACATCTCTTTCAAGCAGATCTTCGTGCCGAAAACGTAACCATTTTTTAGCTTAGGGAGTCCTGACCCAAGTTTGGAGCTAGCTGTGCCAACCAACAAAACCCTACACTACTTGCCCCTTCAGCAACAACCCGCGTAGCGTAAGCTGCAGTATACCCGAAGTAGTATGGAGGGATGCAAGAACCAAGTTTCTGCATCCAGAGAGTAGTGTGATGTCTTTTAGTGTCTTAGGTCTTCCTTCGCGGAGGTTGATAAACTCTTCAGGCTCGTCACTACACTTTGTTAAAACAACGTTCAGACCTTCGTGAAGGTCTACGATAAGTCCTTGTGGACCTTTAACAGTTAATTTGCCTACTTACACACATCATAAAGCGGTCCTAATTAGTGTTTGCACAGATTTACTTAAGTTATTAGTAAACATAAGATAATTCATCGGAGTCTTCGCGAAAGTACTTGGACATGCATTGCGTACATCATTAACACTTATTTAAGAGCATTGTATAAGATTCAATCAATATCTCATAAAACAAATCATTCATCGATAACATATAATATTAATAGAGATGAACATAAATACTCAAGAATTCTTTAGAAAACTGTATTTATTGATCTTCAATTCAAGATTATAGACTCAAAACTGCTCTTTGCACACAGCTGCAGTGGTCCAAGCACTTAGTTGTGGACTCTAACTAGGCCTTCGTGTACTCAGCTGTGGAGCCTTTCTTCCCCTTTCTAAGCACAAGAAGTAGAGCCTTCCTGCCCTAGAATCTTCTATCAACCCAACTCTCTATCTTCCCTCTTCTTAGTTATTTACTTCTTCCTTTCACTAGGACTTGCTACTTATAGACTTTTTCATACAATTCAAAACTGACTCAAAAATTATCCAAAAATAAGGGGCTAAACCCCTTTGACCCCTATTCATCTACGTGTTCTGCATCCACAAATCAAAGAGGCTTTATATTATTTACAAAATTTTATTCAAGAATTGCGTTGTCTTAACCCCAAACTAACCTAGGGGACCTCATACCAACAATAGCCTTGGCCAGTAATAGGATTTGCTTAAGCCATTCACTTTTGAAATTCCAATCCTTTGAATGGTTGCAACTATAGTCACTTTAAGGGTTCGGGTGGTTCGATGGTATTATTCCCCCTCCATTTCCAACTTCAACAAATGTTTGTGATTGCTATATGTATAAAACTTATTGGATTTGGATTTTTGAGTGGGGTGTTTTTGGGGCTGGGTTGATGAAAAAAATTCAAAGAATCATTGAAAAAAAGGATGGCTATTGTAACAAAGTTCATGGATGAGTTAAACAAGCATGGTTTATAAATAATTATACATTTAATATAATTTATTCAAGTATACTGAAGGATTTAAGTATTTAAAGAATTTACAAATGAAACACTCTTTAAGAATATCAATATGGTTTATGGTTCAAAAAATTCCAGTCAAAAGATTCAAACTCTGGTTTACAAGTTTGTTAGTATTGTGAATTCATTTTGACATTGATTGAATCTTCTTGAATAACTGAACTTATAAAATTGTTAATGCTGGGTATGTTTTGGCAGATGTCTTACCAGTAGGAAAGACTCAAAACTAGCTACAGTATGTCTAATCTTTCTAATTTAGTAAGGATACAGTGATTGGTGCAGGTGTAACCACCATTGTTGGAGGAAAGTCGACTAAATTAGGGCATATCAATGGTCCTAGTCAAGATTCAAAGTTCTCAATTTATTTTAATCTTGTGTATATCAGTTGTACATGTTCTGTGTTGGTTGTTGATAAGGGAAATTAGGTTATTTGTTAAATTCAACTTGTTAGACTAGGAGGTAACTCCATGTATTGAATTGTACTTTTTATTAAGATGGAACATGGATATATACATGGAGAGGGAGACTATTGGGTTTCATCTCCCAATGTCTCTTCATCTTCCAATTCTCTTTATTTTCAATTTACAATATGTACATGGATTTACCTAATCCCAAATATTAGGTGTCAACATTTCCCCCCTTAATCTGAAGGGGTGTTGGTGAGTCCAAGCATCATTCTGAATCTTTCAACATTTTCTCTTCCAAGCACATTGGTGAAGATGTTTGAAATCTACTCATTTTTGGAACAATGGCATAGGTGGATTGTCTTATCCTCAACATGATGTCGAATCATATGGTATTTTGTATTAATTTTCTTCGTTTGGTCACAGAATTTTGGGTTCTTGGCCAACTTTATTGCAGAAGTGTTATAGACATTTTTGGGCACTGCAACCCCAAGCATAAATGTCCATAAACTAAGGGCTCCTAAGTCCCTAAAAGTGTTGTTCCAAACCCTAAAAGAACAAGGTCAACTGATTACAGCTTCTCCCAGAAGTTCTCCATGAAAAACTGCTCAGAACTGGTCAAAACTGGACCATTTCACCTGCTCCATAGGCAAAGTGCATTGCATCTCACCTAAATACACACAGTAGGTGCGTTGCATTTCAAAAAGCCCTTCTATGGGATGCGATGGGTGAGAAGGGACAAATGGCAGTGTCAATCTGCGAGGTGGAGAAGCATGGAATCTTCCAGAAACTTCTCCTGTGACACTTGCCTCTCTGAATTCGACCAATGATGAGTAAGAGATCATCAATCTCCAAGTGGAATCAAGAACTATTAGAGGGAAGACACTAATCAAATCACAAGCTGACTCATCTCCCTTGCAGACATCTATATATGGATCCCTCATCCCAGAGATCCAGAGGCTGGAATTTTGCATCTTGTAAGGAATTGCTATTGGTTTCTTGAGGTAGCATCATAGTGTTGGGTGATCTAAGATTTTCATGAGGTGAAGAAGGGCTCACTTGCTGAGAGGATGATGCTGGGTCAGAACGATTGGTTGTAACTCTCTTGGCTCTTTCTTTATTATCAATAAAGCTATTCAAGTTTTCCTCCATACTCTTGTGTGATTTATGTTTATGCATTTGTATGGTCAATTTACATCTGATCCTAGATTGTTTATGATAATAGATCCATGTTCTTGTATAGCGTTATGCTGCTTTGATTCTACAGGTACTCTGTGAAGCTGGGTATACAAGAAAGCAAGTAGAGAAGGACTATCAGAAGAGAGAGGAATCGAGCAAGGAACCAAGTGCAAGACAGAGGTTGGTCTCCTTATTCTTCTCTCATCTATCTTTCATAAAGGAAAACGAAAGTAGTTTTACTTTGTTTGTTTCTAAGGTAGCTACCAGCCTTAGTGGGATTAGCAGTTATGCATAGACACTTTTCCTTGTAACAAAATGGCGACTCTGCTGGGGAGTGAATAGACTGATTGTTTATCTACATTTGTTTACTTTATAAACTTACAGACGGAGCCTGAAGTCAAGCCAGCTAGCCTTCGAACTGCATTTGCTATGCAAGTGCAAAGTAGATCAACGCTACTTCAGTCAATCTCCGAGTTTTGTTTATGAATTAAACAATTGATTTACAAGCTTTCTAATTGCCCTCATGGTGGCTCTAGTAACCTCCTTAGATCTACCCCTGTGATTGATTTACTGATTACCAGTTTCTCGGCCAAAATCCCTGAACTGAACTGCAAACTATGACCCGGAACCCAATCAAAGTCTCGTCCCTGGTCCAGCGCACTGTTTGTTCTGTGAATCTCAAACTCAGTGCACTTCCCGAGTGTAGTAGGTGCGTTGCATTTCAGTTTCACTGTGTTACAGGTGCGCTGATCAGACTAGGCATTATTCCTAAATTTTGGTTTCTGTGTTCACTCTTTTCAGATCTATTCAAGAGTTTTGCTGCTTGTAGTCAGTACACCTCCGTTTGAAACCCCTTTCCTTGCTGTTATTCCGCCTCCATTGTGCAAAGAACTGTAAATGTTTTTATGTATTTTTTGAGTAATTTTCAGTTCTCCTTTACAAAGAAGTAACGCAATTGTACTGTCGTTTCTTGATTTGAAAGTGTCGCAAGTGTCATTTTCAGTCATAGAAGAGAATCTGATTGTTCTTGATAGACGATTACCCTGTTACTATTGTATTCGATCTGAATTAGTAGTTTTTCTAGTGTCGAAAGCAAGTTTTCATTTCCAAATCGCAAAGTGTTGTCATTGTCTTCATTTTGATTTTGAAAAGAAACTTGTTAGTAATTGTTGCTTTGAAAAATAATTCAGATTTGCGCATTAGATTTCTTTTTATCATTCACATACTAAGAAGGCTGAAAACAAATACATGCATGTGCATTTGCATTTAGACTGTTTGATTGGTTTGATTTAGGACAGTGCATATAGTGTGTGCTCTATGCTCTTTGCTAAAAGAACGCCATTTCTCTTTCCTTAGTAGCTAGTATTTTCATTGCACAAAGAAGATAAAACGACTGTTTATCATCTTAGATTGCATTTTAGGAATTGTACATCTACATCACGCGGTGAACCTGAAAGGCAAATTTCTTAAGCAAGATCAACTATAAAATAAATTTAATGAATCTAACAACGCTTTGGAACCTAAAGCACAACATCTAGAAGTCTAGGCTAGAGACGTATTCCGGTGTTGTAAAGCCTGGTAACTGTCGTTTTCACTGTTGGTTGGGTGATTCCTCCACTTTGAGACGATAAGTGCCAGTACGGACTTGTGCTCCCACGTACCGTCGAGTATATTTTGGGAGACCACAATAGGGTTAATCCTTTATCCATAGGAAGCCGTGTCTGCCGCCCTATCAATCGCAATGCACTGAACACATCATTCGGGAAGATTGACTTCCGTACCGTAAAAAGTATTATGTAGTTTTGCGATTGGTTTGGTAATCCTCTGTCTAGATTTCCAGAGCAGTCCCTTTCGTTCCTTTTTAGACTCCTTAACGGAAAAGGTCCATCTGAGCACTTGTCAACTCAGGCTCATTAAAAATCGAAGGCGACTAGAGTCATCTTTTGTTTTTTCTCGACTCTTTAAAATTGAAAAAACAAGTTATGTCAAAGCGTCTAAAATTTATTTTAAACGGAATAATCATCACCTTTCCTATGTTGGTCTTAGGTTGAGGAAAATGGAGTCCACCAACCAAGGAGTTCCCCTTGGAGGAAATCCTAGTCCCTTCTCCTCTTGGGGAGATGTTGGTGCACCCCATATGACCACATTGTCGCTTCCAGGATTGACAATCGGTTTGCCCTTATGGCTTTTCTAAACCTCCATCGTTCAGAACACCGCGATTCCTGAACAATCGAGTCAGCAACTAGACAATTCCAGAGTTACCCCCCAACCCTCTACTTCGTCCAATTCTTCCTCTCCTCCTTCCTTTTCACTTGATAGGGTTGGTAAAGCCAAAAATCAAGTACCTGATAAGAAGAAGGAAAAGAAGAAGAAAGAGAAGAAGAAGAAGGAGCCAAAGGCGAAAAGGGGTAACCAAGCGTCGTCTAGTGAAAATCCACACACTGCACCGACCAGGTCTAAATCGCCATGTGTCATTTGCAAGGGAGACCAATTTCATAGAGATTGTCCTTGCATCCCTCGGATCTTAAGGGACTGGTCTCCTCGCTTGCACAACCCGGTGTCGTTAACCTCTGATGATCATGTTGAAAATACACCGTCGACTAGTGAAAGTGAAGCCCTTGGACAAAAAGGAAAAAACAAATTTCCTTGCAAACTATGTGAAGGTGATCACGTCATACACCGTTGTCCCTTCTTAGACGAGGCTAAAAGAGTTTTGGACGATCATCCGGTTTCACCATTACGACTTCTGCCTAGATATAAGAAACTCTTGCCGAGTCCATCACTAGTTGAAAATCTGGCTGACACGCCCAGGTGGTCGGCCGAAGTATCTATCACAGAAGAAAAACCATCTGAATCCATACCAGAAGAGAGTCAAAAGGTCAAGGCGGCAGTTGACCTGGTCTTGCCTTCAGAGGTTCCATCTTCAGTTGATACAGTCACCGAAGAGAACGAGGATGACACTGTCCAAATTCTTTTCGTAAGCATAGACTCCAATGAACATGGGGGCAATTTACCCATTCCTTTACCGCAGGAAGGAAGTTCGTCAGAGTCGTACCCGACCGTCTATTCGGTCCCACCTCCAAGCAACCTGGTTGTTTCCTTTGACTAGAATCTACTAGGCAGACCCCGTTTACCAGCTAGTATACCATTCCAAATCATTGCTCAAATATATAGAATGGTTATGGCCGGTACCATCATAGATGAAGGGGCTTCTATGAGTATCCTTTCCTCGACTGCTTGGAAAGCGCTTGGTTCACCATCGCTTTTGCCTGAGATGAGAAATCTAACAGGCTTTGACAAAGGAACCAGTCGACCATTAGGGATCCTTCCCAATGTGCCCATAACATTGAGAGGGAAAACCATTCACATAAACGTAATGGTAGTCCAAGGACCCCTGGATTATAATCTACTCCTTGGGCGAGACTATATTTATTGCATGGGAGCCATTGTCTCATCACTCTTTAGAGTAATGTGTTTTCCGCACGAAGGAAGAGTGGTCAAGCTCGTAGACTAGCTTTCATTCCCTGGTTCATGCATAGCAAATAGTCATATACAATCCCTGAATGGTCTTTTCACGCAAGGAATGTCTGATCAATCCCCAGTTTGTCCACCTGATGAGAGCAAGTAATTCCAGGGACATGACTGAAACCCAGGGGGCATGCACCCTGGTCTGCTTCGGCAGGAAAACTCCAGGTATAGGGTAGGTTTCCGCGAGAGATGTATGACTAGTCTGACACTCCCGTCCGAAATTGGAAAAGGGGGTTGGACTGGAACAAGATTCCCTCGTCAAAGTTATATGAGTGGAGGCGTTTGCGCCATTCACCTTTGTCTATTTCGGTAGACATCGCCGAATAAGTGTTTTGTTTGTGGTACAAATAGAACAATCTTTGGTAACCTGAAAGAGGTAGGCCTTTTGGCAAAACAAATGTTTTGTCTACGAAATTGCGGGGTAACCTTGAAACTCTATGTCTCTATACCTGGGGGCATGCAAACCTTTTGGCATGCAAGCGAAGAGCAACCATTTATTTTTTAAATTTGTAGGTCCTCTAACCCTTTAAACTCGTAGGATTGGTCATTTCCTAACTTGCATAAAGAAAGGATGTGGGGCAAAGCTTTGAAATAATGTCGTTTTTATATATGAGACATTCTTATTATACGACTGGATTAATTGAGCAGTTTTAACGCGGACTTCATGCTCGTTAAAAAATAAACATAAGAAATGAGCAAATGTTTCCCCTAGCATTTAAGCTCATTAAAAAATGAACCAATTTCCGGTAAATAACCATCGTGAATGTAGTACTTCAGCCTTTGAAGCCTTGGTCGTGTTCTCATCATCACCTCCACTTTGTATTGGCTGATCATTCACCTCCACTTGATTGTTTACCCCTTTTGAGGAATAGCTGCGAAGAGTGATTCTATTAGCCATCCTTGTAACACTGCCGTGATTGGAAAATTCCAAACCTTACCTGGAATCAACTGCTACCCGAATTTATCACTCGTTCCTCAAAAAAACGAGTCTCCTTTAAGCTCTTTTCAGCTGACTCGTAAAATATGAAAAGATTGCCGAGCCATTGGCCTCTCCAGCTCGTTAAAGTGACCGGAAGTGCTATCCCTCCTTTAGATTTTAATCTTTTTGGACCTGAGGGATTATTACACAAAAAGATCGAGCGCTTGTTTTGTTCGGCTCGTTAAAAGTACCGAAAATTCATCCCTTCTGTATTATTTTATACTTTTTCAGACCTAAGGGATTAGATGACGAAAAGGGATTTTTGGAGTTTCCTTTACGTCCCTTTTCAGACTCTCTAAAATTAAAAAGGACTGAGTTATCTTTGTCGTTAAACTCGATAAAACCTAATAGCGACAAACTTGTCCATAACAGACAAGAACGAGTTTCACTATCGCTAGGCTCGTTAAAACATAGTGATGGGTTTGCCCGAAGGGAAAATTATAGAACAAGCATATGTTATCCTCCTCAAGCTTGACAAAAATAAAGAGGTACTGGTCAGCAATGACTGGGGAAAAATTGGGAAGAAAACTTGAAGAAACTTTGTTGGTAGCAAGTCTCTCTTGAACATGACACTTTCACTCCGCATCCAAGTCGGGATGGGTTGTTTCATTCACCGGCCACATCACCATGGTCACATCACACCATCCACATTTGGGGTTAATGCTACCAATCCATCATGTAAGTGTCGCCAATATGTTCAAGAGAAGTCACTTAGAGAATTCACCTATGTCTCACCCGCTGCAATACATTTACACTCCATTCTTTCATGACCGCCACCCTAAACCTTATATCACCAGATCGTTTTCACCTCCATTAAAATCATTTGCTCCGTTCCGTGTCACTGATGTGGGATTCATTAAGGCCCTCCTATGATGGATTGCTTCTTGTCGACATCAGCTCATTATCCAAGAAGTTGATCTAGGAACACCCATTTCAGTACTTTGAAGCTTGCATGCCTCAATGGCAAGTTTCTCACTTCCGGCGATAGGTTTACATCAATGGCCTTTGACCGAAAGATTTTGCGTGGCGTTCGACGCCAAGTCCCTTATTCACACCACGTGAATTGTACTGCAGTACATTAAGGATCATTATCATTATCGGTGATTCCTCTCATGCCTGTTAACAACTTACATCATTGGCTGGTAATCAGGCGATGTCTTTCCATGTTCGACTCCAGAACATCTCTCACATGGATCGACTTGTACTTTGAGTGAAGATCGAACAAGATTGAAGACCCCGGATCTAGTTTCATCCATCCGGGCTGCGATATATATTCAGGAAAATAAAGACATCAAATGTACATCATTGCTGCATAGATAATCATCCAATCTAAGGGATGATGGCTCTACCAGAATCATCAGTCTACACTCAGACAATTGTCTATCATATGTACATGAAAATGAATTTATAAAGCTAAGCATGGGAATGCCCACCTCAGCTAGATCATGAAAGTATTATGAAGATAATGTATTGTATTGTATCTTATTACAGGTCTCCTTCCAGCTTGAAAGAACTTCGGATCCTCATGATAAAGCATTTCACCCGACATAAAAAAAGATTAACGACCTCATGCTTTAGGGGGAAAGTGTTATAGACATTTTTGGGCACTGCAACCCCAAGCATAAATGTCCATAAACTAAGGGCTCCTAAGTCCCTAAACGTGTTGTTCCAACCCCTAAAAGAACAAGGTCAACTGATTACAGCTTCTCCCAGAAGTTCTCCATGAAAAACTGCTCAGAACTGGTCAAAATTGGACCATTTCACCTGCTCCATAGGCAAAGTGCGTTGCATCTCACCTAAATACACACAGTAGGTGCGTTGCATTTCAAAAAGCCCTTCTATGGGGTGCGATGGGCGAGAAGGGACAAATGGCAGTGTCAATCCGCGAGGTGGAGAAGCATGGAATCTTCCAGAAACTTCTCCTGTGACACTTGCCTCTTTGAATTCGACCAAGGATGAGTAAGAGATCATCAATCTCCAAGTGGAATCAAGAACTATCAGAGGGAAGACACTAATTAAATCACAAGCTGGCTCATCTCCCTTGCAGACATCTATATATGGATCCATCATCCGAGAGATCCAGAGGCTGGAATTTTGCATCTTGTAAGGAATTGCTGTTGGTTTCTTGAGGCAACATCATAGTGTTGGGTGATCTAAGCTTTTCATGAGGTGAAGAAGGGCTCACTTGCTGAGAGGATGATGCTGGGTCAGAATGATTGGTTGTAACTCTCTTGGCTCTTTCTTGATTATCAATAAAGCTATTCAAGTTTTCCTCCATACTCTTGTGTGATTTATGTTTTATGCATTTGTATGGTCAATTTACATCTGATCCTAGATTGTTTATGATAATAGATCCATGTTCTCATATAGTGTTATGCTACTTTGATTCTATAGGTACTCTGTGAAGCTGGGTATACAAGAAAGCAAGTAGCAAAGGACTATCAGAAGAGAGAGGAATCGAGCAAGGAACCAAGCGCAAGACAGAGGTTGGTCTCCTTTATTCTTCTCTCATCTATCTTTCATAAAGGAAAATGAAAGTAGTTTTACTTTGTTTGTTTCTAAGGTAGCTACCAACCTTAGTGGGATTAGCAGTTCTGCATAGACACTTTTCCCTATAACAAGAATTGTTGTCAATCAAGAGAGGAGTTGAATGCACTAGTTTTTCCTGCAAATATTCTAGAAATTTCTTGAGCCACACAATTTCCTTTGTTGCTTCAGCTGTTGCCACATATTCTGCCTCAGTTGTGGAATCTGTTGGAACTGATTATTTGTGTGACCTCCATGAGACAACTCCTAATCCAAGACTCATAACATAGCCTGAAGTAGAAACCCCAGTTTCTTTGTCTCCATCGAATTCTGAATCAGAGTATCCAATCAAGTAGAATTCGCCCACCTGTGTATACTTAAGTCCAAAGTCTTGAGTTCCCTTCAACTACTTTATAAATCTTTTTACAACAGACTAATTACCCTCACAAGGCTTTTGCATAAACCTGGAGAGATCAAATGAATGTTTGGCCTAGTACTAGTCAGGTAGTTGATACTTCCTACGATTCTTCTATACTTTGTTGCATCCTCAAATTATTTTCCTTCAGTGGATGTGAGCGTTAAGTTCTTTTCCATTGGAGTAGTCAAAGGATTGCAATCAGCCATGCCAAAATTGTTCAACAAATCTCCAATGTACTTCTTGCAAGAGAGGAATATAAACTTCGGATGTTGAGTTACTTCAATACCAAGATAGTAGTGGACATAGACCAAATCGATCATTTCACAACCTTTCCTTAATTCCTTCTTTATGGATGCAATGTAGCTCTCATTGTTCCTCGTCATCGGAAGATAATATACATACACAACAAGATATACAATTTTTTTGTTCCAACTTTATTGAAAAACAAAGTTACATCATCAAGATCATAATGTTTGAAGTTGAGTTTCAGAAGATTCTAAGTTAACTTCTCATACCAGGTTTGCACTGCTTTATTGAGGCCATACAAGGATTTTAAAAGCTTGCATACTTTTTGTTCCTGACCCTTCACAACAAATCCTTCTAGTTGGGACATAAAAACATTATCTTTCAGATCTCCATTCAAGAAAGAAATATTTACATCCATTTGATGAATTTTCCAACCATTTTGTGTTGCTAAGGCAAAGAGTGTTCAGATGGTAGCCCATTTTGTTGTGGGGGGAAATCTCCTCATATTCAACCCCTTCCTTTTGTGCAAAACCTTTTTCTACAAGCTTGCCTTTATGATTGACAAGTGAGACATCTGCTTTATACTTATTTTTGAAGACCCACTTGCATCCAATTGGTTTGGTTCCCAATGGAGGATCAACCAACGTCCATGTGCCATTATTTGTCAAAGTATCATATTATTTATTCATAGCTTATTTCCATTCATCATGAGAAGCAACTTATTTGAAGGAAGTTGGTTCGAAATCTGTAGACAAATTCGGTTCACAATCATAAGAAACATCCATATCAACCATGTTAATTTTTCACAGGGCTACATTGTTCTTTGCTTTGATAATTGCCTTTCTTCATTAATAGATTAAGATCACCCCATATCATCATTACATTATTCATATCTACCCCATTATTCATCAGCATATGCAATTATATAGAAAGAACAACAACATCATCATCAATGCATCGGATCATAAAGGAACAATAGAAGAAAAGCATACACACACATAGAGACACTAGGATTGGTCTGAGACCAAGGAAAAACCCACTTTTGGGAAAACCCTTGAAAACCTTCTTCTTTTTAGATCGTCATCAAATTATCTGGCAAAAGAGAGTACTATGATACATAACTTTATCTATGCAACAAAAAAACTATGATATCCATGAAACAAATATAATCATGCTTATAATCAAAACCTTGATTCTGAGGACTGTAGTTTGTTGTCACTGACTGTAGTCAATTGTTGGATAATGTTGAACATTTTTGTTACTAAGTGGAATCTTTGAAATACTGGAATTTTATCTTTGAGTTCAAGACGTAGGGAGGAGGAGATGTGTGAGTGTCTATAGTATTCCTCATCTCTCTCTGTAGAACTTGAAGACTACGTTCGGAAAAGGTTTGGATTCTTCCAGCTAAATTGGATGAGGGTGTGTGGGGTAAAACATAACTAGATCTGCATCAAACCTTGGATTCTCTCATAAGGAATTTGTTTGAACGTCTATGGCAGCCCGGATGATCTCAAGATTATACTGTGTGTGCATCCGAGGACCAAACTAAGCATCAGAAACCCTAACTTCTCAGACGCTCCCACAAACTCTGTGTCAACATCCAAGTCTCCTTGGACACTATCAGAACCATTTTGTGCCAGTGTCTAGGGACTAAAATTCCGAGTTCTACACCAGTTTCGAGGAATCAGAAAACCTTAGATCAGTGCGAGCTTCAACCCTATAGTTTTAGACCCTTTGCGTGAGCTTTCCTCCGTCAGACCTAGGTGAACCAAGAAAATAAAAGAAGAGAAGATGGTTTGATCAATGTGTCCAAATGAGCTTGAGGTCTCTTCTATTTATAGGCTTTCATGAGGGTGAATTTGGGGTTGAGGTTGACTTGTCCAATTTAACATGTGCTTAGGTCCGACCTAACCCAATATACATGAGTGAATAAATAAATTCAAAAACCAACTTTTGCTTGTCTAAATAAGGTTATATTTAGGTCAATTTCGGTCCTCTCAAAAAGAGGAATCTAATTCAATCATTATATTTGTCAATTGAGTTGTCCAAGTTGGAATTTGACCACAGTTAAAAAAATTAACACTCCTCTCAACTAGGGAGAATTCCACCTGCCAATATTTGTCCATCGATCAATATGCCATTCTTGTGTCTTCAGGTGTCATCATGTATCATCCCTGGTCATCTCTTTCATGTAGTAATCATGCCATGACCACCTCAAGTATCTCATCATAACAAATCATTAAGGTACCTCTCTATCTCTTGATTGTTCCCACTCGTATGCTGAACATTCTTGAGTCTAGAAGAAGAAGAATTTTTTACTGGATGGGAGCTTACGCTACCTCCCTCAAGCCATCAGGCTACTACCTGGAATCTCTACCAGAGGGCTACTACCTAGAATACCATCATCAATCATCATTGGATAGCATATCATCAAGCAGCACATCTCAACCTAGAACTACACCAAGGAACACATCTTGACCATGAATCTCATGGGGGGCTATACATGTACAACCCCATATCGAGAAATAGGATATCTAAACACACAGGGGAACACATCTCAACCCTGTATCTCATCAGGGAGCTCAATCTCAACTTGGAATCACATAGGGTTATCTTAACCCATCCCATCAACTATTGATATTCCCATTGATGATCCTAAATAGTCATGTGGTAGAACATCTGCATCATAATCGACTTGGGTTGTACACTCTCAACTCATTGGCCAAACGAGGAGAGGTATTCCTGACAAGTCCTAGTTGTGGGCATGATGCCAACTGGGGTATACTTTGCAAAGACCAGATAGGGGAGCAGCATTCTCCGACCCTATGAATATAGGGGAGAAACATATCCAACCCTATGGGTAACAGATAGGGGTCATACCCTATTGTCCAGAGTTCCCTCAACCACATAATCCCTTCTACCTCAATTCCTCACCCTGGGAGCTTAGGCAGGGAGGAAGAGCTGGCTCAGTGTCCTCAATTAGCGTTGCTTTCATCATACTCAAATATGGTATCAGCTCATCTCAATAGAAGTTTCTTCATGTTCATACAAGACATCAAATCAAATATCATGTCGGAACATAAATAATCATATAAATCATAAAAGGATACCATAATCATCCTCCCTCTCAAGGAGGTGCCAACCATATGCCTGAGCTTGTTTCGAACAACTGCACTGTCCCAATATATGACAGTATCTTGGTCCCAACTATAAATATGGGATTTTCTGCCAATCATATCTCACTCTATGTCATCAAAATGTATCCATGACATATCCAGATTATGCTGAGACAACCCTCTAAGGAGCTTCTTCATCTTTCCTCATAGTTAGCCATGCTAGCAACACCGTACTCATCCTTAATCATACTATGGACCTCTCATCCAAGATATCATGGCAGATCTCATACTAAAGTAGCATCCAAATGTGCTAAACATTAATCTCTATCAACAACAATGCATCCATGCAGTCACATATCATAGGAGAAATATCTCAGACTCAAAAATAGAATATCTCTTGTAGATATTTCAAAGGGTGCTTAGTGGCAACTCTATGTGAATGAAGCGGTTCACGCATGTAGTTATTCAGGTTCTGTGCACATCATCTATATATATATATATATATATATATATATATATATATATATATATATATATATATATAAATGCAAATCCTTGGATACTTTGATTTGAAGTTCAAAGATGTTGTTGAGCTTGACATGGCATCTGACTGTTGATTGAAGCATTGATGTTTTGTTTTGAACATCCATATATATATATATATATATATATATATATATGGATGTTCAAAACAAAACATCAATGCTTCAATCAACAGTCAGATGCCATGTCAAGTTCAACAACATCTTTGAACTTCAAATCAAAGTATCCAAGGATTTGCATTTTCATTATTCAAAAACATTTTTCAATAGCTTTGCAATATAGAATTTCGTTCCCAAATTCCAGAAATTGATTCATCATGCCATGATACATCACTCCAGTCTTTAGAAACCATCTCCTTCTGATTTAGATCATTAGAGGCTCATCACCTATCAAGAGTAGACCATCAGGATATAAAACCAAACCATAATCAAAATCAAAGTCGTACCTTAGAAATCATCATCTTGACTTCATCAGATAACTAT
Source organism: Pinus tabuliformis (assembly GCA_031772625.1). NCBI lineage: Eukaryota > Viridiplantae > Streptophyta > Pinopsida > Pinales > Pinaceae > Pinus > Pinus tabuliformis. The sequence goes on along the minus strand of CM062807.1, from coordinate 863,380,021 downwards.
CAAAAATAGACATATCTGGATCAGGGAGCTTACTTCATGCAATTCTCTAAGCATAATGCCTTGCTAATCCAACATAATCCGCCTTACATAAATCAATGTTATACCATTACATCAACATAGTCAACCTATCAAAGCTTTGAAGTCAAATCACAACCATTATGAAAGTCATCAACATCACTGTATCAATTTTTTCAACGAGGAGGTTGGTGGAGCTCATATCAAATCTTGACTTCATTTTTTATCATGCCAACAAGATGTAGCCAGACATGCAATATCAATCCAAACTTCATGAGGTAATTTTCATAATCATAACATAATTCATTTTTGTTACTAGGTGCAAATGCATACACCAAGGATGAGTGATATAGGTTTCAATTCATGTTGAATCACAACTATCGTTACCTAGACCATTATGTTAGGAACAAGGAGGCCAATTTCCAAATACCCACACAAGTCATTGTGCTGACATAGCATTGACATCAGGGAAAATCAACAATCCCCAGATCAAATCATTAGACATCAAGTCAAGTCCAAAATTTCTACCGTAAAGAGATCTATAGTCAAAGAATATCTCAATCATTAATTCAAAGTTATTTTCAAGCATCATGAAAAAACAATCATCTTCTATATTATTCATCCAAATCATGCCAACTTCTTGTAGCACAAACATAGTGACATATATATATATATGTATGTCCCGAGTCATCTGCAAACACAAGTTCAGTCTACATGTTCATGTTATGGAAAACAATCAAGCTTTTTCCTACTCCCAGATCTTGTTATATGCAACACATCTGTGGAACTCACATCTTCTAGGTGAACATATGATTTCATGCACAATACTTCATTTTTATGTGATCAACAACTTAACCCAACAACTTCAAAAATCAGATTACAATGGAAGAATATGTCAGGGACATCTTGATTCAGAGTTTAGAAAGATTCAGAAATATTTAGATGATGGTCAACTATAGTCAAACCCATGGATGCTCCCTTCAAGTTAGCATGGGAACATATTTAGCTACCTGGATGCCACCTAAGCCTTAGTATGTGTGCATCTAGGGACAAGATTTCCCAGTTCAATGCCTGTGTCTGGAGTAGAAACCCTAATTTCTATACAAGCTTCAAACCTGAGAATTTACTGCAGATCAATAATTGTCATATGCACATTAATCATACTTAAATAGTAAATAATGCAAATAGTAATAAGATTAAGGACCTTGAGAAGAGATTCTCCCTTTGACTGGGAATTTATGTCATCATCCTGTCTCTACTAGAGTTGAGAAACAATAGATATATTAGATCATAAACATATTTCTATCATGGCTTTCAACATCATTACATCAATATTTCATCAAAGGATAGACTCAAAGTATCATATATATGCAACATCATATCTCATAGATTATGAAAAAAATTCTATCAAGTCACACCATCAGGTTAGGACATTTAGTTTAACCATATGTTATCAAGACATGACCATAGGTAGTAAGAGATCTAGAATATCAATCTCATAGTTATACCTCTAACACCAAGGTTACCATGCTTATCATGATCAATGACATCAAGTTAGGTCATTCAATAAAGATTTAACAAAACCACAAGAGTGTCAATATCTCTTTCCATATGCTTTCATCATGCTTATCACAAGAAATATCAACAGATTCATGTATAGGATTCAATGAGCTATCCTTCTATATCAAATCCATCATGACAAGTATCAAGAATATCATTTACTAGATTAAAGGTGCTAGCCTTCTTTATAGGATCAAGATGTCCAACAGATGGATGTTAGCTAATAATCAAGTGTATCAAGTGTATCAATGTTAGATAGCCTCATAGTATTGAAGAAGATAAAAATGTTCAATACCAGGTGCATCATTTCATCATAGGAAACATAGATCCAAGTTGCTTTCATATGCATGTATGAGCCATCAAATAAAGATACATTCTCTTAATTCCTTAGGGCTTACCGAACCATCAATTTTATTGTTGAAATACAACATACCGTGCATAGCCTGTGGTATTCAAATACATGTGCACCTTCTCATAGGCAACTTATAGTGCTTGTCACCTTTTCATCAAGTACCTCTTTACCTCTTTTTATATCTAGATTTTCTTTCATGCATCTCAAATGATCCTCAAGAAAGATCTACTCATCACATCTCATCAAGGAGTTTAGAAACATCCATATACTCAAATACATATGCAAGAAGTATAAGAAATAAACATAATCATCAGGTCCATGGGTCTAAAAGTAATAGGCATCATGAGTCAAGAAATTCTTATCTTCAATTAGAGGTGATCCTCTCCCTCTTGAACCAATCTTCAAGGGCCATCAATGTCCATGGTTCATATATCAACATTGCCTTAAATTATCCAACCAAGTTTGGTAGGGATTATCCCATCTGGGGCTTCATCAAATATTTTTCAATTGCTTGAGCATATTCACATTGACTAGTTAGGTTCCGTATCTCATATTGTTTCCATAAGCCAAGGTTTTATCTCCAACCATAACCTCATAGAATCCATCAAACCCTAATAATCAAGTTGCCTAGGGTTTTCTTCAAACCTTATAATTATTTTAGGTCTCCACCATCCTCTTATTTCTTCCATCAAAGGTGTCATCATTGGGGTGATCTCCATGACTTTTCTTAAACTTGGCTATGATACCATGTTATTTTTTCATAGGGCTACATTGTTATTTTCTTTGATAATTACATTTCTTAATTAATACATTAAGTTCACCCCTTATCATCATTACATTATTCATATCTACACCATTATTCATCAACATATGAAATTATATAGAAATACCACCACCATCATCATAAATGCAATGAAACATAAAATAATAATACAAGAAAAGCATGCACACAGATAGAGACACCAGGATTGGTCCAAGACAAGGGAAAACCCACTATGGGGAAACCCTTGCAAATATTCTTCTTCTTAGATTGTCATCAAATGATTCAGCAAAAGAGAGTACAATGATCCATATCTTTATCTATGCAACAAAAAAACTATGATATCCATGAACCAGATCTAATCATGCTTATAATCAAAACCATGATTTTGAGGATTGTAGTGTGTCGTCACTGACTATATTCAACTCTTGAATATTGTTGAAAATTGTTTTCACTAAGAAGAATCTTCGGTATACTGGAATCTTATCTTTGAATCATGAGCGTAGGGAGGAGGAGTTGTGTGAGCATCTATGACAGTCCTGGATGCTCTATGCAGAACTGGAAGACTATGTCTATAAAATATTTGGACACTTCCAGGTGAACTGGATGAGGGCGTCTGGGGTCAAACATGCCCAGATCTGCCTCAAACCCTGTACACTCTCATAAGGCTTTTTTGCGAGGATCTATGGCAGCCTGGATGCACTTGAGACCATACTGTACATGTGTCTGGGATCAAATTGAGCAGAAAAAACCATAGCCCCTCAGACGCTCGCATAACACTATGTGCCAGCGTCTAAGGCTCCCTGGACATTGTGAGGACCACTGTGTGCCAGTGTTGAGGTGCTAAAATGCCTAGTTATGTGCCAACATCTAGGAACCAGAAAACCCTATATCACCATGAGCTTCGATACTGTAGTTTTAGATCCTTTGCGTGAGATTTCCTCCGCTAGACCTGTGCGAACCAAGAAAATAAGAGAAGAGAAGGTGGCATGATCAACGTGTCTAAATGAGCTTGAGGTCCCTTCTATTTATAAGCTTTCATGAGGATCCATTTTAGGTTGAGGTCAACCTGTCCAATTTAACATGTGCTTAGGGCTGACCTAACCCAATATACATGAGTGAATAAATAAATTAAAAAACCAAATTTTTCTTGTCCAAATAAGGTGGTCTTTAGGTCGATTTTGGTCCTCTTGAAAATTGGAATCTAATGCAACCATTATCTTGGTCATATGAGTTGTCCAAGGTGAAGTTTGACCCCAATTTAAAAAAAATAACAAATCTGTGAATCAATATTATCTACATCACCTCCATTTTGTCCAATTGAGCTTCTTGTTCTTGTCTTTCCAACCTCATCAGGATGTACAATTTCCAGTGCCTTTGGTAGCCATTTTAGAGGACCTTTTTGAGATGGTCGAGGTTACTCAGTTGACTGAGTTGGGTTTGAATTAAGATTTAGTCTCCCAATTCTGTCAATCACATCTCTCAAAGTCTCATCAGTGGTTGGAGCTTCATGGTGGGGAGAGAGTGCTTACAAGAAGATTCCATAGATTGATCCAATATAGGAATCCCTCCTTCAAGATGTGGAATCCCATTATCAAATTCTTAAAAATACTTTGCATGTATGAATCTAACTAAGCGATTAAGTTGTTGCTCAACAACATTGTCATCCTTCGAAGATTCAAGAAAGATGACATCTCTAGATATTATAAATTTCTTATTGAATTCATCATAGAGACAATATTCTTTAGAGTTATTTGAGTACCCTAAGAAGATACACTTGTGACTCCTTGCACTAATTTTATTTCTTTTTTCCTTAGGTATCAAGGCATAACAAGTGGAACCATAAACCTTGAGATGCCTCACCGAAGGACTGTGGCCATACCACATTTAATAGGGATTCTTGTTTTTCATAGAATTATATGGACACCCATTCTTTATATACATAAAACATAGAATTGCATCAGCCCAAAACATCAGTTTAACATTCTTGAAAAACATCATGGAACATACTATTATTGCTCAAGAAACCAATTTCCTGGCTTCAGGGAAATTTTGCTTAAGACATTAATAAAGATTGTTTACTGTCACTTATTATTTATTTATATTCCCGAATGAAGGATTTGGAAAACTTAGCCTTAGACTCTTAATACATGTATGACCAGAACATTTCAGAATGCCATTTGTTGCTAAATATGAATGATGAATGAGGAAAGTTTGAAAGGAAAGTTAAAGACAATATGCTGACCTCTCACAGGAACTATTATCTGTAACTTACAAGAATTATGATCATGAGATATAAATCATAAATAATATGCTGGTGTTTCACAGAAACTACTATCTATAATTTAGAAAGGAAGTGAGGACTTTAAGTATAGGAGCACTCTTTAAGGGATTTTACCCTACAGCTTCAGTACTACACTTAAAAAGAAGAAAACATTGCATGGCACATGATAGTGAAACTTACAAATTATATATAACAACTCTTGGAAACTTCTGGTTGTTTCATTAATCAATGATGTTATAAAAAATACAGTGGCCTCCTTCTCCAAAATTCCAACCCTTTCTTAGTAAATTTTCCACTCTCTATACCTTGTGGAATAGTTATGAATTTCTGAAACCTATCTAACTGCTTTCTAACTATATGAAATAAAACTGCTACAAAATTTACAGAGGGTGAAAACACCTCGAAGAACAAGAAATAACAAAAACAAAACTTAGTTTAAAAGGAGATGGTATTTGTTGGCTTGTTATGTTGATTTGTTGCCGAATTCCTCTGTAAACACTCTAATGATGCTTAGTTCCTCTTAGTCATAATGCAATGTGTTTAGTTTGTATAATCTTGGGCATTCTGATTGGCCAAAATGCCAAGAAATATATATCGGATCTATCCTCCTTTTCAACCTCGGCTCTAATCCCTGATTTTCCACATTACGAAGCAAAATTAATGTTTCTCATTAATATGAAACTCAACAAGAGTAGATCATGCTTTATAACTGTCAAATCTGCCCGTTCAGCACTTTATTGACTTCTATCGCAAATTGCAATTGGCCCAAAAACCCCTGTAAAACTTAACTTATGCACCCGGTTGCAATAACCATGAAAATACTGGAATTATGCATTTATAATGAAAATATATGATAAAATATGTTTTTCCATTTCAATACAGGCTTAGCACAATTCCCAAGGCATCCTCCTGCTAATTCATCTCCACTGTTGATCTACGCTTTTTAGATTGGATGGTATTTAAAGTTTTATATAACACAACATATATCAATATCGGATACAACCCACAATCGACATGTTATATCTATATATCTATATATATATATATATATATATATATCTATATATATATATATATATATATATATATATATATATATATATATATATATATATATATATATATATATATATAATATATATATATATATATATATAAAGTGCTGCACAATGATGGCAGACCTGCCGAGCTTTAAAATATAAAAAATATATGCTTTCACGTCCGACCCTTCTATTATAATCAATTATATTAAAACTTCATATAAAACTACCTCAACGGAATATATACGCATATCAAATAAAATCTTTATGATCCATAATATAACGGACACGAGGGATTATCAAATACAATACATCAAATATCAGGTTTGGAACCAATAAGTCGCAATCGATGTTTATCAACATATATATGTATAAAGGGTGGACCCACCGGGCTTTAAAATATGTTATATATATATATATATATATATATATATATATATATATATATATATATATATATATATATATGTTCGGGTTCAGCCCTTATCGCATATCGTGATCAGTGGGGTCATATGCATACAATATAATCATTTTATATAACTTCAGACCTGCTGATGTTATACAATATGCCATATAAAATTTCGGGTCTGGAACCCAATCGTTAATCTCATTCGGTGCTTATCTGCGGAGCCAACCACCCATATTGCAAACCCGCCGAACTTTTAAACATAGCATACAAAATTTCGGGTCCAGTGTTAATGTTTTAACACTTTTTTTCTTTTGTAAATCTGATCTTTTCCCCATTTTCATTGTATTTTGATTTCCGATAGAGTTATGTTTACGATATATATGTGTGTGTGTGTGTGTGTATGCCCATATAACACTTGGCCTCTGATATATCATTTTGTTTCTTTCTTTCGCTTTATGTATATTTTTTAAATATTTTCAAAAAAAAATTGAATGAAAAATAAATGTTATGAAAAGATGCATGTTACAACATCTGTCTCCACCTGGGGATAGTGTTTTTGCCACAGAAGCACTAAGAACCACATATTAGTGCCTTCACCTCGGTCATGGAGTCATATATTGCTTCTGCATAAACTAAAATACTATGACATTTGTACAATTACTTCCCTCTGGTATTCACAATGAAATGATACTTGTTCTTTAGAACTGGAAGTAGTGTTTTAAATATTTCCCATTAACAGGTAGCTGCAGAGTCTCGCCATCAAGATTTTCAAGGATGAAGGTATTATTGGATTTCACTTCAGAAATTATAAAAGGACCATACCAGAGAGGATCAAACTTCCCATGCTTACCCTTATCTTCTCTTTTGGTATCCCACCTCAATACCAAGTCTGCAACTTTAAAATTGATTTCCTTGGCTTTTCTATAAAAAATATTCTTCATTTTGGATTGATATATAACAAAATTGTCCCTTACCTTATTCCTATTTTCGCTAAGCTCCACTACTTTGTTCATTCTTCTCACCAAAGAATTTGGCTCCTCCTTTGCCTCCTGAATCATCGCAATCACTGGTTTCACGAGTTGACTTGGAAACAGAGCCTGAGTTCCGTATACTAACTCAAAAGGTGATTTTCCTATGGATCTTCTTGTAGTTACTCTAGTAGCCCACAAAGCAAACTTTAACTTAGAATCCCAATCTCTTTGATTTTCTGCAATGGTTTTCTTTAGGATCTTCATCAAAGTCTTGTTAGTAGATTCAACTAATCCATTTCCCTGAGGATGGTAAGCTGTTGAATGAGACAAAATAACATTATTTTTTTGACAAAAAGCGATGAACTTACTTGAGTTGAAGACTTGAGCATTGTCTATTATAATTTTAACGGGACATCCAAATCTGCTGAAAATATTCTCTTCTAGGAATTTCATCACTATCTGATCGTTTTCTCTCTTAGTAGGAATTTCATCTACCCATTTTGTCAAGTAATCTGTTGCCGTGAGAAACCATCTATGTTGTTTGCTTGAAGGTGGATTGATTTCTCCAACAAAGTCCAATCCCCATTATCTAAATGGCTTCTCTATGAAGACTGGAATTAAAGGTAAAGGAGCTAATCTCTTTTTCTCAACAAAAATATGACATTTTTGACAACTTCTAACAAACTTATAAGTATCACCAAAAAAGGTTGGCCAATAAAATCTAGCCTGAAGGATCTTGTGTGCAGTTACTTGCCAACTATAATGTCCTCCACAAAATCCCTCATGATAATCTTTGATTGTTTATGTAAATTCATCTTTTGTTAAACATAGTAATAGAATTACAGCAGGATCCTTCCAGTACAATATTCCTTCTACAATCGCATATGGTTGTGCCTTGATCTTTAGCACCCTATACTTTGTTCTGTCTAAGGATTGAGGACAAGACAGGAAGAACAAGTAATGAATTCTATGTTTATACCATTCTGAACATAAAAATTTATACCTGATCTTCATTCCTCGGTCTTTCTCTCCTTCATTGTCTTCAACTACTTTTTCATTTACAGGTGCCAACAAGTTAATTCCCAATGTCTGAAAGTTTGATTCTATTAACATTTTCGCCAGTCCTTCTCCTTTTACCAACTTTGTGGGTTTTATATACAAATCATATTCTTGGATATTGGCAATCCACTTTCCTCTCCTGCCTTCTACATCTCCCTGTAATAATACGTCTTTCACTGCAACATTAGGCACATAAGCAATGATTCGGGACTGCAGCACATAAGTTCTAAAAGCTTTCAAAGCTTTTACCAAGGAATACACCTACTTATCGAAAATATTATATTTCAACTCAAAATCTCTAAGAATCTTACTAAAGAATGCAACTGGTTGCTCTCTCCCTTCATCATTATTCTGCAGTAAGACAACAACTATCGAACTTGAAGAGGCAAATGAAAAAACTTGGAAAGGCTTCTGATAATCAAGGTTGATTAACATTGGAGCTGCATACAATGCCTCTTTAATTCTGGAAAATGATTCTTTAGCTTCCTTAGTCCAGCGTACTTCGTTCTCCTTCTTCAGCATATTAGTGATTTCTTTCAAGATTTCTGCATAATTGGACACAAATCTTCTCAGGAAATTAATCTTTCCCAGAAACTTTTGAATATCTTTTTTACTTTTGGGTAATGGTATTTTCTACACAGCTTGCACTCTGGATAGGTCTATCTTCACTCCTTTGGAAACAATGTGTCCCAATAATTTCCTTCCTCCAGAGCAAAAATCGATTTCTTGGGATTTAATGAAAGTCCAAATATTATACATTTATCAAAAGTCCTTTTCAAATGATCTAAATGTTCTTCATCATACTTAGAAAAAACAGTAATATCATCCAAATATATTACTACAAACTTATCTCCAACAAAAGCAATGTCCATAGCCCTTTGAAATGTAGCTCCGACATTCATCAATCCAAAAGGCATTCTGGCATACATAAATGTTCCCCAGGGAGTTGTGAATGTTGTTTTCTTCTGATACTCCCTGTCCACAGCCACCTGGTTATAACCAAAAAATCCATCTAGCATTGATATTCTGAAAGATCTTGTTACCTTTTGCAGCACGTGGTCCATTTTAGGCAAAGGATAATTATCTTTCAAAGAAGCTCTATTTATATTTCTGAAATCAACACACAACCTTATTTCTCTATTCTTCTTTCTCACAGGTACCAAATTAGCCACCCAATCAGAATATCTGAGTGGGACTATGATTTTAGCATCCAGCAACTTCTTGACCTCCTTTTCAATTGATAGTAGAAGCAGAGGATTTATTTGCCTAAGCTTCTGTTTGTAGGGTTTAACCCCCTCCTTCAAAGGAATTTTATGTTGAATAATATTTACATCATAGGTTTTTAGATCTTCATAAGACCATGCAAAGACATCAAAATAATTCTTGAAAATTTTAAGATATCTCTCTTGAAAATTAGGTGGAAGTCTAGCATACAATTTGACAAACCTGGGATTCTCCTGAGTGCTAATGTTGTGATCTTGAATATGTTCATCCTGTGAGATTTTCCTTGAGTCCATAGCCACATCATTTGAATTAAAAAGCCTTTCAAGAGGAACAAGTCCCTTTGGTAGAAAATTGTCTTTTAATTGAAAGATGTTCTGATTTGCTATTGAATCTTTAAAACCACTGTCTCCTGCAATTTCTGCTATCTCTTCCTTGTCCTGATCAATTTCTATACCCTGAAATTCTTCAACCATAGCCAAAAACACCTTAATCTGCTGGTCATATTCAAAAACTTACCAGTTCATAACATTATCAGGAACAGAAGGTCTGTGTCTCATTTCTACCTCATATCTTAATTTTGGATTAATAGGAGGCTTGAAAGTGCTAGTAGCCACAACCAATGAATCTGCCAATCTATTTTCATCCCTCGGAATGAATTGAATGTTAAAAGCTTCAAAGAAATTTTCAATCAAATCCCATACCTCATTTCTGTATGCCCGGAGTCTAGGATGCTTTGTTTGGCATTGATCCTTTATTTGCTTAATAATTGGCTCCGAATCTCCAAAAGCAGAAATTGACTTGAATCCCATCTGTTTAGCTGTTTGTAGCGCAATAATCAAGGACTCATATTCTGCCACATTGTCAGTTGCCTCGAACTCTAATTTGAAAGACAAAGGAAACAAATTACCTCCAGGTGCAATTAGAAGAAAACCAACACCTGTTCCTTATTTTGAATAAGCTTCTGTTGACACCTAATCCTCTGTGATTGGGTGAATTTGTGTAAATAGTTAAATTAGGAATGTGAACAGTCATCAGGAGATGAACTGAGCAGTCACATCCTTTGTATATAACAATAGCTACCTAATGAAATAAATCGAATCAGTTTTCTGCCAAACTGGACTTACTCCTGGCCTGACATGGTATCAGATCCAGCTCCTTTTTTAGCTCTTGTGCCTTGTAACTCCCTTGTCTGACTAAGGACCTTCGCTCTGCTCCATATTCCATTACCTGCGCCCTGCTCCATACAGTACACTGCCCATATATTCGTTGGTGTCAGTTGCCTGACATTTTCTGTCAAGCCTACCTACTCCATTGACTGCTGCTATGTTACTTTGCTGCGTTTGGCTCCCATACGCTCGTACGCTGGTATGTCCACCTCAACCTTGCTGCAACTCCATGTGTTGTGTCTCCTTGACTGTTCAAAACTGCGCAGAGGTCTTGCGTTTTAACCAGCGCTTGTACTATGGCTGTTTTGAAACGATGTCACATTGTTTTGAAATGCTGGCTTTCGAAACGCTACAATTGCATAATCTTTCTGGCGTCGCCTGAGATGTTAATAAAGATTTTGAGAGTCCCCTCGTTTAACGAACTACTGTTTTTACCTGTGTAAAGAACCGCTGTATTTTTCGATTCTTGCTACTATCGCTGTTCCCTTTCCATAATCCTTCTACTTGGAGACTTGCGTTTGAACGCCATTGTTGTGTGGCTAAACGAGATAAGGCGCATCCAAAGAGGCCAAGCTCCAGATGGAAGAAGCACTGCCACTGCACAATCTTAAGAGACCATGCACCACTGCTCCTCACCCGTGAAAAATCATCACGCCTGTGTGCTACATTGTATGGTAATATGTAGTATTTTGTAATGGGTGTTGAAGTGAAATGTAATGGGCATATATTACATTAAAACATTGAAGTGAAATGTAATGGGCATATATATTAAATTTAAAGCGTTGAAGTAATATGTAGTATTTTGCAATGGGCGTTGAAGTGAAATGTAATGGGCGTATATTACATTAAAACGTTGAAGTGAAATGTAATGGGCATATATATTACATTTAAAGCGTTGAAGTAATATGTAGTATTTTGTAATGGGCGTTGAAGTGAAATGTAATGGGCGTATATTACATTAAAACGTTGAAGTGAAATGTAATGGGCATATATTACATTTAAAGCGTGGAAGTGATATGTAATATATAAATATATTACATTTTAAAACATTGAAGTGATATGTACATAATATTTCAATGAAATGCTGATGCTTTTATCAAACATTGGAGGGATTTGAAGAAAATAAAGTGCATAAAGTTGTAGCGTAAGGAAGACATTTGAAATCTTTTGAGAATGCCCTTTTGAGTACAATTTCACTGTATATCAGCAAAAGTACTTCTTTTTCTATCAGCAGAAGTATTTTTTTACAGAATGCATTCAATCATCTCTATGGTAGGAATAGTTCTCACTGGCAAGGAGAACTATCCTGAATGGTCCCAGATGATAAAACACACCCTCATCTTCAATGAGTTGCGGAAAGGAGTGTGTGTCGGAGAAGGAGACAATGACCCAGTACAGCCTACATCAGACAAAGAGCTCGTCATTTGGGAAAACAAGAACAACAAAGCCTATGCATTAATCGCAGCATCTGTAAATGAAGAGGTGAGTTGCCATATTTCATCATATTCAACTGCTTTTGAAGCTTTACAAAAGCTGAAAGAACTCTATGACTCACATTCTGCACTTGAAGTTGTTCAACTCATGATTAAACTCTTCACTCTTGAACTGAAAAATAATGATCCTCTTGCTCTTGCATCTGAAGTAAAGTCTATAATGCATGATATCAAATCCACTAAGGTTGAGCTAGATATCCCTCTTATTGCTTTTCTCAAGGCACTCTATCCTACCTACTCCAATTATCATGAGTCTTTACAAGCAAATGGAAATCTTAAAGACATAACCTTTGACTCTCTTGTGAAAAAGTTTGCTGAAAGAGAGAGAGCCTTTGGAAAGAAGACAACCCCTGAATCTTCTGAAGAGACTATGTGCCTTGCTCATAAAGAAAAGCATCCTGCTTAAGATTCTACAAGAGGAAGAGGTGGACGAAGAGGAAGAGGAAGATATTTCAGAGGCAGGGGGGGCAGACATTCTCAAGGAGAAAAGGCAGACTTACACTGCATTCGCTGCAAACGAAATGGATCACATGATGCTTCTACGTGCAAGCTACCATGGGACAAAATTGAGCAGAAAAGAAACCAACAGAAAGGTAAAACTGATGATACAGACAAATGTAAAGCACCTGAATCCGCTCACTATATTGAGGAACAATGTAACATTGGAGTAAATGAAGATTTGTTTAATGCTTCAATTGCTTCTTTGAAAAATGATTGGTTGCTTGATTCAGGAGCAACCTGTCACATGACTAATAGAAAAGATTTTTTTGAAGATTTCACTGACAATGTTGATGGAGCAGTATACTTTGTAGATCAGTCAAAAATCAAGCCATCAGGGCTTGGCACAATTAGGCTTAAACTGCCTGGTCTTCCAGACTTTCTTCTAGATCATGTTCTATATCTCCCACAGCTCAAAAGAAACTTGTTGTCCTTGGTCCACATCCGCTAGCAAGGTCACTCCATTCATATGTTTGATGGCAAGCTTGAGGTAAGAAAAGCATCTGACCACTCACTTGTCATGAGGGGAATAGAAGAAGAAAGGCTTCTCAAACTACAAGGAACCTCTGCTCATGCACAACATTTCTCATATATTTCTCATCATGAAGAAGGTACACTTCCATCAAGTTTATTATGGCATGCTAGATTTGAACATTTAAACTATGACAGTCTCCGCTTATTGAAGAAAAATGGTGTTGCTGGTTTGCCTACAATTCCTAGGAAACATAAGCAATGTGATGCTTGCATTCTAGGAAAGCATAGCAAACAGTCTTTTCATGATTCACATTCAAGAGGACATAGGAAGCTTGAACTCATTCATTCAGATTTATGTGGTCCAATTCCTGTTCCTTCTGCAAATGGAAATAAATATATCATGACATTTATTGATGATTACACCAGAATGTGTTGGGTTTATTTATTTAAGAACAAATCTGATGCCTTTCAAACATTCAAGAATTTTCATAAATGGATTGAAAATGATGCACAATCTCATATTGGGTCTATTCGCACTGATAATGGAAAATAATATACATCAAATGAATTTGAAAACTATCTTCGCCAACATGGGATCAAACATCAAACAACTGTGCCTTATAATCCCCAACAGAATGGTGTAGCTGAAAGAATGAATAGAACAATCTTGAATATGGTACGATCCATGCTTTTCATAAAAAATATAAAGATAATGTTTTGGGATGATGTTGTTCTATGTGTTTATATAAAGAATAGATGTCCATCTAATGCTATAAGAAACAAGACTCCTTATGAATTGTGGTATGGACATGTTCTTTCAGTAAAACATCTCAGGATCTTTGGTTCCACCTGTTATGCTTTGATACCAAAGGTACATAGAAACAAACTTGGTTCTAGAAGTTGTAAGTGTATCTTCCTGGGGTATTCAAACACCTCCAAAGCATACCGCCTCTATGATGAAGTAAATAAAAAGTTTGTTGTATCTACAGATGTAATTTTTCTTGAATCATCCAAATCTGACAATGTTGTTGAGCAGCAACTTGATCGCTTGGATAGATTCGAAAAAACGAAATCATTTCAAGAATTTGATAATCAGATTCCACATCTTGAAGGGGGGATTCCTATACTATATCAACATGTGGAATCTTCTTCTGAAGAACAATCTCCCCTGCATGAAACTCCAACAACGGATGATGCTTTAAGTGATGTAATTGATAGAATTGGGAGACTCAATCTTGATTCAGTCCCAACTCAATCAACAGAGCAGCCTGGACCATCTCAGAAAGGTCCCCCAAAGTGGCTGACAAAGACACTTGAAAGTGTTCATCCCGATGAAATTGGAAAAACAGGAACCAGAAACTCAAACCAACAAAATGGAGGTGATGTAGATGACTCTAATTCACCTGTTGATATGGATGTTACTTATGATTGTGAATTGAACTTGTCTACAGATTTTGAACCAACTTCCTTCAAAGAAGCTACTTCTCATGATGAATGGAAAGAGGCGATGCAAAAGAAGTATGATGCCCTCATAAAGAACGACACTTGGAAGATGGTTGATCCTCCATTTTGAACCAAACCAATTGGCTGCAAGTGGGTCTACAAGAACAAGTACAAAGCTGATGGCTCACTTGACAAGCACAAAGCTAGGCTTGTGGCAAAAGGTTTTGCACAGAAGGAAGGGGTCGATTATGAGGAAACTTTTGCCCCCACAGCAAAATCGGCCACCATCCGAACACTCTTTGCACTAGCAGCTCAGAACGGTTGGAAAGTCCATCAAATGGATGTAAAACCTGCCTTCTTGAATGGAGATCTAAAAGAGAATGTTTTTATGTCCCAGCCTGAAGGATTTGCTGTGAAAGGACATGAACATAAAGTATGAAAACTTGTGAGATCCTTGTATGGCCTCAAACAAGCACCGCGAACCTGGTATGAAAAACTAACTGAGCATCTTCTGAAACTCAACTTCAATCATTTTGATCTTGATGATGCAACTTTATTTGTCAAGAAAGTTGGCAAAACAGTTGTATATCTTGTGGTATATGTAGATGATCTTTTAATGACACGGAACAATGAAAGCTACATTGCATCCATAAAGAAGGAATTGGGGAAAAGTTTTGAAATGACTAATTTGGGCTATGTTCATTACTATCTTGGCATTGAAGTAACCCAACATCCAAAATCCATATTTCTTTCTCAAAAGAAATACATTGGAGATTTTTTAAACAGATTTGGCATGACAGAGTGCAATCCTCTTTCTACTCCAATGGAACAAAACTTAAAGCTCACATCTATTGAAGGAAAGGAATTTGAGGATGCAACAAAGTATAGACAGCTTGTAGGAAGTCTCATCTACCTCACTACTACCAGACCAGACATTTCATTTGCTGTTGGAATCCTCTCCTAGTTTATGCAAAAGCCTTGTGAGGGACATTGGTCTGCTGCAAAAAGGATTCTAAGGTACTTGAAGTTAACTCAAGACCTTGGAATCAAATATACACAGGTGGACGACTTCAGCTTGATTGGATACTCTAATTCAGACTTCGATGGAGACAAAGAAACGGGGGTATCTATTTCAGGATATGCTATGAGTCTTGGATCAGGAGCTATCTCCTGGAGATCACACAAACAATCAGTTCCAACAGATTCCACAATAGAAGCAGAATACGTGGCAGCAGTTGAAGCAATAAACGAAATTGTGTGGCTCAGGAAAATTCTTGAAGATTTGCAGGTAAAACAAGTACAATCAACTCCACTCATGATTGACAACACCTCTGCAATAAAGTTGGCCAAGAACCCAAAGTTCCATGATCGTACAAAGCACATCAATACTAAATATCATCTGATCCAACATCATGTTGAGGTCAAAACAATCCATCTCCATCATTGTTCCACAAATGAGAAAATTGCAGACATCTTCCCCAAAGTGCTTGGAAGAGAAAAGCTTGAAAGATTCAGAACGATGCTTGGACTCACCAACATCCCTTCAGATTAAGGGGGGGAAATGTTGACACCTAATCCTCTGCGATTGGGTGAATTTGTGTAAATAGTTAAATTAGGAATGTGAACAGTCATCAGGAGATGAACTGAGCAGTCACATCCTTTGTATATAACAATAGCTACCTAATGAAATAAATCGAATCAGTTTTCTGCCAAACTGGAGTTACGCCTGGCCTGACAGCTTCGTCAAAGAAACATTTCCACACTTATTCTGATTGCAGTTTTGTAATTACATTGGCTGAAGCAAGTTGCTTCTGATTATCTTCAGCCAGCTCTGCATCATCATGCAGTGTGAAACAAGCAAAACCATCCTTCTCCTGACTATACACAGGTGAGTTGCTTGCTCCATTTTTTGTAATTGTTTTTACAAAACTAGTTTCTTTGTGCAATCTCCTCTCCTCCCCACCAAAAACCAGTATCACAGCATATGTAAAATATAACTTCAAAACACCTCCCAATTTATCCCCCCAGGACCTAGATAGAAGCATTCCAAATCTAGTAGGAATATCTGCTACTACAACATCCATGACTAGGCTTCTAGCTGGAATTTGGGCTAGTGACTTTGCCAGATCCTTAATAATCCCCAGACACTTGACCTTGTTTGAATCAAAAGAATACAAATCCCTGTAGGGTTTGGTCACTTGTAGATTTAATTGCTTCATCACTGATAGAGGCATAAGATTATGTGAAGCTCCCAAATCAAACATGCAATTATGTAGGAGGAAATCATGAACCAATAGGGAAATATAAAAAGGAGGTATTGAAGAATCCACTTCCTCTACATGCGGGCCAAAAACCACTACTGGTTTATCTTCCTGCAAATTTACAGTATCACTCTCACTCTCTTTTAAATTAACAAACTCAACAATCTCCTTTTGATAAGTAGGTGTTTTTGCCAATTCTATAAGGGGAACTTGTATTCTTACCTTTTCCAACTCCTTGGTAAGACTAAACAAGTGACCTTGTTTGGCAGTCTTTTCATTCTCATCTTCACCTTTCTTTATGACTGGAATTGTTTGAGGAATTGAAACAAGCTTCTCCAAATGAATTTTTTCAGCTTGATTTTGAGAAGACTCACCTCAAAGTATCTGTGTTTTGCTATTCGTATTTTGCTGTTGTTTTCCTTTATCTACTTGTTTTTTAGACTGAGATTCTTGTGGAGTCGCCTTCGATGAGGAAGTTGAAACTTGCTACTCACCTTCATTTTCTTGATTTCTCGATCTTTTCCTAGATCTCAGGTCATATTTTTTATGTAGTTCAACCTGCATAAAATCAGAAAATTGTTTCCAATATTCATAAATTTCATTTTCATTATGAATAGCATCTGCTTCATCATACACATACTCTTCTCCTTCATTTTCAAGTTCATCTTCATCAACTGCATATAATGTGGAAATTTGATCTTCAGGTTGTTCTTCACCAGGATCTGCTTCTATATATAATGGTGCTTGAATTTGATTTTGATCTTTTCTTTCCTTTTGCAAAATCTGCAAAGGTTGCCTTCTGAATTGGGGATTAAAATTCTTATTATATTGTGTTTGTCTTTTAGAGTTCTTATTTTCTAACTCTAACCTATTTAACTTATCTGACATGGTTTTAATTATATTACACATATCCTCCAATGATTGACTTTGAGAGGACTCTTTCTTTGCCTTTCCCTTGTCTTGGGAAGGCTGTGTTTCTGGTGCTTTTCCTGCAGCCACCAAATTCGCTTCTATCTCTAGAGCATCTATTTGGATCTAATCAAGGGTTGGAGCTCTCCTTTCCCTTAATGTAAATCCAAAATTTGATTCAAAAGCCCCTGCAAAAGTTATTTTCGCACTAGGAGGAGGAGGCTTAGATTCTACTGGGAGACTATTGTATAATTTGTTGAGTCTTCTGACAAATTCGGCTACAGTTTCATCAAACTTATTCTTTATGGCATTAAATTATGTTAATGAATATCCATGGTCTCTTTTTTCTCCCCATCTCAGAATAAACACGTTTTCCATCTCTTCCCAAGAAGGAATATAATTATTGGGAAGACCTTTGAACCATTTCTTTGCTTCTCCATCTAGAGACTGAACAAAAAGACTTAGAACAACATATAAATGTTCAATATTTAGGCTTTCTACAAATTTACAAAATATTACCACATGATTCTCTGTTGTCTTCTCATCTTCTCCTGAAAAACGTGGAAGAGTTTTAAGGTAATCCTGTGGCATTTGATTTAAAGGTTGTGGTAGTTGAAGAACCTATTCACTAAAAATGTAGGTGCTTCCATGTTTACTGAACTTTGAACAGATGTGGAACTTGATTGAGAGGTAAATGGACTATGCAAAGGAGGTAATGTGGTTATTGGTTGAGGTTGAATAATTACAGCAGGTAAATGAAAAGTAACAGACTCAAAAGATTGGTCTTGATAGCTAGGTTCTTGAAAAGCAGATGATGAAAAAGATGACTCTATATCAGATGAATGTTCAGATAAGTTGCTGCTTGATGTAGACAATAAAGGAATTGGTCTATTTGAGATCCTAGACTTCCTAGCCCTCCTTGAAAACAGCCTTTCAGGATCTGAAAAAGCTTGAGCCTTCTTTTCTGAAGTGTCTAATCTTGTATGGGGCTTTCTTGAAGCCAGAGTTATTGTTTTGATTCAAAACAACCAAATATTTCCTCCTCATTGAACAACCAGAGGAAAATATTGAAACCCAGGGAAAAACCTTCTTGTCTTCTCTCCCTGGAAACGATGCCAATTAATGTTATTGCTTAAGAAACCAATTTCTTGGCTATAGGGAAATTGTGCTTAAGACATTAATAAAGATTTTTTACTACCACTTATTGTTTTATTTATATTCCCGAATGAAGGATTTGGAAAACTTAGCCTTAAACTCTTAATACATGTATGACCATAACATTTCAGAATGCCATTTGTTGCTAAATATAAATGATGAATGAGGAAAGTTTGAAAGGGAAGTTAAAGACAATATGCTGATCTCTCACAGGAATTATTATCTGTAACATAGAGGAATTATGATCATGAGAAATAGATCATAAACAATATGCTGGTCTTTCACAGAAACTACTATCTATAATTTAGAAAGGAAGTGAGGAATTTAAGTGTCGGAGCAATCTTTAAGGGATTTTACCTTGCAGCTTCATTACTACACTTAAAAAGAAGGAAAAATTGCATGGCACATGATAGTGAAACTTACAAATTATATGTAACAACTCCTGGAAACTTCTGGTTGTTTCATTAATCAATGATGTTATCAAAAATATAGTGGCCTCTTTCTCCAAAATTCCAACCCTTTCTTATTAAATTTTCCACTTTTTATACCTTGTGGAACAATTATGAATTTCTGAAACCTATCTAACTACTTTCTAACTATATGAAATAAAACTGCTACAGAATTTACAGAGGGTGAAAACACCTCGAAGAACAAGAAATAACAAAAACAAAACTGAATTTAGAAGGAGATGGTAACTGTTGGCTTGTTCTATTGATTTGCTGTTGAATTCCTCTGTAAACACTCTAATGATGCTTAGTTCCTCTTAGCCATAATGAAATGTGTTTAGTTTGTATAATCTTGGGCATTCTAATTGGCCAAAATGCCAAAAAATATATATCGGATCTGTCCTCCCTTTCAACCACGGCTCTAATCCCTGATTTTCCACATTACAAAGCGAAATGAACGTTTCTCATGAATCTGAAACTCAACAAGAGTAGATCCTGCTTTATAACTGTCAAATCTGTCCGTTCAACACTTTATTGACTTCTATCGCAAATCGCAATCGGCCCAAAAACCCTTGTAAAACTTAACTTACACACCTAGCTACAATAACCATGAAAATACTAGAATTATGCGTTTATAATGAAAATATATGCTAAAATATGTTTTTCCATTTTAATAGAAGCTTAACACAATTCCCAAGGCATCCTCCCGCCAATTCATCTCCACTGTTGATCTACACTTTTTAGATTAGATGGTCTGTAAAGTTTTCTATAACACAACATATATCGCTATCAGATACAACCCACAATCGGCATGTGATATATATATCTATATATATATATATATATATATATATATATATATATATATATGTATATAGATATATATATATATATGTATATATGTATATATATATATATATATATATATATATATATATGTATATAGATATATATATATATATATGTATATATATATATATATATATATATATATATATATATATGTATATATATATATATATATATATATATATATATATATATATATATATATATATATATAGTGCTTCACAATGATGGCAGACCCACCGAGCTTTAAAATATAACAAATATATGCTTTCACGTCCGACCCTTCTATTATAATCCATTATAATAAAACTTCATATAAAACTGCTTCAACACAATATATACGAATATCACATAAAATCTATATGATCCATAATCTGACGAACGCAAGGGATTATCAAATACAATACATCAAATATCACGTCTGGAACCAACAAGTCGCAATCGGCATTTATCAACATATATATGTATAAAGGGTGGACCTACCGGACTTTAAAATATGTTATATATATATATATATATATATATATATATATATATATATGTTCGGATCCGACCCTTATCGCATATCGCGATCAGCGGGGTCATATCCATACAATATAAACATTTTATATAACTTCGGACCCGCCGATGTTATAAAATATGCCATATAAATTTTCAGGTCCGGAACCCAATCGGTAATCGCAATCGGCGCTTATCTGCGGAGCCAACCACCCATATTGCGGACCCGCCGAACTTTTAAACGTAGCATATAAAATTTTGGGTCTAGTGTTAATGTTTTAACACTTGTTTTCTTTTGTAAATCTAATCTTTTCCCCATTTCCTTTGTATTTTGATTTCCGATAGAGTTATGTTTGCGATATATATATATATCTATATATATATATATATATATATACACAACCCCAAGGGTTAGCTCAGTTGGTCAAAAAACCGTGCCTCGCCATCAGGAGGTCAAAGGGTCGATTCTGCTTGAAGCCCTTGGGGTTAGGTCTTGCCAGTAGCCCGAGGGGTGATTAGCCCAGATTTTTCCATAGACGTAGCAACCACTCACTTACGAGGTTGTTCGTGAACCACAATAATATATATATATATATATATATATATATATATATATATATATATATATATATATATATATATATATATATATATATATATATATATATATACACGCCCATATAACCCTTTTCCTCTGATATATCATTTTGTTTCTTCCTTTCGCTTTATATTTTTTTTTAAAGTATTTTCAAAAGATTTTTTGAATGAAAAATAAATGTTATGAAAAGATTCATGTTACGACACATACCATATTTAATATTGTCCTGTTTATTCTTTCAACTACTCCATTCTGTTGGGGATTATAAGGCGTGGTTGTTTGATGTTTTGATCCCATGATAGTGAAGATAATATTCAAATTTATTTGAAGTGTATTCTTTTCCATTATCAGTGCGAATAGAGCCAATATGATATTGCGTGTCGTTTTCAATCCATGCATGAAAGTCCTTAAATGTTTCAAAGCTTTAGATTTTTTCTTCAATAAATAAACCCAACACATTCTGGTGTAGTCATAAATAAATTTAATCATATATTCATTACCATTTTCAAAAGGAAAAAGCATTGGGACACATAAATATGAATGAATGAGTTTAACTTTTCTATGTAATCTGGAATGGGAATCATGAAAAGACTATTTGTTGTGCTTTCTTAAGATACAAGCATCACATTGCTTAAGTTTCCTAGGAATTGTAGGCAAATGAGTAACACCATTTTTCTTCAAAAAATGAAGGTTTTCATAGTTCAAGTGTCCAAATTTATCATGCCATAAAAGACTTGATGAAAATGTACCTTCATCATAGTGAGAATTGTATGAGATTTTTTTTGCACGAGCAGAGGTTCCTTATAGCTTCAGAAGTCTTTCTTATTCTATCCCCATCATGACAAGTGAGTGATATGATGGTTTTCTAACCTCAACCTTTCCATCAAATATATGGATGGAGTGTTCTTGTTGGTGAATGTGGAAAAAGGAAAACAATTTTTTACTCAACTCCAGGAGGTATAGAACATCATGCATAAGAAAGTTTGGAAGACCAGGAAGTTTCAGCTTGATGGTGCCAAGCCCTAATGGCTTGAGTTTTGACTTTTCTGGAAAGTATACTGCTCCATCAACATTTTTAGTGAATTCTTCAAATAAATCTCTCATGAAAGTCATGTGGCAATGTTGGGTCCCTATAATACTAGTGATTACCCCATTAATATTGCAGTTGCATCCCTTATTAATATTGTTGTGCCCCTATTATCCCCATATTGTTATTACTGTGCCCCATAGAATCCCTCTATTGTTATTTTTGTGGCTTTATATTATTATTGTTAGGTCGGCTGGGTTATATTGTGACTCCTTAGACTCCTATATATAGAAAGGAGGTTTTGTTATTTGTATCATCCAAGAATTGTTCATTTATGTAATGTAAAGGAGGTTTCCCCCTTGAAGAGGCTGAATTCTAAGGCGTTGATCTATCTTTTCTATCTTTTCTTGAGCTGGTTTCATAACATTTGGTATCAAAGCTTTGGATTCTAGGGTTTCGCTTCTCCAAACAGGTCATTGTGGAATTTTCGCTATAACTTTTTTTTTTTCTGCGACGTTTCAGAAGCTTAAAAAAAACAGATTTGAGAAGAAATCGTATTGATTCTTGGGTCTGAATTTCAGATCTTTTCGCGCTACATTTATAGAGATATGAGCTGAGGAAGTTGGTCTTTTTGCAGACTCTTGAATTACATTCCAAACATGTGACTTGGGGAAAATCGTCATAACTTTCTCTCTTAGCATCGGATTGAAATTTCGTAAGAAGGTATAGAAAGAGGACAGACTATAGTTTCTTGTATATCTTTTTTAGAGCCAAAGGTCGAAACAAGGACACGTGGCACATCGTACAAGTTCCCTCTACTGAACCAGTCTATAATCAGGTCACTGTGGGAGATTTGACATAACTCTTCCTTGGAGAATCCAATTGGGATTAGACTAGTGGCATTGGAAAGAAGACACAAAGGGCTACTATAGGTTGCACTTTCAGAACTGGATGATCCAAAATTACAGAGATACATCAGAGGCAATATCGAGCTCCTACAAAGTGAAAAAAGGTGTGTAGATTCTTTTAAATTTTTTCTTAAGATTGGTTTGAAAATTTATTTTGAAGGAATTCAAAGGGCATAGTAGAGAATTATTATCAGTAACAGATGCCCTGAGGAAAGAAAATGCAAACACCTAGTAAGCAACCTAAAAGCTCTAGCATGACTCATGAAGAAGAGGAAGAAATGCTACATGATATATCAAAATTACAAGAACAAGTGCAACAAATGTCACGCTCACAAAAGCTAACAGAAGCTAAGATAAATAGCGTGGAATCTAAGATAAAGGTCATGGAAGTTAAGATGGACAATTTGAAGATAGATTTGAAGACAGATTTGAAAAGAGACATGTCGGATTTGAAGAAAGACATGGTAGATTTGAAGACAGATTTGACAAATTTTCTACAAGAAATACTTACTAATGGTGAAAAGGTTGTAAAGGAAACTCATGATGCGAACAAAAGAAATGTTAATCATGATTTCATAGACTCTAATGTGGGATCGAAGACCCACCATATTGCAAAAATCGATATGAGGAAGTTTGATGGCAAGGATCCCGCAACATGGATATTACAGATGGAGCAATTTTTCGATCTCAATAATGTGCAAAACACACAAAAGGTACGTATTGCAACTTTATATTTGGAACCAAATCAGTTTGTATGGTATCCATGGCTTTGCTCTCATAAACAAATTATCACTTGGGAAATTTTTACGGAAGAATTGATAGCACATTATGAGGATACAAAAAAGCAACACTTTTTTTAGCCAATTGATAAGTCTCAAACAAAAGGGTTCAATAATGGAGCACATTGAGGAGTTCCAAAAATTGAACATAAGGGTAAAAAATATTCCAGAGGAGCATAGGATTGATGTGTTCATAGGGTATTTAAAGGATAATATCCAACATGATGTTCGCCTTTGGGAACCTGATTCATTAGAGAAGGCATTCAGGTTAGCAAGAAAAATGGAAAGCAAAATTATGGCAACTAGGAAGCATACCACTCACAACTATAAAGATGGAAGTGTTGTTGCCCCTAGTCTTCCACAACCTATAAGGTTGACACCACAACAATTGGAAGAAAAAAGAGCAAAAGGGCTTTGTTACAGTTGTGATAGCAAATACACTAAAGGTCATAAGTGTGCTGAGAAGAAATTATTCTACATAGATTGTGAAGAGGAAGAAGAAAAGGAGCAAGAAAGGTCAAAAGAAGAGGATATACTCCAGGAACAAAGCCTAGATAAAGAAGAAATGAATCCGACCATATCTTGTAATGCATTGGCTGGAATTACCACTCCTCAAACCATCAAGATAGAAGGACAAATCAAGAAGAAAAAGGTAATAGTGTTGATTGATTCAGGAAGTACCCACAATTTTATTCATTGTAAGGTAGCAAAAGAATTGAATTGCTTCTTATATCCAGCACCAGAGTGTCAAGTGATGGTTGCAAATGGAGGAACAATAAATTGCTCTAGAAAGTGCCATAATATCAAGCTATCCATGGGAGAATATGTATTGACTAGCCCAATGCTTTCCATTCCAATGGGAGGTGTTGATGTTGTACTAGGAGTCCAATGGCTACAATCCTTGGGTACAATAGCTTTTAATTTTCAAGAACTTTTCATGAAATTTTCTGTGGAGGAAAGGAATTTGAATTAAGGGGTATTGCAGGGAAACCAGGAAAGATAATCAGCTCTAACGGTATGACAAAGCTTCTAAAAAAGGAACAAAGAGGTGTAATTGCACAATTATGTTCGCTAGATGTTTCCACATTGGAATCATCTATTTCTCCAGATCTCCAAAAAGTCTTGACAATCATTCCAAGGTATTTGAGACTCCCAAAGGTCTCCCACCTATTCGTGATCATGATCATGCTATTCATCTGATTCCAGGAAGTGTTCCTCCAAACATCAGGCCGTACAGATATCCCTATGCCCAAAAGAGTGAAATTGAACGTATGGTTGCAGAAATGCTAGAGGCTGGTATAATTCAACCAAGTCAAAGTTCTTTCTCTGCTCCAGTAGTATTGGTGCACAAGAAGGATGGATCATGGCGCATGTGTCCGGATTATAGGGAGCTCAACAAGCTCACTATTAAAGATAAGTTTCCCATTTCTGTCATTGATGAATTATTGGATGAATTGCATGGATCAATTTACTTCACCAAGTTGGATCTTCGTTCAGGATATCATCAAATCAGAATGAAGACTGAAGACATTCCGAAAACAGAATTTAGAACTCATGAGGGTCATTATGAATTTTTGGTCATGCCTTTTGGCCTTACCAATGCACCTTCAACATTTCAAGGTTTGATGAATTCCATTTTCAAACCATTCCTTAGAAAAATTGTGTTAGTATTTTTTGATGATATACTAATCTACAACAAGTCTTGGAAGGATCATGTTGAACATGTTGACAGGGTGCTACAACTATTGGAGGAGAAACAATTATATGCAAAAAGATCCAAATGTTTCTTTGGAGTACAAGAGGTGGAATATCTGGGTCATATTGTATCTCATGAAGGAGTTAAGGTAGACCCTAGAAAAATTAAAGCCATTAAGGAATGGAAAATACCCACATCCATAAAGCATCTGCGAGGATTTCTTGGGTTGACAGGGTATTATCGCAAGTTTGTTAAGGATTATGGGAGAATAGCAGCACCTCTAACAACATTATTGAAGAAAGATGCATTTTCATGGACTCCAGAAGCAACAAAGGCCTTCGAACATCTTAAAGAGGCAATGTGCCAAGCACTGGTCTTAGCTACACCAGACTTCACAAAAACCTTTATTGTGGAATGTGATGCTTCAGGAAATGGAATTGGTGCTGTTTTAATGCAAGATGAAAGACCCATTGCTTTTGAAAGTCATCCAATCAAGGGAAAGTTTTTACACAAAGCTATTTATGAGAAGGAAATGTTGGCAATACTCCATGCACTTAAGAAATGGTGACCCTACCTAATGGGAAGACACTTCAAGGTAAAAAAATATCATGATAGCCTTAAATACTTTTTAGAACAAAGATTATCCTCTGAAGAGCAACAAAAGTGGGTCACAAAGATGTTGGGTTATGACTTTGAAATCATCTACAAAAAAGGGAAGCAAAATGTGGTGGCAGATGCACTCTCAAGAAAGGATGAGGATGTGGAAGCATTGTTGTGCGCCATTTCTATTATCCAACCAGATTGTATAAATGAAGCAAGGGAGGAATGGAAGAATGATGAAGAAGTGTGGGCACTTATTCAAAAGTTACAACAAGATTCCAGTACATCTGATACATTTAGCTGGAAAAATTATTCTTTATGGTACAAAGATCGCTTATACCTTTGTAAGAATTCCCAACTAAAACAAAAGATTCTTATGGAATTGCACACTTCTCCCTTAGGAGGGCACTTAGGATTTTTAAAAACTTACCACAAGGTTAAGAAGGAATTTTTTTGGGATGGTCTTAAATCGGATATTCAAAAGTTTGTGGCGGAATGTTTGGTTTGCCAACAAAATAAAGTTGAAACAATTAAGACCCCGGGTCTATTACAACCTTTATCCATTCCAAGCCAACGTTGGAAGGAGGTTTCAATGGATTTTATCACAGGTTTACCCAAGTTTGAGGGAAAGAGTGTCATCATGGTGGTAGTTGACAGACTTACCAAGAATGCACACTTTTGTGCATTATCACATCCATTTAAATCCAGTACAGTATCTACTACATTTATGGAAACAATTCAAAAGCTACATGGAAACCCAAAGATTATTGTAAGTGACAGAGATCCCATTTTCACTAGAAATTTTTGGACAAAATTATTTTCTTGTCTTGGTACTCAGTTAGCTCATAGCTCATCTTATCATCCTCAATATGATGGGCAAACTGAGATAGTAAACAAATGTTTGGAAGGATATCTTCATTGCTTTGTATCTGATAAACAAACACAATGGGTCAAATGATTGCCTCTAGCTGAATGGTGGTATAACACTTCCTTCCATACAACAACAAAAATGACCCCTTTTATGGCACTTTATGGATATCAGCCACCATCCATCACATCATATTTAAGAGAAAATTCTAAGGTTCAAGCAGTGGAACATCACATCGAACATCAACAACAAGTCCTCCAACTCTTAAAGGATAACCTCGTGTTGGCACATAATAGAATGAAACAACAGGCAGATCAACATCGCAGCGAAAGAAGTTTTGATGTAGATGATTGGGTATTCCTACGGCTACAACCATATAAGAAAATATCCCTCAATCAAACTAAGAAGGATAATAAATTATCACCAAAGTATTATGGTCCGTACAAGGTGTTGCAAAAGATTGGTACTATGGCATACAAATTGGAGCTTCCTGTAGCTTCTCGATTGCACCCAGTTTTCCATGTTTCATGTTTAAAGAAGGTTATAGGCAACAAGCTCCCAGTTCAAACAATATTTCCAGAACTTGACGAGGAAGGAAAAATTATATTGGAACTGGAGCAGTCATAGAAACAAGAACTTGACAGCTACGAAAACGATAAATTTTGGAGTATCTTATCAAGTGGAAGAACTTATTTGCTGAAGATTCCACATGGGAGGATGAGAATTTTATACAGAAGCATCCAGAACTACTCAAGCGTTGAGGACAACACTTTTTTGAAGGAGAGGGGTATGTTGGGTCCCTATAATACTAGTGATTACCCCATTAATATTGCAGTTGCATCCCTTATTAATATTGTTGTGCCCCTATTATCCCCATATTATTATTACTGTGCCCCATAGAATCCCTCTATTGTTATTTTTGTGGCTTTATATTATTATTGTTAGGTCGGCTGGGTTATATTGTGACTCATTAGACTCCTATATCTAGAAAGGAGGTTTTTTCATTTGTATCATCCAAGAATTGTTCATTTATGTAATGTAAAGGAGGTTGCCCCCTCGAAGAGGCTAAATTCTAAGGCTTTGATCTATCTTTTCTTGAGCTAGTTTCATAATAGGCAAGTTGCTCCTGAATTAAGAAACCAATCATCCTTCCATGAAGCAAGTGAAGCATTGAATAGGTCTTCAGTTACTCCAATGTTGCAATGTGCCACAATATAGTGAGCAGATTCAATGATTTACCTTTCCCTTTGTCAATTATTTTACCTTTTCATTCGTTTATTTCCTGCTCAATTTTGCCCCAAGGAAACTTACTAGTGGAAGTATCATGTCCATCTCTATTGCATCATATGCAATGAAGATCAGATTTTTCTCCTTGAAACTGTCTACCCCCCTGCCTCTAAATTTCCTCCTTTCTCTTCCTCTTCGACCACCTCTTCCTCTAGAAGAATCTTGTCCCTTATTCTTCTCTTTTTGTGCAAGGCACCAAATTCTTCAGTAGACTGAGAAGTTGTATTCTTCTAAAAGTCCTTCTCTCTCTCAACAAACTTCTTCTGAAGGGAGTAACACGTAATCTCCTTAAGATTTCCACTTGCTTGCAATGAGTCAAGATAATGTGAATAGGTGGGATATAGTGCCTTGAAATAATCTATGAGAGTGTTGAAGGCCCAAAAAATTGATTTACAACAAGGGGGATAACCACTCGGTCTGGACCTTGAAAGCAGCTCCTTTTCCATTTGGAATAGTGGCTCCGACTGGGGATGATGGGACCAGTTTCCCAATCTGTTTATGATGGTTAACTAATGGGATGATGTTTTTGTTTTTGAATTTATGGGGTAAATGCTTCATTCTAAATTTAATCTATCTCTTAACTAACATATGCAATTTATTCTAAGGAAGGAAAACATCTAACTCTAAACTATCCCTAGAGTAATGTTTTGTTTATGCAATCTAAAGTAATTTCCAACAGCAATTGGTAATAAAAATCATTCAATCACTACGAGAAAGGAATCCATTAAAAATGATTGTTTCGTATAAGAAATTAGCCGAAACAATTATGATAAACACATCGCATAATAAGTTATTCATACACTCAGCATAAAAGAATAGTTATCACCGTACAAAAGTGCAATAATGACAACTGAACATTCAGGCTTTCATATATCAATAACTGAAAATAATTTATCACTTGGCACATAAGCAAAAAGTATTAGGAGATAAAAGTACCATTGGTAATAGGTTCTACTCATGAGCTTCAACAATATAGATTTATCTTCAAATAATTCAATATCCACTAAGAGTACAAAAGTGCATTTCAGTAGCAGACATCAAACTCAGATATAAATAAATCTCGTTCCATTCATTTATCAAAACCTCCTCAGTGGGGGGAAAACTACACATTCTGAAGAATTGTTTTTGATAAATTTCTGGACCCCTCTCTAAATGCATGAGAGGGGTTTAAATACTACTAACTAAAATCTAAAAATAGTTATTAAAAAATAGATGAGGAGGTTGAAAATGACCATCCTCTTTTTTAGAAAAAATGAACTAAAATCAAACTAAAACTGTATCTATGCTAAATCATGTATCTATTCTTTTAAGTTGCAAATGTCCAACATGGGCTTCAAGAGCGTCGGTTGGCTGACTTCAGCTTTCAATTGACCTACGAATATGGAATTGGTGAGTGCTGGCACTATCTTCTTGGTGGAGGTTATGAGGCACTTCAGAGTCATCCACTGGCTATGTGGTTTTACCAGATATTGCCAGTAAGTGTCCCAGTTTAACTTGCTTATCTGCTTAATTGACTCTGCCTTTTCCTCTGCCATCTGCTTCCACCTTGTTTGCAGCTGTTGCGCCTTTGGAAGGAATCCTAGAGTGGTTTCTGATATTAAATTTTCTTTGTGCAGATTTTTGTTGATGCAGTCGCTTACATTGTTTGCTGCTTCTGTTGCTTCCTCCATCGCCTGCTTTGCTTCCTTGAGCTGTGCATCCCATTTTGCAAATAATATTTCTTTATGAGACTCATCGATCCTGGGCAATTCTCCTCTTTGTCCTTCCTCTGAGTTCTGCCAATTCAAAAAGTCAGAAGCTTTCTTAAAAACTGAATCATAATCAAGTCATAAATCTATGACTTGATTTGTAATTTTATCGCTTTATCCGCAATGGGAATTCCATTGTGAGATCCTTCGTCAAAGCATTTCTTCTTGTTGTAAGAGTTGGCCATTGATGGCAAGGGCTTCTGTGACGAATTCTTCAATTTTAGGGTCGTCCTTATGCAGTTCTATTGTGGCCTGTAACTGTTGTTCTTTATTGGCCAGATTGTTTTGGTAATCTAACTGCATTTGTTGGAAGTCCTGTTGTAGTTTTTCCAATTGTATTTCTGCTTCTTGGCTGATGTTGGCGTGCTGTAGCTATTTTTCCAAAAATAGGATCTTATCCTCCTCTTCTTTTAATCGAATTTGAACTTCAGTTGCTTTATCAATTGTTGCAGAAGCATATGCCCCTACGATCGGAGAGAGCCTAGATAGGTTTTCTGATGGATCGGTTGTTGAGTCCTTCCACAAAACATCTAGAGCTTCAGCCTCTGGAGAGAGCACGAAATCTATTTTTCTTTCCTTCCTTTGTCTCCTAACAACAGTTTTATGTTGCAAGCTATAAAATACATCTAGAGGAGGAATCTCCTCTATCCTTAGTACAATTTCGGACGACGGAGCAACAAGAATATGCTCTGTGTCTTAAGTATTAATAACCTCTTCTATTATCATCCGTGCTGTTGTCTCTTCTAGGTTTGTTAGTGGCTCTGTGTTGTACTCCTCATTGTTGATTAATTCATTAAAATTTTCCCATTCCTTTTCTAGATCCACTACAAGTGGCTTTGTTGGCTTTGCGAGGGGAGCGAGAGTCTCGGCCTATTTCGGGGACAAAACCTGCTGATCAGGCTTCTCTATGGACTGAGTTGTATCTTTGATTGACCCTTCACTTCTAATGTGTTCACTCTTTGACTTCTTATTGGATTTTTCAGATAATTCCCTTTCGGACTTTGATTTAGACTTATCCTCTCTCGAACTTCCACTTATGCTAACACTAGGAGTGGGCTCCCTTATTGGTTCTGTTAGACTCCGTCTCATGTCAGAGATTGATTCTTCTTCAAAATCCTGTTTTGAAGAAGAAATCATTAATGTGTTGTTTAAATTTGTGTAATTTATTCTCTAGCTCTTCAAAAGGGAGCAGCGACTTCAAAGCTCCTATGTCTGCAAAAGCACAAAGAAAACAAATTCAGCATGAGGCTTATGAATAAACGACAGCCCTTTCAATCGGCATGCAAGTCTTTTTGGTTTTTTCATTTTCCTCCACTTCCAGAGCTAGAAAGTTTATATGATTCCCAGACAAGATCTTATGGAACTGCAGCTACGAAAATACAGAGAAATCCTTCCTTTTCTATGATAGAAGCTAGAGATATTCTTCATTTTCAAAATATACTTGGAGAGAAAAATGTCATTCAGTATAAAGATGAATTGGCTACGGCAAATCATGATTGGATGAGGAAATATAAGAGTTCAAGCCAACTCCTACTTCGTCCTAGGAACACTGAAGAAGTCTCACAGATCCTAAAATATTGTAATTCAAGATGTCTAGCAGTTGTTCCACAAGGTGGTAATACTGGCCTCGTGGGTGGGAGTGTCCTTGTTTTTGATGAGGTGATTGTTAATCTGGGGTTGATGAACAACATAATTTCCTGTGATAAGGTTAGTGGCATCTTGGTTTGTGAAGCTGGTTGCGTCCTGGAGAATCTTGACACATTTGAGCTGATCAGGGGTATATGATGCCCATTGACCTCGGTGCAAAAGGTAGCTGTCAAATTGGTGGAAATATTTCCATAAATGCAGGGGGCATATGTCTTTTTCGATATGGGTCTCTTCGTGGAAATGTTCTAGGGCTTGAAGTTGTTCTTGCAAGTGGCACTGTGGTTGATATGCTTGGAACCTTGAGAAAAGACAATACGGGATATGATTTGAAGCAGTTATTCATTGGAAGTGAAGGCGCCCTTGGCATAGTCACAAAGGTTTCAATTCTTGTACCACCAAGGCTTTCATCAATAAATCTTGCCTTTCTTGCATGTGGAGATTACTTGAGCTGCAAGAGACTTCTCTCTGAAGCTAAAAGGAAATTGGGAGAGATTATCTCAGCGTTCGAATTTTTTGGATCTTGCTTCTTTGGACATGGCTTTGAATTACTTGGAAGGTGTCAGGAACCCTTTACCTTCTTCAAAGGAGTAATTCTATGTTTTGATTGAGACTACCGGTAGCAACCAGTTGCATGACAAAGCAAAGTTGGATGCCTTTCTGGAGAGTTGTCTTGAAAATAGTCTCATTGTTGATGGTAGTGTGGCACAAGACTACAATCAGATTGCTGCATTTTGGTGAATACGTGAGGGTATTACAGAGGCACTAGGGAGAGCAGGTGTTGTTTACAAATATGATTTATCACTACCTATTCAACACCTATATGAACTTGTTGATGAAATGCGCACGAGGGCATGGTGTGTTTGACACAGCATTCAATTGGTTATGCTCAAACTTTTAGAGTCAGTTGCGAGGGCATTCTACAGGATGGGTGCAATTTTCACCCAGCTTTCAACCCCTGGTTTTTCCTCACCACTTGGAGATGAGACTATTATCCTCATACTGAGACACTTCTGGCCACTCCTTGAACGTATATTAAGTTCTGATCATATGCAAAATGTTTGTTTGTCAACTGCTGTTTGTAAAGCCCTGTCACAAGCTATTCAAGCCTCAGGTCGGAACTTCTCAGCACTGTTAGACCGATTTTGCGTTCACTTTCAAGTGAATGCCACTCTTTCAGAAAACGATTTAGTGGCATGCTGTGGATTTAGATGTGGATCAGGGTGTAATGGTAGTTTTCCATTATCTGCATGGCGTTATTTCAGTCGAAGGGGTGTAGTAATTGATGAGTGTTATCCCTACTTTGACAACGATGGTTGTAATCATCCTGGTTGCGAGCCTTCATACCCAACACCTCGGTGTGTCAAGCACTACAAGGATAATCAAAATTGGTCACACTCCAAGCACTACAGTTCAAATGCATACAGAATCAAATCAGATCCATACAATATAATGGCTGAGGTTTTCACTAATGGTCCGATAGAGGTCTCATTTTCTGTTTATGAGGACTTTGCCCATTATGAAACTGGTGTGTACAAGCATGTCCAGGCTCGTTATTTAGGAAGACATGCTGTCAAGCTGATTGGGTGGACGCAGCAAATACTACAAGCAACAACATAGTCTTGCTCTTGCTACTGATGCCCGCCATGATCTGCGTCTCTCTTTTCCCTCTTTTAAGTGATCGACACACTATTATCGCCTCTACTTAACCTTTCAGAGAGTCGAGACGTCTGTGCCTTGTTCTCTTAAACATCAAATTGATGAATATAGCTAGGCAAAGTTGCTCGGTGGGCGTTTAACTGCCAGCCATAATATCTTTCCGTGACAATCTCTGTTGTGAATTTTTCAATCACTGGAAAGAGCGTCTGCTGGGAAATGAATTTGGGTTTAATGTGAAGATTGCGGATAGGCTACTTCGTTCAAATCTCAACACCTAGTCACTTAGCACCCGGCATTTGTGAAACTCGGATTGCTGGTAAGGCGACAAATGGTTGAGCGAATTGACAGATCACGGTGCGATCTTTTGGAGATTTTGTGGGAATTGCGGGCGATTGTTGGGACTCTTAGTTTAGTTGTCACCATAAGCTGAATCGGTGGAAAATTAGTTTTATTAAAATGGCCAACGCATTTCCAGATTTTGGGGCGCAGTTTGCAAAGTGGCATTCATAGGTTCGTTTGCGTGTCAACAACTTGAATTCGAATCAGGGTAACATGTTTATTCTCCAGGAGAGCTGCACTGATGTATGTATAGTGGCCATGAATGTCGTTCTCAACGGTGGTGATCCCAACTACGTGGCTCCTTTACCATTGGATTTTGTGGCACACAGTTGAGTTTGGGTAGCAATGTCATTAATGACACAATCTCCAGTGGCTCGTTGTCGACTGTGGTTTTCCAGATTTTAATCAACTCTGTGCGCTATCTTTAGGATCGGTTGCAACTGTCAATAGCCTCATATCTTGTACAGTTGACCAAATTAAGACGGCTCTGAACTGTGAAAACGCGCCTCTTGTTTCTTGTTTCCATCTGCTCTATTTTTATGGCTTTAGTTAAAACAACGCCCCTGTTTTGGGCAGCATTTTTATTTATTTATTGTATTAAAAATTCATTTTGTAGGAGAGAGGGGAGATTTTCTGAGTGCTGAGTGCTGGAACAGAGCTTTCATTGTACAGTTTTTTGGCAGAGAATTTAATGGAATTTCACAGCTCTGTTTTCTGAGATTCATGTGGTATGACAATTTAACATTAGTTTTTCCTCTGTTACATATGTAAACCGTTATGTTTCATTTCATTTCATGATCATTTCTAGCTGAACAAATGAAGTGTTTAGGTAGGAATTCATAGTATTATATGCTCCTCCTATAAGTTTGTTCACGTTCGATGTTTTCTTCTGTTTGACAAGGATTCATCTCCTATGCCCTTGTCAGCTCCTCACCAGTCTTGCCATCCCATTTAAAATCTAGATTTGGTGTTAAATTGCTTGCCTACCTTGCCTCAGTTGATAATCTGTGTAGTCATTATATTTCTCTGTTCAAGCTGTGATTTTGCCCATGCAGCCCAGAAAAACCCCGTCATTAAAACCCCAAATCAACACTTCCTAATCAGTTTACTAGCCTAATATCAGTGTTACCTTTGATTGGTCATCTCACCCCATTGAAAATTTGCCGAGATAGACCGGAGAGAGCCTTCTCATACCCCGTAGGGCTAGCTACGAGGTGAAATGGTTTGATGTTGCCTTGAAGGTTTACCTTCCTCAGCCTAGGGTGAAATCTCAAGCGCTAACAGGTTCAATGCGTAATTTGTCTAATGGGACATTTGCCAAACTCTGTTCTCTGTAACGGTTAAACTCTTGAAGTTTTCCTTGGTCAAACTAAAGTTGTGCCATATGTAGAATCTCTCTGAGAGTGCTCTTCTATTGAAAGGCATTGTCGAAGAGGTCATCTTCTTTAGTAAACACTTTTATTTTCACCATCATTGTAAAATTCTTTATAACATCAAAGGGATCATACTGCCTCCCTTGGAACTTTGGTAGCTATAAACATAGAATATTATAAACCTCTTTAAAAGGATGCCCTAAATCAAATAATGCAAAAGCCCCGCAGACTATAGGGAATTGAGACCAGATGGCCTTCTTAGAATTCTTGAATTCTCTGCTCATTTCCCCAACACCATAGGTCTGGTAAGCTATCTCTCAGGCCATTAGTTTGTCAGGGACATACAAAGGAAGTACGTGAGGTGAAGAAATGCTCCCAAATACCCTAATGTATGTGAAAAAATCTTTCCCGAACCACCTTCTCACAGGGAGAATGTCAACTTCAGCTTCTGGGGAGAATATTTGGGCATCTTTGTCATATAGCATTTTATGAATAGGAAGCATCAGTCCATGACAAATCTTGTAGAAATGTGAGATGAAATTGGATTCCCATGGTTCTTTGTGATAAACCTGAATAGGTACAGGGTTCTGTACTGTCCATTTCCACCCCATGATGGGAAAATCAGAGACGAAACGAATGGCATCCATGACGTAGGCAGCTAAAAAGAATGGAGGGTAAATTTTTTGAGCAAAAGTTCTTTTAGTTCGATAATTTAAAATAACAGAAGCTAAATTATCCGACAAAATTTGGGCCCAATCCATTATGGTTCCATTGGTGGCCGCATCCAATAAAGGCAACCATTCTGATGAAAACTTATTGATATTTGGCTTCCCAAATGGTCTACACAACATTGCAGCAGCAAAACAATAGGGCGAAGAGAGGGAGCCAGTGACATACATACCATTTTTATCCTTTTTTAATGGCTCCTCCTTCGCAGACTAGCTCTTTGTGCAGTCTACCAAATCCTCATTCTCTTTGGCGAAATTTTCCAAAAACTATTTGTTATAACTGGCCTAGGGTTCTGGCAGGTGATACATACGCCTTAAATTACTTGGGGTAAATGACCCCATGACCTCCTGGTTCCTTGTCTTGAATTCCCTATCGGATATATCGGCATGGTCTATAATCCACATTACCATATCCGTGTAAGGGAGTATCTTCTGCCTTGCTGCAATATGGTGCAGAAACGAGCATGCAAGCTCTGTTAGTGATGCTTCGGATGACCCACGTCCATCTGTCATAACTGTAACCTTCATAACTCTCGGGTTTTCCTCTTCTAACAGTCGGTACATTCCTTCCCAAGTAGATATCCCTACTTCCTTGGTACAAGTGGTGTCTGTAAATAACGGAGTCATTTATGATTTTTCAGATGCGGGAGCTTTTCCTTTCTTTCCCGTTATGCTCTGTGTGTTGTTCTGTGTACTACTCCTGAAAATTGTAAGCATAGAACAAAGAGATGATAAGGATGACGGTGGATAGTGAACAACAATAAGGTGACGGGAAAGCTTTTAATTTTTAAAATCATATCAAAGATATCACCTTACGTGAGATGGTCCTTTAAAGTAGATCTTATTTGTTTTTAATAAATACCATCAATGAACTGTTAAGCTAACATTAATGCTCATAACTCTTGCATCGAACGATGGAAAGTACTATCATTGAGTTTTGAGCCCTTAGAATTGTGATAAAGTGATTTTGCGATTTGCTTCGCAATATCACAGATCGCAATGTCACAAAACCTATTATCTTTAACAACCATTTATTTCATCATGCAGCTGCGAGATGTGATTTGCGAGAAGCTTATCGCATTTCACAAAATTTGGGTGATTTGTATTAAGTGGTGCTTTGGTAGATGAAATCTGCGATATGCGATGAGTTTGTAAGACTTCCGATCTCGCATTCTCGCGTTCTCGCTTTTTCACATTTTGAAGAGTTTCTTGTGTAAAAGATGCCTGCCATTACCCTTTTTGCGATGTGATGATATCATTAAAAAGCGGGTTTATTAAAGTTTTTCTTAGTACTCGAGACTTTCTGCTTACAAGGGTTTTCCTAGCTTTTTGTGGTTATATGGTGCTTTTCATAAGGAGGCTCAATACTTGTAATGTTTTTAAGCGCATGAAGCATGAAAAGGTAGGAATTCATATTGGTGGGAGTTTTTCTTTGATATCATGTTTTATTGAAAATAAAAAGGCAATCTTTAAGTGCTAAGTTTTTTAATTTTTTGGAAGGGTCCCCATTTATTAATGTTACTGCTAACACTAATAAAAAGGGGGTTGTTGATGGTCACAACAATTTGCGATTCACTTGAAAGAACCAGTTATCTCTGATAGTTTTTTGAATTTTGTAAAACTTCTAAAATAGAAATGGTTTTGGAAAATCAAACTTTATTGTAGAAATATAAGGTACACAGTGCTATTTGTTAACAACAACATTTTGTTCCATCTATCCTAATTTTGATTATCTTCTTCCCAAAGTTAGTCATTGTACTTACATCAGTCATTACTTGGTTTATAAAGATAAAAAAAAAGAAATCTCTGTAGATCAATTTTAGGTGTACACATTTGTCGTAGGTAGAGCTTCTGCTGCCAACAGGCGTTCATAGCCTCGACAGGGTTACCTGTTACCTAGCAATGATCCAGTAGCCTACTTAAGAAGTATGCAATTTTCAAAGATAAATCCTCATATATACTTATTGATTTTTCTTTTCTTTTAATTCTTAAAGAACAATGTCTTGGTTTGGTGGCCAAATTCGACAGTTCCATTCACTTGATTTATAACTTAACTGAACAAGTTGGCTCGTGATGAGACCCCTTGTCTTTTGATTGAAACAATCTTGAGTCATTACCTTGTTTTGGTATGCAGTTTGGCAATGTTAGTTAGTTATAATCCTTATGATCATGATAAGCCGACTCTTGATGAGACCTCTTATTCTTTAAGTTTATAGTGCATAACTGGATTATTCTTTGAAACTTGCAATTTTCTAAAGTGGGGAGGAAGTCATTGGTTCCTTAAGATTTCTTCTGGATGACAATTGTAGAGTTTAAAAGTAGCTTTTCTGTAGAGAATATTTGTCTTGTTATTGATACTTTTCATGACTGATATGAAGCAAAATCCTACTAAAGGTTTTTTTAATCAAAACTTGTAAAGTTGAAACAAAAGAACAAGTAAAACCTTCAGAATTATGGCACTTGACCGTAATTTTAAAAAATAAAGATTAATTTTCCTAACTACTTCCATTTATACAAGCGAAAAACAAAATTAACAAGAGACACTACTCTTTTTCGTGGAAACCAAAGGTAAACATTTTCAACCTATTTTATTATCAAAAATAAAAATAAGCTAAAAATAATAATTTACAAAAATAGAAGAGGCTATCTTCTATGGAAAGTATTTTTTAAGGATCTGCCCATTAACAAGTAAAGACTCTCTTTTCCCTACTAAGTCTTGTAACATGAAAGTCGATGGACCTATGATCTCAACAATTTGTAATGGTCAAAGCCACATCCGTTGGAATTTAGTATGCATTCCTTTCTCTTCATGAGCTTTATCCCATTTCAATACTAAATCTCCAAGCTGAAAATCTTTTCTAGATACCAGGTTTGAATCAAAAGAAGCCTTTACTAATTGTTGATGATGTGCATGGGTAATTCTGGACTGTTCTCGTTCTTCTTCTAGCTTAAGAATATGCAATTGTCTTAGTTGCAAGGATGAGGAAGGAGCTTCTTCAATGAACTGAACTAAGGCTAAAGAAGGAATAGCTAGGTGTGTTGGGAGAACCACTTCTTTCCCATAAACTAAATTAAAGGGGGCAGTGCCAATAGAAGCTTTTTGAGTTATTCGATTGCCCAAAGAGCATACATCAAAGATTTGTGCCAATTTTTATGACTTTGATCAATAGTCCGTTTACTGATTCTGATCAAGTTTTTGTTTGTTGATTTGGCCAACCCATTCCCTTGCGGGTAATAATTTGCATAATACTTAATTTTAAAGCCTCTTTTGAGTGTAAATTCAGTCATAGCATTACCAGAAAAATATGATGCATAATCAAACATTAAAGCGGAAGGTAAGCCAAACTTGGTAATTTTGAATTGATATATAAAATCAATGATATTCTTAGAGTTGGATGTCTTGAGAGGAACTGCTTCTACCCATTTAGTAAAGTAATCGATAGTTGTGAGGATGTACTTATGCTGTTTAGAAGAGTGAGGAATGATCTCACCTATTATATATAATCCCCATTGTTCAAGTGGTTGATCAATGTTGACCGGCTGTAATGGCAATGATGGCTTCCTCTGTCTTCCAGTAGCAGTTTGACAAATCTGACATCTTCTGACATAGCAATGTGCATCCTTAAATAATGTTGGCCAGTAGTAGCCTGCGCGCAAGATTTTGTGTGCTGTCGTATCTCCTGCGTAATGTCCACCTGATGTTCCATCATGAAGTTCCTGCAATAATTTTTCAGCTTCAGATTTCTCCAGGCATCTAAGAAGAACAGAATCATAATTCATCCTAAAGAGTACATCATTTAAAATTTGATATTGCTTAGCTTTTTAATCTCAGGGCTCTTTTCTTTATATGATTCAAACTGAAGGATCATATCCATTCTTTAAGTAAAACATGATATCGGCATATCTTGATTCAGTATCATTTAGGCTTACCTCATACATTTGTACCTCATTGTCTAGGGACTGTATTTCTAATATGTGCGATGCTCCAGCCAATATCCTGCAAAAACCTTGACCTTTTACAATATTTGCTGGCTTGATTTCAGCGTCATATTCTTGCAAGGCTGTGACCCAGTTTTCTCTATTTTCACCCACGTTTTTCTGTACCAAAAGATTTATTATCGCTGGAAATGGTACTATTATTTTTTTATGGGTCTTGAGAAGAAAGGGTCTAAAGTGTTTGATCGCTTTGAAAATAGTGTAAACCTGTTTCTCAACGTAGGAGTAATTTAATTTGGCTCCTTGCAAGTTTGAACTGAAAAAGGCAATTGGGGGTTCTACTTTATTTTGATTAGCTTACGTGAGTATTGTAGCATATGATTTCTCATAGGAAAATGTATACAAAATGAAGGGATTATAAAAGTTTGGAGTCACTAGAGATGGGGCATTTATAACTGCTTGTTTAATCAAGTTGAACGCTTCATGCTCTGCCTGACCCAATTTGAAGAGAGATTTTTTCTTGATCATTGCTTGGAGAGGTGACACAATTCTTGAGAAGTCAGGGACAAATCTTTTAACGAAATTGATCTAATCAAGGAAGGATTGCATTGCCTTTTTGTTATGGGGTAAAGAGATCTCAGAAATCTCCTTAATCCTATCTAGATCAATATGGATTCCATCTTTAGATACTATAAATCCGAGAAGCTTTCCTTCACTTAATGCAAAAAAGGACTTTTTTGGATTAAGTGAAATCCAATACTTTTGACAACGTTGAAAGATCCGCTTTAAATCTCAGAGCTGATTACTACGTTTTTTAGAATACACTGTTATGTCATCTAAGTAAATCGCCATTGATTTATTCACTAATCCTTTAAATGCAATATCCATGGTCCTTTGAAATGTGGCGCCAACATTAATCAATCCAAATGGCATCTTTTGATATGCATACGTGCCCCATTTGGTTCTGAATGTCGTCTTCAATTGATCATCCGGATTGACTAAAATTTGGTTATATCTTGAGAAGCCATCTAAAAAGGACTTCAATTTAGACCCTGCAATTGATTGTAATATCTGTTCCATAGGGGGTAATGGAAAATTGTCCTTTTGGCAGCCTTTATTGAGATTTCGAAAGTCAAAACAAATCCGGATGTCTCCATTTTTCTTTCTAACTGGTACCATGTTGGAAACCCATCTAGAATGTCGAATATGAAAAATAATTTTGGCTTTCAGTAATTTGTTCAATTCAGACTTAATATGGTTTTCCAAATTAGGATGGATTTTCCTCAACTTCTGCTGGACTGGTTTCTCATCAACGATCATCAGAATTGTATGATGTATGATTGAAGTGTCATAAGATTTGAGATCATCATAATTCCAGGCAAAGACATTTTTGTATTGTTTTAATAGTCGAATGAAAGTTTCCTTTTCCTCGGGCGTTAGACCAAGACCTAGGTTGATGTTCTAGGGTTTTATGTCAGTTCCTAGATTCACTAATTCATATCTCAGAGTTGAACTCTAAAGTTTTGAATTGGTGGACCTTTTGAATCTATCCTTTAAGTCATATAGGTCTTCCAACTTGACTACATATTTAGGTATAGCGTTATTGGTGCTTCCTTGTTCTAGCTGCTTGTCATGTTGGTCTTCATCAGTTATTTGATTGTTATAAGAGCCTTCTGAAGTAAGAAAACTTACAATATCAGGGTCATCGTTGAAAACTCTCCAATTGGTAACATTATTAGGAATGGAGGGTCTAAAGATTAATTCAATCGAGAATCTGTCTGGACTATAGTCCTCTGATGGAATGAACTTGGAAGCCACATTAGCAAGGAGATCAGCACTAGCATTTTGGATTCTAGGAATAGATGATATATTAAATTCTATAAAGTGTGAAGTCAGGTATTGTACTAATGTTTGATAAAGCTTCAGATGTCCTGACATACAATGTATAGTATTTCTTACCTGCTTAATAAGAATCCTAGAATCTCCAAAGACTTGCAGATATTTGATATCAAGCCTAATTGCCTTGTATAATCCTTGAACTAACGCTTCATATTCTGTAGTATTATTTGTGCAATCGAACTCAAGCCTACATGTTAGCATGGTTTTCTCTCCTTTTGGATTGACTAATATACAACCTGCTCCTACTCCATCATTTGATTTAGAACCATGAAAAAATAATTTCCAATACAAAGTTTTATTTTCAGGTTCATCTACAAAACTAATGCATCTAGAAGTATTTGTTTGAGAAAAATTTTCTATTTAAGATAAAACTGATATTTCTAAAAAAAGGTGAGGTATGAGCATTGAAATTCCCTAAAAATGAATCAACAAAATAGTTTCCAATTATATTACTGTTGTACGCTATAGGTTCATTTTCTCCTTCTAACTCCATTACTATATACTTCTGGTGTCTTTCTCGCTCAACCTTTATCTGATTTGGTTTACCATTGTAAGGAAGCCACATATGAGACTAGTCGGTCACAAAATAACCATGAAGCTTTTCTAACCAATCACAGCTAAGAATTAATCTATAAAACTCAGGAATATCTGCAACAAGTATATCAATGACTTGTCATACCTTTGGATTTGATGAAAGCCTTGTGGTCACTTGATTGAGCTCTCCGATAACTTCGACTTGAGACTGATCCAGCTATACTATGCATATTGTAGACTTCAGAGGTTGGACATTTAACTTTACACAAACTGTCTTAGGCAAAATATTAGATGAAGCACCAGAATCTACCAAACAATTATGTAAATTTTTATTGAAAACTTCAAAAGTAAGGAGGAATGGAGGAGTATGAGATTTTGACCTTCCTCCAATTAAGGCAATGTCATTTGGATCGACTTTATTTGAAATAATAGTCAGAGGTCTTCCCATTTCATGAGTAGCTTATGAGATTACAGCGGTAGGTAGGGGCGCAAAAGGTACTGCATGCAACTCTTTCAAGAGTAGTTTCTGTTGATGTTTTAATTTACTCAACTCATGAAAAGTAATGTTGGCCCTGGTCTTCTTCATGTATTCCACGATATTATACTCCATTTCATCGGAAATGATAAGTGTTTTAGATGGAGTTGATGAATCAGATTGGACTGGGTTTGTCTGAGTTGTCTTTGGTGATGATTTCTTACCTGCGATTTTATCTTTGGAAGTTGGGCTTGGGTTTTTCTATTTAGAACTAGATTGTGGAGGATCAAGTTAATTTCTACTTATGGTAGTAACTGGTAAAGCATCTTGATCTTCTTCTTCTGGAACAATGAAGTCCCACATTCCTTGTAATTCTACAACTTCCTCATCATCGGTCTGTTCCTCATTTAAAACTTCTTCTTCTTCCCCTTTTGATTTTTCATTTGTTATAGCATTTGGAGGTTTTGGATTAGTTGAAGGGTTTCTTTTAAAGGGTCGATAAGGTTGTTTGGAATAGGTCTCTGCTACTTGTTTCTTTATATCTACCATTTCGTTGGACATGGTTTTCA
Source organism: Pinus tabuliformis (assembly GCA_031772625.1). Lineage (NCBI taxonomy): Eukaryota > Viridiplantae > Streptophyta > Pinopsida > Pinales > Pinaceae > Pinus > Pinus tabuliformis. The sequence goes on along the minus strand of CM062807.1, from coordinate 863,336,488 downwards.
AGACTTTCTATAACCCTTACAGGTCAAATGGGTCTTTTGATTGTTTCTTCTTAGGGTCATCTCTAAAAGAAACTTTCTTAGATTTTCTTTCATCTACAACGTTTTTCTTTTTCTACGGATAGGATACGTTTCTCTACAGCTATCACCTCTTTCATGTTTTCAGCAAATGTTGGCTTGGCAACTCTATCAACAAAGATGGCTGAATTTGAAGGCAAAGCAGAAGTATACCATTCATTTTGGACTTCATTACTAGGCTTCGACGCATCTGGTAATTTTTTAATAATTTATTGAAGCGAGAATTGAAATCCTTAATTGGTTCTCTTGGTTCGGCTTTCAAATTGGAGAGGTTGTTGATTAAAGTTGTTGTAGATCGGTCATCTCCAATTTTCGTTAAAAACTGATCTTGAAATGTATCCCAATTATTAATGGAGTGCGATGGTAATGAAAAATACCATGATCCTGCTACTCCTTTTAAGATATAAGGGAATAATTGTACAACTGCATCCTCTTCCATTACTCCATTTAAATTAATGGATAACATGAAATTATTTATATCCTCTTCGGTTGTTTGACCATTGTCAAGATTGAACTTGGGAAGCCATTTCTCAGGATGAGCTGGCAACTATGATAAGGGTACAAGCATGTTCACAACTCCTGGATTAACCAATGACCTTGGTGGTGCGTTTCCTGCCATTGTTGGAGTATGAGTAAGGGGAGAAGTTACAGTAATTGAAGGTGGTTGGGTAAAGGAGGATATTTCTCCTGTACCAGTGTGAACCATGATCTGAAGTTGTGGGGTGGATGAATGAACTTGCGATGATATCGATGGGATGGTAGATGAGAATGATGATAAAACCTCACTCTGATATTCTACTGGTGTTTTTCTAGCTTTCTTACGACTTGGTAAAGGAAACTCAACAGGTGGGATTCCTAATTTTTCGCTTTGTGCTCTAGTCAGTCATTGAGTCGGGGTCAAATGAGAAGTGACACTACCTTGGGAAAACTTAGATTCTTCTTGAGATAAAGAAATTCCCTGTAACTTATGAATTAAAGTTTGTAACTCAGGAGGATCTGAAGAAGAATGATCTGGCTTGCTTGGGATTTCAGTAATGTGCTCTGTATTTTTCTTTTCAACTTCTGGTTCAGTGATGGAAGATTTAGAATGCGAATGAGAAGTTGAGGGTGTTGGTGAGGGAGTTTTACTCTTAGAATGGCGTGAAGATGTAGATTTACTTGCCATTCACAGTCAGGCCCTCCTTCTAGCGCCAAATATGTTGAAGGCCCGAAAAATCGGTCTACAACAAGGGGGATAACCACCCGGTCTAGACCTTGAAAGAAACTCCTTTTCTGTTTGGAATAGTGGCTCCGACTGGGGATGATGGGACCAGTTTCCAAATCTATTTATGATGGTGAACTAACCGGATGATTTTTTTCTTTTTTGGTTTATGGGGTAAATGCTTTATTCTAACTTTAATATATCTCTTAACTAACATATGCAATTTATTCTAAGGAAGGAAAACATCTAACTCTAAACTATCTCAGGAGTAACGCTTTGTTTATGCGATCTAAAGTAATTTCTAACAGCAATTGGTAATAAAAATCATTGAATCACTACGAGAAACGAATCCATTAAAAATTATTATTTCATATAAGATATTAGCCAAAACAATTATGATAAACACATTGCATAATAAGTTATTCATACACTCAGCATAAAAGAATAAGTATCACCATACAAAAGTGCAATAATGACAACTAAACATTCAAGCTTTCATATATCAATAACTGAAAATAATTTATCACTTGGCACATAAGCAAAAAGTATTAGGAGATAAAAGTACTATTGGTAATAGGTTCTACTCATGAGCTTCAGCAATATAGATTTATCTTCAAATAATTCAATATCCATTAAGAGTACAAAAGTGCATTTCAGTAGCAGACATCAAACTCAGATATAAATAAATCTCGTTCCATTCATTTATCAAAACCTCCTCAGTGGGGGGCAAACTACACATTCTGAAGAATTGTTTTTGATAAATTTCTGGACCCCTATCTAAATGCATGAGAGGGGTTTAAATACTACTAACTAAAATCTAAAAATAGTTATTAAAAAAAAAGATGAGGAGGTTCAAAACGACCATCCTATTTTTAAGAAAAAATGAACTAAAATCAAACTAAAACTATATCTATGCTAAACCATGTATCTGTTCTTTTAAGTTACAAATGTCCAGCATGGGCTTCAAGAGTGTCGGTTGGATGACTTCAGCTTTCAATTGACCTGTGAATATGGAATTGGCGAGTGTTGGTGCTATCTTCTCGGGGAAGGTTATGAGGCACTTCAGAGTCATCCACCGGCTATGCGGTTTTACCATATATTGACAGTAAGTGTCCTAGTTTAACTTGCTTATCTGCTTAATTGACTCTGCCTTTTCCTCTGTCGTCTGCTTCCACCTTGTTTGCAGCTATTGTGCCTTTGGGAGGAATCCTGGAGTGGTTTCTGATATTAAATTTGCTTTGTACATATCTTCATTGATGCAGTCGATTACATTGTTTGTTGCTTTTGCTGCTTCCTCCATCACCTACTCTGCTTCCTTGAGCTGTGCATCCCATTTTGCAAATAATATTTCTTTATGAGACTCATCGATCCTGGGAAATTCCACTCTTTGTCCTTCATCTGATTTCTGCAAATTCAAAAAGTCAAAAACGTTCTTAAAAACTGAATCATAATCAAGTCGTAAATCTACAACTTAATTTCTAATGTTATTGCTTTTTCTGCAATGGGTATTCCATTGCGAGATCCTTCGGAAAATCATTTCTTCCTGTTGTAAGAGTTTTCCATTGAGGGCAAGGGCTTCTGTGATGAATTCTTCAATTCTAGGGCCATCCTTATGCAGTTCTATTGTGGCCTGTAACTGTTGTTCTTTATTGGCCAGATTGTTTTGGTAATCCAACTGCATTTGCTGGAAGTCCTGTTGTAGTTTTGCCAATTGTATTTTTGCTTCTTGGCTAACACTGGCCTGCTGTAGCTATTTTTAGAAAAATAGGATCTTATCCTCCTTTTCTTTTAATAGAATTTGAACTTCAGTTTCTGTATCAATTGTTGCAGAAGCATATGCCCTTGCGATTTGAGAGAGCATAGTTAGGTTTTTCGATGGATCGGTTGTTGAGTCCTTCCACAGAACATCCAGAGGTTCAGCCTCTGGAGAGAGCATGGCATCTATTTTTATTTTCTTCCTTTGTCTCCTGACAACAACTTTATGTTGCGGGCTATAAAATACATCTAGAGGAGGAATCTCCTCTATCCTTAGTACAATTTTAGACGACGGAGCAACAGGAATATTCTTTATGTCTTGAGTATTAATAACATCTTCTATTATCATCCTTGCTACTGTCTCTCCTAGGTTTGTCAATGGCTCTGTGCTTTGTTCCTCAGTGTTGATTAATTCATTAAAATTTTCCCATTCCTTTTCTAGATCCACTATAAGTGACTTTGTTGGCTTTGCAAGGGAAGCAGGAGTCAAGGCATGTTTCGGGGACAAAACCAGCTGATCAGGCTTCTCTGTGGACTGAGCTATATCTTTGATTGACCCTTCACTTATAATGTGTTCACTCTTTGACTTCTTATTGGATTTTTCAACTAATTCCCTTTAGGACTTTGATTTAGACTTCTCCTCTCCCAAACTTCCACTTATGCTAATACTGGGAGTGGGCTCCCTTATTGGTTCAATGCACAATTTGTCCAATGGGACATTTGCCAAACTTTGTTCTCTGTAATGGTTAAACTCTTGAAGTTTTCCTTGGTCAAACTGAAGTTGTGCCATATGTAGAATCTCTCTGAGAGTGCTCTTCTATTGAAAGACATCGTCGAAGAGGTCATCTTCTTTAGTAAACACTTTTATTTTGACCATCATTGTAAAATTCTTTATAACATCAAAGGGATCGTATTGCCTCCCTCGGAACTTTGGTAGCTATAAACATAGCATATTATCAACCTCTTTAAAAGCATGCCCCAAATCAAATAATGCAAAATCCCTGCAGACTACAGAGAATTGAGGCCAGGTGGCCTTCTTAGAATTCTTGAGTTCTCTGCTCATTCCCCCAACACCACAGGTCTGGTAAGCTATCTCTCGGGCCATTAGTTTGTCAGGGACATGCAAAGGAAGTACGTGAGGTGAAGCAATGCTCCCAAATACCCTAATGTATGTGAAACACTCTTCCCCGAACCACCTTCCCACAGGGAGAATGTCAATTTCAGCTTTTGGGGAGAATCTTGGGGCGTCTTTGTCATATAGAATTTTATGAATAGGAAGCATCACTCCATAAAGAATCTTGTAGAAATGTGGGATGAAATTGGATTCCTAGAGTTCTTTGTGATAAACCTGAATAGGTACAGGGTTCTGTACTGTCCATTTCCACCCCATGATGGGAAATTAGAGATGAAACAAATGGCATCCATGACGTAGGCAGCTAAAAAGAATGGAGGGTAAATTTTCTGAGCAAAACTTCTTTTAGTTCGATAATTTAAATTAGGAGAAGCTAAATTATCCGATAAAATTTGGGCCCAATCCATTATGGTGGCATTGGTGGCCGCATCCAATAAAGGCAACCATTCTAATGAAAACTTATTGATATTTGGCTTCCCAAATAGTCTACACAACATTGTAGCAGCAAAACAATAGGGAGAAGAGAGGGAGCCAGTGGCATACATACCATTTTTATCCTTTTTTAATGGTTCCTCCTTTGCGGACCAGCTCTTTGTGTAGTCTACCAAATCCTCATTCTCCTTGGTGAAATTTTCCACAAACTATTTGTTATAACTGGCCTGGGGTTCTGGCAAGTGATACATACGCCTTAAATTACTTGGGGTAAGTGACCCCATGACCTCCTGGTTCCTTGTCTCGAATTCCCTATCGGATATATTAGCGTGGTCTATAATCCATTTTACCATATCTGTGTAAGGGAGTATCTTCAGCCTTGTTGTAATACAATACAGAAATGAGCATGAAAGCTCTGTTAGTGATGCTTTGGATGACCCGCATCCATCTGCCTTAGCTGTAACCTTCATAACTCTCGGGCTTTCCTCTTCTAACAGTTGGTACATGCTTTCCCAAGTAGATATCCCTACTTCCTTGTTACAAGTGGTGTCTGTAAATAACAGAGTCATCTCTGATTTTTTAGATGCGGAAGCCTTTCCTTTCTTTCCCATTATGCTCTGCGTGTTGTTCTGCGTACTGCTGCTGAAAATTGTAAGCAAAGAACAAAGAGATGATAAGGATGATGGTGAATAATGAACAACAATAAGGTGATGAGAAGGCTTTTAATTTTTAAAATCATATCAAAGATATCACCTTACGTGAGATGGTCCTTTAAACCAGATCTGATTTGTTTTTAATAAATACCATCAATGAACTGTTAAGCTAACATTAATGCTCATAACTCTTGCATCGAATAACGGAGAGTACTATCATTGAGTTATGAGCCCTTAGAATTGCGATAAAGCAATTTTGTAATTTGTTTCGCAATATCGCAGAACCTATTATCTTTAACAACCATTTGTTTCATCATGCAGCTACGAGATGCGATTTGTGAGAAGCTTATCACATTTCGAAAAATTTGGGTGATTTGTATTAAGTGGTGCTTCGGTCTGCGATGAGTTTGTAAGACTTCCGATCTCGCATTCTCGCATTCTCGCTTTTTCACATTTCGAAGAGTTTCTTGTGTAAAAGATTCTTGCCATTACCCTTTTGGTGATGTGATGATATCATTAAAAAGCGGGTTCATTAAAGTTTTGCTTAGTACTCGAGACTTTCTGCTTATAAGAGTTTTCCTAGCTTTTTGTGGTTATATGGCACTTTTCATAAGGAGGCTCAATACTTGTAATGTTTTTAAGTGCATGAAGCATGAAAAGGTAGGAATTCATATTTTTGGGAGTTTTGCTTTGATATCATGTTTTATTGAAAATAAAAAAGGCAATCTTTAAGTGCTAAGTTTTTCAATTTTTTGGAAGGGTCCCCATTTATTAATGTTACCGCTAACACTAATAAAATGGGGGTTGTTGATGGTCACAACAGAGAGGAATATATATTTCAACACCAATGGATTTTATTTCATGCATACTTGATCTTACTTTTGATGCTAAGGCAAGAGGGTCATCATTTTTCAACTCAACGTTGAACAACTTAATCATCAATTGAACAACTTCAAGTTCAGAGTGTGAGACATAAAATTACTTCAAATTCCTTAAGCATTCAAAGGAATTTGGAAAAGGAGTAATATGGAAACTCACCTCTTCATTTACTGATGTTGCAATCAAAGCGTAGGCATTGTTGTTCTTGTTTTCCCAAATGACAAGCTTCTTATCTGAAGTGGGCTTTTCCGGTGCATTGTATCCTTCTCCTTCACAAACCCATTTCCACAAATCATTGGAAATTAGGGTGTGTTTTATCTTCTGGGACCACTCAGGACATTTCTCTTTTCTATAGAGAACCACTCCCACAAAGGAAATTAGTGAATGCATCATAAAAAACTGATTGGTGCCAAAAATAATTATAGTAATTTCAAGTCTTTGTAATAAAAGTAATTGGTTTCCTTCAAAAAAATCTTCAACTAAGAATGTAGGCTCTCAATGTTCCTCCATAGAGAACATAATTTCATGGCTATAAAAAAAATACCACATACCATATTCATATAAAAAATATCCCATAAAACATATGGTCTTAAAAAATATCAACATACTCTCTTTCCTTCATACCATATACATATCTTATATACCATACACTCCTATGGTAATATGATACAATTCCAATGCATATATGAATCCACATTTTTAATATGACCATACGTCCTCTTAAAAAAAACTCAACTCATATATAAAATCGATCTTCTTAAATCAGTCTTCTTAAGCTTATCACATGAACACATTTAAGGGTATTAAAAACCTCAACACACAACATACCATTCAAAGGTAGATGTGGAATTAGTCCACAACCTGGTTACTAGGAAGAGAGTCACAACATGCCCCAACTGAAGATAATTTCCATCTAGTTGTACGCTCTTTACAACTAACAAATCACTTCATAAAATAAGTCACTCAGTGAGGTAGGTTCAACTTCACACTCACAATTTGATATGGCTCTCAATAGTGATATAATATCTTCCATTTAGCCAGAAACTTGACTCAAAACTAAGGTGATTCTTTCCATGATAAGGGTGTTTGTCCTTTGTTCTCTAAGAACCACATCTAGACTGTAGCAAATAGTTGTGTTGATATAAGAGGGACATTATATTTCCTTTAAGGGATAGCTGGTGCTATTATAAACCAGAACTCAAGCTTGTCTCTTTTCCGAAAATACAACCTCTATTCTCAAGATTTGACCAAATTTTTTTGAAGAGAACTCATTCTCTTTGCAGCTGTGATTTATGGCTTGAGCCTTCTACCAATTAACACAAATCAGGTAACATAGCATCGAGGTTCATTTCACACAAATGGCACCATGAACAATATAGAAGAATAGCCATGGAGTTCAACACATTTCAATGCATGACATTCAATGCATAGTCTAACATCCAACGTGAAAAACAAAATAACAAGGAGAGCGTTAAATATTGACAGAGACTTCAATAGATAGAGAATATGGAAGGGAGTTACGAAGAATAAATCTAAATTTGGGAGCTGGCTCGGATACCATGCCAGACTAGGAGGTAACTCCATGAATTAAATTGCACTTTTCGTTAAGATGGAACATGGACATATACATGGAGAGGGAGACTATTGGGTTTCATCTCTCAATGTCTCTTCATCTTCCAATTCTCTTTATTTTTATATTTACAATATTTACATGGATTTACCTAATCCCAAAGATTAGTTAAATCCAAAAGATTAGTAAAAATGTGAAATACATGAAAAAATGTGATTGCAATCACATTTTTTCTTTTATTTCACATTTTTATTACAGCAGGGTCCATCGAAAGTATTCAACATGGGTACTCCTTTGATGAAAAATTAAATTATGCATCTAATGAGTGCTTCCCCTCGAAATTTGAGTAAACACGTATGGAGATAAGTTGAAAATATGAGTTGGAAAAGTTATTTTTTTATTTTTTTTAATCTTTTTACATTTTTACTCCAAAAATGGTGAATCGTCCCCTATGGTTCACATCATCATATTGAATCTTATTGTTTCTTATAAAGTTGATTTTTGTTGTACATTTCTTTTAGACTCATTTTTTACCTCTGAATTTCTCCAATGAGTATATATATATATGAAAGATGGTATCCATGTATGCATAATCTCTATATATGCACATATATAGTAGTATGCATCTACAAAAGATGGTTTTCATATATGCAAAACTTCTATATATGCACATAGATATGGAAGTCATTTTCCTTATATGCACGCTTCCATATATATGTGCATATACAAAACATGGTTTCCATATATATGCATAATATATATATATATATATATATATATATATATACAAAATATGGCTTCCATATATGCACAACATTTGTATAAGAACATTTCTATAGAAGCCATATTTTGTATATGCACGCTTCCATATCTATGTGCATGTGCATGTATAAAACTTGTGCATATATAGAAGTTGCGAATATATGGAAACCATATTTCGTATATGCACGTTTTCATATATATATATATATATATAGAAGTTGTGCATATACAAATTCATTTACTATATACACAATATATACAGAAATCAAATATATACACAATATATATGAAAATAAAATATATACAAAATATGACTTCTATATATGCACAACTTCTGTATATTTAGATATATATGAAATCACACATTTACGGAAGATGACCTCCATATATGCATAAATTCTATTTATAGACATAGATATGGAAGCCACCTTCTATATATGCACACTTCTAGATCTATGTTATAGAAGATGCACATATACATTCGTCATATACTGAATTTGTGGATATACGGAAGCTATCTTCCATATATGCACGCTTCATATATATATATAAACAAAATTTTCACATATACAAAAGATAGTTTCTTTATATGTGTGGCTCCTGTATATGCACATATATATCATCTTTCATATATATACATTTTCATATCTATGTGCATGTATAGAAGTTGTGCATATACAGAAGTTGTGAATACACGGAAGCCATCCTCTGTATATTCACGCTTCCATATATATGAGTGTATATACAAAACTGGTGCATATATAGAAATTGGATTTTGTATATGCGTAGCTTCTGTATACACACCCACACACACACACATATATGGAAGCGTTCATTTACAAAATATGGTTTCAACTTTTGTTTATGAACAACTTCTATACATGCACATAGATGTGGAAGAGTGAATTCCATATATATATATATATATATATGCATATATAGAAGTTGCGTGTATACATAAGTAATCTTCCGTATATGCACAATTCCATGCATATGTTATAGAATATGTGCATATACAAAACCCATATACTGAAGCTGCGCATATACGGAAGATATCTTCTATATATGCATGTTTCGATATATATGTACATATACAAGATTTGCACATATATAGAAGATGACCTCTTTAAATGTGTGGCTTCTGTATATGCACATATGTATGGAAGTTTTCATATATGGAAGATGGCCTCCATATATGCACAACTTCATGTAGATAAGGAAGCATGCATATACAGAATATGGCTTTCATATATGGACAACTTCTATATATGCAAATATATATGGAATCAATCTTTTTTATGTGCATGCTTCCGTATCTATGTGCATATACAAAAGTGACACATATGCAGAATCAATATTTTGTATATGTGCAGTCACACACACACACACACACAAATGGAAGAGTCCATATATGGAAGATGGCTTCCATATATGACAAATTTTGTATATGCACATATATATGGAATCCATTTTCTATATATGCACACTTTCATATCTATGTGCATGCATAAAAGTTGTGCATATACAAAAGTAGCAAATATATGGAATACATCTTATGTATATGCATGCTTCCATGTGTGTGTGTGTGTATAAGTTTTTCATGTATAGAAGCTCACTTCTTTATATGCGCAACTTTTGTATATACACACACATGTATATATGGAAGTGTGCATATACGAAAGATGGCTTCCGTATATTTTATACTTATGTATGTGCACAACTTCTATACATGCACATAAACATGGAAGTGTCCATATATCAAAGATGGCTTCCATATTTATGTGCATATATAGAAGCTACACATATTCAAAAGTAATCATTCGTATACGCACACTTCCATATATTGATGCACATATATAGAATATGCACATATACGGAAGTCATCATCTATATATCCACAACTTTTGGATATGCAATTTGATATGGAAGAATTTATATATGGAAGATGGATTCCATATCTATGTGCATGTATAGAAGTTGTGCATATATAGAAATCATCATCTATAAATGTTAAACTTCTGTATATACACATAGATATGGAAGTGTTCATATACGGAAGATGGCTTCCATATCTATGTGCATATATAGAATTTGTTCACATACGGATGCGTGCATATACAAAAGATAGATTTTGTATATTCGAAACTTTTGTATATGCACAACTTCTATACATGCACATAGATATGGAAGCATGCATATATGGAAGATGGCTTCCATATATATGTGCATATATAGAAGCTAATTATATATGGAAACAATCCTCCATATATGCACACATTCATATGTGTGTGTGTGTGTGTGTGTACATATACAGAACATGCACATATATTGAAGTCATCATCTATATATGCACAACTTTTGTATATGCACATGCATGCATACATGGAAGATGGCTTCCTTATCTATGTGCATATACAAAATCCATATTCTATATATGCATGTTTTCATATCTATGTGAATATATAGAGTTTGTGCATATACAAAGGCCATCTTCCATATAATATGCACACTTACATACATATTTTCATATACAAAAGCCACACATATACAGAAGCCATATTCTTTATATGTGTAGATTTTTTATATGCAAAACTTGGTCTCTTCCTTGGTCTCATGTTTATGAACTATTTTGTTTCATGCATCTAGTGTGTTGGTTTTGAATCTTTTCCCCCTTATTCATTGTTAATGTTAGTGAGTAATTGTGAACTAATTCACATTTGGTCTATAACACTCTCTTGCTTATGTATGTCTTAGTTAGTCTCAAGTATTTGATTATTCCTTAAGGAATTCTCTTGCTCATTATGCTATTGTTATGTTCTTGTATCATGTTCTACAAGCCATCGATGAAGGTTTGATTCCGTTCTCATTATTCTGGCATAGTACACTTGGTCTCACACTTATATTTGCATTCGATTTCCAACAGAAAATAAGACATCAAATGGAAACTACGTCAGTATCCAGGATGATGTTCCTATCCCAAATTGTGTGAGGTCTTATTGGGACTTCATACTAGGGAGACCCCCTAGTGTTAGTGGATTATCCAAAATTGTCAACATTTTTGGCACTAGAAGGAGGGAATATGACAAGCTGACCTTAGTTTATTTTTTCTATCATATAATGGCTTCTTCTGAACCTTAATATGTTTGGGGTTGTGTCTTTAGATAAATATATTCCCAAACTCCTTTAGAAGCTTATATAATGTCAAAAATAAAGTTTAATGGTGAGAGTGACATTTCTACATTAGAAAATCTTTCTCAATTTCCTGAAGTTTGTATCTCAAATAATTCGTGTAATGAGGTGGTAATATGTAGACTTTTCACTCTTAACTTTAAAATTTGCATCAAATCCTAGTCTAAAACTTTACCCTCTTCATCTATCTATTTAATTCAACAATTCATGGATGAGTTTCTATTTGCTTTTGAGGGATATAGTTACCAAAAAGTTTTTGAAAATATAAACAAGCTCATAATGAAAATAGTTGAATCAGTGGATGATTTTATACGTGCATTTAATAATATTTGTTATACTTTTCCTGAGAGATATATGGATTGGAATTATTTGCAAGAAAGGTGTCTAAAATTGGTTTGCCTTTCACTGGAGAAATTTGACTCATATCTTATTATTGATGGCTCTAACAATCCACAATCTACAAACCAACAAGATTTTATGCCAACTTATGTTTCTTGTTCTGATTAAACTCAAAGATAATATCAGGCCTTTAAAGAGGTGTTGGTTCCCCTACCTCCTCTCATCCTCCACTACCTTCATTGCCAAATGAATTAATAGACTATTGTACAAACATTGAAATTGGAACCTCAACTAAATTCTATTGGCTTTTATGAATTTAGATTATAACTTCAAGCTCATGTCCATGATGCCTACACCCCTATACCATAGGATTCCTAGATGGTCTAGTATAGGGTGAAAATGTGAATCTGAGTATTGACGTTTCCTTATTTTTTTACGTTTTTGTTTTTTAGGTATCTGTCAACATTTTCATAGTTAGCGATCATTTTTATTTTTAAAAAAATCGATATAAAAGTATAGTATTACACACAATGCGTACTATTTTTCATAATTTTTTCTATTAGTATTAGTTCTCTCAACACTTATTAACCATAAAACCCTGATTCCGAAAAGTATTTCCCATTTCACATTTTTACCCTATAGTTCCTACTTGAGAAATTTAATATAAAAAGAAAAATTCTACCAAATCAATCCCTAGCGCGAGTCTTGATACTTTAGCAGCCACCATGTCAAAACTTCCAGAATAAATTGAAACTTTCCACTTGATTCCCTTTCCGTGTCATTTATTCCATGTCACTACCACGTCATTTCTTCCATGTCAATTCTACCTAATATTCCAAGTCAACACATTTCCATGTGTTATTCTCTGCTACTTCTATTTGGCATCTACTAACCATCCAATTGGCCACCTAAAAGTGCAAAATATGAGTGTCAAGTGTCATCACCTTTGGCTGACACAATTACGTCCTCTACCACCTGGAGCCACCTACCATGCCATCTATATCACCACGTCTATTGGGGTCTACATATTGGCTAAGGAAAGGGAATCTATATCTAATAGTTTTCTTAAGCATTTCCCTATTGTACTTATACAGGTTCAGATGCCTAAATATAAAAAAACTTATATAGATGTATCCTATATCCAAGTGTTAAGCCAATGTGTTCCACAACAAAGGGATTGATGCCTAGACGCCTCAGTGTATCCCGAGATGATCTAGATTCAACTATAAGATGGAATTTTAAGTAGTTAGAATCATGCTTTCGATTGTTCTCTTTGACTTCATTTTCTCTTCATTCCTTTGGAATTAGAAGTACCATAGACCATTGGAAAAGTAATGGAATGGGCTACTCAAACACACAAATTTCATTCTCATTTGGATTAGGGAGATAACGAATAAATGCCTTCATATGTTATCCAAACTTAAACTTTGTCAACATGTTATTCACAATGACAACACACATTCAATAATATCCCATGTTGTTGGAATTTGACGTCAAGGACACTACAGTTGACATAAATGACACCATACGTCCAACATAAAGAAGCCTGCAAACCTACCTATAGATATTATAAAAGAAAGGATGCCTTACGTTTCCTCCCGCAAATGGTTAGACAAAAAGTAGGGATGCATCCTCCTCTTAGAGACCCATATGGGCATCAAGGATCATCCCATTAACATTTTTAAGGAGACATCAAAAGTCATGGATTTCAACCAAGTCTCATTTTATATTTGCATTAGTCTCTCATTTTATAGAAATGGCAACATCTTTGCATAAACCTGGAAAACTTATTTATATGTTAGTGGTCACTATTCTAAATTTGAAATGCCTAGATTCCTCGAGGGCAAGATTAGGATTTATAGATAGTAGGCATCAATCTAAGACTTTCTAGTTCTCTAGTATTATCTTCAAATATTTTTGTGATAACTATTAAGATAATTAGCAATGGTGTTCTCGGTAAAAATCACTAGCTTTGTATATTTGACCTTTTGATTAATAAAAACTTCTATATTTGAAAAAAAATTAATATTTGAAGATTTCAGTTTTATTTAAAGATTTTAATTTTATTTGATGATATATACACACACACACATGCACACACACACACAAGAAGTAGAATATATATTTGTATGTGCTGGGTTCGCAACATTTTCACTTGGAGATACTTGGTTATGCATCTAGTATTACTTCCTTATCCATGTAATCTACCAACTCTATAACATTTTCAACAAATACTTGATGTTGTACTCGGAAAAAAGGTATTTTTGTAGGTATACACCTTGCTAAACTTGCAACCCAAAAGAAAATTTTTGCAATTCATAAATCACTTTAAATGCTAAGTTTGTTATGTATATGAGCCTGCTCACTTCTCGAGTAGTCTCATTCCGGTCATGACCATGTATATAAGGAGCACTAGAGTTGGAAGATTCATTCTAAAATGTTGGGTTATGTTATATTCTTTCCACGACTAGCCCACGTAGTTAACCGGGGGGTTAGAGGGGGGGCAGAGCACCCCCTTCGTTGCGTCGATTGTGTAGTGGGGTGGGGGGAGGGGTCATTGGGGGTTTGAGGTGTACTCGTAACCCCACTTTATGGGGTCCGGGGTAGTGCCCTGGAAACTTTTGGTTTTGGACCCTATGTTAGGTTGGGCGGACCCACCTATGGTTTTGTGCATGATTTTCGCACAATTTTTTTGGACACGATGGTTTTTGGTCCATGGTTTTGGACGCGATGTTTTTTGGTCCATGGTATTGGATGCTTCGGCATGTATAAATATGTATTGTAACATTGAAAGGAAAATAATGAAAAATCAAGCTAGTAGTCGTGGTTTTGGGATCTAGGGGAAAACCTCTATGTATACGTGTTTTATGTGTTATGCTCTCGCATTGTTTATTTTCTGTGTTTTAGAATTCGTATGTAGGTAATTTCTGTACGGGGTAAAACCTACATTTGGTATCAGAGTAGTTTTGGCTTCAAGGGGATGCCTTTGTCGTTGAGGGGTTTCGCTTGGGCCTATGGTAGACCCTATTCAGTGGGAGATCTGTGAGATCGATTTTGGTGGTGAAAGAAGATGGCGAGTAGTGGAAAGATAGAGATCGAGAAATTTAATGGTCAGAGTTTTGAGTTGTGGAAACTCAAGATGGAGGATTTGTTGGTGGATAAAGATCAGTGGATTGTGGTAGATCTAGGTACTAAACCAACGAGAGCTTCTGATGAAGAATGGAAGAAGTTGGATCAAAAGGCAAAGAGCACAATATGATTTTGTGTCTTAGATTAAGTATTGTTGAATGTATCAGGGGAATCTACAACAAAGGCTTTGTGGGACAAGTTAGGGACTTTGTACCAATCTAAGTCTCTAGTGAATAAATTTTTCCTGTGGAAAACTTTGTATAACCTAGGGATGAAAGATGGAGACTCGGTCACAGAGCATCTGAATGCATTTAATATTGTGGTAAGTCAGTTAGCCTCTGTTGATATTAAAATTTCAGATGAAGATAAGTGCATCAGTTTGTTGTGTTCTCTACTAGATTCGTAGGATAGTCTGGTTATTGCAATAGGTAGCAATGCAATTGCCTTGCAGTTTGATGAAATAGTCTCAGCCTTGCTGATGGAGGAGATGAGATGGAAAAATATGGAGAGCCAAAATGGTGATGCCTTGTCTGTACGAGGACGGTCCCAAAACAGAAACAAAAATAAGTCATTGAGTGGGAGATCTAAATCTCCAGGAAAACCTGTAAAGGTAGTGTGCTGGAAATGTAGAAAGGAAGGCCACTTCAAAAGGGACTGTAAATCTAAAGCTCCTGACAAAGGAAAGGGATCTGATGAGGCTCCTTCTATAGAGGCATAAACCACCTTAGATGAAGGTGGGGATGTGTACTTGGCTTCTTCAAGTACACATGTAGATCATGAGGCATGGTTGATTGACTCAGGTGCATCCTTTCACTTCACTCCCCATAGAGAGTGGTTCTGTCAGTATGAGAAATATGATGGTGGTGATTTCTTCTTAGGGGATGATAGGAAGGCTAGAATCATTGGTCGTGGAAAAGTAAAGTTGAAGCTGCAAGGTGGAAGGGTTAGAACACTTCCGGGTGTTCTACATATTCCTGCATTAGCCATAAATCTGATTTCTGTTAGCAAGCTGGATGATGTAGGTGTAAAAGTAGTGTTCGAGAAGGATACAGGCTACAAGATGGTTCGGGGAGCACTGGTATTGATGCGAGGAGTTCGGATTGGAACTCTGTACAAGCTACAAGGTAGCACTGTTATCAATGGGTGCAACAGTTCCGTGGTTCCTGAAAGTGAAGCAATAAATATAGTGGTCTCTGGAGAAAATACCATGCTATGGCATCAAAGGCTTGGACATATTGGAGAGAAGGGCCTTTGAATACTTCATGGTAAAGGTATGGTAGAAGGTATGAGTAATAGCTCTCTGGATTTTTATTTCTGTGAAAATTGTGTATACGAGAAGCAGAATCGGGTGAATTTCCCCTCTGGTGTGAAGAGGGCGAAACATATATTAGAGCTTTTTCACAGTGATGTGTTTGGACCCATGAAAGTTCCATCACTAGGTAAGTCTGTGTACTATGTATCATTTATAGATGAATTCTCAAGGAATACATGGATATATTTCCTTAAGAATAAATCTAAATTCTTTGAAAAGTTTAAAGAATTTAAGGCTCTAGTGGAAAACCAGACAGAGAAGAAGATAAAAGTGCTGAGGATAGATAATGGTGGAGAGTTTTTCAGAAAGGAATTTGAAGAATTTTGCAAGAAGTGTGGTATAGCACTGTAGAAGACTACTCCATATACACCTCAGCAAAATGGAGTTGTAGAAAGAATGAACAAGACGTTGATGGAAAGGGCAAGAAGCATGCTCAGTGGTACCGGGTTAGGACAAGAATTCTGGGTAGAGGCGGTGGATACTACATGTTACCTAGTCAACAGGTCACCTTCATCAGCGTTGGAGGATAAGACTCCACAAGAGGTATGGACTGGTAAGAAACCCTCTCTTTCACATCTAAGGGTATTTGGATGTGATGCATATGTACATGTTCCAAAGGAGAAATGAACCAAGTTAGATAGTAAATCTGAAAAGTGCATCTTTATTGAGTAGAAGGATGGTTTAAAGGGTTATAAGCTTTGGAACCTAGTAACAAGGAAGGTTGTGTACAGCCGAGATGTGGTGTTCAGAGAGGTGAAAGATGTTATTAAACATGAAGTCCAACCAAAGGAACTTGAGAAGATAGAGTTTGAGCTAAGCGAGGAAGAATCAGACTCTATAGCAGAGGAGGAATTAGAAGATGAAGAGCCACAAACTCCGGTTGTGAGAAGATCAGTTCGAGAAAGAAGGCAACCAGAAAGGTATAGTCCATCTGCTTTCTGTTCAAAATTTTCTTTGTCTATTACTGATAATTATCCCAGAACTGTGAAGGAAGCAGTGGATTCAGAGGATGGAAAACTCTAGAAAGAGGCCATGGTTGATGAAATGGCATCTTTGCACAAAAATGAGGCTTGGGATCTGGTGGAGTTGCCGGCTGGAAGGAAACCCATTGGCAGAAATTGGGTGTTCAAAAAGAAGAGAAATGTAGAAGGAAAAGTGGAGAAATACAAAGCTCGGTTGGTAGCAAAAGGTTATTCCCAGGTGCCGGGAATTGATTTTGGTGATATTTTTTCTCCTGTTGCCAAGGTAACTTCTATTAGATTACTTTTATCTGTTGTTGTTGCTTTTGATTTTGAGGTAGAACAGATGGATGTGAAGACATCATTTCTTCACGGGGATCTGGAAGAGGAGATATACATGAAGCAACCTGAAGGCTTTGTGGTGAAGGGTAAGAAAGAACTGGTATGTAAGTTAAAGAAGTCTCTGTATGGGTTTAAACAATCACCGAGGATGTGGTATTAGAAATTTGATACATTTATACGAGGATTTGGATTCACCAGAAGAAAAGTAGATCACTGTGTGTATTTTAAATTAATTGGTGACCATGTTATTTATTTGGTCTTGTATGTGGATGATATGTTGCTAGTTGCAAATGACAAAGAAATTATCTAGGATTTGAAGACCCAATTGTCCTCCAAATTCGACATGAAAGATATTGGTGCTGCAAATTATATTTTGGGCATGAAAATTAAAAGAGATCATACAAGGAGGAAGCTCTGGTTAATCCATAGGAAGTATGTCGAGACAATACTGCAAAGGTTTAGTATGCAGGATAGTAAACTGGTGAAGGTTCCTATTCCTGTAGGTGTGAGGTTATCTACTAAACAGTGTCCAAAGACACAAGAAGAGGAAGAGGACATGTCCTGTGTTCCATATGCAAGTGTAGTCGGTAGCCTGATGTATGCAATGGTCTGTACTAGACCAAACATTGCACATGCAGTGGGAGCATTGAGTAGGTTTATGTCAAAACCAAGGAAGGAACACTGGACAGCAGTGAAGCAGGTTTTCAGGTATTTGCGTGGCACTAGTGATTATGGTTTGTTCTACCAAGGAAGACCAGGATTGGATAAAGTGTTGGATATTCATGGCTTTGTTGATGCAGACAGGGTTGGAGATTTGGATCAGAGAAGACCTACAAGTGGGTATGTGTTTAACCTATTTGGAGGTGCAATCAGTTGGATGAGTAAGAAACAATCTGTAGTGGCACTATCAACTACAGAGGCAGAATACATGGCAGTGACTCATGCAAGAAAGGAAGCAGTTTGGTTGTAGAGATTGTGCTCAAGTATGGGGTTAGTACAGGAAGCTATAAGGATAGACTGTGATAGCCAAAGTGCAATTTTCTTGCCAAAGAACCTTGTATATCATTCAAAGACAAAGCACATTGATGTTCAGTATCACTTTGTGAGGGATATGATAGAAGACAAAAAGGTGTTGCTGGTAAAGGTGGACACTTTGAAGAATACTGCAGATGCATTGACAAAATCTATGAGCTCTGAGTAGTTCTCTTGGTGTAGAGAAACAATGGGCATTTCAGGGCTGGAAAAATGACTAAGCTCTCTTGTGGCCCCCTGTGGAAAGAAAACAACAAGTGGGAGAATGTTGGGTTGTGTTATATTCTTTCCACGACTAGCCCACGTAGTTAACCGGGGGGTTAGAGGGGGGCGGAGCACCCCCTTCGTTGCACTGATTGTATAGCGGGGGGGCTCACAGGGGGTTTGAGGTGTACCCATAACCCAACTTTATGGGGTTCGGGGCAGTGCCCTAGAAAATTTTGGTTTTGGACCCTATGTTAGGTTGGGTGGACCCACCTATGGTTTTGTGCATGATTTTCGCACATGTTTTTTGGACACAATGGTTTTCGGTCCATGGTATTGGAAACTTTAGCATGTATAAATATGTATTGTAACATTGAAAGGAAAATAATGAAAAATCAAGGTGGTAGTCCCGATTTTGGAATCCAGGGGAAAATCTCTGTGTATATGTGTTTTATGTGTTATGCTCTCGCATTGTTTATTTTCTGTGTTTTAGAATTCGTATGCAGGTAATTTGTGTATGGGGTAAAACCTACATAAAAATCCTCTAGGCTATTCACTTGTGTCCTGAGAACCTTGATTTCTTATTTCACTCCCTCATTTTTCCACGACATAAAATCCAACTCGTTATCCTATTTAACCAATTTTTCTTCCAACTTTTGTTTCTTTTCCATGAGAAATGTTGCAATAGTCATATTCTCATTGCACTTCAGGTTCAAAGTGAGAAAATCAAGTTGAAGAGTGCCCATTCACTCAGTTATATGGTTTATCATATTCATTAATTTATCATGCATTGTTCCCCTATAGTTGAAATTATTCCACTTCCTATTTCCACTCCAGTATTCGGTTGTGCCTTTGTATACACACCACACGTATCGAAGTTTTATTTATCTTTTGGTTTGTAACCAATACTAGTTTGCACCTCCCCTAATTATCTACGCACCATTCTTCACTAATTATACTATGAGCTATATAGAATCAACAACTCCAACCAACCATATATAGTAATAGTTATTCCCAACACACCACCTTTGTCACTCTTCTTTGTCGATCACATTTTTACTTCCCTCAACACTAATTCTTCCACACCTTTGAATGCAAGCTTAATGAGGATAAGAAGTACTTGGTCTCTTCATTGATCGAGAGGATGGCTTCCATATCCCATGCCCAAGAACATATAATTCAAACATAGATTGATACCCCTATTTCTATTTCCAAACCGATTCAAAATTTGTTGGGGAAAATGGACTAAGAAAAGCTTTACATTCAGGGAGACGTTTTTTTGAGAGAGGGGATGTTCCTTCCCATTATGTCAGGGTTCTCTATGTAGACACAAAGACCAATTCAACCCATCCTAGAGTTAGATAATACACCATTCTATAATACTTTTTCATAGTGGGAGCTCTTTTCGAATTCAAGCTCGGGTCAAATGGGAAACAATTTGGTCTCTTTACAAAAGGTCTTGGTTCCAAGGAAACAAGTTGGTCATCAACATATGTTCCTCTCAGTTTCCTCATACTCCTCCTTAATTCATTGCACTCATGTGCAAAGAGACGTGGCATCCTCCTTCCCTTAATTCCACACTTGTGGGTCATGCCCTTCCCATCTTCTTTCATAATGAGACCATCACCCAACTTGACATAGAGCCAAAAGAATTGGGTTTGATCTATAATGTGCTTAGTACAGAGTGTAAATTATCTTTGTGCCATAGCTTCTGAGGTTCTTTAT
Source organism: Pinus tabuliformis (assembly GCA_031772625.1). Taxonomy (NCBI): domain Eukaryota; kingdom Viridiplantae; phylum Streptophyta; class Pinopsida; order Pinales; family Pinaceae; genus Pinus; species Pinus tabuliformis. Next base: position 863,315,798 of record CM062807.1, on the reverse strand, counting down.
GAGGTCAAATGTGATGACTTGGTGCTATATTTTCTGTTAATTGCATGATTATCCTCTTGAGGAGAGGCCGTGTTGCAATCGGGTAATACAATTTATTTTCTAATACATTTCTTCCTATGGTTATAACTTACATGATTTGTCTATTTCTTAAACTGCATAGTTTTGAGTCTTACGGTATTTGGGTGAACATGATTTGTTCATTTATGATCAGGTTGCGCAATCCTAGGATGCACGCTTCATTATCATATTTACCTGCCTCCTTATTATGCTCATGAAGCACATAGAAATATGATATTGAGGCTATCTCTTCCACTATCTGCCAAATTTGATTCATGAGATTTTTCAATGCTTTATCTTTTGGAGAAGTTCTTCTCACCGAGTTTTGAATGAGGAGGAGAGAGTTCCCAAGCACTGTGAAAGATTTAACTTGATATTCTTTGGCAATGTGAATCCCCTAAAGAAGGGAATTAGCTTCAACTACATTGTTTTACATACATTCAAGGCCCCATGTATATGTTGGTACTTTTACTTCTTCAAGGTCATATAACATTGCCCTTCCCCTCCTCGCGCTCCTTAAATATTTATATTTAAATTAAATTAAATGACACATTTTTTTAGAATTTAAAATAAATAAATAAATTTGTCTGAAATTTGAATTGGTTAAAAAATTGAACAAATTAAATCATTTATTCATTAACTCGCTTCATAATTATAAAATCATAAATATTTTTCTCCAATATATTTTAAATAAATTAAATATTTTCTTCAAAATATAATTTAATATTAAAAAATTTATTATCTCTCTCTCTCTCTCTCTATATATATATATATATATATATATAATTTGGTTATCTATTTCCCAATTTGTGTGTCATCCTTAATCTTCTCTTTATCTTTATCTTTATAATAATTATTTAGAGTCAATGTCTAGTAAAATTGTAGTATCATATAAACTTGTTATAAATATAGATGAAATTTTGATGTTTTATATAATTTAATAAAAAAATACTTTATCAAACTTTCATCTTATATGATGCTTAAGGTTTATCATTATATATCATTACAATCGTTTAGACCATATATAAAGAGACACCTCAAGCTTTATTTGTTTCTTTTGTATCTCACGACTTAAGCAAAATTATTCTTTTACCATAGCCATATTCATCCACCATATGATGAAAATAATCGATTTTACAATCATAATCCTGAAGTGCCAATTTAAGAGGCATCTCAAGAGGGATGCTTGAAAAAACCTGACAAGCTCTCTATGAGACAACCTTTGTACTAAAACACTTTAGGCCTCAACTCGTCATCTTCGATGGATTGTATCAATGTAAAAACAAAGATCGGGCTAGGTGACAAAACAATACTTTTATTGGCATGAAAAAACTACAGGCGAGTTATCAACTAGTTCCCATGATATTTGGGCAGTATTTCATGGTCTAGGATTAATTTAGGAGCTCTTTTGTAGATTCTTTGTCAACAATGCATACCATTCCATTTGGGGCATGGAGATAGTAGAGACTAGCCCCTATTTTGTTCTACTGGTGAACAAAACATCAATGAGGCTGAGAACCCACATGTCTATCAAAGCCTCCCATTGATGCCTAGAAATAAAATCCTCTCTTCAATTCACCACCTAACATGTGACTCTGAATTTCTTTCCCGTTTCATTCAGAATGAGGTGCAACATATGCTCTTGAGAAAAAGTCACCACATAGACCAAGAAATGGTCCTCAGCAAGCAACTTCTTTGTTTTATGAAACCAGACAAGATTAAAATTGACCTTTCTCTGAATGTAGAGAAAAAATGTTGTTATCAAAGGAGATATTCAGACAAAAAGCTCATGCTCTTATGGAAATATTCTAGTGTAACTTATTCAAGAAAACACATAGCAACATGCAGGTTACATTCATGTTCAGAGGTTTCGAAGGTGGAACCAACAACAACATTGGCTTAGAAAATTCATCTTCTCAAAGCAGCGAATCGGCATCAATTCCTACTTATATTCAAATTCAGATTGAATATTCAAATTAAAACACATTTTTGTCACCTTCGTATTTCCAGGCATCTAATCCCACTTAAATTCGAAATACAGACACCCTATATTCATGAGTCAAGACATCGAAGTGCATTTCTTACATTAATTACACTAAATGGTGTAGCCTCCAGAAGTTGGAGTCAAAGAGCTGCTGAAAAAGGTATGGAACGTATGACTATGCGTCCTCTAATATGTCATGGTGCCATGCAGTAAGCCACCAATCTACTGTGCATTGGACTAGAGAAGACCTTCTTCATGCCTTGAAAGAAATCACTCCTATTTATTAAACAAGACCGATACAAAATAATATGTTTGGCATAGGTTTTGATCATAGCTTTTTCCTCTAGTTTATTGCAAGGTGGTTAAAACAAAATTTGATGATAAAGAGTGGTGCTTTCAAAGGTCATTCCATGTGAATTTTAAGGAAGACTATGTCTGATAGGCCTATAATATCAATTACATGCATCTTCATCTTGAAAAGTATTTGAAGAAGCGACCAGCCTATGTAGATTCCAATTGCAAATAGTATTCAAGAACATAGTTTATTGATTTTGGAAGCATCAGTGGAAGTATACAATAAAAGAGTATGATATTTTAGACCAAAGAAAGGTGCTTGTTTTCTTTGATGAGTGAGGCCTTGGTTAACTATGTGCCAATACAATAGATGCACTTGTTTTAGTACATTATTTTTTTGTTTTTTTTTACCATTAGTTTCTTCATAGTGAGAACCACTAATTAGGTATAGTTAGTGCCAACAATATGGCTAACAACCATGCTACAGTTTTTGAAATGTTCAATTTGGGCTGCGACTAGAGAATGGCCTCTCATGTTTTATTCTGGTTAAGTTCTATTTGATTAACTTCATATTGAAGCAAGTTTTGATTAAGTTCTATTTTATTAACTTTAGATTGAAGCAAGCTCTAAAGACAGGATTTAGGAATATGGTGTTTGAGGATAACTATGACACTGACACAAAATATCATTACTCTCTTCATCAAATATGTGATCAACTTCATATAAAAGGTAAAATTTCTTTCTACCCATGAAATGATAATATCACTTGCCATTTATTGATAGTAATATTTATTAGGAAAACTTCGATGTTCCTCTTGTGATCCATTTAATTCTCTATCTAATTTTTAAAACATGTTTGATTTACTTTTACATTAGACTACCATGCTTGGGATGATTTTATTGTCGAGAAGGTGTAGGAGTTGATATTCATAGAGGAACTCAAAGTGGATGGTATTAGCGAAATTTAATCACATAGAATCCAAACAAAATTCACTGTATTTGCTTAAAGGGATAAAATTTTAAAAATGATTCTAGCATTTAGGGGATGCATATCATTTTGGAACTCAATTACTTGTGTTTATTGAATGTGTTAGCATAAAATAATTGAATAAAAATTAAATGATCATCTTTTAATATCATGAACGTATTAACCTAGCCATATTGAAAGCCCCAAAGGCTTACTATTTTCTTATTTTTTCCAAACCCATTAATGGAATATGCCTTCGACTTTTTCAACCAAACTTTCAGTGAGGCTTGGTTCTCTAGGTTAGATTGCCAAATTTTACATTAAACTGGTAACAAAAAGAGATATGTTGGCTAGCATTATGGAATTTTATAACTTCGCTTTTAATTTAATTGAATTTTATGCCTTTATTTTTGTTGTTGAGATGGCTTGACAAGTTGGCTAAGAAATTTTATCTTTTGTTTATTTAAACCATATCTTCTTTATTCATATACCCTTTTTTCTTAAAATTGGAACCTCTTTGGGATAAACAAAAAATAAGTTTTAGATGTAAAAGTAGCTTCTCCAAAGGCCACTTTTTTCATTTGTTCTTGATAAAAAAAGCTAATTAGAAGATCAAAGATGTTCCTGTGTAAAGTGAAATCAATCATACTTGTTAGTTTATGAAAATTTCGTAAACAAATGTTTAGAGATCATTTTTGTAAATAATATGTTAATGATACAATGCATGTAGAGATTCTTATTTGAAGTAGTCGTGGGCAGTGTAATAACAAAAGTCAATGTAATAAAAGGATTAGGACTTTGTAAGGAAATGAGGATGAAAAATGCCAGCATACCTCTTCTTTCCTTGTCCCCATTCCAACTATGAATCGGATGGAATGACCCTGCCATAGTAAATGGACTCAAAAGGTTCCATAGATGGTATGATACAATATGAAACTAATCCAATAAGAATAAACTTGTTTGCTACAATATACAACTAATCCCTAAAAGTTTGCTTCAAGCATTCAACTAGGCTAGTAGGTCACAAGCAGACCTAAATATATCCTTACAAATGATAAATCATAATAAAAATGACACTATTACTCCACAAATGTGGGAGCACGAGCTCCCCAACATGACGCCATCCTCCAAAATGGCCACCTCCATCAAGCGAGTGACAAAGTGTATCCAAGAGCGCTCCTTGATCCAAGGGACATCATCAAAATGCAAATATAAATCTCCAAGTAACATCTCCTCTAGCGAGATGCCATCATCAAGAAGGCTCGCATGTTATAAATCCTCTCTTGATTTCAGAGTTATGAAGATTTTATTGTGAGTGTTCCATGCAATTTCAAACCAATATTTAGGATTTAATAAGTCATTTGTGTGGCATGGTCATTTTGTTATTAACATAACTATGCTATTGAAGGGTAGCTTTCTAATCAAATATTTATTGGTGAAGGGCTAATTTATTATCAAAACATCACTCTTGAAAGGTAAAATTTTAATCATAACTTTCCTTGACCGGAAGTATAAATAGCCAAAACGTTGGAAAAATTATCTCACGGGTAAAGAGGAATCTAAATTACCACCCTAATCAAGCCTTATGTGCTGTTATGGCTTGCACTTGAGCTGGTATGAAGCGTAACTTAGAAATTAACGTATAAATTACTTATTATTAACAAAAATGAGTGGAAAAGGTATTTTAAATGTAGAGATTCTATTAGTCTATTTTTTTCTATTAGGAATAACTCTTGGTCTCCACTACAAAAGTAATGGTAAAAGATATTTTAAATGTAGATATTTTATTAATCTTTCATAAAAGGTAGTGGAAATAATTATGAAATGATTTTTTCAAAATATGATATGGTTGTAATGTTTATATATAAAAATTATAGAGATTTTATTAATATTTTATAAAAGGAAGTGAAAATAATTATTAAATGATTTGTCAAAATATGATATGGTTGTAATGTTTATATGTTAAAATTTAAGAAGAAGTGATATAGCTCTAACTTCTTATCCAAGAGACCATCTAGAATAAAAAAAGAGCAACACGAGATTCAAGCTCTTTGATTGTTCCCACCTCAAAAAATGTGGTTACGTCATTCTCCTTGGAAGAGATTGACTTAGATCATGATCAAGTAGATTGAAAAATGGTTGGCAACTGTCAAAATTTTTTATCTTATTTTAAAGAATTAGCTACAAGGTAATTTGAAAAAAAAAAAACAAAGCCTAAGTGCTACTTGACCACCATCTATTAAAATTATACCTTTCCCAATGTATAAAATTCTTGTGCAAGAGTGAGGGTCAATACAACAATATTCATAAGCATGTAGCGATTACATCAATATTTCTCATCATCATGTCGCTCACAAATAATTTTACCATGCGAGTAGAATTGAACCTGGGTAGGAAAGATAAAAACCAGTGTGTCTAGAAACCTGAGATAACACAAATCAAAACAAAGTGTCGTTTTCTTGTTCTAACATCTGAGCATTTTGAAAACATATTTAGACTAGTTACTTATAGAATTATAACATGGATTGCAACAACATATTTTTATGTTTGAACTACTAAAATCAAAGTCCTGGGAAAATATGTCGTATAAGTTTGAATTTGAGCCTTTCCCTTGAATTGTTTGGTAATGGAAAGATCAAAGATGGAAAAACCTATTGTCATATTGGAATCATCCTAAGAGATTGAAATGATATGTTTCCTCATGAGTCAATCGAATTTGATATAAGTCCTTTCCAAGTAGTTTTTACTTTAATTGTATTTTTACAATGGTACTTGTCAGTTACTTTCTCTGCATACAAGTAACCCCATCCTCTCTTGATAACCACATGGATCTACACTTGTCTGGTTATATGTGTATCTTTGTCGTCTCAAAGAGTAGTGACAAGATCATCGATGTTGTGTTGTCAATTAGACTTATGTGATAAGATTCCCATCTCCTCAAGAGTCTAGAATGGAACCACTAATCATTTCTCCTTGCTTTTTATATTTCATGTATGAGTACAAGGCTTTCGTAACACCATTAATCATTAGAAACCATAAAATAGAAATGCAATTACCTAGGTAAATTGATTATGACATTGTTATTTTCAACACAAAGGAGACTTGATATTCAAATGAACCAAATGAAGTATCTCTAATCACAATATTTAATCTCTAATCATGATATTTACTACAATTTATTTAAAAAATTAACTTAAGGTTATGTGCATTTTTAGTAGAATCATTGTATTGTTATATAAACATCATTTGACAAACATAATATACTCCATCATAATTAATTATTTTATTATTTATATTCTTCTTATTTCTCTTGTACAAACTGAATTCTTGTATTGAGATCAGGTTCAAATTGATACAATGCATGAGGCTATGGTGTGCTTCTGCGTTGATCGCACTGGATATGAGCTTTCAATGTTACCTTGCATCGAGGGGAACATGAGATGACGTGATTTAGAAATGGTAACTACAAACCTAAAATGGAAATACCTTTACCCCACAACGAATATTTCAATTTCACATGAAGGAAGACATTAATAGGTCTGATCGTTATCAGAATTCCATGAATACTGTAAAATAGAACAAAGAAGCAAGTCCAAAACATAATAATGGAAACCCTTCAATCTTTTTTCACATCTAATAGTCTAACATCCCAGTAGAACCATTATTGAATGCATTTCATGCATTTGATCAAAGTGTTTGATAATTCAAGCAAGATGTCGATGGATCCTATTTGTAGATGCAGTTACTTTTTTGGTAATACTAAGGACTTTGTCCTCTAAAATATGATGTTGAATGTTTTTTTTCTAAATATGATGGGAAAAATAATCAAAATTCAACTCAATCAGAATATTTATCATAATTTAATTTACTTGCCAATGTTAGAAGTTAATCTTGAGTTTATTTACATAGTTATGTAGGTGATTAGTTGTTTACTTAGGTGATTAGTTATTGATTTACTTGTGATCGTTAGTCGATTTGTGGATTTGTGGATTTGTAACTATCAAACACAAGTATATATTGGTCTCTAATAAAGCACTTGGTGGATAGTTGGTTTTCATTAGGTGTATTTTTGTTTCTTTATCCATATTTGTCATTGTATCATAGCAAGGTTGATCCAAATATGGATCAAAGCCTTTGTATTGTTTCACATTCGTTGTTGCTTGTTCTTTGTTGTAGGTTTTAAACCTATGAGAAATTGCCTGCAAATGAATTCTTAAAAATAGAAAATATACAATGGCGAGAGCATAAAACATAAAATAGATAAACACAAGTATTTTCCCTTGGAACCCAAAACCGAGACTACTAGATTGATTTTTCATTATATTCCTTTCAATGTTACAATACATACATACATACATAGATATCTATATATATATATATATATATATATATATATATATATATATAGATACATGACGAAGCATCCATAAACCCCAATCCATTAACCCTGGATTAGAACATAACCATACTTCCCTTGACTAGATCTACAAAATACCATGGGTAGAAAACCAACATGTCCAAAACCATGTGTGAAATCCATGCACAAAACCGTAGGTAGGTCCACCCACCTAATATAGGGTCCAAAAAAAAATTCTCGTGGTGCTAACCTAGACCTTGTTTAGGGGGGATGCCACCCCCCCGTGACCTGGTGCAATGAACGGGGACCTGGAAGCCCCCCCATCTAACCCCCCAGCTTTGCACCTAGGGATAGATGTGGAAAGAATATAACACACAGCCAACGTTTGTTTCAGTGTGTGGAAGATTATTGGGTCTTGGACCCAAAAAAAAACTTTTGGACATAGTGATTGGTTCGCTAACTCTCCGTGAATCCTTTCAACTACTAATAGGTGTGAGTAGTTTCGAGTGGTGTGAAACACAATGAATAACAAATTTTTTCGTAAGAAATACCATTTGATATGTTTAGTTGCTCTATCCATATTTTTCATCCAAACCAACAATGGGACAACCATCCCTAGCTTATATTCGCTATTTTTTACAATTGTTATTCAAGGAAAACTATCCATGCCACTTGGAGTTACTTGTTGGTGGTCTTTAAGGGGAAGATTTTCACTCTGGTTAGATGTCTCTGGATCTTGGGTCATTATTCTTTTTTCTCTCTTGTCATATGCCTCTGAGTTTTGGGAAATTAAAAATATATAAAAACATGTTATTATCATTAAACTTATTTAATTTACACAAATATGTAATTATTTAAAATATAAAAAATAAATACAATCAAATTATATATATAATAAAATAAAAATATTTGATATTTGATATTAATTGAAAAATAGCAACAAAAAAAAAGTGTGATATATATTTTAATTATGCAACTAGTTGTTAATTAATATTTATTGGTACAATTATGATTAAATTAAAAACTAAAAAATATTTAATAAATTAGATTATAAAGTGAAATTTTGTATTCAAATACGAAAATCAAAATATATAATATAGATATTGAGTCATTTTTGTTATAGATATAGATGTCAATAATACATATAAAATATAGTAGATGTTAGAAAACTAGGTAAAAGAATCTCATAACTTCTTATTAGTCCCTGCCATAGGTAGCAGGGCCTATTGCAATCGATTTGTGTTGAAATTTGAGCCATTTGTAGAAAAAGAATGTCTTTAACCAACCTTTCATAATGTGCCTTTCGCTCAACCTATTAAACATTGAAATGATTCGCTGTTAACCAATCAAAGAATCAAAGGTCTTATTTGGCCTTTTTCATGACCAAGAGGTTCATAAGTTAGGTTTAAAAGGCATACCAATAAAAATTCTTGCCATGCTTAACTAATGTTAGCGTTGTTGTAGCATTAGTTAGCTAAAATTAAATGCTTGACACTGAGTTTCTCCTAGATCATTAGATCAGTAAGTGCACATTGGTTTCTTCGGTGGAGGGAAACCAAGATCGACAACATTAACGGATAGGATCCTAATTACACGTGGTTGTGTGAATGTTACATGCTATTCTAAATAGACAGCTATGAAAAATGAATTTTCCTATGGAGTTAAATTCGATAATTTCGTTGCCTAATTTCTCAATAGTGAATCCTCGGTAGTCCAATGGAATTTATTGCTTATGGTTTCCAGACTTACATCCTTAGGATTCTTCTGTTTGTAGGTGGATTTATGATAGAAGCTCGATTACATATTGAAGGAACTATAGTCGAGACAAAACCAACCCATGAAGGAATGAATGAAGGAGAATAAGTGGTTGAGACCCTATGAATTGATTTCTAGAGATTGTTGTGTGTCTAAGAAATATTGGCTTTAGGAAAGGTTGCCACAAATGAATGAGATAGATGGTTGGCTCCACGCTTGCTTGAAATGGAAGACATTCCACCCTTCTAAGGGTGGTAGGGTTCAATGCTTGCTTCAACAAATATATGTTGTTTCATATAATCAAACCACCCGTGCTTTGGATAGATGGAACAAGATCTAAGGTTATGAGGTCCATCAACAAAATTCTTATAGATGAACCTCGACCAGGGTAGGAATGATTCCTCCCTTTCTTGTTTAGAATCCTCTAGGAGCACAGGTGGTATAGGAAAGGGTAGAGATAGTAGCAAAGGCAGGTGCAGCAGTATGAATTTCAGTTTGACAGATGGCTTGTATTTTTATTACTTTTTTGCATAAGAAATTAAATCTTTGTCGATCTTATAAATGTTGCATTAATGTGAATTTATATGTTTAATTCTCTGCTGCAATAATATGTTGTTGTTGTGATATTATACCCTACTCACAATGCACTTATTACTGGACTAAGGGTTCTCAAAATCTACTGGAGGTGTATCTTAGAGGCTAAGAAAAGGGTTCACTTATGCTATAATTACCCTGATAAAACAATTTGTATAGTTTCAATCTGTTAATGTCCACTTGATATTTTGAATGATCCATTAAGTTGTATATTCACGTCCACTTTCCTTTTTTTCAACAATATTAAAGTGGCAATAAGGAAAATGACGAATAATTCGATAAAAAATTATTAGTAGTCAGAATTTTGCATGTCATGAATGCAAGATTCAAGATTTATTCCCTTTGAATTTGTTGAAGATATTTGGTACTACTTAAATATCTTCATTAGTTTATGCAGTTGGTTGTGCAATAGTGGCAAGTCTCTGCAGGTTCATAATCACTATTGATCCATAAACATTCATGGATATTCCACTAGACATTTCATCACAACACATCTGATAATAAAGCATTAAAATGTGGAAGTTATAACTATTAATGTTTTATTAAACTTCTAGATCTGTAAATTTAACTATAAGTAGTGCATGCATGCGAATGGAAATTATGAAAAAATTAGAGAACGGAAAAATAATCTCACTCACACTCTTTGTTATATTTTCTCATCTATGGAAATAAATTCTCTTGAAAGAATGGAATGCCTCTTCCTCCTAGTGGCCTGGTTATAACACAGCCCGATAGCCTACTAGTGGTTAAGTTTAACTACATCAACTCTTAACTAGGGTTACAATATAAAACCTTCTAGAGTATTTTACATAAAAGAACATGTGGCTATCCCATTTTCCTTGAATAATGGGGGTTGACATGACATCCTCCCAAACTATAGGTGTGAAAACAGGAAGGTCAACTTTTGGGTGGCATAACTTTTGTATATAGAGTCTGGTTGACATGATTCTTGTGTTGTTGGAAATATATTTGTGTGTAGAATAGCATGAAAAGGTATCACACTTAAACGGAAAATTTTTACCCCCAAAAAATGTCGTTTGATGCATCAAAACGCTCCCGGAAGGTTTCAGACCTCGTTTTTCCAAACTGAGTTCTACGAGTAGAGATAGTCCCATGAGATAATTCCTCCACCTTTTCCACTCATAATGCATCAAGATAGATGAAAAATAATATGATGGTCCAATCTAGGTCACACATCCCCATTTTGTTAGGTGTTTGGTCCCCAAAAGATTTTATTGAATGAGGTGAGGAAATATTTCCTCCACCTTCTCTCTGGTGTACCATTTAGCTTTGTCTGGAAATTGTCCCTTCAACCCAATATGCCAAAGGTCATGTTTCCCATGTCCTTTTGTCCTAGATGCCATCTATAAAACTATGTCTTATGTCAACTCTTCCTGAGTATCTGGTGCCAAATCCTCCATAGAAGGTAGGACATGTTCCTCTTCCCGATCTAGCATGGAAATATCAAAGAGTTCCAAATTATCCACATCCATAGCTTAGTAAATGCGCATATACAGTTGTAAACTAATTCTATAAGCATTATCACCCACCTTTTCCATTATCTCAAAGGGATCATACCTCAGATCCTTGATTTTCTAACTAGTCCCCTGCAACCTCTCATTGTTCAACTATAGCCATACTTTGTCTCCCACCTTGAATGATTTCTCTATTTTGTGTTGATCAAATTTGACCATATACTTCTCCTAAAACTTCTGTAGTCTTTCTTGTACCTATAGATGGATCTTCCTGATCTTCCCTATAAATTTTTCATTCCACAAAGCATCTCTTGTAAGATATTCCCTCACTCTCCTTCCTGCCCATATGTAATATCCAAAGGTGAAGGTGGAAAATATCCAAAAAAAGTTTCAAATGGGGACTTTCCTTTAGAAGTGTAGAATGCTCCATTGTAAGAATGTTGTATATATACCAGATTTTCATCCTAGGTATGTGGATGCTTCTGGTTGTATCCCCTTAGAATTTGCACCAAATTCATGTTGACTACTTATTTCTTCTTCTCCCACAATGTAGTCTAGAATTCACTATGAAATATTGTTTCCCTATCTAAAATTATGCTCCTTGGCATCCAAAAGTGCACCTAGACCTTTCCAAAGAAAAAGTTTGTTGCTTCTTGTCCATTGATGGTCCTTTTACGGGGCATCAGAGCACACATCTTGGTGAACCTATCAACTACCATGAACAATTGTTCATGTCCCTTCCCAGTTGTCGGTAAACCTCCCATAAAGTCAATGGAAATTCTTTCCCAAGGATGAGTAGGCACAAGTAATTGCTGATATGATCCTGTTTCATGTTTCTAGGCTTGTTAGTACATCAAATCATGCATCCTATTATGAACCTAGCTACCTGCTCTTGCATCATGGGCCAATACACATACCTTTGCAAGTTAGCTACAGTCTTCCCTACACCAAATTGACCTACAAACTTGGAGGTGTGAGCCTCTCTAATCATCTACAATTTCTCACCTTTAGGAACACATAGTTTATCTAGCCTATAGAGTAACCCATCCTAGAGAGGGCAGTCAACAATGTTGTTGCCATCATGCACATGAATCTGACTCTGCAACTGATGATACACCTCCTTGAAGTCCTCATCCTCTGAATATACCTCTCTATATGCATCATGGGTGAATGGATCCATGTGCATAATAGTTCCCCAAGCTGTGATCTTTGATGTGGGTTGTCTTGACAGCATGTTGACCAACTTGTTGGTGCTTCCCTTCTTATACTTGATCACCAAATGAAACTGATGTAAGAACCCCATCCACTTGTAATGTCTGCTTTGTTATAGCTTACGTTGGGTTTACAAATACTATAACGATTGGTGATATGTGTGGATTATTGTCTCTTTTCCAATCAGGTAGTGCTTCCACTTCTTCACAACTTGCGCCATGGCATAGAGCTCCTTGTCATAGGTAGGGTAGTTAAGAACTTCCCCATGAAATACTTCAGAACGGTAACATACTAGCCTTCCTCCCTGCATCAAGACAACTCCCATAACATACCCACTCACATTTGTCTCCACTTAAAATGGTCATCGTAATTTTGGTAATGCTAGAACTCGTGCTTGATTGATTTTCTTCTTTAGCTCCTCGAAAGCCTTCTGCTGACCTTTTCCCCACTGGAAAATATTTCCACTTGCTGTTATCGTGTGGAGTGGTGCTACTACCACTGAAAATGTGGCTATGAATTTCCTTAGGTACTATGTTGCCCCAATGAAACTCATAGAAAATTATAGGGGTAAATCTTAGCCCAAGGGCGAAATGTAAGGGGTTTTATATTTTGGAGGAGAGAATTTTTTATATCACACCCATTTTCTATAGTTAGCCCAAACTTTATTTAAAAAATAAATAATTATTACATTTTAGCCATGAAAAATAAGCTCGATAAACATTCCAAAGGCCCAATTCAATTAGTTTGGAGGTTGTATTTTCTTGCAATCATACTAATTTCCTGGTTTGCAGGTCATATTTGTTTGCAATCACCCTGATTTCTTGGTTTGCAGGTCCTATTTGGTTGAAATCGACCTCTACCATTCCAGGAAATTAAGGGTATGGTTGAATTCATTGGGGGATTTACCTGTATAAATTCTATAGTCCTCATTGTTGAGTTGTAGGTGTGTAAATTTTATAGTCCCCATTATTGAGTTGTGCGTGTGTAAATTCTGTAGTGTGGGTGTGTAAATTATATAATGCGAGTGTGTAAATTCGCCAATCCTTTATCAAATACGCTCTTGATAATTGTTATTGTTTTTTAGGCAAGGTGGTTACTACTAGAAGCCCATGTATTTTTGAGTTCGTCCCTGGCCGATACCTGTGAAGGGTGAGTGTGTCATGTCTAAGGATCGTGCCTTTCTTCTCCATTTTGTTTCATTAATGAAGGGCAAATCAATTACTTTATTATGTTCATGAGGCAATATGTTATCTATTCACTGGCTCAATGAGCTGCGAGTGTGTCTGGTTGTCTTTCATTTGTTTACTCATGACTGCCCGAAAAAAGAGAAAGGAGGAAGATCTTGGGAGATTTGTTGGGTAGATATCAAGGCATGCACGTCTCTGATTCGGAAACCACTTCACTATGGTTCTCTGCTAACGGTATGTATTGCAATTTTTTTGCTTTGACTTATATGGGTCAGTATGATTCGGACTCTGTCTTTGCTTCCAAGACAGTTTGTAAATACAGATGGATATACAAGAGCTATATGATGCTCTCTTTAGATAGGCTCAGTGGTTAATACTAACTACCAAATTGAGAGCTCCCTCACCGACCTTCAATACCCATCAATGTAAGTAATGATTATTTGGGCTTGGGATGGATGGAGTAATTGATTGGTTTGGTTCTTCGTACGCAATGACTAAGTCCAAAGTTCTTGTCAACCCAAGCCAATATCTCTAGATCTAAAGCATAGTAGCTAATTGAGAGTTTATTTCAATTTTCCACATCTCTTGTGATGGTAATTCCTTGGAGCAATTTCCCTATTGGATGATTGATTCATTAAAGCCAGAAACTTGTAACTTACCCTTGACATGATTACTTTCACCATAGGAATATGGAGGGTCTATTGGGTTTTGTGAACAGAAGATCCATTGTCTCAGAAATGAAACTACATAAAAATGGATGCTTGCATGCATTAATGAGCATGAAAGCTCTTAGGTGACCATGAGTTCTAAATAGAATTTGTATTTAGGTTTGATTTTCAAACCAATGGATGCAAACACCCTATATGGGCAGTAATAGTTGTCTTGAATTAGAATATCCTGTTATAGTGATCTCATTTTTCCATGGAATTTGATTGTTTCCAATGGGAGGAAATCTAGAATTCCTTTCTTTTTGTGAATGGAATGCCAATGCTAGGAATTGAAAGTTTTGAAATTTTGTATGTTGAAGAGATCACGTGTGTCGTATTTCTGCAAATAAACTGTAAGAAAACACCTTGGACTTATATTGACAAATAAGTATGTATAGTTCCTGACGTGAGTTGTTTGGATTTGATAATTCAACATAATTTCACAAATGGGTCTCAAGATTTGAACATTTATAGTGACATAAACTTTGAATTGGTTAATTTTTTGTGCTTTCAATCATTTCAAGTTTTCCCATAGCCATTCGTAGAGCTATTTGATATTTTTCTTCTAGTGTTTATTCCATTAATTATTTCTATGGATTATGACTTGTGAATTTTTCAAGGGATCAGGAGACTTTTTATTGCTTTTTAGATTAGTATATTTGTTAAATAAACGGGTTCTAGTGAAGATTCAAGATTAATAGGTGCAGTGATAGTCGTTGCTTCGCTTCCTATTGGAG
This sequence comes from Pinus tabuliformis, assembly GCA_031772625.1. Taxonomy (NCBI): domain Eukaryota; kingdom Viridiplantae; phylum Streptophyta; class Pinopsida; order Pinales; family Pinaceae; genus Pinus; species Pinus tabuliformis. The sequence continues at coordinate 863,300,472 of CM062807.1, read as the reverse complement.
GGAAGACGATACTTTTTTCATTGGAGAGACATGCTTCTAACTATTCACTGAGCTTAGAGGAATTCCATAATAGTCTTAAGGAACATGGGAAGAATTTTAGATATATGAATATGGATGAATTGAAGCAAGTGAATTTCTTACTATCAAAATTGGATGGAAAAGGTAACTTCTAGGATACTGGGGTGTGCACAAAAATATTTAAGTGAGATAGATAAATTTGGAACTATGGATGTATATTCAACTATTTCTGTAGATATGAAAGGGATGGTAGGTGTCCAAGAGGAAAAGTCAAATATCATTCATGAAAATAATCACAAAATTTTATTGATAAGCATTGTAGGTGGGATGGAGAAGCCATCAAAACTTCCTATTTGTAGCAGGTGTATGTAATAGTGCACTGAAACACATTAAAACAAATAGATGTAAAAAAAAATTGCTGACGACTCTTAGAAATGGTGGAAAAAAATGCATATCTAGTGGCAAATGACTATCCATGATGGGGAGACTAATGTTGTGTAAATTTATCCTAGAATCCTCCCCAATATTCTAGGCTTATCTAACATGGAGCCCCCTTGGTATATGTTGTAGCGGCTACAACCACCCTCCAAAATTTTTCCTTAGCTTCGTTTTGGACCCTCCCTACCAACCATCCTCAGCAACATGTCTTGCACACCTATGTACATAAGCTTCAGTTGATTTTCAGTGTCTTTCCATCCTGCGCATGTCAGTTTTCTTTACTACCCTCGCAAGTTGTCTTTCTGGACTTAGACCATTTTCTGGATGATCCTTCCCTTCGAAAATCATGAAAATCTATTGGCTAGCCTATTGAGCTCTAGAATTGCATAGAGAAGTCAGACAAGCCCCCCACAAAAAAGTGCGCAATCTAGCCCAACACTCAGCATTGGCCTAGAAATTGCGCAATTCTGGGAGATAGTCACCTGCTCATCCCAAAAATTTTCTAATCCCGCAGGGATAGCCAGCTCTGCTCAACCCAGAAACTGCACAAATCCTTCTCCCAAGCTTACAAGCTATTGCATGTGTCTCTAGGTTGACCGGTTCCCTTCGGGACCCAGTAAACTTGATTTCAATGCATGGGCTTCTTTTCCCGAAATAGCAAAAAGAAGCATGTAAAAAGCATCCCTAGATTTTAGGGAGCTATTTTTAGCAACTGGAGGTTACATGCAAAGATCATTTTAGAAACCTCTCGCCAAGTGTCGTTTTTCCTAGATTTGTGGCATGCATGTCATAATCTCGATTTCATCAAAACTCATTTTCCGGACATTGCAGAGCTCATTCCTCACATTGATATTGCAGCTTAGACATCCCACATCGCATCTAGGAGTTGTCGGCACATTTAGCTCAGCTTTTTGGGGTAAGTCTTCTTTGCATGTCTTGCTTTGCATTTCTGTCACTTTTTGTGTTTCGGCTTGTGTGAGTGCTATCTGCCTGGTTTCAATGAGTGCTTGATATCATTTTCATGTATGTTATCTTATATAAGAACCATTTTAGTTTTCATTTACATTTCACTGCTGATGGATGCATGACACTATTTTGCACTAACGGTTGTCATCATGGTGACCCACTTCACATGCATGCATGCTTTCCCATTTTCTGAATCCTGCATACACTGTTTTCATGCATGATCATTCGCTCTTGTTTACACTCGACCTCATCATGCATTCAGACTTCTCATGTTTTCAGCTGCCCATCGGTAGGTCTAGGTTGCCTTAGCCCCTTTCCCTACTCGGCTAAGCATTGCACATTTCTAGAAGTGAATGCTCTGCTTTCCCTCTAGAAATTATAGAAATCTAGCCAAGCACTGACCTCCAGGCTTGCATTGCTTAATTTTGAGAGGCAGTGCCTTGCTGGCCCCAGAGACTGTGCAATGCAGTTTATTGGTTTGCATGTCACTATTGACTGAAATTGTGCGTTGTGTAGTTTCAATCCTCAGCAGGCCAAGCTAGACTATTCATTGTGTAGTTCCAGTAGTCATTCAACCTCCTAAGAGCCCAGACTATGCCTTGTGGAATTTTTGCAGTCAGTCTCCTGACCTCCCCACGGAAAATGTGCAATCTTCATAATCAATCACACAGGTATGTTGCAAGTCAGTCCTCAAGTTTGTTTTGGTTTTTGACTGACAGATTACTTTCCATGAGTGTTGCTATGATCCCAGACATCAGAGGTGTTCGTCTGCCTCTCAACATCACAAGTACAATGGTCTTCAGGAGAGTAGAGTCAAAGGACACCATTAAGAGCGCAATTGAGGATGCATTTGAGCAAGTGTCTATCAGCTTGCTATCTATGAAGACATCAAGTTGTTCATAGATAAGGATATCAAGATGAAATGGTAGTAGCATCACAATGAGAAACACCATCAGCAATAGTAGAAGGTATCACACCTGTGTGCAACGAATGCAAGAGGAAGGTTGTTGACAACATAGAGGCAGAGCAAAGCTACAAGTTCAAAGAAGATCCACTCGTGACAAAAGAAGCTTTGGAGATTGAGGCTTTGAGGCGATGGAGCGATAAGAGGATCGTACGAAGGCAGAGAGAGAAACAGACAAGGAGTGGCAGGTGCCAAAGTGACAACTCAAGGAAAAATAGGAAATACACAGACGTGAGAAGGAGTTGCAACGAGAACAGGTACAGTAGGGGGTGCAACATGCATAGACTGATGAAATTGCGCCCATATAGGTTATATATCCATCCCAACAGTTGGTACGAAGTAGGCAGGGTGAGCAGTGTTGTTGATCGCATGTAAGGGAGTTCAGGAGCATGCATGTTATTGCACACACGAATGTGATCCCACCCATTGGCACACTCATCGAGGCAAAGACAAGAACCAAGTCCAATTAGGGCTGAACATGTATTTTGACAAGTTGATGTGCATAGCCACTAGCACACACCTGGATATCAGCATGAACAATATGCATCGGTATGTTGTTGGTCTGGCCACACCCAAGATAACGATGCGCATGTTATTAGACGAGTTGGACAGAGGAGCCATATTAGTGTACCCGGATGCAACGGAGGCAAGACTTCGCTTTCAACAAGATGTCACCATTGAGCGCATGGATACCATTATAGACTACCAAGATTGGCATCAGTTTACCACCATCGATCATCATGAGGATGTCAAAGAGTTGGTATTCTCAAAACTGTCCAAGTCTTAGTGATGTCTTGCATGGCTTACTAAATCCTATTTTGTCTCACATGGGTACATGTGCAGATCGTATGTAAAATCTTGTAAAGTGAAAGTCCAAGTGTCAATAGTTGAATGTAATAGTCATGTAGTAGGTGAAGAGTCACAAAGGGGAATGTAAACGGTCACCCCACCCTTTGTTATTTATAGAACCTCATAACTCATTATAGAGGATTTTTGGGAGCCAAGCTTCCTATAGGAGTATCTACAGAAAGCTTGGAGTGTATTGTAACGAGACTTGACTTCTCCATAGTGTAGATCTATTACATCTCTTTGGAGGAGCAGGTGGCAGTGATTGTGACGTTCTGTTATCAAGACTAGTGGTTGGTCATGGTTATACTTTATTATTGAAACTTTCACTTTTAATATAACAGAGCCAACATGTTTCATGCATATGTTGTTGTTGTATCTCAGTTATCTTGGTTACTCTAACGATATATGTATATGTTTGCTTACAAATGTATGTATGGAATTTTCTGTATATGTATATATGAATCTTACTGAGATGTAATGTTGGTTTAACCATCACTTTGGATCGTTGGCTAACCTTCCTTCTAGCTTGTGATGTATCTTTGCTCGTGTGATCCCTTTCAATTTTCATGTTATCACAGGTTTCTAAGGGGCGCACTCTTTCCCATTTCTATGTGTTAGAGCCATTTGTGCACCTTCATTGACTTGCTGCATTGGTCACATCCTTATTTCCAACAAGGACATCCTACTTACCTTTTTGCACAACCACCATCAAGGTGATATTGTACGACCCACTACTGGGACTCCTACACCAAACGGTCTGAGGTCTAGTTGGCACTTCTTACCGGGGATTTCCCTTGACATGTTGGCAGGTCCAGCATTGTCAATAGTACCCTTCGTAAAATAAAGTAGACCAAAATAGTTTTATGAGATGGATAGAAGAAATAAAACATTTTCTCACACTTCTTGGAATTATATAGTTGTTGCTAAAGCACAAGAAAGATGGGGCCTTAAAAAGTATAATATGGTTAGCAAAAACTTTAGTCGCAAATGGAATCTAGAAGATTTAGGCCAATGTGAATCCTCCACAGCTTCGTGTTTGGATTTTCATTTATTTGATGATGAGAAAATTTTATATTTTCCTAGGCAATGACCTTAAAATTGGAGGATTGTTATTAATTATTTCAAATGAATAGTGTAAATATAACAATAGAAATTATGAGGGGGAATTTCTTAGCACGGTAGCAATTTATTTTACTTTCACAGTAGAAAACATCCGACAATATCTTGTAGTTATGCAAGAATTTCCTTGGAGTTTAGTTCTCTGAATTTTGAGTTCTCCCAGAAACCTCTAGTCTGCACAACAAACAATCTAGGAACAAATTTCACACAAGTTTTGATAATGGCAAAAAATTAGACTTTGCAAACGTAAGTTTTGGTGTTATATATACTATGCTTATGCACAAAATTAGGAGATCTATAGAAAACCATTTCCACAATTTGGTTGACTTTTCTTAGCTCTTTGTTATATGATGCATCTTGCTATAGGAATACATTTTCCATAGTTTGGTTGAAATTACTTAGCGCTCAGTTGTATCTTGTTGTAGGAAGATATATTTTCACTAAATATCAATTTCATTTGGAAGTACTTGGAGTGCCACGACTCATAACTTTGTGAGAGAGGATGTGGTTAGGAGTCTATGGTTGTATTTTGAGCCAGTTCAAACCTCATTCAAATACATTAACTCATAGGAGAAGGTAATTGTTGGTATGGCCAAGGATGTTTGAATCAAGTTTGGAGGATGGATCAGAAGGACAACTCTTGACATTTTTCTATTGGATGACTATTAGTTGGTGTTTGGACAAGAGTTCATGCAAAAAAAGAAGGAGGTTCCTATTATACACTTAAATTGAATGTGGATGCAAAGTTTAAAACCCAACCATGGCACATGGCAGTGTTATTTCAAATGTGAACACAAAAGTTTGTTATGGTTTAAGAAATTTTATGTTTGTGGTATACTGCAAAGTGTAAGGGTTATATTGTGTTATTCTATATTCTAAAAATGAAGTGTGATTGTTGTGTTGATGTCTCATTTGTTGTTAATTAGTAATAGTTTTCCCACATCATCTGCCACGTTTAGTTCCCCAGATTGTTGAGTACTCCTAAGCTACTAATGCTAGAAGTGAACACTGAGAGGATGTAATAGGATCCTAATCCATTTATAACATAGTTCATAAGGTAACTTCTAGGCTACTTAGGTGTGTAAAAGAATTTAAGTGAGACAGATAAATTTGGAACGATGGATGTATATTCAACTATTTTTATAGATGTAAAAGGGTTGAAAGGTGTTAAAGAGGAAAACTCAAATAGTCTTGATGAGAGGAATCACAAAATTTTATTGTTAAGCATTGCACGTGGGATGGGGAATCCATCAACGCTTCCTATTTGTAATAGGTGTATGTGATAGTGCAATGAATCACCTTAAAAAAAATAGATGTAAAATAACAAACTGGTGATGGCTCTTAGAAATGGTGGAAAAAATGTAGATCTAGTGGTCAATGACTATCCAATATGGGGATACTAATGTTGAATAAATTTTTCCTAGAATTGACCCCAATATTCTAGGCTTCTGTAACATGGAACCCCCTTGGTACCCTTCGTAAACTAAAGTAGATAACCAAAATATTTTTATGATATGGAAAGAAGAAAGAAAAACATCTTCTCTCACTGCTTGGAATTATATAGCCATTGCTAAAGAACAAGAAGGATGGGGCCTTAAAAATATAATATGGTCAGTAAAAAATTTAGTCACAAATGGAATCTAGAAGCTTTAGGCCAATGTGAAGCCTGCACTGCTTAGTGTTGGGATTTCATTTATTTGATGATGAGAAAATTTTGTATTTGGCTAGGTAATGAGCTTAAAATTAGAGGATTATTGTTATTAATTATTTCAAATAAATAGTGTAAATATAGCAACATAAATTATGGGGGAGTATTTCTTAGGACTATAGCATTTTTTTATTTGCATGGTAGAAAACATCCAACAATGTGTTGTAGGCAAGCAAGAATTTCCATGGAGTTCAGTTCTCTAGAGTTTGGGTTCTCCAATAAACCTCTAGTCTGCACAGTAAACAATCCAAGAACATTTTCCACAAAGCTTTCGATAATGACTAAAACGTAGACTCTTCAAACATAAGTTATGGTGATATATTTACTATGCTTATGCACAAAATTTGGTGGTTTATAGCAGAACCTTTCCATAATTTGGTTGACTTTTCTCAACTCTCTGTTGTATGATGTATATTGTTGGAGGAAGACATTTTCCATAGTTTGGTTGACATTACTCAACACTTTATTGTATCTTGTTGTAGGAAGATATCTTTGCATTAAATATCAATTTCACTATGGAAGTAGTTGGAGTTCCTCGACTCATAAATTTGTGAGGGAGGATGTACTAAGGAGTTTATGATTGGATTTTGAGCCAGTTCAAACATCATTCATATCCATTAACTCAGATGAGAAGATAATTGCTGGCATGGTCAAGGATGTTCGAATCAAGTTGGGGGAATGGACCAGAAGGAAACCTCTTGCCATTGTTCTATTGGATGACTATTAGGTGGTTTTTGGATAAGATTCCATGCAAACAAAGAAGGTAGTTCCCGTTCTTCACTTAAATAGAATTTGGATGCAAAGTTTAAATCCCAACCATGGCACATGGAAGCCTTATTTGAAATGTGGACACAAAATATTGTTATGGTTCAATAAATTTCATGTTCATCGTATACTACGAAGTGTAAGGGTTAGGTTGTGTTATTCTATATTCTAAAAATTAAGTGTGATTGTTGTATTGATGTCTCATTTTTTGTTAATTATTTGGTAATAATTTTCCCACGTCATCTGCCACATTTACTTCCCCAAATTGTTGATTACTCCTAAGCTAATAATGTCAGAAGTGAACACTAAGAGGATCTTAATCCATTTATTACAAATTTCATAAGGTAAATTCTAGGTTACTAGGGTGTGTACAAAAATATTTGACCGAGACAAATAAATTTGGAACTATGGATGTATATTCAACTATTTTTGTAGATATGAAAGGGTTGATAGGTGTTAAAGAGGCAAACTGAAATATTCTTGTTGACAAGAATCACAAAATTTTATTGATAAGCATTGAAGGTGGGATGGGGAAACCATCAACACTTCCTATTTGTAATAGGCATATGTAACAATGCATTGAATCACCTTAAAACAAATAGATGTAAAAAAAACAAACTAGTGATGCCTCTTAGAAATGGTGGAAAAAAATGTAGATCTAGTGGGAAATGACTATCCAAAATGGGGAGATTAATGTTGTGTAAATGTTTCTTAGAAGCCACCCCAATATTCTAGGCTTCTCTAATGTGGAGCCCCATTGGTACCCTTTGTACAATAAATTAAATAACCAAAATATTTTTATGAGATGGAAAGAAGAAAGAAAAACATCTACTCTCACTACTTGGAATTCTACAAGCATTGATAAAGAACGAGGATGGGGCCTTAAAAATATAATATTATTAGAAAACAATTTAGCCACAAATGGAATCTTGAAGATTTAGCCCAGTTTGAAGTCTCCACTTCTTGCTGTTTGGATTTTCATTTATTCGATGATGAGAGAATTTGGTATTTGGCTAGGCAGTGACCTTAAATTTAGAGGATTATTCTTATTAATTATTACAAATGAATAGTGTAAATATAGCAAAAAAAATTATGAGAGAGAATTTCTTAGGACTATGGCAATTTCTTTTACTTATGTAGTAGAAAACGTCCTACAATGTATTGTAGCTAGGCAAGAATTGCCTTGGAGTTAAGTTGTCTATAATTTGAGTTCTACCAGAAACATCTATTCTACACAGTAAACAATCTAGGAACAATTGTCACGTAGCTTTTGATAATGACCAAAACTTAGACTCTACAAACCTAAGTTTTGGTGTCATATTTATTGTGCTTATGCACAAAATTTGGCAGTCTGTAGGATACCCTTTCCACAATTTGGTTGAATTTTCTCAACTCTTCGTTGTATGATGTATCTTATTGGAGGAAGACCATTTCCATAGTTTGGTTGAAATTACTCAACACTATGTTGTATCTTGTTGTAGGAATATATATTTTCACTGCATATCAATTTCACAATGGAAGTAGTTGGAGTGCCACGACTCATAACTTTGTGAGAGAGGATGTGGTGAGGATTCTATGATTGTATTTTGAGCCAATTCATACCTCTTTCAAATCCATTAACTTATATGAGAAGATAATTGTTGGTATGGTCAAGGATGTTCGAATCAAGTTGAGGGAATGGATCAGAAGGACAACTCTCACCATTGTTCTATTGGATGACTGTTAGGTGGTTTTTGGACAAGAGTTCATGCAAACAAAGAAGGGAGTTCCCATTCAACACTTAAATGGAATATGAATGTAAATTTTAAATCCCAACCATGGCACATGGAAACCTTATTTCAGATGTGAACACAGAAGATTGTTATGGTTTAAGAAATTTTATGTTCATGGTATACTACGAAGTGTAAGGATTAAGTTGTGATATTCTATATTCTAAAAATGAAGTGTGATTATTGTGCTGATGTCTCATTTGTTGTTAAAAGGTTAGTAATAGTTTTCCCACATCATCTCCCACGTTTAATTCCCCAAATTGTTGAGTAATCCTAAGCTACTAATACCAGAAGTGAACATTGAGAGGATGTAATAGGATCTTAATCCATTTATAACAAATTTCATAACAATTTGCTTATAACAACACAATTAGAAGCATGCAAGAGATATTTAGTGTAACATCCCTGATTAAAAAATCCATGTAAAAATATATAAGACCATGGTCATGGGACACATATTCCAAGGTGAATGGTGGGAAAATCATCTTAGTGGGTGTTCATTTGGTTTATTATGGCTAAAGGAATTTGGAAAAGGCAATGGAAACGGCTTTGGAAAGGAAAATGGCATTTTAGCGCATTTATTGATGAAAATAATGGAAATTAGGAGAAAAGGAATAGCAAAGGTCACAGGTTGCATGTGAAGAGGAAAATGAAGGAAAATAATGGAAAATGAAGAAAATAGACACCTCATTAATAAAAAGGCTTCTGAAGATCAATGGGCAAGCTTGGTTAGTTTAGTATTAGAGCTCTCTCTCTCTCATACTCTTGGACACTTAGAGTTTTCTTTGAGAATGTTTGGGGGAGTGTGGCATACTTGGAGTTTTGGAGCAAGAAGGAAAGGAAGAGAAGGAAAGTGCAAGAGGACATCGAGATCAATAGCTACAATAGGTTTTTCTTGCACATACCGAGTTGCATGTATGTTTTCATCGCTAGTTTTGGCATGCATGGCATATCCATGTGGATTATTGGTCATGATTTTTCACTGGCATGGATGATTGCCTAGATTGACAGTGGATTTGCCTAGCCTTGCCATTTCCTGGAAATCCATGTAGATTGTGGGTTTATCTCCTTGTTTTTTTTTTGTTGGTTCTCATGTTTCCTTTAGCTTTCTTTGAGTTTTTTAGTTCCTAGAAACCCTGGTTGGAAAAACGCTCTGGAAGCCCTGTAACAACTTGGGTTTCGTTACTAGTCCTGGAAGCCTTGGTTGGCCAAATTCTCTGGAAGCCCTTGTTGGGTTGAGTTACTAGTCCTAGAAGCCCTAGTTGGACAAACACTTTAGAAGCTCAGCAGTAGTTGTGGGTTGAGTTACTAGTTCTGGAAGCCTTGGTTGGAAAAAATGCTCTGGAGCCCTGGAAGGCTTGGGTAGAGACCAATATGATGATGGTTTCATGATGTCTGACCATGAGGTGGAATCACTATTTGATGGGTTGAGGTTGTTGGCCTCTGGAAGCCCTGGATGGTTTTGGATTGATGTGTTTTATGAAATATTGTATTCATGCTTGGAAAATGGCATGGGGGTGAATGGCTAAAGAGAGAATTGGCTCAACCATTCTACGATCTGGTGGAACATAGTAGACCCATGCCAAGTTTTGATTTTTCATCATCGACATGAGGTTATTTCTCCTTATATTTCTATGAGTATTATACTGGTTTATTTGTGGATCATATGGTTGTGATTTCCTTGGTATTTATGTTGCTATTATGTTGGTTTTGTATATGTTTTATGATAGTAGTTATGTGTGGATCTCATCATGTTTTCACTTGTAAGTGAATGAACAATGTATCTATGACATAATGGACTAAACTGCAGCTAATTTGTTGAGGTATCAATGCTTCACAGTGATTCTCAGCTGAGTATGAGACACCTAAGCTTAGATCTATTATTTACACCTATAGATTAGATATTTGTGATATGTTTGACGAAATACCTGTCATGGCTAGTAGGGGTCTAGTTAAGGTCTTGTTTAAGTAATTGAACTTGTGCCATGATTTCTTGATTATGTTTGTGTTCTAAAGGAGTCATTGAATTATGGGCAATGACCTGTGATCTGGGCCTGAAAAGGTGGCTCAAATCTTGGGGATGTTGGCACAACATTGAGAAAAATAGTCCCTCGACGCTAGCATGCCTTGTCATGAGAGCATCCAGAGCCTCTTGGATGTTTTCAGGGCGATAACATAGGAGCATCCGGGGTCAAGTGCTCTAAAACCTCAATGGGACTCAGGGAATGGTTACTAAAAAGGTTGGGATGGTTCTTAGGAGACATTTTGTTGATGTTGAAGGTCTGTATGGTGTGTTTCCATCGGTTACACTTACTTAATGTGACTTAGGAGGTCAAATCATATCATAGTATCCTCTCGTCACATGTTTACCCATTGGTCGGTTACTTTGGTAGATGTGGGAGGAGGGTGCTACATTCAGTTTTCAAACAGTTGTCCCAACTCATAATTCTACAAGATAAAAAACATTGCCACCTATTTCTACTATCAAAATGATGGAGAATAACTTCATTGACTAGAATTTTAGAGAATGGCGTATTAGAGTGTGTACTTCACAATTTATAGGTGAGGATGTTATCTCCGTTTCATATTTATCCCAAATCGTACTTCTATAGAACAAATAAAATTGTCACCTATTTCTAGTATTGAAATGAAGGAGAGTGACTTCAATAACCTAAATTTTAGATAATAGCATATTGACCTACGTACTTCATAGTCTATAGGTGAGGATGCTAATAAGGAATGTTTGTGGCAGTTCAATATTTCCATGCACCAAGAGTCAAATTGTTAGATCCCTATAATACTAGTGATGCCCCCATTACTATTGTAGTTGTATCCCTTATTAATATTTTTGTGCCCATATTGTCCCCATATTGTTATTACTGTGCCCCATAGAATCCCTCTATTGTTATTTTTGTGCCTTTATATTATTATTGTTAGGTCGGCTTGGTTATATTGTGACCCCTTAGACTCCTATATATAGAAAAGAGGTTTTGTCATTTGAATCATCCAAGAATTTTTCATTTGTGTAATGTAAAGGAGGTTACCCCCTCGAAGAGGCTAAATTCTAAGGCGTTTATCTCTCTTTTCTATCTTTTTGTGAGTCGGTTTGATAACATTTGGTATTAGAGCTTTGGATTCTAGGGTTTTGCTACTCCAAACAGGTCATCATGGCATTTGTGCTATAACTTTTTTTTCTGCGACGTTTCAGACGCTAAAAAAAAACCTTTTTGGGCCGAAATAGTTATGAACCTCAAATCCGAATTTCAGAGCTTTTCGCGCTATATTTGCGGAGATATGATCTGAGGAAGTTGGCCTTTTTGCAGACTCCTGAATTTCATTCCAAACAGGTGACCTGGGGAAAATCGTCATAACTTTTGTTTTGAGCATCAGATTGAAATTTTGTAAGAAGTTACGGAAATAGGACAAACTTTAGTTTCCTGTGTATATTGTTTAGATCTGAAGGTCCAAACAGTCACACGTGGCACTTCACACAAGTTAACTCTTCTGAAAAGGTCTATAATTAGGTCATCTTGGGAGATTGTGTATAACTCTACCTTGGATAATCTAAATTCGATCAGACTAGTGGCATTGGAAAGAGGACACAGAGGGCTACTGCAGGTCGCAATTTTAGAACTGGATGATCCGAAATTATAGAGATACATCAGATTCAATATCGAGCTCCTACAAAGTGAAAAAAAAGGTGTGTAGTATTTTTTAAATTTTGCATAAGCTTGGTTTGAAAAATTAGTTTGAAGGAATTAGTAAAGAATTATTATCGGTAATTGATGCCCCGAGGAAAGAAAATGCAAACACCTAGTAAGCAACCTAAACGCTCTAGCATGACTCATGAAGAAGAGGAAGAAATGAAACATGATATATCAAAATTACGAGACCAAGTGCAACAAATGTCACTCGCACAAAAAGTAACAGAATCTAAGATGGATGGTTTAAAGAAAGATGTAGAAGCTAAGATGTATGGCGTGGAAGCTAAGATGGATGGTTTAAAGAAAGGCATAGAAGCTAACATGAATGGCATGGAAGCTAAGATGAATGGAATGGACGTGAAAATGGATGGCATGGACTATAAGATGGAAGAATTGAAGATAAATTTGAATAAGTTGCTACAAGAAATGGTCACTAATGGTGAAAGGGTAGTAAAGGAAACTCATGATGAGAACAAAAGAAATTTTAATCATGATTTCATAGACTCTAATGTTGGATTGAAGACCACCATATTCTAAAAATCGATATGAGGAAGTTTGATGGCAAGGATCCTGCAACATGGATACTACAGATGGAGCAATTTTTTGATCTCCATAATGTGAAAAACACACGAAAGGTATGTATTGCAACTTTATATTTGGAACCAAATTAGTTTGTATGGTATCGATGGCTTTTCTCTCGCAAACAAATTGTCACTTGGGCAATTTTTACAGAAGAAATGATAGCACACTATGAGGATACAAAAAACAACACCTTTTTTAGCCAATTGATAAGTATCAAACAAAAGGGTTCAATGAGTGAGCACATTGAGGAGTTCCAAAAATTGAACATAAGGGTAAAATATATTCTAGAGGAGCATAGGATTGATGTGTCCATAGGGACTTTAAAGGATAATATCCAACATGAGGTTCATCTTTGGGAACCTGATTCATTGGAGAAGTCATTCAGGTTAGCAAGAAAAATGGAAAGCAAAATTATGGCAACCAGGAAGCCTACCACTCACAACTATAAACGTGGAAGCGTTGTTTCCCCTAGCCTTCCACAACCTATAAGGTTGACACCACAACAATTGGAAGAAAAAAGAGCAAAAGGGATTTGTTACAATTGTGATAGCAAATACACTAAATTTCATAAGTGCATTGAGAAGAAATTATTCTACATAGATTGTGAAGAGGAGGAAGAAAAGGAACAAGAGAGGTCAAAAGAAGAGGATATACTCCAGGGAAAAAGCCTAGATAAAGAAGAAATGAATCCAACCATATCTTGTAATGCATTGGCTGGAATTACCACTCCTCAAACCATCAAGATAGAAGGATATATCAAGAAGAAAAAGGTAATAGTGTTGATTGATTCAGGAAGTACCCACAATTTTATTCATTGTAAGATAACAAAAGAATTGAATTGCTTCCTATATCCAGTACCAAAGTTTCAAGTGATGGTTGCAAGTGGAGGAACCATAAATTGCTCTGGAAAGTGCCATAATATCAAGCTATCCATGGGAGAATATGTATTGAATAGCCCAATGCTTTCCATTCCAATGGGAGGTGCTGATGTTGTGCTAGGAGTCCAATGGCTACAATCCTTGGGTACAATAACTTTTAACTTTCAAGAACTTTTCATGAAATTTTCTGTGGAAGGAAAGGAAGTTGAATTAAGGGGTATTGTAGGGAAACCAAGAAAGATAATCAGCTCTAACGGTATGACAAAGATTCTAAAAAAGGAACAATGAGGTGTAATTGCACAATTATGTTCGCTAGATGTTTCCACATCGAAATCATCTATTTCTCCAGATCTCAAAAAAGTATTGGACAATCATTCCAAGATATTTGAGACTCCCAAAGGTCTCCCACCTATTTTTGATCCTGATCATGCTATTCATTTGATTCTAGGAAGTGTTCCTCCAAATATCAGGCCGTACAGATATCCCTATGCCCGAAAGAGTGAAATTGAACGTATGGTTGAAGAAATGCTAGAGGCTAGTATAATTCAACCTAGCCAAAGTTCTTTCTTTGCTCTAGTAGTATTGGTGCACAAGAGGGATGGATCATGGTGCATGTGTCCGGATTATAGGGAGCTCAACAAGCTCACTATTAAAGATAAGTTTCCCATTCATTTCATTGATGAATTATTGGATGAATTGCATGGATCAATTTACTTCACCAAGTTGGATCTTCATTCAGGATATCATCAAATCAGAATGAAGATTGAAGTCATTTCGGAAACAGCATTTAGAACTCACGAGGGTCACTATGAATTTTTGGTCATGCCTTTTGGCCTTACCAATTAACCTTCTACATTTCAAGGTTCGATGAATTCCATTTTCAAACCCTTCCTTAGAAAATTTGTGTTAGTATTTTTTGATGATATACTAATCTACAACAAGTCTTGTAAGGATCATGTTGAACATGTTAATAGGGTGGTACAACTATTGGAGGAGAAACAATTATATGCAAAAAGATCCAAATTTTTCTTTGGAGTCCAAGAGGTGGAATATCCAGGTCATATTGTATCTCATGAAGGAGTTAAGGTAGACCCTAGCAAAATTAAAGCCATTAAGGAATGGAAAATCCCCACATCAATAAAGCATCTGTGAGGATTTCTCGGGTTGACAGGGTATTATCGCAAGTTTGTTAAGAATTATGGTAAAATAGCAGCACCTCTAACAACATTATTGAAGAAAGATGCATTTTCATGGACTCCAGAAGCAACAAAGGCATTTGAACATCTTAAAGAGACAATGTGCCAAGCACCAATCTTAGCTACACCGAACTTCACAAAAACCTTTATTGTGGAATGTGATGCTTCAGGAAATGGAATTGGTGTTGTTTTAATGCAAGATGAAAGACCCATTGCTTTCGAAAGTCGTCCAATCAAGGGAAAGTATTTACACAAAGCTATTTATGAGAAGGAAATGTTGGCAATACTACATGCACTTAAGAAATGGCGACCCTACCTAATGGGAAGACACTTCAAGGTAAAAACAGATTATGATAGCCTTAAATACTTTTTAGAACAAATATTATCCTCTGAAGAGCAACAAAAATGGGTCACAAAGATGTTGGGTTATGACTTTGAAGTCATCTACAAAAAAGGGAAGCAAAATGTTGTGGAAGATGCACTCTCAAGAAAGGATGAGGATGTGGAAGCATCATTGTGCACCATTTCTATTATCCAACCAGATTGGATAAACGAAGCAAGGGGGGAATGGAAGAATGACAAAGAAGTGTGGGCAGTTATTCGAAATTTACAACAAGATTCTAGTACATCTGATACAGTTAGCTGGAAAAATGATTCGTTATGGTACAAAGATCACTTATACCTCTGTAAGAATTCCTAATTCAAACAAAAGATTCTTTTGGAATTGAATGCTTCTCCCTTAGGAGGGCACTCAATATTTTTAAAAACTTACCACAGGGTTAGGAAGGAATTTTTTTGGATGGGCTTAAATCAGATATTCAAAATTTTGTAGCGGAATGTTTGGTTTGCCAACAAAATAAATTTGAAACAATTAAGACACCAGGTCTATTACAACCTTTATCCATTACAAGCCAACATTGGGAGGAGGTTTCAATGGATTTTATCACGGGTTTACCTAAGTCTGAGGGAAAGAGTGTCATCATGGTGGTAGTTGACAAACTTACCAAGTATGCACACTTTTGTGCATTATCACATCCATTTAAAACTAGTACAGTTTCTACTGCATTTATGGAAATAATTCAAAAGCTACATGGAAACCCAAAGATTATTGTAAGTGACAGAGATCCCATTTTTACTGGAAATTTTTGGACAGAATTATTTTCTTTTCTTGGTACTCAGTTAGCTCATAGCTCATCTTATCATCCTCAATTTGATGGGCAAACTAAGCTAGTAAGAAAATGTTTTGAAGGATATCTTCGTTGCTTTGTATCTGATAAACAGACACAATGGGTCAAATGGTTGCCTCTGGTTGAATGGTGGTATAACACTTCCTTCCATACTACAACCAAAATGACCCCATTTATGGCACTTTATGGATATCAGCCCTACATCACATCATATTTAAGAGAAAATTCTAAGGTTCAAGCAGTGGAACATCACATCGAGCATCAACAACAAGTTATCCAACTCTTAAAGGATAACCTCATGTTGGCACAGAATAGAATGAAACAACAGGTAGATCAACATCACAGCGAAATAAGTTCTGATGTAGGTGACTGGGTATTCCTACAACGACAACGATATAAACAAATGTCCCTCAAGCAAGCTAAGAAGGATAATAAATTATCACCAAAGTATTATGGTCCGTACAAAGTGTTGCAAAATATTGGTACTATGGCATACAAATTGGAGCTTCCTGTAGCTTCTCGAGTGCACCCAATTTTCCATGTTTCATGTTTAAAGAAGGTTATAGGAAAAAAGATCCCAGTTCAAACAATATTTCCAGAACTTGACGAGAAGGGAAAAATTATATTGGAACCGGAAGCAGTCACAGAAACAAGAACTCGACAGCTATGAAATCGATCCATTTCAGAGTATCTCATCAAGTGGAAGAACTTATCCACTGAAGATTCCACATGGGAAGATGAGAATTTTATACAGAAGCATCCAGAACTACTCAAGCATTGAGGACAACACTTTTTTGAAAGAGAGGGGCATGTTAGATCCCTATAATACTAGTGATGCCCCCATTACTATTATAGTTGTATCCCTTATTAATATTGTTGTGCCCCTATTGTCCCCATATTGTTATTACTGTGCCCCATCGAATCCCTCTATTGTTATTTTTGTGCCTTTATATTATTATTGTTAGGTCGGCTTGGTTATATTGTGACCCCTTAGACTCCTATATATAGAAAGGAGGTTTTGTCATTTGAATCAATCAAGAATTGTTCATTTGTGTAATGTAAAGGAGGTTGCCCCCTCAAAGAGGCTGAATTCTAAGGCGTTTATCTCTCTTTTCTATCTTTTTGTGAGATGGTTTCATAACAAAAATTTGTTAAAAATTAGAATTATTCTAAAAAATCATTTGAATATACCTTACAAATTCAATTTAAAAAGGCTCTACGATACCCATAAGCCATTCATTGTCATTTAAGGTAAACATATGAATATACCTTACAAATTAAAGTGAAAAAGGCTCAAGTGAAAACCTTCGGTTACAGAGGAAATATGAGCACCAAAGATAACGAATGACGTATCAGTATCGTAGAGCCTTTTTCACTTTAAATGTTGAAGCTAGACATGGAATATTGTAAGGTACCCACGGTATGTCTGAATGTACCCACGAGATTTTGAGCCGACAACCTTCACACAAGGATTCTCTTAACGGAACACGTTGTTCCCTATTTCGCTACATATTGTAGTGGTATGGGGGTTATGCTACTGGAATAGAATGACTTCTTATTATATTTCCATATCATAGCTAATAACCATAAGCCAAAGAGTTCCCGCAAGGCATGAAACAAAAACCACATGTATTTTACCACCAGAAACAAAAACCACAGATATGAATATATGAAATGTGCATATTTTGAGTCACTGTCTAGTGGGGATACATTAAGTAAATAACTATTTATGCTTGAGTATGTATAAGTTGGTTTATAAAGACATCAAGATTAAAAACTATATAGTGGAAAACTATAGGTGCAAGCAACACCTATTCTAATTAATCTTTGATCTTGGAGAACATTCTCACCATGTGTGTGTATATATATATATATATTTGGATGTAGAGGTGCTTTTCAAAAGATGATTAAAGTTGTTGTAATACTTTGTTGTTTTGTTTAAATCTTTCGAGTGTTCATCAGGTGATTTTGAGATATGAATTAATTTAATGGAAATTTTTATATATTTTACATTTGAATGATGTTCTTTGTTTTATAGATGATGAATCATGATGTTATTGTTTTGCGTATAATAATTTATTTTCTCCTTTGGGCTTGGCATAAAATTTTAATAAAAAATTCTTAATGGTTTTTGTGAACATCACACTTATTTTACTTTGAATGCTACTTACAAATCTAGTAATTCTCAACTCTTGGAAACTATTGATGGAAGTTTCTAGATTGATTTGAAATTTTACTTGTGGAATATTCAATGAGATGTCAAAAGCTAATCATGGGAAGAAACCATCAAGGAAAATGGATGTATTATCATACTTTCAAAAGCCTCCATCCAAGAATACACATTCTCTTCATGCTTCAAGCTCCTTTGAACAATTTGTTACTGAGAGAGATGTTAACTCTTGTGAAAATGAATTTGATATCCATATGATGGATGAAAGAATAGGTTCCTCAAGTGATCAATGTGAGATAAATGCAGTTTCAGTAGAAATTGGTGACACAATCCATTCGTGAAAAATGAAAAAAGGTGGTGTCAAGTTTTCCATTTATTGAAGCAATACCTCCTACAAATGAGAATGAGGTTTCTATTAGTGTTGGTATCTTCATCCCTCCGTCAGAGATCAAATCCTCTTGTTGCACTGCATATTAGGTGTCGAGCTCTGTCAGCTACATTCCATTAGGAGCATGGATCATTTGACGGAAGTGGCTTGTTGTACATTTTCCCTTGTGTGCTTTACCTGCCAACCCATTTTTTATTCATCAAAATCATATGCAGTCACCTTTTTGTCTTTAAAAATTTGAAGAGTCATTCTTTTAGAGTTTCACTGTCATTAGTTCTACGGTTTCATCAAAAAGGGTTTCAAAATGTCCAATAACAGTCAGCAGGCACATGAGGAGGTTCCAATACCAATAAATTTCATGATCAATTGTTCAGAGATGTATTTTTCCTCAAAACTCTATTTTGAGGAAAAACAGAGAATTTTAGATTTTATTGTATTAATTCATGTTATTTCAGTTCTCTTGTATGTAAAGTAGTTTAGAGGCAACCTTGGTCTCCTTCCCAAGCCTCAGTAGCTCCATCCCCTGCAAAGCAAACAAAAATAAAGACAAATTAAGTCATTCAGTTCATCAAAAGGTTCAAATAATGTGAAAAGCTCAAAAATGGAGTGGAAAAATAAAGTCATATTGCCAAACATTGTAAAAGTGGGTTTTATGAAACAAAAATTAAAAGCTCTTGGGTATAAATCATTCTTCTCAATTGAAAGGCTCATTTTCATTCAAAGAACAAAGTGTGAGTAAAGTGGAAGCGATGTTTGAGAAAAAGGAGAGAGACTTAGAGAAAACTATGCAAAATCGGAGGCGCAGTGCACTGGGTGGAAGGCGCAACGCATAGAAGAGGCGTGGCGCATAGGGCCACGATTTCCAGTGTAAATTTGTTCTGGCGCGGTGCACACAGAAGGCACAGTGCGTTGGGTTTGAGGCGCGGCGCATAGAGCAGCCAAGCTTGATTTCTTCAACAACTCCCTCAAATCGCCTAAAACGCCCAAATCTTTCATTGTGCAAGTAAGTCACGATCTCTTCATTTCTAGTGAAGGAGTTTTTCTTCAAGGTTTATGGTGGTTATGTGAAGAAAATCAAACCCTACTTCCTTACCATTTCTCAAAGAAAACAGTGCTTAGGGTTTGCATTTATCATTTGACTACCAAGTTTATTCTGCCCTTCCTCTTTTTTCACTCATCCTTTTATTCTCCTAGCTTATTCCGCCATTCCCTAACTCTCATATTCCCAAAAGCTCATCTATCCCTATCCCAAATTCCTATTTCCCAAATCATAACTACAAATCCCCAAACCCTATGTGCTGTCCCTAAAGTTTACATATCACCCCCTAATCCCCTGTTTCCCTACCAGAACCCTATCCCAATAGTCCCAAAATCCCTTTTACTCTCTCCCTCCACAATCCCTCATATACTTTTCCCTTGGTGGCAGAAAATTAAAGACACCATAAATTCCTACTACTCAACAAGAAAACTCACTTTCTAGAAAAAATGGAGTCTGATCATTCATATGATCGTGAATAAGAGACACACAGTGACTCTCCTATAGAGGTACATGCACCCAGGAGGCCTCATAGAGGTGGCAAACATATACGATAGGAACCCACTACCCTTGCTGAGCTACAGGCCTGCCCTCTCGCCATCACATGCTTCCAACACCAATCCTGCTATGAGTTCTGTGAGATGGTTTCTAGAGTCCAGTTTCACCATGAGTTGGCCCGGTTGTTTGTGCTTCATTTACATGATGGTCAAGCCACTCTAGCTGGTGTAACATTCACTTTAACACCAGAATCTATTTCTCTAGCAATCGGTATTCCTAATATTGGAGAGCAATGGAACAAAAGGTAGCAAATTGACAGGCAACATTATGAACCATACATCAAGCCCGGTTATTTGAGACAACTCAGCAGAGTTTTTCCTTTTCAGTACCTGAAAGATTCCTATGCTCCTTTGATGAAACTGATAATGAAGTATTTCAGCTGTGAGGGTCGGTTTTCTCCTTTATATGCCTATCATATCAGGTTGCGGATGCATTTTACCAGGGTGAGGATGATGAATCTCCCCTACTTCATGTGCCGAAATATTGAGAAGATGACCACCCTAGTACAACAAAAGACTCCTCAGCAGCAGTTCAACAGTATTTACCATTTTGCTCTCATTAAGATTGTGGTCATCCATCAGCTTGGTGTGCAGGGCATCTCATGGGAGGATTTCATTTCTCATGAGTTCTTCACTACTCCTCAGGTACCTTCAAAGAATTTTCATGAGGCAGGTGGACCTTCTCATCAACAGGAGGGTCAGAAGACACAGACCGCTAGTGTGCCGGTGTTTGTCACCTATCAGAAGGGCACTAGACGGTTATTTGCGGTAGCAATGCGAGTATTGTCTCCACCGGGGTGGAAGGGATCTCGCTTCCTTCATCAACACAGCAAGTTCAAGACAATGGAAAGAGGCCAATACATGATGAGGGGCCTTCAGGTAAGCAGGAGACTGATTTCATTCTCATTGAGGGTGATGTTACTAATTTGGGCCAACAAAGCTTAAAGCTCAAGGAAGTCATCCAAGAGCAACAAGCGGACATCAATGCTTTGTCCCTCAACTTGGAAAGAGTCGAGTGGATAATAAAGTACCTAGAGCAAAGAAACAAGCAGCTTGAGGATCAGCAAGTGATTATGGAGTTGCAAAACATACGAGAAAGCTGCCAAGCTGCCAAAAGAAGGAAGGTGAAGCTCACATCACTTGAGAGAGAAATCAATGCCGATCGGGAATCATGGCTTGAAAGAGCTAATATCCATGTGGAGAGGAGGATGGAGAAGGCCATCAATGAGAAGAATATGTTGAGAAACATGGCATATCACTATTTGTCAAGGAATATGGTGTGCCACGCTAGAATCAGGAGTTTGAAAGCAAAATTGAAGAAGAGATCGAGGAGGAAAAAAGCGCAAATTAAACTTAAAACCTTGGCTGAGGCTTCCTTGGCCCAACACAACACTTTATGGATAAGACTCAGCCCAAATTTCAAAAAATTCGGGGCACTTTTTGCATTTTTGGAATTTTTGGTTCAAAAAATAGAATTTTCTACCCTATGCGCCGCGCCACCTAGTGCTCACTTTTTATGGGAGCCTCCAATTGAAAAAAACTTAGAATTTTTGGATTTTTCATGGATAAATATGCTTTCCTACCAATTTCCAAGAAATTTTGACAGGTTTTGAGCCCTCTAAAAGGTCAAAAACACTCAAAAAATGACCTTACTGCCCCTATTTTGACACACAGGAAGCAATGTTGGGAGAATTGAATTTTGGAGGGGCAAATGGAGGCTAAATTCAAAAATTCCACTTGGGTTGGAAAGTAGACAGGCAGACCTTTCCAACAAGAATACTTGGAGAAAATTTGGACACCGGGAAGGCCTCCAAAAGTTGCTACAAACAGGCACTACGCATAGAGAATTCAACGCGGCGCATAGGGGAAATTTTGCTCAGTTTAACCAAGAAAACTCTATTTTTCGCCTAGCTTTTGACAGTTTGACTTTTTCTCCTTCCCAATGTCAAACTTGTGATGTAATTTAATGTAAATTGAAGGATCTTGATTTAATTATGTCTAATTTTCACTTATGGAGGTAGATTCATCTATCAAAAAGTTGTTTGAAACTGAATGAATAAGTTCCCTAGTTTCTAGAGGCAAGTTGTTCCACTGCCTGATTTCTAGTTCTCAATTTAGAATAAGTTGGAACAGCTCCTAAACTTGTGAGCTCGACCCTTGGAGGCTAGGATGAGTTGTTGTTTGCCTATATCTTATGTTTTTTCAGTCATTAGCATGGTTTGACTTTTGAGAAAGCAAGGAGCTTCATTACATACTCATATCAGCATTTTGGCTAAGGAATTGAGACCAGGGTTTGCAGCACTCTTTGGGATTCATGTGACATTTTTCCTTGTTATAGTGATTTCTTCTTTAATTTTGACTTTACTTATGTGTTATTTATGCCACTATCTATCTTGTTTCTTCTTAACTAAAACAAACAAGGGAAAAGGTAGAATCCACTGAAAATGCAGTGCTCTACCTAGGGTTTGCTTTAGCTTTTGATGTTTTAAGTTGTTTGAAGAGGACCCTTGAGCTTTCTTTCCCTCTTCAACTCCTCACCTGTCTAATCTCTCCATCTCATTCAATTTAAAGTTCCAAATCAGTTGCCTACCTTTCCCCATTGAGATCTTTGCAAAATTAAGCCTCATTCCCCACACCCAAAATCTGCATTTCCATTTGAGCCAACAAAAACATCAATTTATTCAATCAAACTCTTTTGCACACATACCTAGCCTAAAATCAGTCAGCAATACTAGTCATCTCAAGCCCTCATCGATCATATTTTTCTGAGATTGACCTGGAGAGAGCCCTCTCCCGACTTGGTAGGGCTAGCTACCAGGTTAAGCGTGGTTTGATGTTGCTCTAGATCCCACCTTTCTCAGCCTGAGGTAGATTTAGGCCCTAACAATTTCCACAGAAGTTAGATGTAATTCATGTAGTTGGAAAACTCACAAGGTAGTGAAATTTTAGATGAAGCTAGATACAATACAAAAGCATCCAGGAAAGGTGTATGAAAAGAAAATTGTAAATGGTGAAAAGAAAACTATTATCAGATGGAAATCTTCTGAGGAATGTTGCCATATCCAATATGCAGAAGAATAAAATAAATATTTAATAAGTAAGATAAAAATTGAGGCAATTAGAGGAACCATCATATCTCTATTTGGAAAGAAGATGGAAAGAATTTTGTTACCCATGACGATATAATTGAGCATTGTATTTCACATCTTATCTAAGGGTCGTCCTATGACAGATTATCCAAATCACATGAAATATCTATCTTTTCTTCAAGTGTCAAACTTTCCATTTTCTCATTGGTCTACAACCAGTGGGTGGGAATGGGAAATATATCTAGCTCAACTAACAAAGGATGATTTGAAAGAGAAGATTGCAAATGCTAGGTTTTTGGCATTGTGTTTGGATGAGGTTACAACTATAGATAATACTTCATGGATCTATATGAGCATTTATATGTGTTACACTAAAAAATGTCACCATGACCACTTACAGTTAGTATGGCTCAAATCAACAGTCATGCTACCCTCTTAGGCAAGTCTTATGCCTCTGCTATCCATCTCAAACTCAAAGAAGAGAGAAAGTCTTGTCAAAAATATGTTTATCTCTGGGGTCGCAGGTTCTCTCTAGCCTTACCTGCGGGGACGCTCACAATGTTCACAAAAGGTGCGTCCTTGGACGCTCTGTATGTTAAGGGACAGGTGCGTCCTTCTGTAAAAGGCAAAATGCGCGAGTTTCATCTTAAAAAAGTTACTTGTGGTTACTTCTAGAACTTTCTAGAGGTCGGTTTGATGAATTGGATGCGCCTCCAGTTGGTTCATGTATCTCTATTAAGGAGGAACTTATCCCATCAATAAGGGAGCTATCCCACCCAAAGAGGGGGATTATCCCATTGATGGTGGACCTGAATAACCTCTTTACAGCACTATAAATAAAGACATTGAGCCAGAGGGAGGGGAGGTTGGAGCTATACATTTTCTTTGGGTAAATGCTGCAGGAATTAGGACTCCCATTTAGAACCTTGTGAGGAGAGATTGTCTTTGCTTGATTCTACTTGGAAGTGGGTGAGCTTTGTCAAAGTAGAGGAAAACCCTTGATGGGCCCTGGGAGGAACTTGCACAACACCAAGGCCAGGTTGTAAGAGTTTCTTTGTTTCGTTATTAATACAAACTGGTTTATTTTTCTCAATAGCTTGTGTTAATGAGTTATTTCATGTGTTCCTTGGTCTGCATGTTGAATATATGTTTTATTATATGAAATGCAAGTGCTTGGTAATTGTTTGATTGTTTGTGGTTGCAGGAATTGACTTGAAGGAGGAGCTCATCCGGATCGGCAAGGACGGACTACAACAACCGCGTTTTGGAATAAGGTAAGCCTAAACACTTGTAGTTTTCATGTTTTAAAAGGTATATTTAGAGAAAGATCACTCCATTTTGTCTTGTTTGTCGCTAGAGAGTTTAGACTCCTAGGGAGGTCAGTTGTGTCCGCACAAACGACTTTTTCCGCCACGACAATATGGTTAATGACCATATTAGGAATTCCTATCTACCTGGGATTTAAAATATGAGAGAGACTTCTACAACAGAAAATGTTTATGAAATTATTCTTAATAGTTTGAAGGAAAGTGATATGGATCATTTAATGATTGAAAAAATGTTGGTATGTGTTAGAGAAAATCGAGCATCAGTAATGTAAGGAAAAAGGAGTGGCCTTTGTGTTGGACTAAAACTATTAGCTTCACCATATATGATTAATATTCATTGTATGGCTCGTAGGAAGAATCTTGCATGTAAAATAGTAAGCAAGTTTCCAACAGTTTCAGAAGTTGAAGATCTTGTATGTGAGACTCATGCATACTTTTCTCGTAGTCACAAACAGTTTTTATAGTGTCAACAATTTGTAGATGGTGTTATGGATGGAAAAAAAATATTGAAATATGTTGATACAAGATGGGTCTCACTGAATGGGACAGTGCAAAGACTATTTAGTGAGTTCAAATATTTGGTAGGGTTGATGTATGAAAATCACTACAATGTAAACAAAGTTCAAGATATTCTTTTTCGACTAACATATATAGATACATTATTGAAGTTGGTTGTAATTATTCTTATGCTACATGAAATGAACGTCCTCGTGAAAATGTCTCAGAGTTGCACAATGTATATTGCATAATACACAAATGTAAGAAATTCAACATGCCTTGCATTTGATAATTTGTATATGACGCAGAGTCTTTTACTGGTCCAGAGTTTACAAGTTGGACTAAGATCATCAATATAGAAAATACTGAAATCTTTTTTATGTGTGATGAGAATGGGATGTTATGTATCACAGTACGTGGGAATATGGTTCCCTTTCATTATATTAGTAAGACAACACAAATCACCAAAGAGTGCCCCATGTCAAGAGACCAATTTGATACTATTGTGATTTCAGTGAAACAAAATTTGATAGAAATTGCAAGATCACTATCATCATAAATAAAAGACCAATTTAATTAAGATGAATAGTTGGAGGCCATGTGTGTGATATAACCTCAATATTGGAACAATTGTCAATCTCTAGGAACTTTAAAAGTCAATTTTCAAAAGAGATTAAAATTTTTAATATACCACTTTTGTAAGAATGTCTCAATACATGGAGAACGAATTGAAGGTATTTTAGATTCATCAAATTTGTATCAACAAGGTGGACGCTTTGCAGAAACAATGTGGAAGGAATATCATTTTTTGGAGAATCCTAATGAAAATGGTTCTATAAAACATTATGGACTGCTTTAAGTGATAGCCAATACCTGCGAGAAAACATATCAAAATATTTAACTTTAGCAAATTTGTGTCAAACCGTGATTTTGGGATCAGTGGATGATGAGAGAATGTTTAGTGCAATGTCATTCTTGAAGTCAAAGTTGAGGAAAAATATTGATAAACATATGGATACATGTTTAATATTATATGTAACAAAGTATGGCATTTACAATTTTCCATATGACAGAGCACTAGCTCTTTGGCGATCATATTGTGATAGAAGAGGAGAAAGCAATATAACAAATTTCTCTAATGAACTTGATACATAACATAATGTTTTGGAGATTGATAATGATAGTTCATTTGGAGAATATCATTTCACAATGTAGAAAATGAGGACCAAGATGAGAACTGGTAAATTCATATACCCTAAGACGTAATCTAATTCGATATATGTGAGGGCACTTTTATTTTGGTATACGTGTTCCATTGATCATGCAAAATTACTATATGTCAATTTCATGTAAAAATTGGTTCTATATTTTGTATTTTTCATTATAACATTGCAGCTACATTTCTTTGATGTGTGTTGTTTTAAGATTTATGCTTCATATTTAATCATTACATTGTCGGTTTCTTATCCGTGACAAGAAATGAAGCTAGATTTGATGAAGTTGGGACCTATTTATTTTCACATAGATAGTGTTCGTATAGTATTAAGTGATAAATAACTAATTTAACAAAACTAATGCAAAGAAACAATGGGCTCATTCAAGCACATAAAACTACCTTGATGTCTAGCTTTGATATCTTGGAAAATTTTAGTGGTTTGTTTTTTGCTTGTGTTTAGAGAATTTTGTGGAGTTTGAAATTTTTGGTTTGTTTTGGTCAAAGATTATGTTAGTTCCTTGAATGATTTTAGTTCTTATTTAATGCTTAGATTCATAGATATAGTTTTATAATTATTATTATTTTCTTTATGTGTTTGGTGGTTTGAAGAAAGTTGTTTTATTTCCTTTCTCTTTGTGGCATGACTTTAACATCTTCACTTACAGAATCTAGTAGGCTACTATTCTTATTTTATTATTTCTTGGAAAATAATTATTGATATTTGGAAATGGAAATGAGCCATGAGTAGCTAAGTGAAGAGAAAAATGGTTTATGTACTAGGTTCATGCACATTCATCATAGAAGACCTATTTTCATGAGACTGACATTCTTTTGTATAGAGTCTTGTTGGACATCTGTTAGCCATGCTTTCAAGTCTTTCAAATACTAATTTTTCTGGGTCCACACATGTCCTTATGACCATTAAGGTTTGAGATAACATGATTCAGTCCAACTCATCACCCGAATCTACCTTTTACCTATTGATGTAAGTCTTTTGTTACCACTTCTTATCACCAAAAAAATTCTACCATAACATAACCCAACTTGAAGATAACACTTACCATATTCCTTTTACATAAATTCTCTATGGATCTCCCTACTATACTTTTCCGCAACCAATGCCCCTTCTTGGTAGGTCTCTCCACCATAGCAATAATCACACAATATACACACACTAGTAACTACCACATTCTATAAATATCTCTAGTCTCAGTTATTGGTGTCCCTGGCACACTCAACCAATATAGTCTTGTAGGTCTATTTTTTTGTCACATATTTATTTTATTTTTATTTTGTTTCTTTAACTTTAGCACCGTCCTGTATTTCAACATTTGGAGGTAGTGAGCAATGATTATTTTGACACAAAACTAGCAACTCAAGTGTCAACTTAATTATTGATTATAAGAATGTGGCATTCAATATCGCAAAAGGAGTTATTGAATTTTCTTCGTTGCATGAAGGTTGTTTGAACTAACATTGAATTATTTCCTATCTAATAGTGTTCATATTTAATATTGAGAGTCTTATATGATAATGTTATATTTTTGAAAAGTTCAATGTTTGTTAGGGATATATCTTTTTTGGGCTATGAAAATGATTATATGAGGGATCTAAGTGGTTATATGTTAAGATTTATAAAGGGTGTGATTTTATATTGGTACTCAAAATGAAGTTGGATTTGATCTTTGACTAGAAATGAAATCAGATTTGATGATGTTGGGACCTATTTCTTTTTACATAGATAATTTCATAGTGTTAAATGATAAATAACTAATTTAAGGAGACTAATGCTAAGAAAAAATGGACTTATTCAAGTACATGAAATTACATTGGTGTCTAGCTCTAATATCTTGGAAAATTTTAGTGGTTTGTTTGTTGCTTGTTTTTAGAGGATTTTGTCGAGTTTGAAATATTTGGTTTGTTTTGGTCAAAGGTCCCTTGAATGATTATAGTTCTTATTTCATGCATAGATCCATAGATATATTTTTATTATTATAATTATTATTGTTTTCTTTATATATTTGGTGGTTTGAGGAAAGATATTTTATTTCCTTTAATTTTTTGGCATGATTTCAACATCTTCACCTCTTAGAATATAGTACAATATTATACTCATTTTATATTTTATTGGAAAATAATTATTGATATTTGGAAAGTGAAATAATCCGTCGCTAGCTAAGTGAAAAGAAAAAATATCTATGTACTTTTCTCCTACGCATTCATTGTAGGAGACCCATTGGCATGAGACCGGCGTTCCTTTTATGCAATTACATTTTTTATGACAAGGTTAAGAGAAAATATGTTTGTTTCCTTTGAAGGTGAATTTTTTTCTTGTTGCATAATTTTCTATGACTACTATCATATGCCTTTTATATTTCATGAGTTACAACAAGAAGACTAATCTATGTTCAGATCTGGAATCACAATAGTATAAGTTATGTTTCCATCTTTCAATATTCATCAACATGTGTAAGGGTACCAATATGTGGAGAAGAACTTGGTTCTCAGGATGCCTTAGCCCTGGGTTTAAAACATTCCTCTAGATAATTCAAAATCTTCTTCAAACACAAATATAAGTTTGTTGTTCATAAGAGGTACACGTTCATGTACAATTTTGTATATGTGGAAGAAATGCATGTTCATAGAAAGTAATGAAGCACCAAAATTTCCAAATGCAGAGGAAATCTGTTAGATTTGACAACCAAATATGCTAGCTACAAATCAACTTCTTCAAAGGAAGTCAACTTAGTGAAAAAAAGAATATCACCTTCAAACCTCTCAATTATGGATCATTGTAATAAAATCCAAAGTAGTTTTCTACCATTGACCTATTAAGGCCTGAACTCTTTGCTTTCTTAAATGATCAAATAACATATTTTAACTCTTCCTTTGTCACCTAAGACTCCAACTTCCCATTTTGTTGTTCATCTATCATATTAGGGAAGTAAGAGGAAAACTTGAGAATCTCAGCTAGACCACTATGTTACAATCTGTAGTCTCCTGAAATAAGGATATGAAGTGATTTATTCCTCCTCCTGCAATTTCCCAGAATGTAGTTACCTTAGAACCATCATTCCTTCTCATCTCCCATATGGTGTTGATTTATTTCTTTACCTGGTAGAGTTTTATTCTCATCTCCCTCAGCCTGCCATGTAACCCTCCTCCAAGTCTTTAAACTTTATGTTTCTTATTCATTCTCCAACAACTCCATTTTTATTTCTTCCAACTTTTTCAGATTAGTTTTCTCAACTTCTGAGAAGATGCCTTCTTTAGATACGTCATGCATTAGTTTAAATTTTTCATTAGTCCTACCTAAATCATTTTGAGCTACCTAGGCTTTACTTTTTTCCCATTCTGTGACTACTCTTGACTATCTTCAAATTTTCTTCCAATTGAATCATCGTCATTTCTCATGTATTTGTGTCAAATTTGTTCCAATTCAGGGTTACTAGGCTTCTGTACCCCTCTTCTTCTAACCAAACATGATTAAATTTGTGGTGACCTTGCTTTATTTGTAGTATAGATAATATGGTCAGAGCTGCCTCCATCTCCATCCCATGACTTCAACCAAGAATCTGGCAAGCCATTTTGACACTCCATCTATTCCACTTCTAGAATTTCTCCAAGTTAGAACTATCTCATTAATTTCAGTATCACACATAATAAGGTCTTCAAACAATTGGGTAGCATAGCCAGTGAGGGGATCTGTTAGGTCCCTATACTGCTATTGTAACCCCTTACTGTTATTAGTACAACCCACTTATTATATTTTTGTGCTCATGTAGTCCCCATATTGTTATTATTGTGCCCAATAGAAGCCCACTATTTTTTATTTTTTTTTTTTTTTTTTTTTTTCTCGATTAAGACTAATTCTATTAAGGAAAAATATTGTACAAGAGGCTACATTCCAGAGAAGCAAAAATCCGGCAACCGGAAATGATAAGACTATCAACCTCGGTTCCAGAGAAGGAAATAAGCAGGCATGGAGCTACAACGAGTCATTGGTGATCTAAAGGAGCAGTGATTCCTACCCTGAAAGGGTAGAGGGATCAACACGAATCTTTTTACCTTTCCTTTTGTTGACTTCAACCCAACCATTTTGGGGTGGATGAGCAATAATAACTTGAAGATTGGGTGCCTCCCCAGGAGAACCTTCCTTTTCTGAATCGGAGGAAGAGGACAGATGGACATGTTTCTGAGCAATGGCTGAGTCAGTGGAAGGCGCCAGACCATCTGTGGGAGGGGCCTCGAAATGAGGCGATTGAAGCTGCTCTTCATCACTATCTTCATCTTCAGAGCTGGAGGAATCAGAATTCTCGACAGGAGGAGGAGAACAAGGAGCCCATCGTTTAGCCTTGGGCTTGGAGACGTTGGCCATGTTCTTTCTTGCTGGGCGAGATGGGCATGTATTCTGCAAATGCCCAGATTGGTGGCAATGTCGGCACCGAAAAGCAGTATTCTCGTAGTCCAGTGTCTGGGTCCATACGAAGTCGTTAATCTTGAGATTGATTTGTTCTGGAAGTCCTTTGCTCAGATCTAATTCTACACATATTCTTGCATACGAGTAGAGACCTTTGGATTCCCGCCAAAGATCACCACTAAGGAAGCTGCCCAAGGTGTCTCCTATGGCTCTGAAGACACGAGTACTCCATACATGGGCAGGCAAGTTTGGAAGCCGGATCCATACAGGCGTCTTAGTAATGACTGCGGAAGCCAGGTCAAAATCTGGGAACCAAGGATTCAAGAATAGTCCTGCAGTTCCCATGAACCAAGGGCCTTCTTCTAAGGCCTTTTCATAGTGCTTACTATTATCAAATAAAACAATGAAATAACCTTTGGAGCAGAAGAAGATCTTACAGTGATGTGTCCAGTTTGCATGGATCCATGCATAAAGATCCTGGGATCGCGGCCACAATCCATTGAATCTGCATATGATGGCTCTTTCTGCAAAATTTTGAAGATGGGAAGCCAATTCATCATGCCTGAGTTCAATAAAGGGAACTTCAGCCTTGTCAACCAAGAAAGCCTTAGATTTAGGGGCTTCCGGGGGTTTGGGGATCTCAGAGTGAACATCATCTTTGTATGAGAAGGGCCGAGAGGAGGAAGACTGTCCCGCTGCACCTCCTCTCAAACGGAGGGCTACCACTACAGAGCTGTTCGTAGAAATGCTGTATGCAGATAAGGAAAAAGGGTCTTCAAGTTGTTTACCTTGAAAGAGGAGCCGCTGAGTGCCTGAAGGGATCCCTATTCTGCTCTCTAGATTCAGTTTGAGATCCTACACTAGATCTGAAGGGCTAACCCATTGCATGATAGTGCCACCTGTAGGCTGAGAGATCTGGATCTGGAAGATGTCAGGTGAGGGCTTTGAGCTCCCTTGATCAGATCTGCCATGGCCCTTTCCCATCCAGGGGGACAGATCTACAAGATCCTGGCCAGGATGTGAATAGAGCTCTGGATCTGGCCAGATCGTGGGCTGTTCTTCCTTCTGGGTGACTGGATCTGGCTGATCTTTGCCAGATTTGAAGCCAAGACTGTGCTTTGGAGGGCACGTGTTTTCCCCGGATCTTAACAAGGACCAGGCGAACTTTGAGATCTCCTGCTCAGGTTTGTGGCCACATCGCATGGTTAGCTGTCCGGTCGAGGCCAAAGTGGCGTGTGCAGATCTGCTGTGAGGGCATAATAAACCCGCACTGTGCTTGCCGCGGCTGCCCCAAATGCTGTATTGGAGCGTTTCTTGACGGATTTCGACAAGATCCTGCTTCGTTTCAGCTTGAATGCAGAGTTTATTACGGGCCAGGACATGGGCCACCTGTCCTTCATAGCCGTCATGAGCACTGAGAGAGGCCCTAACCTGGGCGGCCGAAGGCGAAGACGAAGATCGCAAACCTTGCGCTGCTGCTGCTTCCATCGCTCCGTCCATTCCAAATTGACTCCTATATATTTTTTAATTTTATTTTTTCCTCTCAGAAGCCCACTATTGTTATTACTATGCCCTTAAATTATTATTGTTGTGTCGGCTCTGATTATATTATGACCCCTTAGACTCCTATATATAGAAAGGAGGTCTTGTCATTTGTATGATCCAAGAATTGTTCATTTGTGTAATGTAAAGGAGGTTGCCCCCTCGAAGAGGCTTATTTCTAAGGCATTGATCTATATTTTCTATCTTTTTGTGAGCTGGTTTCATAACATTTGGTATCAGAGCTTAAATTTTTTGCTACAAAGTTTCAAAAGTTAAAACAAAATCCCATTTGAGAATAAATCGGCCTAAACCTCAGCTCCGAATTTCAGATCCTGTCTCGCTATATTTTCAGAGATATAGTATGAGAAAGTTATGGTTTTTGAAGACCCCTGAATTACATTCCAAATAGGTCACCTTGGGAAAATCGTCATAGTTGTCTCTCTGGGCATCATATTGAAGTTTTGTAAGAAGTTACAAAAAGAAGACGGACTGTAGTCTCTTGTGTATATTTTTTAGAAGCAAAGGTCAAAATAGTCACACTTGGCACTTCATACAACTTCACTCTTCTGAAAAGGTATATAATTCGGTTATCTTGGGATATTGTGCATAACGCTTTCTTGGAGAATCCAATTTTTATCATACTGATGAAATTGGAAAGAGGATACAGAGGGCTACTTTAATTCACAATTTCAAAACTGGAAGAGCTGAAATTACAAAGTTATAGTCGTTTGAAGATCGAGCTCCTAAAATCAAGAAAAGGTGATATGAGGAATTTTGATGGCAAGGATCCGGTAAATTAGATACTACAGATGGAGCAATATTTTGATCTACATGAGGTGCAACTATTACAAAAGGTATGTATTGCATCTTCATATTTAGAACCAGATCAATTTTGATGGTATAAAGGGCTTTTTTCTTATAAACCACTTGTTACATGGTCAATTTTCACGGCCGAAATGATAGCACATTATGAGGATACAACGAGAAACACCTTCTTTAGCTAATTGATAAATCTCAAAAAAATGTGTTCAATGGTAGAGCACATTGAGGACTTTCAAAAATTGAATATAAGGTTAAAAGATATTCCAGAGAAGCAAAGGATTGATGTCTTCATAGGTACTTTAAAGGATAACATTCAACATGAGGTTCATCTTTAGGAACCCGATTCATTGGAGAAGGCATTCAAATGGGCAAGAAAAATTGAAGGCGAATTTATGGAAACAAGGAATCCCACCACTCACAACTATAATTATGGAAGTGTTTATTCTCCTAGCTTTCCACAACCTACAAGTTTACATCAAAACAATTGGAAGAAAAAAGAGAAAAAGGGCTTTGTTACAATTGTGATAGCAAATGCACTAAAGGTCATAAGTGTGTTGAGAAGAAATTATTTTACATAGAGTATGAAGAGGAGGAAGAAAAGGATCAAGAAACATCAAAAGAAGAGGATATACGCCAGGACCCAACCCTAGAGAAAGAAGAAATGAATCCGACCATATCTTGTAAAGCATTGGCAAGAATTACCACTCCTCAAACTCTCAAGGTAGAATGACATATAAAGGAGAAAAAGGTTCAAGAAGTGAAATATCACATCGAGAAAGAAGGAATGAATCCAACCATATCTTGTAATGCATTGGTTGAAATTACCACTCCTCAAACTATCAACATAGAAGGACATATTAAGAAGAAAAATGTTCAAGAAGTGAAATATCACATTGAGCATCAAGAAATGAATCCGACCATATCTTGTAATGCATTGGAAGAAATTACCACTCCTCAAACTCTCAAGATAGAAGGACATATCAAGAAGAAAAAAGTTTAAGAAGTGAAACATCACATCGAGCATCAAGAAATGAATTCGGCCATATCTTGTAATGCATTGGAAGAAATTACCACTCCTCAAACTCTCAAGATAGAAATACATATCAAGAAGAAAAAGATTCAAGCAGTGAAATATCATATCGACCATCAACAACAAGTTCTCCAACTTTTAAAGGATAATGCCACTTTGGTGTAGAATCGAAGGAAACAACATACATATCAACATCGCAGTGAAAGAAGTTTTGAAGTAGGCGATTTTCTATTTTTACGGCTACATCTCAAGAAAGCTATTTATGAGAAGGAAATGTTGGCAATACTACATTTACATGAACTTAAGAAATGGCGACCTTACCTAATGGGAAGACACTTCAAGGTAAAAATGGATCATGATAGTCTTAAATACTTTTTAGAACAAAGATTATCTTTAGAAGAGCAGAAAAAATGGGTCACAAATATGTTGGGTTATGACTTTGAAATCATCTACAAAAAAGGGAAGCAAAATGTTGTTGCAGATGCACTCTCAAGAAAGGATGAGGATATGGAAGCATTGTTTTATGATATTTCTATTATCCAACCAGATTGGATAAACGAAGCAAGGGATGAATGGAAAAGGGATGAAGAAGTGTGGCCACTCATTGAAAAGTTGCAGAAGATCCCAGTTCAAACAATATTGCCAGAACTTGATGAGGAAGGAAAAATCATATTGGAACCTAGAGCAGTGACAGAAACAAGAACCTGAAAGCTACAAAATCGATCAATTTCATAGTATCTCATCAAGTGGAAGAACATACTTGCTAAATATTCCACATAGGAGGACAAAATTTTTATATAGAAGCATCAAGAACTACTCAAGTGTTGAGGAAAACACTTTTTGAAGGAAAGGGGCATGTTAGGTCCCTATACTACTATTGTAACCCCTTATTGTTATTAGTACAACCGACTTATTATATTGTTGTGCTCATGTGGTCCCCATATTGTTATTATTGTGCCCAATAGAAGCCCACTATTGTTATTATTGTGCCCTTACATTATTATTGTTATGTCGGCTCTGATTATATTATCACCCCTTAGACTCCTATATATAGAAAGGAGGTCTTGTCATTTGTATGATCCAAGAATTGTTCATTTGTGTAATGTAAAGGAGGTTGCCCCCTTAAAGAGGCTTATTTCTAAGGCGTTGATCTATCTTTTCTATCTTTTTGTAAGATGATTTCATAACAGGATCTTGATTACATCATTACACAATGATACATGCACAAATACAAAGAGTTGATGAGTCACCCAACCTTCATATTTGGCTACAAAATGAAATGCACCCCACTTTTCACATTGCAATCACATAGGCATTCATATTATTCAATTTTATAGAAAATGGTTGCTGGTCTATAATACAATTTTTTTTCCTTTTCCATTTTCTCTTATTCATCCTTTCGATTTTCCATTGTTCTAAATTAGTTTTATTTTCCCATTTTCTGATGCCCAAACTTAATTTTTTTTTAAAGCAAAGTGCTAAAGGGCTAAATGGTTTTTTCATAGCAAATATCTTCATATTGGTTTTAGATATAGGGTCAACATAGATATGTGATGCGTAAAGTTATAATAGTATTTCATTTTCTATTTGATTTTTTTTATAGTTATACTCAATCTTTAGTGTTGATATGAAAATGTTCTTGGTGATATTTATCAAAATAAGCAAATCCCTTAATGTACCCCCACTCATATCCCATATACTATTGAATAGAATTACCATGGCCTTTAGTAATGTGCGAAGATAGAGTTTAGTCTTACTATTTCCTAGGATCCTGGAACCACGTACGACTCAAATGAACATTGACCATACACATGACCTAATATTTTACAAGCATGTGCAACTTAAATGAACATTAACCATTTTCTAACAACAATTTGAAATTATTTTCAATCATGTTCACAAGTTATAGATAATATTTCACTTAATCCTTCATCCCTTAACCAATCAAGCGGATCTATGTCAAGTTTGACATGTTCATAAACTTGAGAGGACAATTTATATCTTGGTGGTCCAATAGAGGTTCACCTTGAAGTTTCCCTGTATTAATTTGTACATTTGGTTCTTTTGTTGTTAAATATTTGGAGCATAATATATAAATTTTATTTTTGGTAGGATTCAAAGTTGTTGAAACTTGAGAACCTATCTAATGTAGGAACAACCTCCAAGAGAAAGTTTGGGTCAGAGTTGTGACCATGGCCCTCTGATGGTTATGTCTTATAAAAATGTCAAAGTAAATTCCCTAGTCTAGGCTAAGACACATATTCTATGTAAAAGGGAAGGCCTTAGTCTAGGCTATAAAGAAACCTATGTTAATTCTTCATCTTCAGAGCAAGTGTTGAAAGCCAAATGTAAAGATGTCCACAACCTTCCCTGTTTGAGGCAGGCAAACAAGTATATTCTTTTTAAGAGGAAGAATGTGCCCTAAGGAGAAGACTTTTCTATCCTTTTGGTCTAGGACAATAATGAAGAAATGTTGATATATTGGCACTATGGTCCAATTATCCTTTCTCCTTATCAACTTCTGGTATTGGAATGTTCATTGGCTTGTTGACCTTGATCTCTGGAGAGGAAATATGGTTAGGAGAAATAAAAATATATTTAAAATTGTGATTGGGAAATTGTGATCAAAATGACCTCTGGAGAGGAAATATGGTTAGGAGAACTAAAAATATACTTAAAGTTGTGATTGGGAAAGTGTGATTGAAATGTTGACAGAAGAATGGAGTTCTATGACCTTTGGTTTTACCTTGTGAAATTTTTGATAGAAGGTGAATTGAGTTCTCATAAGGCAGATTAGAGTTTCTTTTTCTTTGATAATTTGGTTTGCAAAGCTCACTCTTTTAAGCCATCAGTGGCCAAAAACTTAACTTCATAATGGCGTGCAACTAAATTCAACCAAGGTTTGGCAATGGGAGGATAAAATAGGCTACAAGTACAAACTTTAGTACTTCCAATTTCGTATTTTTTTGTTATTTAAAAGTGTGGTTTTTGTAATTAACTGACCAATAATGAAATATGGTAGTCAGAGTTTTGTCTGATGACATCCTATTTCATTACAATATGTATTATATTTTTTATTGATATCAATGGATATTAGAAAAACCATTTTCCAATAAAATAATGTGTGTGAAGGTTTAATTGTGCTCTCCGTTCTTTCCAATGCCTCCATTATCTCCTCCTCTTGGATTTTGACATAATTTTTTATTGTGATGCCTCTGGTGAATGTTTTGTGGTTTG
Source organism: Pinus tabuliformis (assembly GCA_031772625.1). NCBI lineage: Eukaryota > Viridiplantae > Streptophyta > Pinopsida > Pinales > Pinaceae > Pinus > Pinus tabuliformis. The sequence goes on along the minus strand of CM062807.1, from coordinate 863,262,996 downwards.
TCAATATTTTGCAGTATGGTAGTATCAACATGAAGTTCGTATTTTTGTTTTGAGTCTTTTGATTTGTCTACTTGTTTCTGAAGCATGTTGAACCTATTAATAATTTTTGTATATGCTATTTCTTTTATTTTTTTGTCACTTGGTGTGTAAGATTGACCATTTTCTTTGTGATTTTCAAAGTTTTTGAAAGCTAAATGTTTGATGCATTTTGAGGCTGCACTGTTTCTCGAGGGAAGACTTGCACAAATCAAGAAGACAACATATGATCCCTCATCTCAAGTGTCATAGTAAGAACATATCTCCTGAAAAAAACTTGTTTCTGCCTTCCCTTTCCCTCCATACTACATAACAACTGTATTTAATAAGATTTAAGTAGAGAATTATATTATGTATAATGGAATACGGGTATGTTAGTTTGGGTGCCAGTATTTTGTTGAATTTATTTTTATTTGAAATCTCGTTTGCAAGTAATTATTATTGTTATAATTTCTATGCAGGGTGTTTGAAAGATCTTTATAGTACATAAAGCAATTCAGTTGATACAAAAATCTAGATGTTGTGAAACAAGTTAGAGAGTATTATTTATGTTAATTCCTGGGATTAGTGTTTTGAAAAGGGATAAAACTTATATGTAAAATTTCTCACCTTTTAAATCTAATAGTTAATCAACTATTGTGTAGTATAGAATTCTGAAAAAGAGTTGTGTAATCCTTTATTAAGGCCTTATAGTGTACTTAGTAGAAAAATATTGGGTGAGTTTGAGGTATGAAATCCTTTAATTGAGAAATGCCCATCTAATTGTGATTCAAATTCATACTTTTAAAATATTTCATCTTAAGTATATCTAAATACTATTGCCATTAAAGCTCTATGAGATTGGAAATATTTACCCTGAAACTATAGAAGAGGCCAAAGCTATGGTTCCATCCCTTAAGGTAAGCCTAAAGTTACCTATTCTTTAATATCATCAGAATGTTTATTATTTCTGAATGTTGAATCCTATTAAACCATGAAATTTGATTAAGATAACTACGTTATTGCATTTTTATTGGTTGTAACTTTGTTTTTCAATTTTCATAGTCACTTCATTTCTTTTGTCTTTGTATCTTTAAAGGCATGAAGTTGAGAGCTCAATCAATGCATCATTACAAAAATACATAGGCATAAATACAAAGAGTTGATAAGTCACCCAACCTTCAACTCTGGCTACAAAATGCAATGCACCTCACTTTTTGCATTGCAATCACACTAGGCCTTCAATATTGTAGAAAATGACCACTGGTCTGTAATACAATTTCTTTTTGCCTTTTCAATTTTCTCTTATTCCGGATTTTAGTTTTCCATTGGTTTGTATTACTTTTCTTTTCCCATTTTCTGATGTCCATACTTAATTTTTGAAGAAAGAAAAGTTTTGAAGGACTAAATGGTTTTGTTATATCATATCTCTTCATATTTCTTTGAGCTATAGGGTCAACATAGATATGTGATGCATAAAGTTATAATAGTACTTCATTTTTGTTTCGTATATGCTATTTCAAGAATAATGTATGGGTTTTCTACTACTTTTTTTTGGACATGCTATTTTAATAGCTTTCTACTTGCTAAATATAGTTTACAATAACTAGAAGATGTGAATAAGTCATATAGTTTGTTGGAGTTGCCTTCTAAACTAAGCATATGGAGAAGTGCATGAGGTAAATGACTGAGTTTTCTAGATTTTATTGTCTAATGGCATGAGAGATAAGTATGCTAAGAACTTGTTGTTATCAAAGGTTGTTCTGCATATTAAATAATCTTTTCCCACAGAATGTGAGAGGCACCCATTGCCATGTTCTTTCCATTTTAGTCATAGGCAGGCAATTGAGTGAATGATTCAGGGTATTTTTGAGGTTTAATTCAAAGTTTCTGTTTGAGACAGTTGCTTGCAGAAAATATTCGCTCGATTCCCCCATATTTGAGTTATATTACTATATTTATTGTATTTTTCTGCCAATGTCAATGACTTGTGGAGAATGGTGATAAAGTCAATTAGTTGATTAGTTTTTTTATTTAAGTTCGTTAATGGGATTTGTTTTGTTGTTATAGGATTTCCAAAACTTCTTCGTGACCAACAACCTTATAAAGAATAAGTCCGAGCATATTTCATCTTTGGAAACATGGTTATGTCCTGGGGGAATGAATCAATCCATCTTGACAAGGAATGTCCCAACCTTTCTAAATTTAGATCGAGCTCCACTACAAAGCTACACCTAAAAATCCATGACGAAAAACATAAACATATGCCCCCTACTAGTGTCATGAATAGGCGTATAGGATTATCAAATGTTATGTACAAACTATACCCTTGTAGGTTTGATTTTAATGCCTTAGCTTTGGTGCCAAATATATTTTCTTTAGTTGTGTTTCTATTGGTTTTCTATCATGTGGTGCTAGTCAATCTTAGCTAGGGTTGTGTTTATACAATGGAATCTTCTTGATGATGATACTTTATATTATACATCGACATTAGTGTCGTATATTACCAATCCAATATTCTTTGTCAATGGATAATGCATAACATTGAACTTGTAATGAACCTGGATTTTACACCACATAGTAGCCATATGAGAGGTAAGGGAGGACAATAATACAATATTTGCCTTAGCCCTTACAAATAATCTAAAATGAGCACTTGTCATCCAACATAAGTGGGATGCTCCATGTTTATGTTATGCACAATAATGGCTCCAAGGTGATGTAGCTACCAAGGCAAGTATACATCCCTTCATCATAAGCCTCCATGGAATCCATTGACCCTCGTAAGCAATGTAATAAATTGGGTTAGTTTCCTTTGAAAAAATAATATATAGCCCTAGGTGTCCTTGAGCCATCTCCAAACCTTCAAATTAAACTCCAACCTATCACATGCCAACTAATCTTTTGATGACCTCCTCCAAGCCACACAATGATCCTCATCCCATGGGCACTCTCTAAGAAAGTGGATCTCCATAGGGCCCCAGTGAAGGGCATGCACCAAATTTCCAAGAGAAATTTGATGTCTAAGAGAAACTCTTAAGCCAAAAACCATTTTGAGTTCAAGAATACACTAAGAAAGTTTTCTAAACTGTGCAATTCCACCAAGGACTATCTCTCATGTATTGATCCTTCTTGGATTATCCAGGTACTAAAAACAAATCATGTACCTCAATTCTCATTTTGATAAATTGAATGTTTCTGATAAGACAAACATCTATTATGATGCATATTGGTCTGCAATAGCTAGGGCTTTTATTTCCTACAAGTTATATCAATTTTATTCTAAGTCCATTACACAATGAAATCCTTTTGAGGAAGCCAACAATTTTGTTTTCTGAAATATAAGAGTGATTGTCACGGTTGCCAATGATGCTCCCCCATCCTTACTCTTTAGTGATACATGTGAAATTTCAGTGATGAATTTTTTTTATTAGAAACACAAAGTGACTTTGGAGAAATAATAATTTGATATTTTTATTATTTTATAATACCAAAGTAAGTACTTAGTTACCTCTACTATCCTGGTAAAAAGATATAGAGGGTAGCAGTTTTTTCTGAGGGGTTATGCTAGCCTAAACACCTTTATGATTGACACATGCAAACTGGTTCTAATTTAGGGGAAAAGTACCTTTTGGTCTCAAATCCCAACTTATCTAGACCACCACCTCAGCGAAGACCATGTCCACTTGTACTTAGTACAACAACAAAGTCTACAAACCTCCCAAAAACTCAAGGCAGTACACCAACAAAGTCTACAAACCTCTCAAAAACTCATTCTCCTCTATACTCTACTCCTTTATAGCAATTTTCTGGGAAGAGGAAATTGATGATTTTTACGATGAAGACAAAGATGAATATTCAATAGCAGAATGTGTCTCGGGGCACCAGTTCAATAATATCACGAATCTTGTATTAGATTTTCCAACTTTTAAATCAGGTAGTCTAAAGATGATTTTCTTGTTCCTTGTCACGTTTTGTTTCATATTAGTCAGTATAGCTTGTAGAATAAGTCAAGTAATGTCACGATATGTAGTAATTATTTTTTTTAAATGAGATGTAGACTACCAGTATTCATTTTACAAACAAGTCATGGAATGGATTGAAGGAATTTAACAGGTAGGTTGATAATAACATTGAAAATTGAGAATGTTTAAGGAGACATATCTTCTTGATTGTGCAAGTTTATCAAGTGATGATCTTCGGGAAACATGTTATGAAGTACTATTAGCATTTGTTGGGGATGTTGGGTAAGGGATTCTTTTGGAAGTTTTTAATCCCTTATCTTGTTGTCCAACCATGTATGATGTAATCAATCCTACTTGCTAGCATTTAATTTTAACCCAAGCAGTGGTCTTAAACTTCCAAACAAGGAAAATAAAAAAGAGAAAAAATAAAATTTTATGAGGAAGGTTACCAGTAGCAAGGGTGGGAAGCATATGCCTCAGCCTCAACGAGAAACATGCCTAACCAGATTACTCAATACCATATGTGTACAAATGCATACAAGTGACATGATATCTTACCATTCCTTCTCTAGAAAATCTTGAATATGTCCCCTCTTTGCCAAAGTCATTGCACAATATGCATCAATAAATTCCTGATTAATGGAGATGTTTAGCTTGTCTCTATGTTGACTTTTCAACTTGCTAAGAAAGATTAAACACTTGCATTATCACCTTGGATTGTTTGCGATAGGACAAAAATATCTTAACCACGGCAGGAAGTTGTGGTCTTTAAAAAGAGTGCATCCAAAGTTCAAGTGAACTAGAAACAAAGGCTACCCTGTATGTGCAAAAAATATATTCAATGGTCATAATTCAATTTTTGGCATGCCAAATTTCTATTGCAATGCTTCCTTAGTACCTATCAATTTATTGGGTGCACTTTGTTGAGTGTTTTTACTGATACTCCTTATAATGCAAAATAGAAGTAATTGGCATGCATTTATGCTCTATATGTTATAAATTTGAATTCAAATTTTATTAGATGAGATACTATAAGTAAGAGTGTTTCACATGAACTTGGCTATTTTGAATTTCCAAGGGCTTCAATAAGATTCTCATCTCAATTTTCTTAGAAAGCATTTTGTTACATGGTTTATTGCATTTTCAACTGTAGCTGAACTTTTAAGTGAAACTTTATTATTTTCTTTTGTCATCATCTATGAGATGAAGTAATACCATTTACTCCAAATCAAAAGATTTATGTTTATCTAGTAGATTTTGCCTATGTGAACATGATTTCCTGTTTGAAAGCAATGTGCTTGTTTACTAACATATTTCAAAAACAATGGATATGGGAACAAGAGAGGGTTTACTTTCTGCTGCAATAGGTAGAGTGTCCAACATAATGAATATTCTTTTGGTCCCTTTAGATATTTTGTGCAGGATATCACCAACTGAGTTCTCTGATAAAAGGTCATACTGTGGAACAAGAGACATGTGGTATACAAGTTTAGAGTAGTTTCACCTCGTGGATTATTTTTACTCAGGGTTGTTATTGTGGTACAATGTTAAACTCTTGCTTGTCTTTTTAATTGTTTTAGATAAAAGTTTTTGAAGTTGCATTTGGAATTAATGCTTTCGAAGGTATGGAAGTTGAACTTAGATCTCTCTTAGTGAATATTGAAGAATTTGAGGTACATTCTTATGAGAGTTAACTCTCCCTTATGTTTTTCAAAGGAGGTCAATAATTAAAGAATCAAATGAGAATCATCCTAAATTTTAAACCAACATTTGGTAGTACAAATTTCACAATCCAATAGTGTTTAAATTACTCTGGAACCATAAAGAGGATTATTTTTCAGTCATGATCTTAGGGTCTTCCTTCTTCAACATTTTCATCTTAGTGGACTGAAGCATTAAGGGATTTGAGAAAAGTTGTTGTTGAGCTTGTTCGAATACCTACAAGAGTTGATATTTCAGGTGAAATCTACCACTGGGCATATGGTAACTTATCATCTGAATGTTAAGCTATATGAGAAATGGTTTTGTAGTGTGTTTGATATTATCGATGAAGGGAAGTTACTTGAGGTTCGTTGCTAATATTTAGTTGTGGACTCTTTTTTGGATGATATGTGCTATACATGGGTACCGTTTTGGCAAGTATAATTAGATTCACTCTAAATCTGTGTGTTTCATTTGTGGTTATCCCAATTTTAGGGCAAGACTAAAAGAGAAACTTTTTTTGTACATTAAGTACCATCATATGTGCAACAAAATAATAGACTCTGATCCTTTAGTTTCTTGAAAACTGGTATTAGAGGAGCTCATGTAATAACGTTTCCTGCCTTTTGTAGCTTTTATATATAAAGAAAACATTTTTGGAACTTATAGCATGTCTATTAGCATCTCATGTCAATTAGCCTCTTAAAGGCTCTTGTGATATGTAAAAGTTATATACTTGATCCAAGCCACTTCACACATTCAAACATGCCTATTCTCAAGGATTAGAGACGTTGGAATTTTTTAGATTCTCTAGGTAGCAATCAAGTGCTTGTATGAGTCTGTCCTGGATTGTCTCCATGTAGCACACAGATTTTATCAAGAGAACTAGTAGGTTCAAGTAAGGGTGTCCACTATCTCCCACCTTGATTGGGATTTACATCAATGAGGTAGAATTTTTCCTTAATGGTCATAAATATGACAACAATGGGTGCAAGTTTTCATTCCTATTCTTCTTTTCGATGATGATGTCATCCTTTTCGCTTCTTTCCTCAAGGGTCTACAACAATGGGTGCAATTTTTCATTCCTATTCTTCTTTTCGTTGATGATGTGATCCTTTTCGCTTCTTTTTTTAATGACCTTCATAGTTGATGGTCAACTTGGGTAAAACTGAGCTGTTATGATCTTAAACAGGTAGGAAGGGTCTTCTTCTATTATCATTTCTTCCTTAGAGTGAAGTAGATTGAGATCACTAGCTCATATTACATACTTCAACGTTTAGTTCTTAGGCTCTTATTTTAGTTTAATACATGTAAAACCTTGGTTCAACAAGGGCTACATTTATTTTTCCCTGCTTAGGAGATAATGCTTCTAACATAATTTCTAAGAGATGTCAACGAAGATGGTAATAGTATTAATTTAATTTCAAACCTACCTAATTAGCAAATAAAAAAACTAAAATCTCTATTGAAATTGCAATTTGATTTTTACTAGGAATTGAAACACATCACGTCGAAGAAAGTAGAAACACATGCACATATATAAAACACATTTCAAATCATTGTTTATTATCAAATTTATTTGAAATTTTGCTTGCTACTTAAATGAACAATCTGAAACTATTTTTCTTTACACCAAGACAAAAAAATACCCAACAAAATAAGCAATGGAATGAAACAAGTTAAAGACACAATTACACAAGAGATAATAATTTTCTAGGGAACCCAACTGGGAAAACCCTCTCCTTGCTGTGGTATTCTATTGATAGAGTATACATATAAAATAAAAAGCAAACTTTCTATTGAGAACAGAGTTGTTGTCCTGCTAACATAGTCTAGACTTGCCCTGAACGCTACTTGATCACAACTCCTATCCTTTGCCCTAAATCCTTGCACACTAGACTTTCTTCTTGGCTCCTAAACTCCTGCACACAGGGCCTCCTATTTTGTAGCACAAATATCTTAATCTCTACACACCTGGTACTTAATAATGTGCACACCACAAGAAAGAAGCTCACACAATTCTTGTGCACTTTCTCACAAACCTATGAACTATTGTCTTTTCTCACAACCTTGTGCACAAAACAATTATTGAATTTGATGCCTTCTTCCTCCTTTTATTCTATTTGATCATGCTATAACTGGCAAGTTTATTTTTACAACTAGATCTTGTGATTGGTTTTTTAACTGAGTCAAACTAACTCTTCTAACTTGTCTTGCCACAATTAGACATTGAGGCTCTCACTCGCTTTTTTTCCAAATATAATCTTGCACTTGGAGAGCCACATAATTGAGCCTCCAACTAGCACATGAACAAACTAACTGACCCTTTTCCATGAACTTGTACTTGACAAAATAAGAGCACATTGATGTCTTTCTTGACTAAGGCACAAGTCAAGAAGATCTTCACTCGCTATTATTTTCAACATTTATTATTGTTGAAAATAGGAAATACATGGAAATATTTAAACAAAACCCTTCACATACTACTTCCCACTCTAAAAAATTTAATGAATTTCACTCACTACTCCCCACTCTGAGAAATTTGATGAAATAAAACCTATATGATTTTTGTCTCCTTTATATACTAGATGGAACAATGAATTTGGACACATGTGCAGCATTTCTTTAACTAAAATATACCTAAACCCTAGATCTATTCCTGGTCATGAGATTAATAGCTTCAACATGCATGAAAGATTGTGTGAAATATGAAATGTGAAATGTGAAATGTGGAGTTATATCACATTCTGTGAAATGTTTGGCTTGTCTATTGAGACTCCCCCTTCCATATATTTATATTCATAGTAGAAATATTACCTCCTTAGTTTTTAATATGGTCCTAACATCAGGAAAGAGTGACAATCCCTTAATGTAGTCTTCTATTAATTTACTCGTTATGCTTTTGATACATGCAAATACAACCATCTCAAATAACCCATTAAAGATGATTCTCCAAAATATACTCTCTATCAATTAATAGAGTATCTCAAATATCATTGCACTATCACTTTTGAAAGAAATTATTAGGCGACAATTGTTGGTTCTAGATCTATATGATTTAGTCACTAGAGTGGCGCACTTGATGGAAACTAGTCAGGCTCGTATGGTTCGCCAGCAATGTTGTCAAGTTCTTTTACAATTTCTTCTTGAATACCATCTTGGTGCAAAGAAATTTCAAAAACCCTTGGATTTCTTAGTCATTCACCATTTTATGCTATTGATTCACCATTTCATAATGATTCTCCATGATTTTACAAGATAATATAATCTAGTGAGAGATTCGCCAAAAACATTATATATACATATTATATTATTAATAAAATTGCCTTCCATTTTTCCTATGTATCATGCAGATTCACCCATTCATTATAGATATATATTTAGGGCAGTTCTTAAAATTTTCCCTGATGAAACTCCTAACCTAAAAAACATTACTAGGCACTAACCATTTCATGATGGCCTCCATTCCATTTTTCATATGTATCATGCAGATTCACCCATTCATTATAGATATATATTTAGGGCGGTTCTTAAAATTTTCCCTCATGAAACTCCTGACCTAAAAATCATTACTAGGCACTAACCATTTCATGATAGCCTCCATCATGGAAGGATCTATCTTCATTTCTCCTCCACCGATCACATAACCCAAATACACCAAGGACTGTTGTGCAAAATAGCACTTATTGAGATTTTCTAGTAGTTGGTGCTTCTCCAATGTTTCTAGTTCCTACATCAAATGTGAAATATGCTCCTCCCAAGTAGCACTATATACTAGTATATCATCCAAATAGATAATAACAAATGAATTTATAAAAGGGCACAGTACATCATTCATTAATCTCATAAATGTAGTTGGTGCATTACATTGGCCAAATTTCATAACTAACCACTCATACAAACCTTTCCTAGTTTTGAAGGTGGTCTTCCATGTATCTTCTTCTTTGACTTGAACCTGGTGATATCCAGACTTCAAGTCGAGCTCGGTGAAGTATTTTCTTGCAGCAACTGACCTAGAAAATCATCTATCATGTGTAGGGGGTATCTATTCTTGAGCGTGATTTATTCAATGCCCTGTAATCTATACACATCTGCCAAGTCCCATCATTGTTTGGCACAATGATGGTGGGTGACCCACGTGATTATGTACTCGGTCAAATGACACCCCATTACAACATTTGTTGCAACCGTTTCTTCACCTCACTTTCTTCTATAACAAACAACTTATACAACACAATAGTTGGCAATGGGGAGTCTGGCAATAGTTGGATCTCATGTTCCACATCTCTCTTATGTGATAACCCTTCGGGCTCTCAAAACACATCTATGTATGCTTGTGGCAACTCCTCCAATTATTGTTTTTGTTTCTTAGTACACCCCTCCATGGATGCCTTGCTTCTTATTGACTCCTCTTCAAATTGATTTTCTCTTAAAACTAATAAAACATACTTCTTGTTGGAACTGATCAATTTCTTGGCTTGGTTGGTACTTACCAGTGAAAATTTTTACTTGCCTTTGTGGGCATTGATGATGAATTATTTTACATCCTTGATGAGATGGTACTGATTGACTCTTCTCATGACTATTGCATCTCACTTGTACATGTATGGATTCCCAAACAAAACTCCACACATCAAGGGGAACCACATATAGATATACTTCATCAAAAAAATCAACACTAATAGCAAAACTAATTCTACATTTTTTTTACCTTCAACTCTCCATCCTTATTTACCGATTCTACTGGATATGGGTTTGGATAATCACGAACTTCCAGCCCCAAATTCTTGACTAGCTCTGATGCAATGATATTTTCCTTTGATCCTCAGTCAAACAAAGCATCAATCTTTATCCTCTTAACTTGTACCTTTATATGGAAGAGTTTGGTCATTTCATTCTCTTCTTGTTTTTAAAGGCTACTTAGATTCACATCCCTTTTCACTGACATACATACAATATCCTCATGTACATCTGAGCTGATTTCAACGTCAGGTTTAGCTCTAGATGCAACTTCCAACACTTCTCCTATGTATGGCATCAATGTTGTAGTGGTTGCTAAGACCTTTGCAATGGTGTGTGTGGTTCTCATATTTTTACCTTTTCCCCCTTTTTACTTCTTCTTCCCCTCCCTAGAAGATTCTTGTTGCTCCTTCTACTCTGATCCACTTGATTGTGTTCTTTTCAGGCCTATGTTCTCTAGTTATTGTACTTGTACACAAGCCTCATCCAATGATTTTGGCTTGAACAACATCACTTTGTAACAAAGATGGTGGTGTAGACCACCCAAATACTTGAGTACATCTAGGTTCTTTGGAGAGATACCCAACATTATAGCCATCTTCCTAAATTCCGTGGTGTACCCTTGCACACTTTGGCCCGACTTTTTTCTGAAGTAATAACACTGGATGCACTAGTTCTCCATGTGCCCAATGGGATAAAACTTTGACTTAATGAGGGTTTTGGAATCTTCCCACTTATTCATTGGAGGTTCTCCCTCCAACCTTGGGGTTTCCATGTGGCTCTCCCACCAAGTATGCATTTTCTTCCAATTTTAGACGTGAAAATTATAATTTTTGTCCTTCCTCAATATGATGGACACTCAAATAAACTTCCATTTGTTGCAACCAATGGTTCAGATTTAGAGTGCCAATCCCATCATTGTATGGCTTGATATCAACTTTTTATTCCATTTTAAATAGGGAATGATTCACGTCACTTGAACTAGGTTGATCTTTTCCGGATTCTTTCTTCAATTGATTTTCTATTTCTCCCTGATCTTCTTATCCCTGTTCAGATTTATCCTCTACATTCGAATCCCCATATTCTCCAAATATCCCTAGCTTGTTATTCAAGGCCACCATGAGGAGGCTTACAATGTGTTTTATATCCATGATTTTTTGTTCCAGCCATGTAAACCTCACCTTTGCAGGATCATAAGGTTCGTTTACAAATTCGTCGGTTATGATTAGGGTTTTATGATTTTCGGCCCCGCCGATCTAGATCCCTGCAATCTCCACAAAATACCTAAAGAAACTTACTTTGATACCAAATGATTTGTAAACTACTATGGATAGTCTACTAGAAAGATCGTCACAACATATCTAATAATAAAATATTAAAATGCAAAATTTCTACACTATTAAAGTTTTATTAAACTTCTAGATCTATAAATTTAACTGTAACTAGTGCATGCATGTGAATGGAAATTATGTAGAAAAGTAGAGAATGGCAAAATAAGCTCTCACTCTCTTATGCACACACACACATAAGACATAATATGTGATATGGGAAACCTTTTTGGGAGAAAACCCAGCGAAAAGGTGAGGTTGCTTCGCTCTCTTTCTCTATTTGGAAATATGGTTGCAAGTACAAAGAAGTAATGCTTGTGGCCCATGGGCTACTATAGTGCACATATACTCTCTGTGTTCTCCACCACCTATCTCTCTTGGCTATATTTTCTCAACTATAGAATAAAATTCTGTCAAAAGTATGGAATGCCTCTTCCTCCTAGTGGATTGGTTATAACACAACTCGATAGCCTACTAGTTGTTAAGTTTGACTACATCAACTCTTAACTAGAATTATGATATAGACTCTTCTAGAGTATTTTACATAAAATTCACGTGGCTAGCCCCTTTTCCATGGATAATTGGGGTTGGCAAACATCCTCCCCAACTGTAGGTTTGAAAACAGGAAGGTCAACTTCTTAGTGGAATAACCTTTGCATATGGACTCCAATTAACACACTTCTTATGCCGTTGGAAATATATTTGTGTGTAGAATAGCATAAAAAGATGCATTTTAAAATCAAGAAAGTTTTACTTGAAAAAAATGTTGTTTCATTCCTCAAAATGATCTCGGAAAGTTTTAGGCCATGTTTTGCCAAACTGGGTCCCACCGGTACAAACAGTCCCATGGGTTGATTCCTCCACTTTTTCCACTCTAAATTCATCGAGATGGATGAAATATAATATAATGATCCAATCTAGATCACACCTCCACATTTTGGGAGGCTTTTGGTCCCTAAAATATTTTACTAAATGAGGTGAGGAATTTTTTTCTCCACCTTCTCTCTCGTGTACCATTTAGCTTTTCCTGGAAGTTGTCCCTTCAACCCAATCTTCCAAAGGTCATGCTACCCATGTCTTGTAGTTCTAGACCTCTTCTACAAAACTATGTATTTTTTCAACTCTACCTGAGCATCTGGTGTCAATTCCTCCACAGAAGGTAAGACCTTCATCTTCCTAATCTAGCATGGAAGGCTCATAGAGTTTCAAAATCTCCATTCATGACTGAGTAAATGTGCATGTACGATGATAAAATAATTTGATAGGCATAGTCACCAACATTTTCAAGTATCTCAAAGGGATCATACCTCAAAGACTTAATTTTCTTACCATGCCCCTGCAACCTCTCCTTGTTCAACTGTAGCCATAATTTGTCTCCCACCTTAAATGATTTCTTTGTTCTTTGTTGATAATCCCTAGCCTTATACTTCTCTTGTGACTTATGTGGTGTTTCTTATACTTGTAGATGGATCTTCCTGATCTTCACTATAAAATTTTCAGCCTGCAAATTGATGAGCCTCATCATTGGGTAACTATATGGACCTTAAGTCACCTCCTAGCTTAGTCAAATCAACTCTTCTCACAATTTATTACATGTTTTGATTATATTTTGTTTAATGAGATGAGTTAAAGTGAGATATTATGCCTAGTGGACTAATATGCATTGAATGCAGGTTTGAAAGAGAAAATCGAGGAATTTTGGCAAGATTAAGGTTTGAAACTCGAATGGGACAAGGGAGAGAGATTGTAGGAGGTAAATCCTCCTCATTTGAACATTCCTCCATTAATCACACCAACTCAGAGTACAAGCAGCCAAGTCATGAAGATCAGAAGGTAGCCGAGCAAGTGATAGTCAAAGACTTAGTTCATCTCGAGTTTGGGAGCTGAGCCTCTCTAGATTTAAGGAAGTCATTCGGGAATTTAGTTGTATAAATAAAGAGGCCTAGAGCCTCATTAGGATTCAAAATTTTGTTGTAAAAACACTAGTTATTTTCGAGCTCTGGACTTGTGGAAGACATCACTATGTAATTTTCTATTTTGATAACGAGAATGAGCTTTTTCATGATCCAGTACTAAGTTAAATCAAAGGGATGAAGCTCTTAGGTTAGGGCCCAACCCTAGTAGAAAAGGCCCCTCTTCTTGTATCTGTATGCTCGGATTAGTTTCATAGATTCATGATTAAATTGTCCTTTCATTGGAGGAAGTGTAGATTTGATTAGTTTTTTATTAGTATGCTTCCATTCGTGCTTTACTTCAGTGGCAGGTTAGAAGGGGAAAACATCACAAAGTTGTCATTAGGTGTCTTGGCCTCACCTCTTCCTTCAGGGATCATGACTTGAGGAAAGGACCCCTATGCAACCCCAAAAAGACAGATTTCCATTCTCTCATAGAATTTAGAGTTTATTGTACTTGAACCAGCATTTGAATAGTTTGCAAGTGTAGGATTTGATTACCATCTCTTCCATCTTCAGTCTTACGATAGATCTCATCAATGATTCCATTTTATTCTGCAATTTTTCCCATGCATGAAGTAGACAGCTAGCTCATTAAACTCTTTTTTTCTAGCTTATTAGAATTCTTCTTGTTTACATGATTTCTTGGAAAATTTCAATGTTTGATGTAGAGCAGGTGTTTCATAAGTAGAGAGAGATCCCATAGAAATAAACCACCTTCCAACTTCATCCATCCATAATCATTCCTTGCTTTCACCAAGACCTTCACTAATTTCATCATTTTGCATAGAAATTCCTCCAACCATGTTGAGCAAATCCAACCATCCCATAACCTTGGTTTTGAGTTCTGAGTGACCTTAGGCATTTTCTCACTCCATACCACCTACAAACCACCTTCCCTAAGTCTTCCATCACCTCTAGCACCCATCATTTTGCTCTCAACTGTATCTTGTAGAAATACAGGGAATCCTGTAGGTTTTTAGGACATCCTGTAGGTTATCCTGTAGTGGCCTGTTTTGAGGCCGAATTGAGGGAAAACCTCTAGGAAGCCATAAAATGGTACTTGAGAGTCTCCCAAAACTCCCAACCATCCACAAGCATCCCTAAGTGTTATAGAAATTTTTGGGCACTGCAACCCCAATCAAACATGTCCATAAACCAAGGGCTCCTAAGTCCCTAAAAGTGTTGTTCCATCCCCTAAAGGAACAACGTCAGCTGATTACATCATATCCCATAAGTTCTCCATGAAAAACTCCTCAGAACTGGTCAAAATTGGACCACCTCACCTGCTCCATGGTCAAAGTGCGATGCATCCCACCTAAATGCACACGAGGGGTGCGATGCATACTAAAAATCCCTTCTATGGGGTGCGATGGGCGAGAGTGGACAAATGGAAGAGACAGTTTGCGAGGTGGATGATCATGGAATCTTCCAGAAACTTCTCCTGTGACACTTACCTCTCTGAATTCGCCCAGGGATGAGTAAGAGATCATTAATCTCCAAGTGGAATCAAGAACTATCAAAGAGAGGACACTAATCAAATCCCAGAAGCTGACTCACCCCCCTGCAATCATCTATATATGGATCCCTCATCCCATAGATCCAGAGGCTGGAATTTTGTATCTTGTAAGGAAGTGTTGTTGGTTTCTTATTGGAATATCATAGTGTTGGGTGACCTAAGCTTTTCATGAGGTGAAAGAAGGGCTTTCATGCTGGAGGATGACGCTGGGTCAGAACAATTGGTTGTAATATTATTAATAAAGCTATTCAAGTTTTCCTCCACATTCTTGTATGTTTGATGATATATGAATTTGTGTGGTCAATATAGATCTGGTCCTATATCGTTTATGATTGTAGATCTCTATTCTTCGATAGTATTATGCTACTTTTATTCCATAGGTGTTTCTTGAAGCTATGTAGACGAAGGGGAAGCGGCAAGGATCTATCAGAAGGGAGAGGAACCAAGCAAGGAACCAAGCCCAGGATTGAGGTTGGTGTCCTTCATTCCACTCTCATCTACTTCTCATAAAGGAAAATGAAAGTAGTTTTAGTTTGTTTGTTTCTAAGATAGCTACCAGTCTTAGTGGGACTAGCAACTCCAAGTGGACACTAGATTTCCTGATAACAAAATGGCGACTCCATTGGGGAGCGAATAGATTGTTTGTTTGTCTATATTTGTTTGTTTTATAAACTTACAGATGGAGCCTGAAGTCAAGCCAGCTAGCCTTCGAACTACATTTGCTATGCAAGTGCAAAGTAGATCAATGTTGCTTCAGTCTATCTCCGGGTTTTGTTTATAAACTCAACGATTTATTTGCAAACTTTCTAATTTCCCTAAGTGGTGGCTCTAGTAACCTCATTAGATTAGCCCCTATGATTTCTATTTACTATACATCATTTGCTCGGCCTAAATCCCTGAACTGAGTTGCAAATTGTGACCAAGAGCCAAGTAATGTCTCGTCCTGTACCATCGCACCCTCTCTTCAAGGTAATCTAGATGCATCGCACTTCCCGTGTGCAGTGGGTGGGATGCATCCCTGTTTTCCTGTGTTACAGGTGCGATGATCAGAAAAGGATAATTTTGCCTCTAAGTCTTGGTTTTTCTTCACTCTTTTCAGCTCTATTCTAGAATTTTGTTGTTTGTGATCAGTATACCACTGTGGAAAACCCCTTCCTTTCCATCATTCCGCCTCCATTGTGCAAAGAACTGTGAATGTTTTATGTATTTTCCGCCATTTTCAGTTCTCTTTTACAAAGTAGTAGCATAGTCGAACTGTCGTCTTTTCATTTGAAAGTGTCGCAAGTGTCGTTTTCAATCAAAGAAAGGAATTCTCTTGTTCTTGATAGTTGATTATACAGTTACTCTTGTATTTGATTTGAATTAGTAGTTTTTCAAGTGTCGAAAGCAGTTTTCAATTCGAAATAGTAAAGTGTCGTCATTATCTTGCTTTCATTTTTGAAGAGAAATCTGTTAGAACTGTCACTTAGAAAAGATAATTCAGATTTGTACTTAGCATTCTTCTTGTCATTCACACATTAAGAAAGCTGAAAAAAATACATGCATGTGCATTTGCATTTAGACTGCTTGTTGGTTTGATTTAGGACAGTGCATCTAGTGTGTGCTCTCTGCTCTATGTTGAAAGAATACAGTCTCTCTTTCTTTAGTAGCTAGGATTTTCATTGCAAAAAGAAGATTAAACGATTGTTTATCATCTTAGATTGCATTTTAGGAATTGTACATCTACATCACGTGGTCAAACCTGAAAGGCAAATTTATTAATAAAGATCAACTGTAAAATAAATTTAATGAACCTAAAAACGCTTTGGAACCTAACGCACAACATCTAGAAGTCTAGGCTAGAGACGTATTCCGGCGTCGTAAAGCCTGGTAACTGTCGCTTTCACTGTTGGTTGGGTGATTCCTCCTCTTTTAGACGACAAGTGCCAGTATGGACTTGTGCTCCCATGTACTATCGAGTATATATTGGGAGACCACAATAGGCTATATCCTTTATCCATAGGAAGCCGTGTCTGCCACCCTATCAATCGCAATGCACTGAACACAGCATTCGGGAAAATTGACTGCCGTACTGTAAAAAGTATTCTGCAGTTTTGCGATTGGTTTGGTAATCCATCTATCTATATTTCCATAGTAGTCTCTTTCGTTCCTTTTCAGACTCCTTAAAGGAAAAGGTCCATCTAAGCACTTGTCACTTCAGGCTCATTAAAAATCGAAGGCGACTAGAGTCATCTTTTGTTTTTTCTCGACTCTTAAAAATTGAAAAAACAAATTGTGTCAAAGCGTCTAAAATTTATTTTAATCGGAATAATATCACCATTCCCACATTGGTCTTAGGTTGAGAAAAATGGAGTCCACCAACCAAGGAGTTCCCCTTAGAGGAAATCCTAGTCCTTTCTCCTCTTGGGGAGATGTTGGTGCACCTCATATGGCCACATTGTCACTTCCAGGATTGACAATTGGTTTGCACATATGGCTCTTCTCGACCTCCGTCATTCAGAACACCGTGATTCCTGAACAATCAAGTCACAAACTAGATGATACTAAAGTTACCCCCAACCTTCTACTTCATCCGATTCTCCCTCTCCTCCTTCCTCTTCGCTTGATAAGGCCGGTAAGGCCCAAAACCAAGTAACTAAGAAGAAGAAGGAGAAGAAGAAGGAGCCAAAGGCGAAAAGGGGCAACCATGCATCGTCTAGCGAAAATCCACACACTGCATCGTCTAGGCCTAAATCGCCATGTGTCATTTGCCAAGGAGACCACTACCACCGAGATTGTCCCTGCATCCCTCAGATCTTAAGGGACTGGTCTCCTCGTTTCCACAACCCGGTGTCATCGACCTCTGAAGATCATGTTGAAAGTACACCATCAACTAATGAAAACGAAGCACCTGGACAAAAAGGAAAATGTAAATTCCCTTGCAGACTGTGTGAAGGCGATCATGCCCTCCATCGTTGTCCCTTCCTGGACGAAGCTAAAAGAGTTTTGGATGACCGTCCGGTTTCACCGTTACGGCTTCCTCCTGGATATAAGAAACTCTTGCCAAGTCCATCACTGGTTGAAAATCCGACCGACACGCCATTGTGGTCGGTCGAAGCATCTGTCATTGAAGATAAACCCGCTGAATCCATACCAAACGAAAGTCAAAAGGTTGAGGTGGTAGTTGACCCGGTCTTGCCTTTGGAAGGTCCATCTTCAGATGACAAAGTCACCAAAGAGAATTAGAACGACACAGTTCAAATTCTTTTCATAAACACCGACTCTGATGAACATGGGGGTAGTCTACTCGTTCCTTTACCGTAGGAAGGAAGTTCATCAGAGTCATATCCGGTCGTCTATTCGGTCCCACCTCCAAGCAACCTAGTTGTTTCCTTCGATTGGAACCTACTAGGCAGACCCTGTTTACCGGCTAGTGTACCATTCTGAATCATTGCACAAATATACAGAATGGTCATGGCAGGTACAATCATAGATGAAGGTGCTTCTGTGAGTATCCTTTCCTCAACTGCTTGGAAAGCACTTGGTTTGCCATCGCTTTTGCCTGAGATGAGGAATCTGACAGGCTTTGACAAAGGAACCAGTCGACCGTTAGGGATCCTTCCCAATGTGCCTATAACATTGAGAAGGAAAACCATTCACATGAACGTAATGGTAGTCCAAGGACCTTTGGATTATAATCTACTCCTTGGGCATGACTATATTTATTGCATGGGAGCCATTGTCTCCTCACTCTTTAGAGTAATGTGTTTTCCGCATGAAGGACGAGTGGTCAAGCTCATAGACCAGCTTTCGTTCCCCAGCTCACACATAGAAAATAGTCAAATACCATCCCTGAAAGGTCTTTTCACGCAAGGAATGTCTCATCAATCTCTAGTTCGTCCACCTCATGAGCGTGAGTGATTCGGGAGAACATGACTGAAACCCAGGGGGCATGCACCCTGGTCTGTTTTGGCAGAAAAACCTTGGGTATAGAGTAGGTTTTCGTGGAGGATATATGACTAGTCTAACACACCTATCCGTTTACGAAAATGGGATTAGACTGGAATAAGATTCCCTCGTCAAAGTTATGTGAGTGGAGGCGACTGCGCCACTCACCTTTGTCTATTTCGGTAGACCACGCCAAGGAAGCATTTTGTCTACGACGCAGATGGAGAGCTTTCATATGGTAACCTGGGAATTTTTTGCTATACCTGGGGGCATGTAAACCTTTTGGCATGCAAGCGAAGAGTGACCATTTATTTTCATAGTTTGTAGTTTCTCAACCCCTTAAACTCGTAGGATTGGTCATTCCTAACTTGCATAAAGAAAGGATCCGGGGCAAAGCTTTGTAAGGTGCAAGCTCCATAAAAAATGGCATCTTAGATGAGACATCCTTATTATACGACTGGCACGAGCAATTTTAACACGGAATTCAAGCTCGTTAAAAAATAAACATAAGAAATGAGCAAACGTCCCCTAGAGTTTAAGCTCATTAAAAAATGAACCAATTTCTGGTAAATAACCATTATGGATGCAATATCATTAGCTTTTGAGCCTTGGTCATGTTCTCATCATCACCTCCACTCTGTTTTAGCCGATCGTTCACCTCCATTTGATTGTTTACCCCTTTTGAGCAACAGCTGCGAAGAGTGATCCTGTTAGCCATCCTCGTGACACTGCCGTGATTTGGAAATTCCAAAACTTACCTGGAATTAGCTACTACCCGATATCATCACTCGTTCCTCAAAAACGAGTCTCCTTTAAGCTCTTTTCAACTGACTCGTAAAATATAAAAATATTGCCGAGCAATTGGCCTCTCCAGCTCGTTAAAGCGATCGGAAGTGCTATCCCTCCTCTAGATTTTAATCTTTTTGGACCTGAGGGATTATTACACAAAAAGATCAAGCGCTTGTCTTGTTCGGCTCGTTAAAATTACCGAAAATTCATCCCTTTTGTATTATTTTATACTTTTTTGGACTTAAGGGATTATATGATGAAAAAGGATCATTGGAGGTTCCTTTACGTCCCTTTTCAGACTCTCTAAAATTGAAAAGGACCGAGTTATCTTTGTCGTTAAACTCATTAAAACCTAATAGTGACAAACTTGTCCATACAAACAAGAACGAGCTTCACTGTCGCTAGGCTCGTTAAAATATAGTGACAGGTTTGCTCGAAGGGAAAATTATAGAACAAGCATATGTTATCCTCCTCAAGCTTGACAAAAATAAAGAGGTACTGGTTAGAAATGACTGGGGAAAATTGGGAAGAAAACTTGAAGAAACATTATTGGTAGTAAGTTGCTCTTGAACATGACACTTTCACTCCGCATCCGAGTCAGGTTGGGTTGTTCCGTTCACTAGTCATATCACCATTGGTCCATCACACCATCCACCTTTGGGGTTAACACTACCAATCCATCATGTCAGTGTTGCCGGTATGTTCAAGAGAAGTCACTCAGAGAATTCACCTGTGTCTCATCCGCTGCAATACATTCACGCTCCATTCTTTCATGACCGCCACCCTGAACCCTGTATCATCAGACCGTTTTCACCTCCAAAAATAATTTACTCCATTCCGTGTCGTAGATGTGGGATTCATTAAGGCCCTCCTATGGCGAGTCGCTTCTTGTTGACATCAGCTCATTATCCAAGAAGTCGACTTAGGAACAACCCTTTTAGTACTTTGAAGCTTGCATGCCTCAATGGCAAGTTTCTCACTTCTGGGGACAGGTTTACATCAATGGCCTTCGACCAAAAGATTTTGCGTGGTGTTCGACGCCAAGTTCCTTATTCACACCACGCGAATTGTACTGTAGTACCTTGAGGGTCATCATCATTATCGGTGATTCCTCTCGCGCCTGTTAATAGCTTACATCATTGGCTGGTAATCAGGCGATGTCTATCCATGTTCGACTCCAGAACATATTTCACATGGATCGACTTGTACTCCGAGTGAAGATTAAGCGAGTTTGAAGACCCCGAATCTAGTTTCATCCATCCGGGCTGTGATATATTCAGGAAAATAAAGACATCAAATGTACATTGTTGTTGCAAAGATGATCATCCGAATCAAAGGATGATGGCTCTATCAGAATCATTAGTCTCCCGCACAGACGGTTGTCTGTCCTATGTACATGAAAATGAATTTATAAAGATGAGCATGGGAATGCCTGCCTCAGCCAGATCATGAAAAATATTATGAAGATAATGTATTGTATTGTATCTTATTACAGGTCGCCTTCCAGCTCAAAAAACTTCGTATCCTCATGATAAAGCATTTCACCCGACATCAAAGATTAACGACCTCATGCTTTAGTTATAGACATTTTTGTGCACTGCAACCCCAATCAAACATGTCCATAAACCAAGGGCTCCCAAGTCCCTAAAATTGTTGTTCCATCCCCTAAAAGAACAAGGTCAGCTGATTACATCATCTCCCAGAAGTTCTCCATGAAAAACTACTCAGAACTGGTCAAAACTGGATCATCTCACCTGCTCCCTTTCGACCCGGTCTTGCCTTCGGAAGGTCCATCTTCAGATGACACAGTCATCGAAGAGAATGAGAATGAAACCGTTCAAATTATTTTCATAAACACCGACTTCGATGAACATGGGGGCAGTCTACCCGTTCCTTTACCGCAGGAAGGAAGTTTTTCAGAGTCATATCCAGTCGTCTATTCGGTCCCACCTCCAAGCAACCTAGTTGTTTCCTTCGATTGGAACCTACTAGGCAGACCCTGTTTACCAGCTAGTGTACCATTCCGAATCATTGCACAAATATGCAGAATGGTCATGGCTAGTACAATCATAAATGAAGGGGCTTCTGTGAGTATCCTTTCCTCAACTGCTTGGAAAGCGCTTGGTTCACCATCGCTTCTGCCTAAGATGAGAAATGTGACAGCCTTTGACAAAGGAACCAGTGGACTGTTAGGGATCCTTCCCAATGTGCCAATAACATTAAGAAGGAAAACCGTTCACATGAACGTAATGGTACTCCAAGGACCTCTGGATTATAATCTACTCCTTGGGCGTGACTATATTTATTACATGGGAACCATTGTCTCCTAGCTCTTTAGAGTAATGTGTTTTCCGCATGAAGGACGAGTGGTCAAGCTCGTAGACCAGCTTTCTTTCCCCGGCTCACACATAGCAAATAGTCAAATAACATCCCAGAATGGTCTTTTCACGCAAGGAATGTCTCATCAATCTCCAGTCCATCCACCTGATGAGCGCGAGTGATTCGGGAGGACATGACTGAAACCCAGGGGGCATGCACCCTGGTCTGTTTCAGCAGAAAAACCTTGGGTATAGAGTAGGTTTCCGTGGAGGATATATGACTAGTTTGACACACCTGTCCGTTTAGGAAAATGGGATTAGACTAGAATAAGATTCCCTCGTCAAAGTTATGTGAGTGGAGGCGACTGCGCCACTCACCTTTGTCTATTTCGGTAGACATCACCAAGGAAGCATTTTGTCTGCGACGTGGATGGAGAGATTTCATATGGTAACCTGGGAATTTTTCGCTATACCTAGGGGCATGCAAACCTTTTGGCATGTAAGCGAAGAGCGACCATTTATTTTCATAGTTTGTAGTTTCTCAACCCTTTAAACTCGTAGGATTGGTCGTTCCTAACTTGCATAAAGAAAGGATCCGGGGCAAAGCTTTGTAAGGTGCAAGCTCCATAAAAAATGGCATCTTAGATGAGACATCCTTATTATATGACTGGCACGAGTAGTTTTAACGCGGAATTCAAGCTCGTTAAAAAATAAACATAAGCAATGAGCAAACTTTTCCCCGGAGTTTAAGATCATTAAAAAATGAACCAATTTCCGGTAAATAACCATTGTGAATGCATTATCGTCAGCTTTTGAGCCTTGGTCATGTTCTCATCATCACCTCCACTATGTTTTAGCTGATCGTTCACCTCCATTTGATTGTTTACCCCTTTTGAGGAACAGCTACAAAGAGTGATCCTGTTAGCCATCCTTGTGACACTACCGTGATTGGAAAATTCCAAACCTTACCTGGAATCAGCTGCTACCCGATATTATCACTCATTCCTCAAAAAACGAGTCTCCTTTAAGCTCTTTTCAACTGACTCGTAAAATATGAAAAGATTGCCGATCAATTGGCCTCTCCAGCTCGTTAAAGCGACCGGAAGTGCTATCCCTCCTCTAGATTTTAATCTTTTTGGACCTGAGGGATTATTACACAAAAAGATCAAGCGCTTGTCTTGTTGAGCTCGTTCAAATTACCGAAAATTCATCCCTTTTGTATTATTTTATACTTTTTCGGACTTAAGGGATTATATGACGAAAAAGGATCATTGGAGTTTCGTTTATGTCCCTTTTTAGACTCTTTAAAATTGAAAAGGACCAAGTTATCTTTGTCGTTAAACTTGTTAAAACCTAATAGCGACAAACTTGTCCATACAGACAAGAACGAGCTTCACTGTCGCTAGGCTCGTTAAATATAGCGACGGGTTTGCCTGAAGGGAAAATTATAGAACAAGCATATGTTATCCTCCTCAAGCTTGACAAAAATAAAGAGGTACTAGTCAGCAATGACTGGGGAAAAATTGAGAAGAAAACTTGAAGAAACTTTATTGGTAGCAAGTCGCTCTTGAACATGACACTTTCACTCCGCATCCGAGTCGGGTTGGGTTGTTCCGTTCACTAGTCATATCACCATTGGTCCATCACACCATCCACATTTGGGGTTAACGCGACCAATCCATCATGTAAGTTTTGTTGGTATGTTCAAGAAGTCGCTCAGAGAATTCACCTGTGTCTCATCCGCTGCAATACATTCACGCTCCATTCTTTCATGACCTCCACCTTGAACCCTGTATCATCAAACCATTTTCACCTCCAAAATCATTTACTCTGTTCCATGTCATAGATGTGGGATTCATTAAGGCCCTCCTACGGCGAGTCGCTTCTTCTCAACATCAGCTCATTATCTAAGAAGTCGACTTAGGAACAACCCCTTCACTACTTTGAAGCTTGCATGCCTCAATCGCAAGTTTCTCACTTCCGGCGATAGGTTTACATCAATGGCCTTCAACCGAAAGATTTTGCGTGGTGTTCGATGCCAAGTCCCTTATTCACACCACGCGAATTGTATTGTAGTACCTTGAGGGTCATCATCATTATCAGTGATTCCTCTTGCGCCTGTTAAAAGCTTACATCATTGGCTGGTAATCAGGCGATGTCTTTCCATGTTCGACTCCAGAACATCTTTCACATGGATCGACTTGTACTCGGAGTGAAGATTGAGCGAGCTTGGAGATCCAGGATCTAGTTTCATCCATCCAAGCTACGATATATTCAGGAAAATAAAGACATCAAATGTACATTGTTGCTGCACATATGATCATCTGAATCAAAGGATGATGGCTCTATCAGAATCATCAGTCTCCCGCACAGATGGTTGTCTGTCCCATGTACATGAAAATGAATTTATAAAGCTGAGCATGGGAATGCCCGCCTCAGCTAGATCATGAAAAATATTATGAAGATAATTTATTGTATTGTATCTTATTACAGGTCGCCTTCCAGCTCGAAAAACTTCGGATCCTCATGATAAAGCATTTCACCCGACATCAAAGATTAATGACCTCATGATTTAAGGGGCAACTGTTATAGACATTTTTGGGCACTGCAACCCCAATCAAACATGTCCATAAACCAAGGGCTCCTAAGTCCCTAAAAGTGTTGTTCCATCCCCTAAAAGAACAAGGTCAGCTGATTACATCATCTCCCATAAGTTCTCCATGAAAAACTACTCAGAACTGGTCAAAACTGGACCATCTCACCTGCTCCATGGTCAAAGTGAGATGCATCCCACCAAAATGCACATGGGAGGTGCGATGCATACTGAAAAGCCCTTCTATGGAGTGCAATGGGCAAGAGTGGACAAATGGCAGAGGCAGTTTGCGAGGTGGATGATCATGGAATCTTCCAAAAACTTCTCATGTGACACTTGCCTCTCTGAATTCACCCAGGGATGAGTAAGAGATCATCAATCTCCAAGTGGAATCAAGAACTATCAAAGAGAGGACACTAATCAAATCCAAAAAGCTGACTCACCCCCTGCAATCATCTATATATGGATCCCTCATCCCAGAGATCCAGAGGCTGGAATTTTGTATCTTGTAAGGAAGTGTTGTTGGTTTCTTGTTGGAATATCATAGTGTTGGGTGATCTAAGCTTTTCATGAGGTGAAAGAAGGGCTTTCATGCTGGAGGATGATGCTGGGTCAGAACAATTAGTTGTAATCCTTGTTTAGTCAATTTAGGGTTCCTAAATTGATGTCATTAATTGTCAACCCGGGGCTCGTAAGCTGATGAAGTGAAGGTGTACTATATGTACTTAAGCAACCTCTTAGAGTTTCTGTCATTTGGGGGTGTTGTTTGTGGTTGATTTATCTTCCTAAAATGGAATGATGATTATAGACAGATGAGTGCAAGTGTGTGAAAAGTGAGTTCTAGATGAGTGAAAGTGTGTGATTGGTGATTTCTAATTACTTGCTGAATTTGTATAGGAAAAGAACTTGAAAGAAATGAATAACTTGAAATGACTTGAAAGTAAATGACCACGTTCTAATGGCATTAGTCTCTACTCATATTGCTGCAAATAAAAGAAACAAGAAAATCACTTCAAGGACTGATGATAATGGTTATCTCTTCCTAACTCCCTGCTTCTACCACATAGTACTGTGTAAAACACGATTAGGAAGTAGCTGAAGACAAATCCAAGAATTGATAAAAACTCTAAATGACAAATTATAACACTACTAAGCTTTTTCCATCATACTGCTTCCTACATATGTGATTATGTGTAACAAGTGGAAAAAGTATTAGTGCCACAAGCCAAGACTACTTAAAAACAAGCTGCAATTAATTAGTGTTCTGTTCTCTGAAAGATAAACCATTCATGATAAAGAGAGAATAAATTAGTTAGCATCCAGCTTGTAAAACTAAGCTAAAAACTAATCTAGAAAACAGAGTAAAAAGGACAGCATTATGAATAAGACAACTGCAACTACCATTAGATATTAAAGCAAATACAACACACTCAATTCCCGGGTTAAAAACCTGCAAAGAAGCAAATCTGATCAGTGAAAATAAAGGCTGCAGCAATGAAAAGAAATCAAGCTGTACATAACTCAAGAAAAGGAAATGTTGTATGTGAAATAAAGAAATTGCAGAAGTATAAACATGAAATACTTATACAAGGGCAGTCATGAACGGGGGCCCTCCATCCATACAACCCACAAAAAACTCAGATGCTTTAAAACTTCAAAACAGCACTGTTTCCATTACTTCATATGCAGAAATACATAGTCAAAAGTGCTGGAACAGCTCTATAAAAACAGAGTTCAGAAAGGTGCTAAAATTCTCACAAGTTCATAAACTACAACAGCTAAAAAGTTAACATAAGCGTACGCAGACGCAAGTATTTATAGGCATCTGCAAGATGGCCTAATGCGTAAAGCATAAAACAGAAAATAAACTGAATATCATGCGTATTAAAGGTGCAGTGAACACGTCATATGATTCATGGTCGAGCTGGAGGTCCTGGTCGTTATGGGCAATGAATCCAGCATTGGATCATGTTCCCCACGGCTTACAAAACACGGACAAGTCATCTTTTCCACCGACGTGACCAAACAGCTTACGCATCAACGTTAAGCTGCCTTTATTTGACCGTAACTTGACCCCCTTTGACCGGAGGTACAGATGACGTGGCTGGCTGAACTGATGGCACAGGAACCTCGAGCACATATATTCCAACATGCCCATGTGGCTCGTTCTGCAAAATAGCACGTGGAACCTTGAGATCAACAAAATGGCTGCGGAATCATCAGATGGCTGCGGAATCGCTGAATGGCTGCGGAATTGCCAGACAGCTGCGGAATCTCTGCAAATATGTCAAAAACTAAACAAAACAGTCACCCATTAGCAAAGCTCACTTGATCATGTTTAATGACAACTAATGTAATGATCTGGGTGGAAAATGAGGCAAAAGAGAGAGGAAAGTGATGAAAACAGTAGGTAATGATGGATGATAAGGTGTAAAGTAGAGGATCTACATACCCCCACTACGAGGGCATTGCATGTCCTCATGAAAAAACACTGATTAATCAACCTGTTGTGATGCCTCTGCCAAGACATCCAATCTCCTCTTCTTTCTCTGTGTAGACACATTGACCCTTGGCTTCTTTACTAAGCATCTGAACTTTAGGTTGATCAAGGCTCTGTCTAGCCTTTTGCATTTCTTCCTTAACTTTTTGTTACTTCTTTGCCACAGGCCCAAATGTAACATGGTGTTATCATGAATCATCTTATCCAATTTGGCTTGCTCTTTCAACTTTTCATTTTCTTGCATGATATGTCGATTTAGAACCTCAATCTCAAAAATTTCCTGTTTTAAGGAGTGGACTTGTTGCTCTAAAGGTTGAACATTGCTTGGGCCAGCAGCTGCTTGCTCCAATGTCTCCAGATAATTATACACTTTTTGCTGCTCCGGGTCAACCTCAGGTGACTTTTTGGGACTTGGTTCATAATCAAATTCAGATCCGTGTTCATGCTCAAGTTCATGTTCAAAAGGACTTTCCTCCCATGGAGGACTAGTCTCTACATTCTCAGCGTGTGAAGGACTTTTCTCCAAGTCAGGACTTGTAGCACCTTTTTGAGGTGAGCTTAAGTCAATGAAGAATGACTGTTTACCCTTTGTGGCCCCTACTTTTCTGTTTTGTAATCTGCTGCTCCTTCTTACAGAGGTGGTACTCTGTTTTTCTTTTGGTACTTTTTGCTTTTGTTTTTCCTCCTTTTTGGAAAGGGCAGTTTCATGAAGTTTGGCCATTCTTTGAGCTAAGGGCTGAGTGTCTTCCTCACTAGAATTCTCAGGAGTGAGGTGAGTTTCTTGGACTACAGATTTACCTTTATCTTGCTTTTGTTTCTTCCTCCCTTCTTTTCTTTTCTGAGCAATTTCTTGAGCAAGTTCTGAAAGAGTTTCAGTGATAATTCCTTGGGCTGCTTGGTTATCATCTTCAGTAAATCCAGGATCAATTTCCTGTTCAGGATGCTATATACCAGTTTCCTCATCAAACTGTTCTTGAACAGTTTCCTCTTGGGCAGTTGTTTCAGGAATAGTGGTATCAGGAACAATAGTTTCTGTTTGGGCAATAGTTTCTTGGTTAACCCCCTCTCCTCTTTTTCTTCTACTTCTTTTTGGTACTTGAGGGGACCCTCCAGAAGTTTCTCCTAATTCTTGAAAATGATTTCTTATGAGAAACCTCTCCCATGTGTCTCTTTTTGATTTCAATTGTTCCTCAACTAGCAATTTCACAAGACCGTGATGATATAAATGTGCTTCAATATTTTTGGGGTTCCTTTGGACAATTGCACACATTTTCTTAAGACTTGAAAGTAGAAAGTATGGGAGGTTAATATCATCTCCTAGAAAATGCATCGTAACCTTTGCATGATAAACATATAAGACCCCAAATCTTCCCTCACAAGTGAAAAATTTTTGCACTAATAAGAGTAAAGTTGTCCATTCCTCCTTAACATAAGAAACAGGAATCCCTTTTGTAAAGATGCTGGTATCCATACCTGGGTTTTTTAAGATTTGTTTCCACTGCTGATCTTGAACTGACCGGTTTTTAAACCACCTTTCTCTAGTCTGTGGAAGTGAGGTAGCTTGTGCTATGCTGCTCTCAGTGACTATGAATTGTAAATCCCCTATCTCCACGTGATTATCTTTTTCTCTGAAGGACCGTGCAAAGGCCTTCGTAACCTCCTTATGGTAGCCTCTAAACTTCTGGATGCATTGTAACCAGTTTGCCTTTTGCAATGCCTCTTTAACCTGAGGATAACCCTCCAAAAACTTTGAACCCTCCGGTTCTGCCCTTAAGAGCTTCCCCATTGGCTCTTACGGCTCTGTTCTATTTAAAACACGGCTTCAAAACGGCTTTACACAGTCAATTCACGGCTTTGTTCTAGAACACGGCTTCAACAAGGGTCTTACACAGTAAATTCACGGCTCTGTTTTGGAACACGGCTTTAAAATGGCCTTGACTTAGTGGATTTACGGCCTCAACACAGTGGATTATGGTTTTAGCTCTGGATACGGCCGTAACAGACCTCCACTGGTGATTAGAATTAGCGGAGAGGAAAAACAGAGTATGGTGAATGGTAGCAGCGTAGTGAGCACAGCGTAAATGGAATGAAACAGTGTGAGTGGAAATGAAACAGCGAAAGTGAAATGATATGAGCGTAAGAGGGTAGAAGGGTTATGGAATAATGAATGGAAACGGCTATGTCCTTAGGTTTCGGTTTCAGAGTTACACTTGGCTGCGTGAGTTAATGTCATATAGAGACGTAGTACATTAGGCTACGTCACTTAAGTACGAGATCTTAATGGAAGAAGCAGCCGCAAGTGAAATTCAAAATCGTGGTAATCAAGGACTGATAGACTTGGGATATACGTGGGTATATGGTCGCATGACTGGTAATCATTACATTTAGTGGCAAGAAACATAACCTAGAAAACTTTGCATAATGAAATACCTGTAAGTTTAGGATTTAAACCATACCTCAGATTCCCGCTTAGATTTGCCTTTGATGACTTGCCACTAACCCTTCATTGATTTATGGTTGTTGCATGACTATTTTCCATTTATTATTGATGACTACTGAGCTGTAAAGAAATTTCAAACAGACTGTGTTTTTTTATGCAGGTGCAGAGGGCTGCGGAATGGCTGAATGGCTGCAGAATCGTCAAACAGCTGTGGAATCTGCAGTAGTAACCTCCGACTGCACAAAAACAACTTTAACTATTTAAAAAATGACTTTATTGATGGAATGGAATGTAGTGAGTGGATGGATGAATGAAAAAAATGAGGTGGAGTGAAAATGAATGAAATGGTGGATGAAATGGTGGTGATGATGAAATGAGATGAAATGAGGAGAGAAAGAGATTTTTTTTTTTTGGAAAACATGAGGTGTCAGGTGACCCTGATTTTCACCTCAGGTTTTCTGTATGAGACTGCCAATCAGAGATTGGTTTTCAGGCTCATACATTTATTCTTTTTTTTCTTTTTCTTTTTTTTTTTTTTTCAAAACCAAAGATTAGGCTGATGGAGGAGAAGAATCCTTCTCCACCAACCTGATTGCAGAATCTTCTTTGAACAATTTGACAAACTCTTCTTTTGAGAATGGCTTCTGGTAGATCTTCAAGCGATGGCCATTCACAATAAGAGGAGTATGAAATTCATCAATAGTTTTTACTCGAACTGCTCCATTGCTAAAGACTTCATCAATCTCATATGGCCCAAGCCAATGAGTTTGAAACTTTCCTTTGAAGTCTTTGAACTTTGAATCAAACAATAGAGCCCAATCTCCTTTCTGAAACTTTCTTTCTTTGATATGACGATCATGCCATTTAGATCTTTGATGCTGAACTAGATCGGTCCTTAAAATTGCATCTTGTCTCATTTCATCTAGCTCATTCAGTTGGTCCATTCTGTGCTTTTGGGCTTCTGAGAGGCTCATTCCCAGTTGGACTGCCATCTTGAAGGTCTTGATTTGGAACTCAATAGGAAGCAGGACTTCCTTCCCATAAACAAGTTCATAGGGAGAATGTCCTGTTGTGTTCTTCCATGTGGTTCTATAGGCCCATAAGGCTTCAGGGAGCCTTTCTGCCCAATCTCTTCTATGAAGATGAACAGTCTTGGTGATAATGCCTTCAAGAACTTTATTGGTAGATTCCACTTGACCATTGGATTGCGGATGGTAGGGAGTAGATGTTCTGTGCTTGATCTTATATTCCTCCATCATCTTCTCCATCAATTTAGATGTAAACTGGCTGCCTTGATCTGTCACAATTTCCCTTGGGACACCAAAACGAGTGAAAATATCCTCAAAAAGAAATTGAACAACTGAATTTTCAGTGGCAGAAGGCAATGCTTTTGCTTCTACCCACTTAGTAACATAATCAGTACAAACCAGTATATACTTCTTTTGCTTTGATGGTGGATTAATTGGTCCAACGAAATCTAGAGCCCATTTCTCAAAGGGTTCGATGCATACCTGAGGCTGTAGAGGCATTTCATTTGAAGGAGTTGGTTTCCCAACTCTTTGGCAGCTGTCACACCTTTTAACATACTGCTTTGCATCTTTAAAGAGAGAAGGCCAATAATATCCTAGAGAAAGGATTTTATAGGCTGTCCTCTTGTCCGCAAAGTGCCCGCCGCATGGTTCATCATGACATGCCTTAAGGATGTCAGGCATTTCATCTTCCCGAACACACCTTCTGATTATACAATCTGGCCCTGTTTTGAACAATTCATTAGAAATCCAAGAATAATGTGAACTCTCCCGAATGATTTTCCTTTTCTCATTAGGAAATAAGTGTAGAGGAAGCTTCCCTGTAACAAGATAATTAGCCATATCTGCATACCAAGGAGTCTTGGTAGTAACTGCAAACAAGTATTCATCTGGAAACTTATCTTCTACTAGAGAATCTTCATTAGTGTTTTGGATTCTAGACAAGAAATCAGCTACTGTGTTTTGCTTTCCAGGTCTATCTAACACAGTAATGTTAAATTCTTGCAAAAGTAAAAGCCATCTTGTAACTCTACCATTAGTGACAGGTTTGTTCATTAAATATCTTATGGCAGAGTGATCAGTATGGACAAAGGTTTCATAGCCGGTTATGTAGTGTCTAAACTTGTTGATTGCATGTACCACAGCTAAGAACTCTTTTTCTGTAACAATATAATTTAACTCAGTAGGAGTCAAATTCTTACTTGTGTAATAAATGGCATAAGGGATCAAATCCTTTTGTCCCAAAACAGCTCCTAGAGCTGTATCTGAAGCATCAGTAGAGATGTGGAAAGGGAGTTTCCAATTTGGTCCCCTTAAGATGGGTGCTTCAGATATTCTAGACTTTAAAGCTTCAAAGGCAGATTGACACTCAGGATCCCATTTAAACTCAAAGTCTTTGGTAAGCAATTTGAAAAGAGGAGATGCTATCCTAGTGAAGTTTTCAATAAATCTTCTGTAATACCCAGTAAACCCAAGAAAACTTCTAACATCCTTCTGGCAATTTGGAACAGGTAACTTAGAGATGACTTCAACTTTGGATTTATCAACCTTAATTCCATCTCCTGAAATATGATGTCCTAAAACAATCCCTTCAGTAAACATCATAAAACACTTTTCATGACTTAAAGAAAGATTTGTTTCTTTACATCTTACCAGTACTTTTTCCAAGTTTTCCAAAGCTTCTTCAAATGTATTACCATAAACTGTGAAATCGTCCATGTATACCTCTACACAATCATGAATCAGATCTGAAAAGATTCCTAATACAGCCCTTTGAAATGTAGCAGGTGCATTGCACAATCCAAAAGGGAGTACTCGGTAGGCAAAAGTTCCCCAAGGACAAGTAAATGTGGTTTTGTCTTGATCTTCAGGTGCTACCTGAATTTGATTGTACCCACTAAAACCATCCAAGAATGAGAAATACTTTTTACCTGCTAAAGTGTCTAGTACCTGATCAATAAAAGGTAAAGGGAAATGATCCTTTAAGGTTGCCTTGTTCAATTCTCGATAATCAATGCAAACTCTCCATTTACCATTCTTTTTGGGCACTATAACCAAGGGAGAAACCCATTGGCTATCTGAAATAGGGTAAATGAAGTTTACCTTGAGCAATTTCTGGAGTTCTTCTTTCACGATTTCCCTAAGGTTTGGATTCATCCTTCTTTGTGGTTGCCTAACAGGTCTGCTATTCTCTTCAATGTAGATGTGATGAATACAAGTCTTAGGATCGATTCCTTTCATGTCAGTGTATTCCCATGCAAAGGCAGTGGAATGTTTTTGCAACAGTTTAGTTAATTCTTCTTGTTGTGGTCTTCCCAAGTTTTTGTTAATGTTTAATGTTTTTCCTGGGAGGATTTCAACTGTAGAACTACCAAACTCTTCCATTGAGAAGAGAGACATTTGTCTAGAGGAGAGATATTCAATGTCTGCATCTATCTGAAAATGTTCAGAGTCATATTCTAAAGATACTTCAAAATTTTCTAATGTATTTAGAATTTGACTATCCTCACTGATCTCAGAGATGGTTAGAACTGGTTGTATAGTATCTTCATCCTCTACCCATTCATCTTCTCCTATTTCTGTTATAGCCTCTGCTGGAGGATACAAGTTGAATTTCTTGGTGGAATTACCATCTGATATATACATGTCTCCAGACCTACAGCTTATGAAAGCATCAGCTGTGGCCAGCCAAGGTCTTCCTAATATAAGAGGATGTCCTCCTAGATTGCTCTTGGGAGTTAAAATCATAAAATCAACTGGATATTCCAAAGAATCTAGAGAGACTGGAATATCTTCCAATACACCATCAGGTTTAATGATTGATCTATCTGCAAGTTGCAGCAAAGTAGGTGTAAAGAGAAGGTTAGGAAGCTTTAACTGATCCATGGTCTGTCTACTCATGATGTTGATCGCGGCTCCTAAGTCAATCAAAGTATTTGGGATTTCAACCCCATTAATATGAGTTTTGACAATAGGACTATCGGGATCCACATACTTTTGCATGGTAATTTTGCCCATCATAATGTCTGCAATTTTTCCAACTAGGTGTATCCTTTTGGTATCTCTGGTTCTTTTTACTGTTTTCTTCAAACTCAACTCCTTTATTGTCTTCGCTAGAATGGGAATTCCCTTAATGGCTTGTAACAAGGGGATCTTGATACATACATTCTTCAATTCATCTAGGAAGCTATAGTCAGGCACCCATATCTGCTTTTCCACCCCTTTGTCAATTTGCAATCTTTCAGGAAAGGGAGGTGTAGCTAAAGGTGTAGGTTGCTCAACTATGGGAGTTGTAGAGGTTGATTCTTTTTCTTTTTCTTTTTGGATATTTTGGTTTTGAAGTGATACTTCAGAACCTTTATTGACTTTGAGAGATTCTTCCTCAGAAATGCTTGGTTGTTGAACACTTGTGGAAGGTTGATCTAGGATTCTACCTGATCTGAGTTGTACTTCATTGAGAGGAACAACCATATAGGTAGGGAATGGTTGACCTTCCATCATGTAAGCATTTTGAGGGTTCCTATTATTTGGATTTGGTAATGGCTGAGAGGGAAGTTGATTGGATTTCTGCTGGGATTGAAGCGAGAGTTGAGAATTTTGATTTTGTGGAGGAGGTTGTTGTTGTTGAGGGTATGGCAATGATAATTGTTGACCTTGATTTGGAAGTTGTGGAGCTTGCTGATTCTGAAATGATGGAGGATATTGATAGAATTGAGCAAATCTCCCATAAGGATTTTGCATGCTTTGCATGCATGCTTGGAAAGCATTTTGAGGTTGAGGCCAAGGTTGTTGCCAAGGATTCCAATTTGGTTGGGATTGAGAATTCATAGAGTTGTTAAACCCTTGATTCTGTTGTCCTTGCCAAGGTCTCCTTGCAATAAAACAGAGAGATTCAAGTGTATCTGGATCCTCTTGAAAGACTGCTTTGAGGCCAGGAATTGAAGGACAATCCTTGGTCTCATGAGTTTCTGAGCAAATTACACATGTTTCTACAACATGTGCATCTAAGGGACATTCCCTTAAAGCATGTTTCTTTCTACATTTCGGGCAAAAGATAGCCAAAGCCTCAGCTTCTGCTTTTTGTTTATTGTGAATCTTAAGGGTATCAAGTTGTTCACTAAGACTCCCTAAGATGTCAGTTTTAAATTCATCAAGCATACTGCCGATTTCAGCCCTACTCACTGATCCTGTTGGAGATTTATTTGCCCTAAGGAGAGAAGGATCTCTAGGCCCTTTTTGAGTTTTTGATTTGCCCCTCGAGAGATGGATACAAAGTTCTGCTATGTCACTGAGAGAAAGTTGAGAAATATCCCCTTTCCCCATCATTTTTAAGATGTCTATCCATTCATCCCTGATGGCTTTTAATAAGAGGGCTTTTAAGGTCTCTTCATCCAAGGTATTCATTTTTGCTCTTTTCAAGTTATATTGAAATCTTTCAAGTAAATCTTCTAGACTCTCATCTTCTTTTTGTATCATTTTAAAAACTTCGTCCTTGTGATTAGTAGGCATACAATAGTCCAAATACCTATCCAAAAAGGTTTGTTTCATTTCATCCCAAGTCCTAATGGATTGAGTGAGTAACCCCATGAACCATTTTAAAGCTTGATCTTTTAATGTTGAGGGGAACAATTTGAGTTTCTGAGTATCATCCAGATAGTCATAAGTTCGACACACAACTTCAAACTCAAATAAGAATGTTTCAGGGTCCTCAGTCCTTAACCCATGGAAGTTAGGGAGGACAGATGGTGATATGTTTTTCATGGTGGCTCGGGAATCCTCATTAACAATGGGAAACCCAAATGAATTATCCCCATTTCTATTTCCTCCTCCAATGGGACCTCTACCTCCATTATTGTTATTGTTATTTCCTCCTCCTCCTCTACCTCTACCTCTACCTCCTCCTTCTTCCTCTGCCATGATGATTCTCCTAGGGATTTCAAAATCTTCTGGTTCCTCTACAAAAGGTGAATGAGAAGAGATTTCTCCTTCTTCTTCAGATGACTCCAATTCCTCAATTACAATTGGTCTTCCTGTAGGAGAAAGAGAAGAGTCTCTTCCTGGTTCAAACTCAATAGAAGGTGTAGGAGAGTCAACTCTTGGCTCTTGAATTCCAGGAATTCTAGGACTAGGAGTTTCGGTTGGAGATAAGGGGGGTGTCTCTTGTCTATCCCTTGAAGCAGATGGACTTGTAAAAATTGAACTTCGAGCTCTAGCTAAAAACCTTCCTCTAGAATCTCTAGCTCTATGCATGTCATTTTTTATTTTTCTTCAAGTCAAGTTAATAGTTCTTTTTCTGATCTTCCAGGTCACTCTAGGTGCAAGAAGAGAGCATACTCAAGAAACTACCAAATCAATAACTTTCTCTTTTCTGATCCTCCAGATCACCTTGCAGTGCAAGAGGAGAGCATACTTTGATAGGTTATCAACTCCTTTTCTTGAAATCTTTTTATGTTTTTTTTTTTTCTAAGAATATGGCTACTTAATTTCACTTCCCCGGCAACGGCGCCAAAATGTTTAGTCAATTTAGGGTTCCTAAATTGATGTCATTAATTGTCAACCCGGGGCTCGTAAGCTGATGAAGTGAAGGTGTACTATATGTACTTAAGCAACCTCTTAGAGTTTTTGTCGTTTGGGGGTGTTGTTTGTGGTTGATTTATCTTCCTAAAATGGAATGATGATTATAGACAGATGAGTGCAAGTGTGTGAAAAGTGAGTTCTAGATGAGTGAAAGTGTGTGATTGGTGATTTCTAATTACTTGCTGAATTTGTAAAGGAAAAGAACTTGAAAGAAATGAATAACTTGAAATGACTTGAAAGTAAATGACCACGTTCTAATGGCATTAGTCTCTACTCATATTGCTGCAAATAAAAGAAACAAGAAAATCACTTCAAGGACTGATGATAATGGTTATCTCTTCCTAACTCCCTGCTTCTACCACATAGTACTGTGTAAAACACGATTAGGAAGTAGCTGAAGACAAATCCAAGAATTGATAAAAACTCTAAATGACAAATTATAACACTACTAAGCTTTTTCCATCATACTGCTTCCTACATATGTGATTATGTGTAACAAGTGGAAAAAGTATTAGTGCCACAAGCCAAGACTACTTAAAAACAAGCTGCAATTAATTAGTGTTCTGTTCTCTGAAAGATAAACCATTCATGATAAAGAGAGCATAAATTAGTTAGCATCCAGCTTGTAAAACTAAGCTAAAAACTAATCTAGAAAACAGAGTAAAAAGGGCAGCATTACGAATAAGACAACTGCAACTACCATTAGATATTAAAGCAAATACAACACACTCAATTCCCGGGTTAAAAACCTGCAAAGAAGCAAATCTGATCAGTGAAAATAAAGGCTGCAGCAATGAAAAGAAATCAAGTTGTACATAACTCAAGAAAAGGAAATGCTGTATGTGAAATAAAGAAATTGCAGAAGTATAAACATGAAATACTTATACAAGGGCAGTCATGAACGGGGGCCCTCCATCCATACAACCCACAGAAAACTCAGATGCTTTAAAACTTCAAAACAACACTGTTTCCATTACTTCATATGCAGAAATACATAGTCAAAAGTGCTGGAACAGCTCTATAAAAACAGAGTTCAGAAAGGTGATAAAATTCTCACAAGTTCATAAACTACATCATCTAAAAAGTTAACATAAGCGTACGCAGACGCAAGTATTTATAGGCATCTGCAAGATGGCCTAATGCGTAAAGCATAAAACAGAAAATAAACTGAATATCATGCGTATTAAAGGTGCAGTGAACACGTCATATGATTCATGGTCGAGCTGGAGGTCCTGGTCGTTATGGGCAATGAATCCAGCATTGGATCATGTTCCCCACGGCTTACAAAACACGGACAAGTCATCTTTTCCACCGACGTGACCAAACAGCTTACGCATCAACATTAAGCTGCCTTTATTTGACCGTAACTTGACCCCCTTTGACCGGAGGTACAGATGACATGGCTGGCTGAACTGATGGCACAGGAACCTCCAGCACATATATTCCAACATGCCCATGTGGCTCGTTCTGCAAAATAGCACGTGGAACCTTGAGATCAACAAAATGGCTGCGGAATCATCAGATGGCTGCGGAATCGCTGAATGGCTGCGAAATTGCCAGACAGCTGCGGAATCTCTGCAAATATGTCAAAAACTAAACAAAACAGTCACCCATTAGCAAAGCTCACTTGCTCATGTTTAATGACAACTAATGTAATGATCTGGGTGGAAAATGAGGCAAAAGAGAGAGGAAAGTGATGAAAACAGTAGGTAATGATGGATGATAAGGTGTAAAGTAGAGGCTCTACAATCCTCTTTGCTACTCTTGATTATTAATAAAGCTATTCAAGTTTTCCTCCACATTCTTTTATGTTTGATGATATATGCATTTGTGTGGTCAATATACATCTGGTCCTATATTTTTTATGATTGTAGATCTCTGTTCTTCATTAGTATTATGCTACTTTGATTCCACAGGTGTTTCTTGAAACTGTGTAGACAAAGGGGAAGTGGCAAGGATCTATCAGAAGGGAGAGGAACCGAGCAAGGAACCAAGCGCAAGACTGAGGTTGGTGTCCTTCATTCCACTCTCATCTACTTCTCATAAAGGAAAACGAAAGTAGTTTTAGTTTGTTTGTTTCTAAGATATCTACCAGTCTTAGTGGGACTAGCAGCTCTGAGTGGACACTAGATTCCCCGATAACAAAATAGCGACTTCACTGTCGCTAGGCTTGTTAAAATATAGCGACAGGTTTGCCCAAAGGGAAAATTATAGAACAAGCATATGTTATCCTCCTCAAGCTTGACAAAAATAAAGAGGTACTGGTCAGCAATGACCGGGGAAAAATTGGGAAGAAAAATTGAAGAAACTTTATTGGTAGCAAGTCGCTCTTGAACATGACACTTTCACTTTGCATCCGAGTCAGGTTGGGTTGTTCCGTTCACTGGTCATATCACCATTGGTCCATCACACCATCCACATTTTGGGTTAACGCTACCAATCCATCATGTCAGTGTCGTCGGTATGTTCAAGAGAAGTCGCTCAGAGAATTCACCTGTGTCTCATCCGCTGCAATACATTCACGCTCCATTCTTTCATGACTGCCACCCTGAACCCTGTATCATCAGACCGTTTTCACCTCCAAAAATCATTTACTCCGTTCCATGTCGTAGATGTGGGATTCATGAAGGCCCTCCTATGGCGAGTTGCTTCTTGTCGATGTCAGCTCATTATCCAAGAAGTCGACTTAGGAACAACCCCTTCAGTACTTTGAAGCTTGCATGCCTCAATGGCAAGTTTCTCACTTCCGGCGATAGGTTTACATCAATGCCCTTCAACCGAAAGATTTTGCATGGTGTTCGACGCCAAGTCCCTTATTCACACCACACGAATTGTACTGTAGTACCTTGAGGGTCATCATCATTATCGGTGATTCCTCTCATGCCTATTAACATCTTACAACATTGGCTGGTAATCAGGAGATGTCTTTCCATGTTCGACTCCGGAACATCTTTCACATGGATCGACTTGTTCTCCGAGTGAAGATTGAGCGAGTTTGAAGACCCCGGATCTAGTTTCATCCATCCGGGCTACGATATATTCAGGAAAATAAAGACATCAAATGTACATTGTTGTTGCACAGATGATCATCCGAATCAAAGGATGATGGCTCTATCAAAATCATCAGTCTCGCGCACAGACGGTTGTCTGTCCTATGTACCTGAAAATGAATTTATAAAGCTGAGCATGGGAATGCCCGCCTCAGCTAGATCATGAAAAATATTATGAAGATAATGTATTGTATTGTATCTTATTATAGGTCGCCTTCCAGCTCGAAAAACTTCGGATCCTCATGATAAAGCATTTCACCCGACATCAAATATTAACAACCTCATGCTTTAGGGGGCAACTGTTATAGACATTTTTGGGCACTGCAACCCCAATCAGACATGTCCATAAACCAAGGGCTCCTAAGTCCCTAAAAGTGTTGTTCCATCCCCTAAAAGAACAAGGTCAGCTGATTACATCATCTCCCAGAAGTTCTCCATGAAAAACTACTTAGAACTAGTCAAAACTGGACCACCTCACCTGCTCCATGGTCAAAGTGTGATGCATCTCACCCAAATGCACACGGGAGGTGCGATGCATATTAAAAAGCCCTTCTATGGGGTGCGATGGGCGAGAGTGGACAAATGGAAAAGACAGTTTGGGAGGTGGATGATCATGGAATCTTCCAGAAACTTCTCCTGTGACACTTGCCTCTCTGAATTCGCCCAGGGATGAGTAAGAGATCATCAATCTCCAAGTGTAATCAAGAACTATCAGAGAGAGGACACTAATCAAATCCCATAAGCTGACTCACCCCCCTGCAATCATCTATATATGGATCCCTCATCCCAGAGATCCAGAAGCTGGAATTTTGTATCTTGTAAGGAAGTGTTGTTGGTTTCTTGTTGGAATATCATAGTGTTGGGTGATATAAGCTTTTCATGAGGTGAAAGAAGGGCTTTCATGCTGGAGGATGACGTTGGGTCAGAACAATTGGTTGTAATCCTCTTTTCTACTCTTGATTATTAATAAAGCTATTCAAGTTTTCCTCCACATTATTGTATGTTTGATGATATATGCATTTGTGTGGTCAATATACATCTGGTCCTATATTGTTTACGATTGTAGATCTCTGTTCTTCGATAGTATTATGCTGCTTTGATTCCACAGGTGTTTCTTGAAATTGTGTAGACAAAGGGGAAGCGGCAAGGATCTGTCAGAAGGGAGAGGAACCGAGAAAGGAACCAAGTGCAAGACTGAGGTTGGTGTCCTTCATTCCACTCTCATCTACTTCTCATAAAGGAAAATGAAAGTAGTTTTAGTTTGTTTGTTTCTAAGATAGCTACTAGTCTTAGTGGGACTAGCAGCTCCGAATGGACACTAGATTTCTCAATAACACTAAGCCACCTTCCACATCACCTAAATAGATTAGAGTTTACACTTGATTTTCCATGAAAATGAATAAAAACAAGAAAACAAATTTATTTCAGTCCTTTACATGCACAGTAGTGATGATTGATGTTTTGAACTTCCATGCTTTAGAGAGTAGCATTTCACAGATGTTAGCTTGGCATTCTGGTAAAGTATAGATTCTCAGTAGTTAGTTAGACAATGGCGTATTTTTAGCATAGGATTTCAGTCATTTTCCTTATTACAGTAGATAAGATTTCTCCTAGAGTAGATTTCTCTTTCTTTCATCAGCAATCAAGATTCCTCTTAATCCTTAGAAGTTGCTTAAAATCCCCAGTGGTCTTTTGCTAGCTGAATAGTGACAAAAGGTAGAACCATCACTTTTACTTGTGTATACAGCACTGTCATGTCCAAGTTTGTACGAACCCCGAGTTGATAAAGTAAATTTGGTAGCTCGAGGAGTTGCAACATTATTGTTGCAATACTGGTGCTCATCACTTTTTGGTGCCGTTGCCAGGGAGGTGTGTAAGTAATATCTGATTACTACTTTCTTTCTTCCATTTCTTGTTTTTGATATTTTTCTATTAGTTTCGTTTTTGAAAAAGTAATTTAAATTGCTTCCTTTTCCATGCTGCATTCTTTACTTTCCTTTCCATTCTGCAAGTAAATTTTCAATCAAGTAGTTAATTTTGATTCAGTCAGTAGTTTTCATTCAGTTTACAATTTCAATTCTGCAATTACTTTCAAAGTTTGAAAAAAAAACACAAAACAAAACAAAAACATTTTCATTTCATGCCTCGTAGGAATAGGGATAACTTAGGGAAAAATTTTCCAAATACTCCCACTACTTCAAACAACCGACCTTCCCTCTTCTTAGGTGGTTGTGAACTGGAGGAACCCTTAGGTGAGCAACTAGACATATTTGAAGAACCTACAGGGGAAGAATAAGAAGGCGAACCCATTCCTATTGAACCTATGGTTGAAAACAAAAATGACTGAGGAAATAGAGAAACAGTTGAGGGTGCCTTCCCCATCCGGGAAACCAATGGGGATACTAAGATGAAAAATATAATCCCTACTGCCCTTCCTCATTTCCATGACTTGACCACAGAAGACCTATACACTTTCTTATTTGAGTTTTTTGTCATATGCCGAACCTATGACTATATAAATGATGAGCAGAAGTTGAAACTATTTCCATCCACTCTCAAGGATGCGGCTTTGTGCTAGTTCATGGGTTTACCTGGAGATAGCATCACAACTTGGGCTTAGATGCAGCAAGGCTTCAACAACAAGTATCAAGATTATTGTAGGTCTAAAGACACTAAAGAGTAAATTTTTAGGATGACCTTAGGCAATGATGAATCCCTAGATGATTATGAAGAAAAATTCCAGCTTAGCTACAAAAGGGCTAGGTCCACACTTGGCCCTGAGTCACTGAAACTGGTCCTACTTAGAGGAGTAAGGGAAGATCTTGTGGATACCCTACACTTGTTAGCTGGAGGGGATATCTACCAGTTACCTATGAGGATATCAAGATTGTCCTTAGAAACCATTCTAGGGTAGCTAGGAAAAAGGGTAGGGGTAGTCAACCTATGGTCAATCCATCCTCTTCCAATTCATCTATCAAGGGTGAAATTGGAAATATGTTGGAGGATTTCAAGAGTGAGATGCTACAAACCCTTGCCCTATAGGTGGACACTATGCACATTAAGAGAAAGCAGGAGGAAGCAGAGAGAGGCTTGGCCATTTTCTGTCCTAGATGCACCAGGAGGCACCCTAGGAACAAATGTCCATTGAATTCTATTGAAATCTTCTCAGTCTGTGAAGAAAACCACTCCACAGACAAGTGTCCTTCTCTACCTAGACTAAAAGTTGTATATCAAGGACCTGAAGGGGTCACAGAGCAGCTCTGCTACATAAACCAAAGGAGACCTCATGGCCCTAGGCCATACTAGCAGGGCATGCAAGGGTCATCCCATGCATATTACAACCCCAACAAGACCACATCCATACCTTCTTGGGCCCCCCCATACTCATCCTTCATGATCTACACCTCCTCCTTGGTCCTTTGCACCTCAATATTATTCCCATCCATCCAGTCAGTCATTTTAACCATATGCTCCGCCACAACCTCAGTGGAATGCACCGCTCAAGGGCTGGAGGCCCCCATACAATGATGTTCTAGCTTTATTGCCTTCACCACCTGCCCAACCATAGCTTTTACACACTCCTCCACCTAAACAACCCTAGATGCCTGCCCAGCCAAATCCGAACCCAAACAATAGAGAAGCACATCAAATATATAGTGGAGAGACATCCTATCCAGCTTATGCTGTGGAAATTCAGGAAATCAACCTAAGATCTGGGAGAGTACTTCCAGAAAACCAACCTCTACCTCCACCTAGGCAGGTTGAGGAAGAAAGAGAGGAAAGCATGCTTAAATTAAATCGAGCACCCTTTCTTGAGAGATTATCCCAACCACTCCAACCTACCTGGGAAGAGACTAAACTTATGAGAGAATTGAAAAACCTATGTGTCAAAATCCCACTTCTCCAAGCTATTAAAGATGTACCTATTTACAACAAGTTGATTAAGGAGAAGTGCTTCAAGCACCCAAGGAGACGAAGAAGAGATGCCCCTACCATTAGTGTCATTTGACAGCTATCCGACTTAATGTTGGGGCAAGTAATTTGTGCAAAGTATTTGGACCCTAGAAGCCCTATAGTATATGTGCTCATCAATGGCACCATTGTCCCACACACTTTGATCGATCTTGGGGCTGCCATTAATGTGATGACCAAGGACACCATGCTGAAGCTCAACCTCCAAGGCTCATTAAGAAAGACCACAACAGTTCTACAACTTGCAGACCGCCCCATATTGACCCTTAAGGGGATTGTGTAGGATGTGATGGTCTTCATTGACTCTTGGGAATACCCTGCATATTTCCTAGTTCTTCAGCCTAAGGTTAAGCTTATTGGTTACCCTCTCATCCTTGGGAGGCCCTAGCTAGCCATTATCGATGCTTACATTAGCTGCAGAGCTGGAAATATGACCATCAAGAA
This sequence comes from Pinus tabuliformis, assembly GCA_031772625.1. Lineage (NCBI taxonomy): Eukaryota > Viridiplantae > Streptophyta > Pinopsida > Pinales > Pinaceae > Pinus > Pinus tabuliformis. Next base: position 863,219,138 of record CM062807.1, on the reverse strand, counting down.
TGGCCATATGTCCAAGCAGTTTTTCCTATACCCTCCTTCTTAGCCATCTCTAGAACATGACTTAAATTTATGGATGGAAGAGGAGGAAGAAGATGAAGTTTATTCTGCATAACTCTACACCTTAGAAACGACCATGGGAGGAGGATAGCAGGATGAAGATGATTTGATTGAACACATACTCCAAAGTCCAACTCCTAGTACATTGTCCTTAAAAGAAGTAGTAAAGGAAACCCATAACAACCGTCAAATTGATCTATGCTTAGCTGATTCCAACCCTCTCCATGTCAAAACCATAGAATTTAGCCCCAAGAGAGCTTTGAAAATCAATCCATCTCTTTCTGTTCTCCAAGAAGAGAAGTTGTGCAACATGCTAAAGGAACATCTGGATGCCTTTGCTTGGAGTTACAAATAAATGAATGCAGTGCACCCCTCGGTGTGTACTCACCATATTTATATCAAGGAAGGTTTCAAGCCAGTCTGGCAACCCCAAAGGAGGATGAATCAAGCTCTTAAGATATGGTCAAAGAACAACTACAAAAGCTGCTAGATTCAAGATTCATTTACCCTATCTCATACAGTAAGTGTGTTTCTCCTTTGTTGTTGTTTCCAAAGAAAAATGGTAAGTGGAGGATTTGTGTCAATTATAGGGAGTTAAAAAAAGCCACAAAGAAGGACCATTTCCCTCTACCTTTCATCGACCAAGTGTTATATGGCCTGGCAGGGAAATTTTTTTCTCTTTCCTAGATGGATTCAACAGGTACAATCAAATCCAAATCAACCCGAAAGACCAAGATAAAACCACTTTCACTTGTCCTTGGGGTACTTCCGCTTATAGGGTCCTTCCTTTTGGCGTATGCAATGCTCCTACCACTTTTCAGAGAGCAATCCTGAGTATCTTTGCCGAGTTAGTCCATGATGTGGTAGAAATTTATATGGATGATTTTACACCTTATGGAGGTGATTTCCAGGAGGCTTTGTCCAACTTAGGTAAGGTGCCACACAAATTCATTGAAATGAACCTATCTCTCAGTACCGAGAAATGTGGATTCTTGATGACTACATGGATCGTGCTAGGTCATTCAATATCTCAACAAGGACTGCAGGTGGACCCAAAAAAAACAGCTATCATCCAAAGGGTCCCACCTCCACAAAATCAGAGAGATGTCAAAAGTTTCCTAGGGTTAGTTGGATACTACCGAAGGTTTATAAAAGACTTCAGCAAGTTGGCTTCTCCTTTATTTGGGTTGTTGGCCAAAGACTCTGAGTTTGTATGGTCAAAAAGCTGTCAAGAGGCCCTGGACACCCTGAAGGGCAAGTTAACCACTGCACTGATTCTCCGAGGCTCAAATTGGGCCCTTCCTTTTCATATTCATGTTGATGCCTCACACAAAGTCATAGGAGAAACCCTAGGCTAGATAGATGAAAATTTTCCTTATGTCATTCACTTAATCAGTAAGAATCTGTCAAAGGCCAAATTAAACTACACAGTGACCGAAAAGGAGCTCCTCAATGTTGTGCATTCATTGAAAAGTTTTAGGAATTATATTACAAGCTATCAAACATTTGTACATACTGACCATGCTGCAAATAAATATTTAATGAATAAACCTGTTGTGAATGCCCAGATAATTAGATGGTTACTTTTACTACAACAGTTTGATCTAACTATTGTTGATAAGCCTGGTAAGGAAAATGTTTTTGCAGATTTTTTTTCCAAAATAACTTTGCCTGCAGGTGAGGAGGGAATGGTTGATCATCAGTTACCGAATGAACACTTATTCTCCATTTCAGATCTCTCTCCATGGTTTGCTGACATAGCAAACTATTTTGTATCTACATAGTTCCCACTGAATTTGTCCTCCAAAGAGAAAAGCAAGATTGTGAGGAAGAGCGCCCCCTTCACTTGGATTGGGGGAAACCTCTTCAAACTAGGCCCATATCAAATTCTTAGAAGGTATGTTAAGGAGAGGAAGTCTTTGACATCCTTCTGACCTATCATCATGGGCCTTGTGGAGGTCACTTTGTAACAAAGAGGACATCATTTAAAGTGTTACAAGCTGGGTATTATTGGCCCACTCTTCATCAGGATGTGAAAATATATACTAGTCAGTGTGATCGGTGCCAAAGGATGGGAAAGCCTACTCCAAGAGATGAAATGCCTCTGCAACCTCAAGTGACTTTTGAACCATTTGACAAGTGGGGCATGGACTTCATTGGACCTATTGACCCTCCTTCCAAGCAAAAGAAGTATATCATTGTGTGCACTAACTATTTGACTAAGTGGGCTGAAACCAAGGCAATTAAGGTAGAAATAGAGGAGAAGGTGGCTGAGTTCTTAAGGGAGAATGTATTTTACAAATTTGGGTACCCTAGAGAACTGGTCACTGATCAAGGCAACCAGTTTACCTCCAACATGATTGAATACTTGTTAAGCCAGCATAAGATCAAGCATAGAACCTCCACTCCCTATCACCCACAAGCTAATGGGCAAGTGGAGGTGACCAACAGAGCGCTGGAGGGCATCCTGACCAAAGTGGTTAGTAGCAGTAGGAAAGATTGGGCAGATAGACTAGTTGAATCCACCTGGGCCTATAATACCACATGGAAGACCACCATTGGATTCACACACTATGAGCTGGTCTATGAGAAAAAAGCCCTCTTGTCCATTGAATTTGAGTATAATACATTGAGGATGGTAGCCCAACTAGATCTAGATCTCAGCAGTGCACAAAAAGAGAGATTGCTCCAGTTGAATGGTTTAGATGAGTTCAGAATGCATGCCCTCCTACACACAGAGGTAAATCAAATTCAGATGAAGATATGGCATGATAAGAACATCAAGGATAAACAATTTCAAGAAGGTGATTGGGCCTTGTTGTATGATTCCAGATATAAAGACTTTAAGGGTAAGTTAAGGAAAATATGGTTAATGCCTTATGTTGTAGAGAGATGTCATGATAATGGTTCAGTGCAGATCATAATCATAGATACAGAGCCCATTCCTTTACTTGTTAATGGGCACAGATTGAAAGTTTACAAAAGGCCATTGTCAAAGAAAGAGTTCATTGATGGTATCAATAAAACATTGATGGTGGTGGAGCAAGTTTCAGCTCATGCCTCATCAAGTCATCGAGAAAAAAAAAATAAGGACTCAAGTGAAAACCTCCATGAGGCACCCAAGTCCCACTATTGGGCTGAAAACTTCTTGGGGTGACCCAATGGTGTCAAAAGAAAAAAATAAAAAACAGATATAAAAGGATCTCTGGGTGAAAACCTCTCTTAAGGTGCTCATGGCAAGCAGCTAGAATTAAAACCTCTTGGAAGCAGGCTATTTGTTTTCAAAAATAATAATAATAATAATAAAAGAGAAAAGAGAAATCATGAAAAAGTGTTTGCAGGTCAGCAGGAGGATGACTAGAGAGAAAAGAAGAATCAAAAGGGACCTATTCCACACATATTTTTATTCCTCCATTCATTATCCTTCATCATTCCACCATTCTTTTCATTTTTTCACTCATTTGCCTCAGTTTGCAAGGGTACTATGTTTTCTACAGGATCCCCTGAAAACCTACAATATGATCCTGTAGGAATTACAGTGGCTTTGGAATCCTAAGGTGAGCAATCCTAGGGCAAGGAAACGACCTGCCCATGTCAAAAAAATAAAAATAAAAACCTACATCATAATTCCATTACCATACCTCTCTCCACCTTGATCACCCCTGCATCCATCATAAAAAAAAATCAGTTTTCAAAAAATTCACAGTCTTCAAGAGAAAACACAGAGAAAAGATGAAACAAAGAGCAGAGGGGGGTAGCACTTGAATGTATTTCTCATTATTCACACTCCTAGACCTCCTCTCTATCCATGTCATCATCCTCAAGTCCCAGCAATGGAAATGATTAAAAATTCTGAGGGAGAAGCAACTACAGGACATCCTGTAGGAAATCCTGTAGCAGCCTATCCCACAAAATAAAAATTATGAGTTGCAGCGAGCTTCTAGCATTGATATCCAAGGGTATAAGAAGCTCCTGAGAAGCAACAACACAATCATCTTCAACACCAGGTACCTGCATATCAAGGAAAACATCAAAAGGACAAGATATATAAAAAAGGAGGGAGAAATAACATGCATCCAACACACAAGAAGCACCTCATGTCCTCAACAAATTGCAGCAAGGTATTATCACCACAAGTAAGTATCTCGCTTCACTCTCTAATTTGCATAATGTAATCAAAACATGTAAAGATTGTGGACAAGTTGGTTTATAAGCGAAAGGTGGCTAGTTAACTTGGCCACCATTGTTCAATTAGCAAGGACAAAACAGCTAGTCCCCACACACATGGAAACAGTCGAGTCAAAGAAAAGGAGAATGAGGTCAGAAGCAGTTGAGACTATAGATGCCCAACGTGGGAGTTGATTACGGGGAGAGGGGAATGATGATGTGGTAGTGGGGACCAACGATCCAAAAATAGAAACTCGTACCTCAGCTGCCAACACACCACCTCACTCAACTCGACCATAAGAGGAAATAAATGTTGATCCACATGCACTCATGCATTCATCTTCTCAAGGCTCACTCTAGCAAAGTCACTCTCGTACCCAAGAAACCTACAGAAGAGAAAAATTCCATCTTTCTCCTGCGCAAGATTTCCTACAGGATCACACAGGGAATCCTACATCATCACACAGGAATCCTACAGGAGGTAGTCAGGCAGTCTACAGGATTGGTAGAGAGCAGTTTCAGTGAAGCAAACACAGGGGTTTGCTACAACAAGCAACATGAAGAGGTAGGCTCTACATTTCCTTCCATTTTTCCAAGTGAAAAGAACAGAAAAATCTCCTAGTTTGATTGAATTTGATAGTTGTGTAAGGGAATAGTTCCACAAGTATTTCAGTCCCATTTCCTCCTTCATTAAAATTTGTATCATACATCTCTAGTCCTCAAAATTCACCAGAAAAAATGACAGGGGGTTTAATAGAAGGGATCCCATCAACACTGTGAGGATTCACCAACACTCTCCTGTGCTAGAAATCTTCACAAGGCATAATTGGATGGGGTATTTTGAGAAATTAAGGGGGTATGATGATGAAGTAGCCCGAGATTTTTCTCTCTCCCTCATTCCACTGACAAGAACCCATGCCATTGTTATGGTGAGAGGCATCTCCATAGAGCCCACCCCTGAACTCATAAGTAGAATTACCACACTTCCCCTAGGAGTGCCTTGGAGAAAGGAAGACAAGGGGGATAGCCAAACTGCCAAAAAATAAATTCTTTTTAGAGGGAGAGGAGCCCATTGAAGACAAGAATGGAGTAAGGAGAACAAGCATACCATACCCATGGAATGAGGTAAGCTACCACCTTATAAAATACATATCATGTGAAGGTGGGTATAGTGTGGTTTATGGTTATCACTTAGGTGGGTATAGTGTGGTTTATGGTTATCACTTTAGGCTCCTTGAAGAATTCAGGTTTGGAGCAGAAACACCTCCTCACCACAGGCTCATCATACCATACTTCCTTCTACAATCACTAATAGATACAAGCATAAAGGTGCAGGAAGGAAAATACGAACAGTTAGCCCACCATGGGTTAACTAGAATCATCATAGAAGATGCCCTCCCAAACCTCAGAATTCCTATCCAATGGGAAATTTTCAGAGACATGCAGACAAATGAGGATATCAAAGCCCTGACATATGATATTAGCCCTACTGTCAGTGAAAGGATGAAGAAGAGGCCGAAACAGATGGAGAATAAGCAGAGAGGGATGAAGAGGAGATAAATGAGGATGAAGAGGAAGAGAAAGAGAAAGAAGGTGATGAAGAAACAAAGGAATATGTCAAGGAGGACATTGATAAACAAGATGAGGATCTAGAGGGAGAAGAAGAGGGGAAAGACAAAGGTGAAAAGGGCAATGGAAAAGAAGAGGTAGAAGACAAGGAGGAGTCACCTAGGGTGTCTCTAAGACCCACTGAGAAAGAGGCAGCAGCTTCCCTCACTACCCTTGGCACCCCTATCAAACAAAAAGGCAAAAGATAGAGGAAAGCCCCCTTATACCTCAGAACAAGAAAAGGTACAAGGATAAGGCAGGGAAAACCCCAAACTCCAACCAAGGTTCCCATTCTTATTGAGGACTCACCTAAACAACAGGAGAAGATGGCTTCTCATATACAAACTCAAGAAGAAGGATCCTTAGCCCAAACCTCCCCTAAGTCTCCTATCACCTATGTGAGAAGGCCTGTAACCATATCTACCTCATCCAAAGGAAAATACATCCTACAGGATACATGGTAGGACCAATAGGAAGCAGAGGAATTCCTACAGGATACTCTGCTAAACCTACAGGAAACCCAAAACTTGGATGAGTAAGGAAGTAAGTAGCCAAAAAAAAAGAGAGAGGACCTAGAGCTAAGGGAACCTAGTCCTAAACCTAACCTTGACTCCTACTACAGATTTATTGAGGGGGGCAGGTCATTCCACAAAAATTTTCCATTCCATTATTCTTTGAGCTTGAGAAAGAAAGAGCCAAAACACATCGATGGATGCAGATTTCCAATTCTAAGGGAGTGGAGGACATTGGCCACATGGAGGAAAAACTTAAAGATATGGGTAGAGAACTAAGTAACCTGAGGGATAGAGAGGCCATAATGAAGGCTCAGTTGGAGACAGAAAATGCATGGTTGAAAGGACAACTACAAGAAAGAGAGAATCAATTGGCATCCATGGCTAGTCTATCTTTGGAATAAATCCAGTGCAGGATGCCAGCTAAGTCCTATGCATTATACCTTAAGGAACAGTGGCTACAGTTCCAAATCAAGACCCTAGCACAGAGAGGCACTATGCCATTCCAAGATTATAGATAGTTCATTGATCTCTGTGATCAAAGTATATTAGAGGATAGGGCTAAGATGTCTGAGTTCTACTTGCATAACATGGCTTTGACAGATATGAATGTATGGGACCCTAATGCAAATATGGGGGATTTACAGTTGATGGCTTTGGCATCATGGATGAACCATGAGGAAGAAAGGGCTGCAGAAATGAAGAAGATATTGGAAAGGGAACAAACTGAGCCTCTCATGATAAGAGCTGAGCAGTCCAATCCAATGGTTGTCATTAGCACACATAATTTAATTGCAAATGATCCTTAACTTGCACCCAGGTATCTTGCTACCTAAGAGCAAGAAATTATAAATTTTGAGGATATGTTCAGATTGTTAGGGCATGACATCATGCAACTTTTCCAAAGGAAATGGAATACTTTGGCATATAGTTTGAAAATCAGATAGTACTATTCTCCTCAAAGGATGAGAGAAGCACTAAACAAGACACCCATGTATAAACAAACCATCCAAAGACTCAAAGTCAATTGGATTGGCTTGAAACTCAGTCCTCCACTTCCCTTGGGGAAGTTAGAAGGAAGGAAGGAAGAGGAAGAAAGAAAGAAGTGGGAGGAGGTAGAAAGGAAGGCAGGATTCTATGCACAGGAAGGAAACCACAACATAAGCATGGGATGTCATGGGATGTCAGGGAGGCCACTAGAGCTATGACAAACATGGATATTGGTTGAGTTGCTCAGAGGATAAGAAACACTTTCAGTAGGGGGTGATGATGAGCCTCATCATTGGGTAACTATATGGGCCTTAAGTCACCTCCAAGCTTAGTCAAATCAACTCTTCTCATAATTTATTACATGTTTTGATTATATTTTGTTTAATGAGATGAGTTAAAGTGAGATATTATGCCTAGAGGAATAATATGCATTGAATGCAAGTTTGAAAGAGAAAATCGAGGAATTTTGGCAAGATTGAGGTTTGAAACTTGAATGGGACCAGGGAGAGAGATTGTGGGAGGTAAGTCCTCCTCATTTACTCCTCCCTCATTCGAATATTCCTCCATTAATCACACCATCTCAAAGTACAAGCAGCCAAGTCATGAAGATCAAAAGGAAGCCGAGCAAGTGATAGTCAAAGACTTAGTTCATCTCGAGTTTGGGAGCCGAGCCTCCCTAGATTTAAGGAATTCATTGGGGACTTCAGTTGTATAAATAAATAGGCCTAGAGCCTCATTAGGATTCAAAATTTTGTTGTAGAAACACTAGTTATTTTCGAGCTCCAGACTTGTGGAAGACATTGCTATGTAATTTTTTGTTATGATAATGAGAATGAGATTTTTCATGACCCAGTACTGATTTAACTTAGAGGGATGAAACTCTTGGGTTAGGGCCCAACCCTAGCAGCAAAGACTCCTCTTCTTATATCTATATTCTTTGATTAGTTTCATAGATTCATGATTAAATTGTCCTTAGAAGTATTTCATTGCAGGCAGTGTAGTTTTGATTAGTTGTTTATTAGCTTGCTTCCATTTGTGCTTTACTTCAACAACAGGTTAGAAGGGGAGAAAAGCATAAACAATCGGTCACTAGGTGTCTTGGCCTCACCTCTTCCTTCAGGGATCATGACTTGAGGAAAGGACCCCTGTGCATCCCCAAAAAGACATATTTCTATTTTCTCATAGAATTTAGAGTTTAATGTACTTGAACTAGCATTTGATTAGTTTGCAAGTGTAGGATTTGATTACCTTATCTTCCATCTTTAGTCTTATAGTAGATCTCATCAATGATTCCATTTTATTCTACAATTTTCCTCATGCATGAAGTAGACAGGTAGCTCATTAAACTTTGTTGTTCTGGCTTATTAGAATTCTTCTTGTTTACATAATTTTTTGGCAAATGTCAATGTTTGATGTAGAGCAGGTGTTTCAAAAGTAGAGAGAAATCCCATGGTAAGAAACCACCTTCCAACTTCATCCATCCATAATCATTCTTTTCTTTCACGAAGAACTTCACTAATTTCATCATTTTGCATAGAAATTCCTCCAAGCATGTTGAGCAAATCCAACCATCCCTAACATTGGTTTTGATTTCTGAGTGACCCTAGGCATTTTCTCACTCCATTCCACCTACTAACCACCTTCCCTAAGCCTTCCATCACCTCTAGCACCCATCGCTTTTCTCTCAGTTGTATCCTGTAGAAATACATGGAATCCTCTGGGCTTTTAGGACATCACGTAGTGGCCTGTTTTGAGGCCGAGTTGAGGGAAAACCTCTAGGAATCCATAAAAGGGTACCTGAGGGTCTCCCAAACCCCCAACCATCCACCAGCATCCCTAAGCCACCTGCCACATCACCAAAAGAGATTAGTGTTTACACTTGATTTTCCATAAAAAGAATAGAAAGAAAAAAAAATATTTATTTTAGTCCTTTACATGCACAGTAGTGATGTTTGATGTTTTTAACTTCCATGCTTTAGATAGTATAATTTCACACATGTTAGCTTGGCATTCTAGTAAAGCATAGTTTCTCAGTAGTTAGTTAGAGAATGGTGTATTTTTAGCATAGGATTTCAGTCATTTTCCTTATTACAATAGATAACCTTTCTCCTAGAGTAGATTTCTCTTTCTCTCATCAGCAATCAAGCTTCTTCTTAATCTTATAATTTTGGCTTGAAATCCCTAGTGGTCTCCCACCCACTGAACAATGACAAAAGGCACAACCATCACTTTTACTTGTGTATACAACACTGTCACCTCCAAGTTTGTACGAACCCCGAGTTGATAAAGTAAAGCTAGTAGCTCCAAGAGTTGCAACATTCTTGAAGAAATACTAGTGCTCATCACAAAGCATCTCTTGTAAGATCTTCCCTTGGTCCTCCTTGCTTCCCATATGTAATATCCACAGGTGAAGGTGGAAAATATCCAAACAAGAATCAAACGGGGACTTTCCTGTAGAAGTGTGGACTAATCTATATTGTGTATATATCTATATATCTATATAATCTATATATATATATATATATATATATATATATATATATATATATATATATATATTCATCCCAGGTCTTCGTATGCTTTTGGTTATATCCCCTCAGAAGCTGCACCAAATTATTGTTCACTACTTTTGTCTACCCATCTGTTTGTGGATGGAATGTTGTAAATATCTTCAACTTTGTGTTGATCTTCTCCCACATGTAGTCCAGAATACACTGAGAAATCTGATATCCCTTTCTGAAATGATGCTCCTTCATATCCCAAAGTGCACCTAGACCTTTCCAAAGAACAATTTTGTTGCTTCTTGTTCATTAATGGTCTTTTTATAGGGCATCAGAGCACACATCTTGTTGAACCTATTAACTACCATGAACAAGTAGTCATGTGCCTTCTTGGTTGTCAGTAAACCTCCCACAAAGTCCATGGAAATTATTTCCCAAGGACGAGTAGGTACAGGTAAGGGGTGATATAGACCTTGTTTCCTATTACTAGGCTTGTTGGTACAACAAAGCATGCATCCTCTTATGAACCTAGCTACCTTCTCTTGCATCTTGGGTTAATGCACATACCTTTGCAAGTTAGCCATGGTATTCCCTATGCCAAAGTTCCTTGCAATCTTGTAGGTGTGAGACTCTCTAATAATCTACAATTTCTCACCTTTAGGAACACATAGATTATCCAACCTATAGAGTAACCCATCTTGGAGATGGTATTCAACGATGTTGTCACCATCATGCACATGACTCTGACTCTGCAACTACTGATACACCTCCTTGAAGTCCTCATCCTCTGAATATGCCTCTATGTATGCATCATGGGTGAATGGATCCATGTGCATAAGAGTCCCCAAATTGTGATCTTGTATGTGGGTGGCCTTGACAGCATGGCAGCCAACTTGTTGGTGCTTTCCTTGTTATACTTGATAACCAATTGAAATTGTTGTAAAAACCCCGTCCACTTGTAAGTTTTGGTCTTCCATAGTTTGCTCTGGGTCTACAAGTACTATAACGGCTGGTGATCTGTGTGGATTATTGTCTTCATTTCCCGTCAATTAGTTCTTCCACTTCTTCACAACTTGCACCATGGAAGAGAGCTCCTTGTTGTACAATAGGGTGGTTAAGAAATTCCCCATGAAATACTTCAGAATGGTAGATACAAGCCTTCCTCCTTGCAACAAGATAGCTCCCATAGCATACCCACTCACATTTGTCTCCACTTCAAAGGGTCGTTGCAAGTTTGGTAATGCCAAAATTGGTGCTTGATTGATTTTATTATTTAGCTCCTTGAAATCCCATTGTTGGCCTTTCCCCACTGTAAACTCTTGCAACTTATTTTTATGGTGTGGAGCGATGTTGCTATCAATGAAAATGAGGCTATGAATTTTTCTTAGGTACTATTCTTCCCCAATGAAACTGCTGACCTAAAAAACATTAGTAGGTGCTAACTATTTCATGATGACCTCAATCTTGGAAGGATCTATCTTTAGTTTTTCTCTACTCATCGCATACACCAAGGACTGCTGCACAAACTCACACTTCTTGAGATTTGCTAACAGCTGGTGTTTCTCCAATGTTTCCAGCACCTATATCAAATGTGAAATATGTCCCTCCCAAGTAGAACTATATACTAGTATATCATCCAAATAGTCAATAATAAATGAATCTATAAAAGGGCGCAGTACATCATTCATTAATATCATAAATGTAGCTAGTGCATTACATAGGCCAAATTGCATAACTAACCACTCATACAAACCTTTCCTGGTTTTTAAGGCAATCTAACATGTATCTTCTTCTTTCACTCAAACCTGGTGATATCTAGACTACAAGTCTAGCTTGGTGAAGTACTTTTCTTTCTACAACTGATCTAGCAGATCATCTATCCTCGATGGGGGGTATCTGTTCTTGAGCATGAATTTATTCAACGCCCTATAATCTATACACATCCGCCAAGTACCATCCTTATTTGGCACAATGATGATGGGTGACCCACATGGTGATGTAATCAGTTGAATGAAACCATGTTCTAGCAGATGTTGCAACTGTTTCTTCACCTCACTTGCTTCTATAACAGACTTTCTATACAACCCAATATTTGGCAATGGGGAGTCTGGCAATAATTGGATCTTATGTTCCACTTCTCTCTTATGTGGTAACCCTTTGGTCCCTCAAAACACATCCATGTATATCTGTAACGACTCCTCTAATTTTTGTTTTTATTTCTTAGTACACCCATCACCCATCCAGGGATGCCTCGCCTATTATTGACTCCTCTTTAGATTGACATTCTCTTAAAAATAATAAAACACACTTCTTGCTAGAACTGATCAATTTATTGGCTTGGTTGGCACTTATTAGTGAAATTTTCGACTTGCCTTTGTGCACATTGATGATGAATGATTCTCCATCCTTGATGAGCTAGTATTGATTGGCTCTCATTGTGAATATTGCATCTTTCATGTACATGTAAGGACTCCAAAACATGACTCCACATACATCAAGGGGAACCACATCTATATCTACTTCATCAATACTAATAGCAAATCTAATTTTACACTATTTTGTTACCTTCAACTCTACATCCTTATTTACCCATCCCAGTTGATATGGGTTTGGATGATCACGAATTTCCAACCCCAACTTCTTGACCAGGTCTACTGCAATGAGATTTGCATGTATTCCTGAGTCAAACAAAGCATCAACCTTTGTCTTCTTGACTTGTCTCTTTATATGAAAGAGTTTGATCATTTATTTCTCTTCCTATTGTTGAAGGCAACTCAGTTTCACCTCATGTTTGTAAAAATTTTATGTAGATTCAAAAATGCTCATGTAATTTACTAAAACATAAGACTCAAATACACTCTACTCATCTACAGAAAGGAATTCATGGTTGAGAAATAAAATCATAAACATGTGACATGATTCAACACACATACAAATATATTTATCTAGGGGAAAGAAACTGCTCAAAACCCCATTCCTATTTGTATTGCATTAATCAAAGAAAAGAGAATAAATACAATGCTTGCTCAAGCTTGAGCAATCTTTGCACCTGTGTAGTATATCTTACTGCTTCATAGACTGACTTTGGCAAGAACTTAACCAATTTCTCATCCTTATAAACTCTTATTTCCTTTCAATGTTCCTTGAGGAATTAGGACCATATTAATTAGGAAAATCCTTAATCTAGATTGTGCAATTCCTTTAGCCCAATATTTGACTACATGCACCACATGTACAACTTGGAATAATTTACAGTTGATAGTACACTTCCCTTGAACTCCAATCTCAAATGGGTAACTTGAATTCTCTACATGCATCAGTTATTGTGGGCTGATTGATTAGTTAACTAGTTGATCCCTAAAATGTGATTGACTACACCCCCCACTACTAGACCTTCCACTAGTTCTCTACTAGTTAGAACTAGTTTAACTCACAATAACTCAAATTAACTGAAATATATTTCTAGAAATTAGCAATCAATCATATTGGACTAAACTCAAGTGTCTCCAACTAGAAATAACTGAGTTAAGTGAGTGAAAAGTACCATGTCACCTTAGTTAAATACCTCAAAGTATTCTGCTGAAATTGAAATTTGAATTTTAATCTAGTTTGACCAAGGCAAAGTCAAAAGTAGATTTTATTACAACATTTTCAACACTCCCTCTTAGCAATAATGGGATTATCTGATACCCCAACCATGCCTCTATGGAACTCAAATTTTCCCTTTGACAAAGCCTTTGTCAAAACATTTTCATCTTGTTCCTGTGTAGGAATGTACTCCAACAACATAATTCACCTTTGCACACAATCCCGTAGATGGTGATACCAGATGTTGATATGCTTGGATTGATCATGAAATTTAGGATTCTTAAAGAGTTTGATACTACTTTGTTATCACAATAAATCACAATTGGATCCATCATCTGACCAAATAACCCAACAAGAATCTTTCTCATCCAGATTGCCTCACATGTTGCTTGACTTGCATCCATGTACTCTGCTTATGCTTAGCTGAGTTCAATAGATATTTGCTTCCTTTTGTACCAAGAACCCATTGTTGAACCAACAATGAAAATTCCCCTTGATTATCTCTTCCTATCTGATGGACTCCCTGCCTAATCTTCATCTATGAAGACTTGTAACCTAACTCCCTCTATCCATCTTTACCAAAGACCAAACTGATTAGTGCCTCTGAGGTATCTCAACACATGCTTTGTTGCCTTCCAATACAATTTGGTTGGCTTAACCATTTCATGACTAAGTTATTTAACTACATAACACATGTCTAGTCGTGTGTTAAAAAAATATACAAGTGAACCCACAAGATTCCTGTAAATGGTAGCCTCCACTTTCTCACCTGAAGTGGAATCCTCTTTCCTCCAAATACCTACTTGAGGAGTATCCATGGGTTTTCTACTCTCAGTGCAAAACTTCTTCAGTATCTCGTTGGCATACTTTCCTTGAGAGACAGACAATTCCCCATATCTTTTCCATACTTCCAAACCAAGGAAATAATGCATGATTCCCATGTCCTTCATCTTGAATTCTCTTGCAATATCCTCTTTGCAAGCGCTGATCAACTTCTCATCTTGGGTTAAAATTAAATCATCAACATATAACACAATAATCAATAATTTACCTTCAACAACAATATGATAAAGGTTTGCATCTGCTTCACTTTTGGTTAAGCCCAACTCAGCAATATAGTTATTGATCCTAGTGTACCAAGCATGGGGTGCTTGCTTCAATCGATACAATGCTCGCTTGAGTCTCCACACATTTGATTCTATGTCAAAGGTCTCAAAATATTCTAGTTGTTTAATGTAAACCTCTTCCTTAATATCTACATTGAGGAATGTTGTTTTCACATCCATTTGGTGGATCTTCCATCCCATATGTGCTACAAGTGATAGAATTTATCTTATAGAAGAGTACCTTGATACTGGAGAGAATATCTCCTCATAGTCAATTCCCTCCACCTGAGAGAACCCCTTTGCCACAAATTTTTCCTTGTATTTCTCAATGCTTCCATTAGCTTCTTGCTTTACCTTATAGATCCATCTTGAACCCACCACTGATTTTTCCTCTAGTCTTGGGACTAATTTCCAAACACTGTTTCTAATAATGCAATCATATTCATCTACCATAGCATCAACCCATACTAGTTTCGCTATAGCTTCCTCGAATGATGATGGCTCAGTCTCTACTAGCTCACTCATCAAATCCATGTAGCTAGTGTACCAATTTGGTGACCTACTCTGACTATGCTATGATGTGAGTTCTCCCATGGTCTCTCTAGCATCATGCATCAGCCTCTCAGCTTCTCTGTTTTGTTTTCTTCCTTCTCTGCATGTTTTTTCTTGATTGGATGTCTCCACTCTCTATTCTTGTGCTTGTGGCTGCTCCATAACTTCTTGAGGCTCTTCCTTTGGAGCTATAAGCTCTTTATATGAATGCAATTGAAGCTCTCTCTCAAGAGAACACCTCATTTCATTCTCCTCGTCAAACTTCACATCCCTTCAAACAAATGTCATCTTGAGGGATGGCAAGTGAACACGTTATTTGGGAGGTGTTTCTGTGTACCACACAAATATACCCAACTCTATTGTTGGCTCTATATTTTTACTTGATTCCTTGGAAACATGACAGTAAATCGATGATTCAAATATCTTGAAGTGTGACACATCTGGTTTCTTCCTTGAAGAAGCTTCTTCTGGTGTACTCATGCAAGGAATCTAATGACAACTCATGTTCTACAAATATATCATTGTGTTTCATGCTTCAGCCCACAAGTGCAGTGGTAGGCCTTGGTCATGCAACATCGCTCTTGCAACTCCCACAATACTTTTTCTCTCTCTTAACCGCCCCATTCTACTATGGGTTGTGAGGTTTTGTCCACTCCCATCGAATCCCTTCCTTTGCATAGAAATTTTTAAACTCATTCGACACATACTCACCTACATTATCGCTCTTGAGAACCTTAAATTTATTGTCAGTTTATTTCTCAACAAGTGCTTTAAATTCAAAAAACTTGCAGAATGTCTAATCTTTCTTATACATGAAGAAGATCCATCACTTTTGTGAGAAATCATATACAAATATTACATAATACCTGTTCTTGGAAGTGGAGGTTGTCAAGAAATGTCCACACACATCAAAGTGAATCCTTTCAAGGAGAGCTTGCGCTTTATTTTCCCGATCATTGAAGGTGGATTTTGTGTACTTCCCCAATGTACACCCTTTGCATGTATCTCGCTACTCTAGTGCTCCTTTGGGGTGGCCTGTATAAATTTGTTGCATGATCCTCAAAGTGCCATGATGCAAATGGCTATATCTTTTATGTCATAATTCATTGATATCTCAACTTTGCACCTTCTCTTATTTTGTGTTGAATGTTGCATAGTCTTCCACATCTAATTTGTATAGGTTCTTCACACGAACCCTGATCCGCTTCACTTGTCCCATGGCTATGTGTCTTAGGAATTCTTTACCTTTACTGAAGATCACATCATAGCCAAGGTCTTCCAACATAGCAACTTAAACGATATTCTTCTTTATACCCAAAACATGGATGACATCCTTGAGTTTGAGAGGGGGGCTAGACTCCCTCTAAAAAGTAACTGTACCAATATTGGTCATGTTATACCTCTCATTATCTCCCATATCGATGTGCATATGGAGGTCTTTCTCCTCTAGGTCACTTAAAAATTATCGGTTACTTGTCATATGGAATGAGGCACCATTGTCCAAGTACCACACACTACCCATCACCATGCTCACCATGCATGCAATTTTGGACAAGCCTTTATTCTTTCCCCCTTAACCAAATTTTACTTTGGATTGGGATTTCTCCCTTTTCCTTTCTTTGCCTTTCCAACCAAGGCATAGTTCTAATCATCATCACACTTGGATGAGGTTCCATCTCTCGTGTTCCACCTTATCTCCTCATGTACCAAATCAGACCAGGGGCGTTCCTAATTTGGTAGCTTCTCCCTCCCATTTACCAAATCGTGGTAGTTATTCTAGCACTTGGGAAAGTGTAGAAGGGCTAGGCTCATGAGATTGTCCTCCACAATAGTAACCCCAACTCCTCCAAGTTCATCATGACATTGTGTGAACCTGCTTAGGTACTACTAAATAGATTCAGTCTTTTGCATCTTGATATTTTGAAGCTTATCTTTGAGCACCAGTTTCTTATGGTAGTTGTTGTTCTAGAACAAATCTGCCAATGCTTGCCACATTGCATACAAGGTTTCTTTCCTATGGAGATTGGATAGAATGTGGTCCTTCACACCCTCCAATATGATTCCCTTTACCTTGACTACACACTTTCTCCATTATGCTAGATCCTTGAGGTCAAATGATCCAAGTTTTTCAATTTCATGTTTAACAAATTCCTTTAACCTATTTTCCTTCAGTAGCACCTCCATGCAAACCTTCCAAGAAACAAAGTTCGAGCTACCCTCAAGGGCATACTCAAGCCTTAGACAATAAAATGCCATCTTGATATCTCTGAAGAATTGATCCTGCAAATTCAATCCTCCTACAATAACAACTTCGAATTCTCTTCTCTACTGTGAATCATGCTTTGATACCATGTAGAAATTATACGTAGATTCAAAACTGCTCATGTAATTTACTAAAACATAAGACTTAAAACTACTCTACTCATCTACAGAAAGCAATTCACGATCGAGAAATAAAATCATAAACATGCGACATGATTCAACACACATACATAGAGATTTATCTAGGGGAAAGCAACTAAAAAAAACCCTTCCTATCTATATTGCATTAATCAAATAATAGAGAAGAAATTCAATGCTTTCTTAAGGTTGAACAACCAAAGGTTGAGCAGCCTATAGACCTGTATAGTCTATTACTCATTGCTTCACAGACTGACTCTAGCCAACACTTAGACAATTTCTCAACCTACCAAGCTCCTATTTCCTTGCATTGTTCCTTGAGGAATTAGGTCCCTATTAATTAGGAAATTCATCAATTTGGATTGTGTGATTCCTTTAGGGAAATCTCTGACTGCATGCACCACTTGTACAACTTGGAATAGTTTACAATTGATAGTACACTTCCCTTCAACTCCAATCTAAACTAGGTAACTCGAATTATCTGCATGCATCAGTTATTCTGGGTTGATTGATTAGTTATCAGTTTGATCATTAAAGTTTGACTAACTACACACTCCACTACTAGACCTTCGACTAGTTCTCTTGTAGTTAGAACTAGTTTAACTCACAATAAGTCAAATTAATTGAAATAGATTGATAAAAATTAGCAATCAATCATACTGAACTAAAATCAAGTGTCTACAACTTGAATTAACTGATTTAACTGAGTGAAAAGAGTCATATCACCGCTATTAACTACCTCCAATTATTCTGCTAAAATAGACATTCGAATTTTAACCTAGTTTGACCAAGGCAAAGTCAAAACTAGATTTTCTTGCTACATTTTCAACACTTTTGCACTAAAGTGCAGACAATCTTCTCATCCACATCCGATTTTCTTTCAAATTTATTTCTTGAATCCGTGGCCATGAGATTCTTCTTCTTGTTACCTTTCTTCTTGTTCTTTAGGTTTAGCTCTTGATGCAACTTCCAACACTTATCCTCTGTATGGCCATCAATGTTGCAGTGGTTACTAATATCTTTGCACTGGTGTGTTCTGGTTTTCATCCTTTATCTTTTCCCCCTTTTTTCTTATGCTTCCCCTCCTTAGAAGATTCATGTTTCTCCTTCTGCTTTGATCCAATTGATTGCACTCTTTTTAGGCCTATGTTCTCCAGGTATTATGCCTATACACAAGTCTCGTCCACTGATTTTGGCTTGAACAACATCACTTGCTCACATAGATGGCAGTGAAAACCCCCCAAATACTTGAGGAGTAAACCTGGGTTCTTTGGACAGATACCTAACATTATAACCATCTTCTTAAATTTCATGGTGTACTCCTGCATGCTTTGGCCCGACTAGTAATGCCACTGGATCTCGTGGTCCTCCATGTACCCAATGGGATAAAACTGTGACTTAATGAGGGTTTTGAAATCTTCCCACATAGTCATTGGAGGTTCTCCCTCCAACCTCATGGTTTCTGTGTGGCTCTCCCACCAAGTCAATGCATGGCCCTCCAATTTCACTAGCACAAATGAGATTTTATGTCCTTCCTTAATTTGATGGAAACTGAAATAAACTTCTAGTTACTGTAACTAATGGTTTAACTTCAGAGCATTGATCTCTCCATGGTATAGCTTGATATCGACTTTTGCTTCCATTTTAAATAGGGACTAATTCACAACACTTGAACCAAGTTTATCTTTCCCTAATTCTTTCTTCGACTCGTTCTTAATTTCTCCATGATCTTCTGATCCCTATTCAGATTTGTCCTCTATATGCGAACCCCCATATTCTCCCATTATCCCCAACTTGCTATTCAAGGTCCCATTGATCTATATCCATGAAATCTCCACAAAATACACAAAGAATACTGCTCTAATTCCAAATGATATGTAAACTATCATGGATATTCCATTGGATAGTTCATCACAACATATCTAATAATAAAATATTAGATTGTAAAATTTCTACACTATTACAATTTTATTAAACTTAAAAATCTGTAAATTTAACTATAACTAGTGCATTCATATGAATGGAAATTATGCAGAAAAGTATAGAATGACAAAATAAGCTCACACACACACATAATATACAAGATGTGCAATGGGAAACTCTTTCGTGAGAAAACCCTGTTGGAAGGTGAGGCCCCTTCACTCTCTTTCTCTTTCTGGAAATATGGTTGCAGGTATAAAGAAGTAATGCATGTGGCCCATGGGCTGCTACAATGCATAGATCCTCTATGTGTGCTCTACCTCCTATCTCTCTTTGCTATATTTTCTCTGCTATGGAACAAAATTCTCTCGAAATATTGGAATGCTTCTTCCTCTTAGTGGTCGGGTTATAACACAACCTAATAGCCTACTAGTGGTTAAGTTTGACTACAAAAAATCTTAACTAGAGTTGAAATATAGACTCTTCTAGAATATTTTAAATCAAAAACATGTGGCTAGCCCCATTTCAATGAATAATGGGGGCTAACGTGACATCATCCCAAACTATAGGTGTAAAAACAGGAAGGTCAATCGTTGGAAAGATATTTGTGTGTATATTAGCTAAAAATATGCCACACGTAAGAAGCAAAGTTTTACCCCTAAAAACATCATTTGATGCCTCAAAACGTGCCTGGAATATTTCAAACCCCCTTTTTCCAAATTGGGTACCCCTGGTAAGAATGGTCCCATGAGTTGATTCCTATAATTTTTCTACTCTGAATGCATCGATACAGATGCCAAACAATATAATGATCCAATTCAGATTAACCAACAATATTCCATTCATCTTCCCATATCAGCCTCTATCTATGAATATCTATTAGAATATTGAAAGACCAATGTACAAAAACTTCATTCAACTTTTGTTGTAGTTATCCTAGTGGTATTTACTAGAACCTAGTGGCATTTAATAAATTATTAGACTATTAATATTAGCTAGTGGTATTTGGTGGTTATAAAGTCACCACCTAGAACTTCCTTTAACGCATTTAATATCTAGTTATAGGACCATCTAAAGAGGAGACAGATAAAGAGATAGATACTATAGCTTGAGCAAACATAGTAGAAAAAAAGGCATCATGAGCTTCAATAGCACAGACTATTTCATTTCTAGTACAAGGTCCAGATGAAGAAGTAAATCTACCAACAAATATTGCACCAATTTTAGCAGTACCATTAGTAGTTTATTTCATATATATATTACTAGTAGCACTAGATATGTAACCATACACCGCTAGTACCAACCATACCTAGGGAAAGGAACCCTTCTCAGAGCTCCTCATGATATTTGGGGTATTGTATTCATTGTGAGGTAATAGTAAACCATACATTATGTAGAATAATGAGCGTTATGGTTAAGATTATATTGTAATTGAATCATAGATAAAAATGCTTTCTCAAACATTGCTTCTTGAAATGCTTCCTTGTGAATTTGGTAGAGAGACGAAGGAGCTTCTCTTCAAATCCAATGTTTCCAAGTTTATGAGAGCAACAATTGAATCTGTAACAGCCTGTAGTTTTACATAGATGCAATAATCAAGAAAAGGAATAAATCATCAAGGAAAAAAAATAATGTTGGTCTAGATAGCCGAAACTTTGATAAAGAATCATTGTTGTTCAACTTCCTAGGGTCATTGCAAAACTAATGAGAAGGCCAGTGATTTCGGATTGACTAACTGAGAATACAATCAAACATGCATGGAAATAGTAAATGCATTATATGCAAATAGATGTGAGTAACTAAATAATAATAGTTCATTTCTTTCCAATATATGATGCCAAATAACTAAACTTAAGGTAGAAATAAAATCAGAAACACCAAGGTTAATCAAGATCTCTGAATAATTTTTAAATCCCCTGCTTCCGTAGAAAGTTTTCTATGTGAATTGTAGGTTGGGTCTCTCTCCCCCTTGTAGTGTAGTGCTCTACCAACTTCATCGATTCCCCATTAGCTGAGGAAAAATCCTTACATTTGAAGTCGAGGGTAGGGGGAATGAACCTGGACAAGATTGGGGGATAAGATTATTGACGGTAATACCTTTAGTTTAGTAGTTGGGTTTGAATGTGCATGGCTCATGACTTCAATTCATGGCTCACAAACTAACTCTTGACTCTAAGAATTGTGTTATCATCTTAGGCAAGACCTCAATTGGGACAGGCAATAGACCATGGCAAGCGAATCTGCACAAATGTTCGACACTGATATTGTGATGAGTTGACTTTTTTCCCTTGGTAGCTGCCCAATTACGATAGGTACACTATGCTGGTAGTCCCCGAAATGTAGTATGATGCATCCACGACACCTTGATGGCTTATCCAATTGTAATTGTAGTGTGACGCATTAGTTTTTCACCCTAGCGGCTACCCAATCATGATGGTTTTCTTGGATCGCACATTGAGTGACCTTCGACTCTATGACATCACAACCTACATTGAACATTGACTGTAAGAATTTCAATGTAGGCTTCTAGATTGAGTGACCTTTGACTCTACGACAGGATGTTAGCACTTTGTAATTTCCAAGGTTGTGAAAGAAAACATAGAGGTAAACATAAAACCACTTTGGAGCTTAGGATCTAGCCTTCCTAAACTCAAAGAGGGATCTCCCTGTCAAACTTAGCTTTGTTTCATTTGTATATTAGACTAGTTATGAGAGTTTGGAGTTTGATTTTAAAATTTATTTTGTTGATTAACTGCCTGAAACTTCCATTGGGCTATGGAGTCTACAAACTTAACGCGGATCTGTCTCAGATTTTCAAAGGAGTTTCAAAGGACAAGGTAGTTGAACTAATGGGACCCTCTATATTTTAATGAAATATAATGGAAGAAAATATATAGGTTCAATTGAAGCTAAAGAGCAATTAAGAATTATTTAAATTGTTATCAGAAGGAAACATTTAAATTATCCATAGTCAAAATTAGAGTGTATATTTCAAGAAATTTTGTTCATCAACTTTCTGTATAATAATTCAGATTTAAGAACACATAAGTATGGAAACAAGTAAATAAACACATAGACAGTGAGAGAAGCACTTCACCAAATAGTCTAACACATGAATCCTGTGAAGAATGCCCTTTTTATTACTGATCAACCTATCAAATGGAAATAGTACAATAGATTTTTGGAATACAAAAATCAACATCTCTTACTTCAATTGATGAAGTATTTATAAAAATTTATTACGAAATATTTTGATTTAAAATATCAAGGTTCATTTCAAAATATTCTAAACTGAATGTAAAAATAGAACACAAATAAAGGTAACTAAAACTATTTGAAGAGATCTAACACTATCCTTGAGGATCTCTGGTGATAAAGAAGAGAAATTCAAATTTGATTGCAACTCTTATTTGATGAGGTGGCATCGAAGTCACTAACTATCCATGAGCTTTTTCCTCCCGAAATTCTGAAAAATAAGGTCCTGTGATCCATTTGTATATCCCAAAACATGATATGTTTTAGAAACATGAGAGAGGTTTTTGTAAATTATGATCTTAGAAACAAAAACCTCTTTCCGTTTTTGAAAATTCATCTCCACCTTCTTGAAAACCACATTTAACAATACTGGCTAAAAACAAGAAAATTCGGAAAATATGCCTGCAAAGCTTCCTCGGAATCTCCCAAACCATAACAACTATTATAAAATAGAGAGATTTTTTGTACATGAGGATTTTATCAACAAAAACCTCTTTGCATTTTTGAAAATTCATTCTTAGATGTTTGTAAACCATTTTTTAAATTACTGGGTTCTATAGGAAAAAACATAGTTTTAATTGACCATGAAACAAAATTATGACGTGGAGGCGAGAGGTGACATGGAGGTGGGGGATGATGTGGAGGCACATGGTTGGTGGAAATAAAGTGGTTTTCGCAAGGGTGATGTGG
The DNA here is from genome assembly GCA_031772625.1 of Pinus tabuliformis. Taxonomy (NCBI): domain Eukaryota; kingdom Viridiplantae; phylum Streptophyta; class Pinopsida; order Pinales; family Pinaceae; genus Pinus; species Pinus tabuliformis. The sequence goes on along the minus strand of CM062807.1, from coordinate 863,195,792 downwards.
GGAAATGACGTGGAGGTGAGTGGGGACAACAGTCCAAGTGGCAGGCAGTGAGTGGTGCAAGAGTGACAGCGAGGTGTTTGGATAGGAGTGGACGGGAGCATGCGGGAAGAGCTAGCGGGAAAGGGGTAGAAGGTTGAAGGATTTTAGAGGGGGGTTGAAGTGGTAAGTGGTTTGGGGGGGGTTGTGTAAAATAATGCAAAGGTGACACGCAGCGGTGGGAACAACATGGGGAAACCACTTTTCAGACCCCTCCCCCTCCCCCCCCCACCCACAGATAAAGGGAGAGATGGCGGGGGGCAGAAAAGGCTTGGGATCCATCCGATGAAAAATATGATGTGATCAGGAGTGAGGAGATGTCTTGTCGTGCATATAATTTTTGCAATAAAGTCCAGACTTTCGACAAATAATTCCACATATTGGCACTTTAGCAATCTGCAACTTTGATTCCACCAACTTCAATCTTCTGCTTAAACTAACCTAAATAAAACCAATTAGGGTGCCTTTAGGAGTTCCAACCCTTATTTATTTTTGCAATTTAAAGGATTAAAACACCTATTCAAAATGTCAAACTAATCTAAAAATTGCATTAATCCATATTACACGGTTGGATTAATTTCTTCGTCTAACTTACCGAATCTAATCTTAGCCAAGATTACATTGTTGGCTAAGTTATTCATTTTAACCTAATTAACAAAAACTAAAACTTGTTTGATCATTATTAGATTGTATGACCCAAACAATGACTCTGAGTTGTGGCGTTTTAAACAAGTTGCACACAACAATCAAATTTATTCTAGAAAATGAAAACATTCAGCTGGTAATGGCATTTGAATTTGCATCACTTCACGGGAGCTTCACTGGGGGAGAAATATCATACCACATGCATTCATATTGGGGAATATATATTGAGGAAAAAATGACATAATATATTGGGGGATATATAGGAGGTAAAGGATTTTGTATTGGAAATCATAAAAAATGGATCTCAAAGTTAATGAAAAATATAAAGGGGTACAAAAAATTTCTATGAAAAAATGGACACCTAAAATATCTAGCAAAAGTAGGGGATATTTAAATTGGGAAGGTGTATTGGGTTTGTATTGGTAGCAGGTTAAATAATGTGATTTTTAGAGGTATTTTCCAATATGTAGTCAAATTATGGGTATTGTTTAATATGCCATGAGCACACATGATATGTCAAAAGTTCGTTGAGTGAAGCCCTCATGCGTCACTTTCAATTCTATTTTTTTATGGGGTTTTTTTCATCCCTTTCTTCTTTTTCTATTCCATTTTTTTATATATATATATACCCTCTTATCATTTTTTATTTTTATTTATATATCTTTTTCTTTTGGAAATCATTTGCAATATATAATATTATTTACAATTGAAAATATTGAAAGAAAACATTCAATCATCATTTGATCCTATGAACCATACGACCCTAACACAGGATAACCTACATTGCACATTGACTACAAGAATTACAACATAGGCTTGTAGATCCAACCTTAATGTATTCCCTCCAATCTACTCAATGATGGTATAGGGGCTATAGTTACTCAGAATCTATTGACACCATGTTTGGGGGTGCCACATGAGATTTGGGATACATCATGTATATTCATCCGTTGGATTATTTCAGATGGATTTTTCAGAAGAAATGGTCCAAGATGGATTTTCACATTGGAGATTGTTTACTTTGTGGTTGCTTATGATATTGGTTTTAATGGAGATTAGAGGCAACAAAACGACCATATTATTGTTGATTTCGGCTATCCATGTTGCTCCCTTCCAGGGCACATTTTAAGCTCCCTTTCCAAGGTACTTCTTAGCCACATACACCTCATTTTCTTTCTACTATATCTCATGTTAGCCATCATGTGAAGGATTTAATGGATAAATTTTCCACCCACTTGTTCCTCCTCGCCTCCCTGATGTCATACTTTGTAGTTCCTTGCCCTCAGACAACATGCAACTAACATTCCTCCTAGTGAGCCCTTGTTTATGGAAAACGTTTCATCTCCTTTAGTTTCATTCTTTGGTGGACTTACTATGGTGTTGGAGAGGTCCAATACTTTCTTCGGTGGTTTTCCTCATGTTTTTGTAGGTGTTGAAGGTTAATATTGTGATGAGGACATGTTCACTAGCCCTATGCAACATTGGATAGATGGGGCTTGTGAAATAATTTTGACATGCACCCATAAAGTACACAATGTTGAAAAAAGAGGGCCTTACTATTGTTGGTTTAGGGTAGCCATGTTTTCTCCCTTCTAGGGCACATTTTGAGCTCTCTTTCAAAGGTAATTCTTAGCCACATGTAAGAAAAAACTTCAAGATGCTTGATGATATGCATTCCCATGACCAAATTGGCCTTGATAAGAACATCATGCTCTTGATGCGTGAATACTTGGTCATGGATGTGGATGAGATGCTTACATGGATACATTGGCAGTTTGATTATACTTAGCATTTTATTTCTCTTGTATTAGAGTAGGAATAGATTAGTAGCTTTCACTTCATGTTTCCTTTGGCATTGATGGCTTGGGCCTTATTTGTAAAGCCAAATTTTGAAGCTATGTAATGAATTATAAACATGCTTTTGGTTTGGAGAAACATGGTGATATATGAAGAAAGGTTGGCATAATTCTAGGCCATTGTGACTAGCAATAAGACCTTCAACCATGGTCTCATAACTGTTGAGATATTCCATCTCTTTCTCAAGCAAAGGAAGGTGGATTAGCACTGGAATTTTGAGCCCTATACCAACAAAACCTCCCCTCAAACTTTCTTGTATGAAGACCATGTGTTGGACATGAAAATCCATCAAACCCTAACTACATTCAACAGTTATGTGACAATGTTTATGGCATATTAAAAGAGCCCTTTTTTATCTTCCTTTGGGCACATATTAGAATAGGAGTAGATTAGTTGCTTTCATTTCATGTTTCCTTTGGCATTGATAGCTTGTGCCTAATTTGTAAAGCCAAAATTTGAAGCCATGTAATGAATTGTAGACATGCCCTTGGTTTAGAGAAACATGTTGATACATGAATAAAGGTTGGCATAATTTTGGGTCATTGTGACCAACAATAAAACCTTCAACCATGGTCTCATAACTGTTGACACAAAGCCATCAAACGCTAACTACATTCATCAATTTTTTGGAAATGTTTATGGCATATTAAAAGAACCCTTTTTTATCTTCCTTTGGGCACACATGAGAGGGTTGTTTGTGGCATTCTATGGGTATTTTTTGGCAATATGTGGACGGTATACTAGCAACTCTGCCCTCCTAGGAGTTTGTTTCTAGTTTCCCAGAGTCTTGTTCCCCAATCAATACATCTAATAAAGAATTTACTAAAAATACATTATACTTTATGGTTGGGCATCATCAAGGTTGTTGTCACTTACTTTTAGATAACCCAGAGAAGCCTTTACACCAAAGGTGGATGGAAAGACCTGGAAGTAACATAAAATGAGATTGTGTTATAACTGAATGAAATTTTCTGCAATTAGAAAAAATTGATGGTGTACGTTTATATCAGCACACTTGGAATCTAGGTCTACAAGAAATATTGATTCTGCCACTGGCATTGAGAAAACTCTGCAACTGTTACAATATTCTATTGAAAGTATACTGAGCAAAGTGCAAAAGGAATATGAACACCATCATAGCTTAATCAACAAGCTTATTGAATTGACATAATCTAGTAGTCCACAAAGATAGACCACCATGCTTTATAGTTAAGTTACATTTCCATAATTCATAACACACTCTTGACCCTGGACTTATCTATAAGCCTTGTTTTTCCTCTTATCTATAAGCCTTGTTTGTCCTCTAAATTTACATCCTTGGAATTAGAGGACATTTTCAACATAGAAAGGCAGACCCATGTTGCAATTATTGAACATCAACTTTGTTTTTTTGGAGTAGTATAGAGCCAATGGATTTAAAATTAGGGACAACAACTAGGGGAAACTGTAATATAAACTAAGCTTTATTGGCGTTTCTCTAGTTCTTATGTTTACTTGCACTATTTTGTGTCATGTTTTGATACTTGCCTCTCGTCCCTGTATTCTGGGGATTCTACAACTTGCATAGATTTCAGGTCATATATTGTGGTGACAATTTGTTTCATAGATTCTCCTTCATGTATAGATAAGTTGAACTTGTATCCATCTGTGTTCCATTCTTTATATATGTAATTATTCTTTTCTTTCCAATGTCTCTAGTTACCGAAAGCATTTCTTTTCCCTCAAAACCTTACCTCAGCATATCGAATGAAGATGAAGGGAACATGGTGTAAGTAAATTTCTGTTTCTTCCCTTATTTGAGCTAGCTATAGTTCAGGAAGCAAGGTCGGTGCTTGAGCTCAGGTAAGTTACTTTACCTACCTTCATTCCATGCCAGCCAGTAAAAAAAAGACTCTATGTGGCTTGGCACTTCGTTCATCGCTACACTTAAATATAATGTTATGTCTCACCTTGTAGCTTACTAGTTAATGATCTTCAAAAACATTGACAACTAATTGTTGTTTCATAGCTCGTCTTGTTATTATTAAACCTTCGCAATATTAGAATATCAAAATTAATATAACTCTCTTTTCCTTCTTCTTATTTTATATATATGATCCATTTTTTACATCATCAAACTAATTAGCTAAAACATTTACTCATTAAAATCAAAATTAAATAATGTTAACTTAACTTATTATATCATTAACATGCACATCCCACATAACCTTTTTTTTATTTTAAATTTTAAAATCAAAACATCTTTATCTTTAATGTCAAACTATCATTAGTAATTACATGTTTCCATCCTTGTACGTCAAACACACGTCCTAAAGGGCTGCTGTTTGAGACGAAGGATATAAACACATGGCTCATAAAAACATGTCCTATTACATATTACTTGGGGTTGAGGTAAATGTGTCTCATATATCATGGAAATAAAAGTTTATGGCCATGGATTTTGGTGTTTTGAAGTCTAATATGGTTTTTCCTCCCGTGGAATTATCAACGATTTCTTTCTTTTTAATTAAAGACAGAAAAAAACAAAATGAATGTTATTATTTTATTAATAATGCATTGTAATTAGTTTGGGTTTTTATTTCACAATTTGAAAAATTTTAATAGAATTGTAAATTTTTGCTAAAATTGTGTATACTATATATTTTATATTTATTATTTTCATAAAAATAGGGTATATTATATATCTTATATTTATTATTTTCAAAAATCTTCATTAATTTTAAAAATATTAAAATAAAAATAAAAATAAAAATTATCAAATAATTATTTTTTATTTTTTATTTTTTTACTAAAAATTATTAAATAATTATTTTTTATTTTTTATTTCTTATAAAGTATTCATTAGCTATGGAGAGTAATGAAGGGAAGCAATTATCCCACTTAAGAGTTTGTATGGTCACCTTGCTTCAAAAAAATCTATACAAGTTTAGTAAGTTTTTGTATACATAGAGTTTAGTAAGTTTTAGTGGTAAAAAAAGTAGACTAGCATAGTGGTTTACATATCTACAAACCCTAAGCTTCAATTATGGCAGCAAATAGGCAAGCAAAACATTATAATGGTTAGAAGTGAAGAGACATTATAATGGTTAGAAGTGAAGAGAAGGTTGCAATGCAGCTAGGAGGAGCTTGGATCTATTGATAACCCCTCAACCAAGAGAACATTCTTTTAAGGTTATATATATGGGTTGTAAGTACAATGTTATGGTTAACATGTTCTTTAGGGCAACGCCTAACCAGCCATACATAGGGTATTTAATGCCCGGGGATATGCACGTAGCTTAGCCCGATAACACACGAAAGCTCAAAAATTATTTAATGCCGAAACTCCCCGCTCCCGTGTTATCGCGTTAACCTGCGTGCATATCCCCCGGCATTAAATACCCTATGTATGACTGGTTAGACGTCCGTTCTTTAGTCTCATGAAAATTAAAATAATTTATTTTTTATTTTTTTATAAATAAAAATCATAATTTTTTTATAATAAACCTCAATAATTTAAAGATATTTATGTTCTTGTGCGTTACTCTTCTCCAATGTCTTTTTAATTCATATTTGGCTTCATCATACCTTTTCCTTGCCATTCTTTTCAAGATTTGCATCGTTTTATGTTCTCTTCATTATTATCCTTTAAATGTTTTTAAGGTTTCTAGTCTTCTATCCCCTTCCTCAAACATTGTTCTGGGAGGGCTATCTCTGGTTGGCTTCTCTCAGAGGTTACCACCCTTCCTAGTTCGTTGTTGGACTTATCATTGACCCTCTCTTTTGTTCCAAAAAAGTAAAGTACACGAAAATCGATGCAAAGCCATGTGTTTTAATACGATTAAGCTGCTTTACCAGTTGGCCACTGTCAAAATGGCAGGCATATCTAATACCACCTTCTCGACGTTGAATATGGACCTCTGACTTTCAGCTTCAGCTACCATTCAAAAGGCGGGAGCATGGAATCCTGACATAAATGAAAGAGCTTGTATAATTTCCAAACTCTAAATACATATGGAATGCATCTTGTATTTATGAGATATATTGTTCTTATATTTAATAACAACAATTTATTTATATTTAATTTATATATACAAATATAAGATTATAAATTATAATTAGTTTGGTTTATTTAAAAGTAGAGTTATATAAGATTTTTTTTTTATCAATGAAACAATTATGTAATATAATAAATGTGAAGATGTTTTATAGGTTAAAAGTTATAATATCAAAATGAGGATGATGAAGAGGAAAAGAGAAAATTATTAAGTTCGTTAAAAAAATTGAAAAAAATCATTATTATTTATGTTAGTTGGGAAGAAAAGTATAAAATATTATTAAGTTATATTTTTAATTTTAATGAAGAAGAAAGTGGGCAACATGGAATTTTTCTATTAAGGGATAGATATAGAGCTTATGAGGGTAGGGTGGGGTTGTGAGGGCAGGGTAGGTTAGAGCAGGGCACAACGTTGCAAGAAATTGAAATTTTTTCATTAGGGTAGGAAAGTAATGGAGATAGTGTGATAAATGTTAAATATTATTTTGATTTGTATTTATGTAATTTAAAGCACTTGTTTTGATTGTTTTGATTGTGTTTGATTGTTAATTAATTTAAGTTTAATGAGAATTTTGGGGGAGTGGAGGGCGGGGGAGAGATATATGGAGAAATTTTGTTGAGAGTGGGATAGAAGTGGAAATATTGTGAGAAAATACTACTGTTATTTTGATTGGTGTTTGTGTCATTGAATGGGTGAAAATAAGTTCACAAGAAAATGAAAACAAGCATGATATGAAGTAAATGGTTGTCTCATAGTTAGGGCATTGATTGACTCTATAATTGGCGCGTCCAAATTCCCAAAATACAAGTAGAATAAGTATATCACTAAGAAGCACTCATAAGATGGAGTGTGACTAAAGAAATATTGACAAAAACTTTATAAAAAAAAAGGATAAAGAAAAACATTGAGAACTTTTCACAAAAATGACAATAAACTATAAAAAAAATGTTACAAATATTAAAAAAATTTGTATGGTAAGTATAAAAATATTAAAAGGAATTGTATTAAAAAAATACAGAGAATTTTAATAAAAAAATATGAAAAAAATTAATTGAAAATATAAACATGTTAAATAAAAAAGTTATTAAAAGAATTAATTGAAAATATAAAAATGTTAAATATAAATTTATTATGGAAAAACTATTGAGAATTTCATTATGTCTCTCGTCCATATATTTTCAATCATTTTGAAGTTATTAATATTTTTGTTACCATTAATTTTAATAAATAAATAAATATTTTAATTTATTTATTTTAAATATATTTTTTGATATAATTTTGTGAATATTTTGTAATAGGATTTTTAAAATTTTAATTTTATTATTCATAACTATAAAGTGGATAGTAGGGATTTAATGTCCATGGTTTATTTTAGAATATGAATCAATAATCCATATTTATCTCCAAAGTAGTTATGCATTTTTGTTTTTTTAATTATAATTCAAACTTGTGTTTTCAATGAATCTCTAGTGGATTCTAAACAAATTAAATTGAAAAATAAACATGAAAACTTTCCAAAAAATCACATTTAAAGGCTACTCTATAATACATGTTTTGTATTTAAACAGAATTATTTTTATGTTTTATTAAAATAAAATTACACTATTGCTAAAGTTTGGAATGAACTTTTCCACCACATTTTTTTCTGGTTAATTTTAACCAAAATCTTATAGAAATTTTTAAAAATTTGAATTCAATTTGTAAAATTCAAATACCCTCAGAATTTTCCAAAATACCAAATCCGTTTACCATTAAAAACTATTAATATCAAATATTATTTGAAAATATATTATTTTATTATAATAATTTTATTTAAATATTTTCAATTAACTAATAATAAATAATATAATTATTTTTAAATAAAATTAATAAAATAATTTATATTTATAATTAATAATTAATAATACCAACTGACAAAATCACAACATATTTGGCTACCTTCCATCTTAACAATATTAAGATAAACCACCCATCCTTTTATCAGAAAATATTCCGTATATCCTAAATAGATATCACACATAACATCTATGGAAAGTTGGAAAACCACATGACTAACCAGCAACCGTAGTAATAATTGGGCAATGCAGACTCTCCATGAACCTCTGGTAACCTATCATAGCCATTCAGGAACTCTTCTGTCAGTGGGAGCACGAGAGTATCGTCTTTAAGCGGTCACCCTCACATTGTTGAGCTTATCTCTATTATTGAGCTTATCTCCATTGTTGATTTGTTAAATATTTCGCAATCAGATTGTTGAGGTACCCACTCCTGAGCTTATCTCAACTCCATTGTTGAGCTTGTTAAATATTTCGCAATCAGATTTACATGAGAGTGTCTGATGGGTTACTTTCATAATAATGGTACTCATTCTTGAACTTGTCTGATTGGTTACTATCACATTTATAATGGTACCCACTTCTGAACATATCTCAATTGTTAAACTACGGCATTAACAATGTCCACAAGGTTGAATCCATCAGAATATTCAATACCTGAGAAAGTAAAGAAGCCAAAAACATATGTGATCGTAGTCTGAAGCAAGCTGCCAATGGAGCCTAAGGGCTTTCCTCTCTATACGATACTCGAAAATAAGTCCTTCGCATACAGAATTTATGCGTGCACTCACTTTTCTGCAATAATTGGTCTCATATATTATCGCATTGTGTATATCCCAAGTGAAAGAATATTCGCCATGGATTGTGATATTTGTGGCAGAACTAGGCCTACGGTTGGATTTTGGAGCAGGCCTTCAGGTGGCGGCCTGGCGAAAAGTCTTCCCGGAAAGACTTTCTAAGAGGTAATAATAGGCTCGTCTATCTCCCAGCACGTGCACAATTAAAATGCTTTTAAAAATTCTTCTTAATATAAATTACTTTTTATAAAATTTAATTTTCAAAATTTACACTTAAATTATTTCTTTCCTTATTATCTTAACTTTTTAACGCCTTTATAATTAATACATATTAAAAAATTAAATATATAAAATTCTTCTTATTATAAATTATTTTTATAAAATTTAATTTTCAAGAAGTACACTTAAATTATTCTTTCCTTATTATCTTAACTTTTTAAAGGCTTTCAAACAAAAGTAATCAGTTTCCATTTCCTACCTGCAATCTTGCAACTTTTCCATTTCCTACCTGACACCATGTAATAAATTATAAACCATTAATTTTCTCATCAACGCTTAGGTACCATGAACCGAATTTCCGTATTTTCTCCGATACGGACTACTTCACAGCCCGTCAAAGCACGTCTTAAAATGGGAGGCGAAAATTAACCATAAAAAAAAATGTTAATTTTGATTTATACCGGGTTTAAAAAAAATATGTATAACAAAATATAAGGATTGTCAGATAAATTGGTAGATATCGATAGGAAATTCCTATTTCCACCTCTATAGCAAAGTTAATGCACCCTGACATGCGCTCTCAATAGCGAGATATAACACACGCGTGGTGATGACTAGAGAAAAAAAACAGCGTGTTATATCGCGCTATCGAGGGTGCATGTCAAGGTGCATTAACTTTGCTATAGAAGTGGGAATAGGAGTTTCCTATCGATATCTACCAATTTATCTTATGAAATGCCTCTGCAACCTCAAGTGACTTTTGAACCATTTGACAAGTGGGGCATGGACTTCATTAGACCTATTGACCCTCCCTCCAAGCAAAAGCAATATATCATTGTGTGCACTGATTATTTGACTAAGTGGGTTGAAACCAAGGCAATTAAGGCAGCAACAGATGAGAAGGTGGCTGAGTTCTTAAGGGAGAATGTATTTTACAAATTTGGGTACCTTAGAGAACTGGTCACTAATCAAAGCAACTAGTTTACTTTTAACATGATTGAAGACTTGTTAAGCCAGCATAAGATCAAGCATAGAACCTCCATTCCCTATCACCCACAAGCTAATGGGCAAGTGGAGGTGACCAACAGAGCGCTGGAGGGCATCCTGACCAAAGTGGTTAGCAGCAGCAGGAAAGATTGGGCAGATAAACTAGTTGAATCCACCTAGGCCTATAATACCACCTGGAAGACCACCACTGGATTCACACCCTATGAGATGGTCTATGAGAAAAAGGCCCTATTGTCCATTGAATTTGAGCATAATACATTGAGGATGGCGACCCAACTAGATCTAGATCTAGCAGTGAACAAAAAGAGAGATTGCTCCAGTTGAATGGTTTAGATGAGTTCAGAATGCATGCCCTCCTACACACAGAGGTAAATCAAATTCAGATGAAGATATGGCATGATAAGAACATCAAGGATAAGCAATTTCAAACAGGTGATTGAGCCTTGTTATATGATTCCAGATATAAATACTTTAAGGGTAAGTTAAAGACAATATGGTTAGCACCTTATGTTGTAGAGAGATATCATGATAATGGTTCAGTGCAAATCATAATCATAGATGTAGAGCCCATTCCTTTACTTGTTAATGGGCACAGATTGAAATTTTACAAAAGGCTATTGTCAAAGAAAGAGTTCATTGATGGTATCAATAAAACAGTGATGGTGGTGGAGCAAGTTTCGACTCATGCCTCATCAAGTCACTGAGAAAATAAGAAAGAAAAATAAGGACTCAAGTGAAAACCTCCATGAGGCACCCAAGTCCCACTATTGGGCTGAAAATCTCTTGGGGTGGCCCAATGGTGTCAAAAGAAAAAAAGAAAAAAGAGATATAAAAATATCTCTGGGTGAAAACCTCTCCTAAGGTACCCAGGGCAAGTAGCTAGAATTAAAACCTCTTGGAAGCAGGCTAGTTGTTTTCAAAAAATAATAATAATAATAAAAGAGAAACGAGAAATCCTGAAAAAGTGTTTGCAGGTCAACAGGCGGACAATCAAAGAGAAAAGGAGAATCAAAAGGGACCTATTCAACACATATTTTTATTCCTCCATCATTCCACCATTCTTTTCATTTTTTCACTCATTTGCCTCAGTTTGCAAGGGTACTATGTTTTCTACAAGATCCCCTGAAAACCTACAAGATGATCCTGTAGGAATTACAGTGGCTTCGAGATCTTAAGGTGAGCAACCCTAGGGCAAGGAAATGACCTGCCCATGTCAAAGAAATAAAAACAAAAACCTACATCATTATTCCATTACCATACCTCTCTCCACTTTGATCACCCCTGCATCCATCATAAAAAAAATCAGTTTTCAAAAAATTCACAGTCTTCAAGAGAAAACACAGACACAAGATGAAACAAAGAGTAGAGGGGGGTAGCACCGGAATGTATTTCTCATTATTCACACTCATATACCTCCTCTCTATCCATGTCATCATCCTCAAGTCCCAGCAGTGGAAATGATTAAAAATTCTGAGGGAGAAGCAACTACAAGACATCCTATAGGAAATCCTATAGCAGCCTATCCCATAGAATAAAAATTATGAGTTGCAGTGAGCTTCCAGCATGGAGATCCAAGGGTATAAGAAGCCCCTGAGAAGCAGCAACACAATCATCTTCAACACCAGGTACCTGCATATCAAGGCAATCATCAAAAGGACAAGATATATATATAAAAAAAAAAAGGAGGGAGAACTAACATGCAACCAACACATAGGAAGCACCTCATGTCCTCAACAAACTGCAGCAAGGTATTATCACCATAGGTAAGTATCTCGCTTCACCCTCTAATTTGCATAATGTAATCAAAAGATGTAAAGATTGTTGACAAGGTGGTTTATAAGCGAAAGGTGGCTAGTTAACTTGGCCACCTTTGTTCAGTTAACAAGGAAAAAAATAGCTAGTCCCCACACACATGGACGCAGTCAAGTCAAAAAAAAGGAGAATGAGGTAAGAAGTAGGGTAGACTACGGATGCCCGAAGTGGGAGTTTATTACAAGGAGAGGGGAATGATGATGTGGTAGTGAGGACCAACGCTCCAAAAATAGAAACTCGTACCTCGGCTGCCAACACACCACCTCACTCAACTCGACCATAAGAGGAGATAAACGTTGATCTCCATGCACTCATGCATTCATCTTCTCAAGGCTCACTCTAGCAAAGTCACTCTCGTACCCAAGAAACCTACAGAAGAGAAAAATTTCATCTTTCTCCTGTGCAGGATTTCCTACAGGATCACAAAGGGAATCCTACAAGATCACATAGGAATCCTACAGGAGACAGTCAGGCAATCTACAAGATTGATAGAGAGCAGTTTCAGAGAAGGAAACACAAGGGTTGGCTACAACAAGCACCATGAGGAGGTAGGCTCTACATTTCCTTCCATTTTTCGAAGTGAAAAGAACAGAAAAATCTCCTAGTTTGATTGAATTTGATAGTTGTGTAAGGGAATAGTTTCACAAGTATTTCAGTCCCATTTCCTCCTTCATTAAAATTTGTATCATACGTCTCTACTCTCAAAATTCACAAGACAAAATGACAGGGGGGTTTGATAGAAGGGAGCCTATCAACACTGTGAGGATTCACCAACAACCTCATGTGCTAGATTTTTCTCTCTCCCTCATTCCATTGACAAGAATCTATGCCACTGTGTTATAGACATTTTTGGGCACTGCAACCCGAAGCATAAAATGTCCATAAACCAAGGGCTCCTAAGTCTCTAAAGGTGTTGTTCCAACCCCTAAAAGAACAAGGTCAACTGATTACAACATCTCCCAGAAGCTCTCCATGAAAAACTACTCAGAACTGGTCAAAACTGGACCATTTCACCTGCTCCATAGGCAAAGTGCATTGCATCCCACCTAAATACACACAGTAGGTGCGTTGCATTTCAAAAATCCCTTCTATGGGGTGCGGTGGGAGAGAAGGGACAAATGGCAGGGTCAATCCGCAAGGTGGAGAAGTATGGAATCTTCCAGAAACTTCTCCTGTGACACTTGCCTCTCTGAATTCGACCAAGGATGAGTAAGAGATCATCAATCTCCAAGTGGAATCAAGAACTATCAGAGGGAAGACACTAATCAAATCACAAGCTAACTCATCTCTCTTGCAGACATCTATATATGGATCCCTCATACCAGAGATCTGGAGGCTAGAATTTTGCATCTTGTAAGGAATTGCTGTTGGTTTCTTGAGGCAACATCATAGTGTTGGGTGATCTAAGCTTTTCATGAGGTGAAGAAGGACTTACTTGCTAAGAGGATGATGCTGGGTCAGAACAATTGGTTGTAACTCTCTTGGCTATTTTTTGATTATCAATAAAGCTATTCAAGTTTTCCTCCATACTCTTATGTGATTTATGTTTTATGCATTTGTATGGTCAATTTACATTTGATCCTAAATTATTTATGATAATAGATCTATGTTCTTGTATAGTGTTATGCTGCTTTGATTCTACAGGTACTCTGTGAAGCTGGGTATACAAGAAAGCAAGTAGCAAAGGACTATCAGAAGAGAGAGGAATCGAACAAAGAACCAAGCGCAAGACAGAGGTTGGTCTCTTTTATTCTTCTCTCATCTATCTTTCATAAAGGAAAACGAAAGTAGTTTTACTTTGTTTGTTTCTAAGGTAGCTACCAGCATTAGTGGGATTAGCAGTTCTGCATAGACACTATTCCCGGTAACAAAATGGCGACTCTGCTGGGGAACGAGTAGATTGTTTGTTCATCTACATTTGTTTACTTTATAAACTTACGGAAGGAGCCTGAAGTCAAGCCAGCTAGCCTTCGAACTGCATTTGCTATTCAAGTGCAAAGTAGATCAACGTTGCTTCAGTCAATCTCCGGGTTTTGTTTATGATTTAAACAACTAATTTACAAACTCTCTAATTGCCCTTGTGGTGGCTCTAGTAACTTCCTTAGATCTACCCCTGTGATTGATTTACTAATTACCACTTGCTCGGCCAAAATCCCTGAACTGAACTGCAAACTGTGACCCGGAACCCAATCAAAGTCTCGTCCCTGGTCCAGCGCACTGTCTCTTCTGTGAATCTCAAATTGAGTGCACTTCCTGAGTGTAGTAGGTGCGTTGCATTTCAATTTCACTGTGTTACAGGTGCGCTGATCAGACTAGGCATTGTTCCTAAATTTTGGTTTCTGTGCTCACTCTTTTCAGATCTATTCAAGAGTTTTGCTGCCTATAGTTAGTACACCTCTGTTTGAAACCCCTTTCCTTGTTGATTATTCCGCCTCCATTGTGCAAAGAACTGTAAATGTTTTTATGTATTTTTTGAGTCATTTTCAGTTCTCCTTTACAAAGAAGTAACATAATTGTACTGTTTTTTCTTGATTTGAGAGTGTCGCAAGTGTCGTTTTCAGTCATAGAAGAGAGTCTAATTGCTCTTGATAGTCCATTACCCTGTTACTATTGTATTTGATCTGAATTTGTAGTTTTTCTAGTGTGGAAAGCAAGTTTTCAATTCCAAATCGCAAAGTGTTGTCATTGTCCTCATTTTGTTTTGAAAAGAAACTTGTTAGTAATTGTCACTTTGAAAAATAATTCAGATTTGCGTATTAGCTTTCTTTTTATCATTCACATAGTAAGAAGGCTAAAAACAAATACATGCATGTGCATTTGCATTTAGACTGTTTGATTGGTTTGATTTAGGACAGTGCATATAGTGTGTGCTCTTTGCTCTTTGTTGAAAGAATATTATCTCTCTTTCCTTAGTAGCTAGGATTTTCATTGCACAAAGAAGATAAAACCACTGTTTATCATCTTAGATTGCATTTTAGGAATTGTACCTATACATCACGCGGTGAACCTGAAAGGAAAATTTCTTAAACAAGATCAACTATAAAATAAATTTAATGAATCTAACAACGCTTTGGAACCTAACGCACAACATCTAGAATTCTAGGCTAGAGACATATTCCGGCGTCGTAAAGCTTGGTAACTGTTGTTTTCACTGTTGCTTGGGTGATTCCTCCACTTTGAGACGATAAGTGCCAGTACGGACTTGTGCTCCCACGTACCGTCAAGTATATTTTGGGAGACCACAATAGGCTTTATCCTTTATCCATAGGAAGCCGTGTCTGCCGCCCTATCGATCGCAATGCACTGAACACAGCATTCGGGAAGATTCACTGTCGTACCGTAAAAAGTATTCTGCAATTTTGCGATTGGTTTGGTAATCCCTCTGCCTAGATTTCCAGAGCTGTCCCTTTCATTCCTTTTTAGACTCCTTAACGGAAAAGTTCCATCTGAGCACTTGTCACTTCAGGCTCATTAAAAATCGAAGGTGACTAGAGTCATCTTTTGTTTTTTCTCAACTCTTAAAAATTAAAAAAACGAGTTGTGTCAAAGCGTCTAAAATTTATTTTAAACAGAATAATCATCACCTTTCCTACGTTGGTCTTAGGTTGAAGAAAAATGGAGTCCACCAACCAAGGAGTTCCCCTTGGAGGAAATCCTAGTCCCTTCTCCTCTTGGGGAGATGTTGGTGCGCCCCATATGGCCACATTGTCGCTTCCAGGATTGACAATAGGCTTGCCCGTATGGCTTTTCTCAACCTCCGTCGTTCAGAACACCACGATTCCTGAACAATCGAGTCAGCAACTAAACGATTCCAGAGTTACCCCCCAACCCTCTACTTCGTCCAATTCTTCCTCTCCTCCTTCCTCTTCGCTTGATGAAGCTGGTAAAGCCAAAAATCAAGTACCTGAGAAGAAGAAGGAAAAGAAGAAGAAAGAAAAGAAGAAGAAGGAGCCAAAGGCGAAAAGGGGCAACCAAGCATCGTCTAGCGAAAATCCACACACTGCACCGACCAGGCCTAAATCGCCATGTGTCATTTGCAAGGGAGACCACTTTCATCGAGATTGTCCTTGCATCCCTCGGATCTTAAGGGACTGGTCTCCTCGTTTGCACAATCCAGTGTCATCAACCTCTGATGATCATGTTGAAAGTACACCGTCAACTAGTGAAAGTGAAGCCCCTGGACAAAAAGGAAAATGTAAATTTCCTTGTAAACTGTGTGAAGGCGATCATGCCATCCACCATTGTCCCTTCTTAGATGAGGCTAAAAGAGTTTTGGACGATCGTCCAGTTTCACCGTTACGGCTTCCTCCTGGATATAAAAAACTCTTGCCGAGTCCGTCACTAGTTGAAAATCTGGCTGACACGCCCTTGTGGTCGGCCGAAGTATCTATCATTGAAGAAAAACCATCTGAATCCACGCCAGACGAAAGTCAAAAGGTCGAGGCAGCAGTTGACCCGGTCTTACCTTCAGAGGTTCCATTTTCAGATGATACACTCATCGAAGAGAACAAGGATGACACCGTCCAAATTCTTTTCGTAAGCACAGACTCCGAAGAACATGGGGGCAGTCTACCCGTTCCTTTACCGCAGGAAGGAAGTTCATCAGAGTCATATCCGGCCGTCTATTCGGTCCCACCTCCAAGCAACCTAGTTGTTTCCTTCAATTGGAATCAACTAGGCAGACCCCGTTTACCGGCTAGTGTACCATTTCGAATCATTACTCAAATATATAGAATGGTCATGGCCGGTACCATCATAGATGAAGGGGCTTCTGTGAGTATCCTTTCCTCGACTGCTTGGAAAGCGCTTGGTTCGCCATCACTTTTTCCTGAGATGAGAAATCTAACAGGCTTTGACAAAGGAACCAGTCGACTGTTAGGGATCCTTCCCGATGTGCCCATAACATTGAGAGGGAAAACCGTTCACCTGAATGTAATGGTAGTATAAGGACCCCTGGATTATAATCTACTCCTTGGACGAGACTATATTTATTGCATGGGAGCCATTGTCTCCTCACTCTTTAGAGTAATGTGTTTTCCGCACGAAGGAAGAGTGGTCAAGCTCGTAGACCAGCTTTCATTCCTCGATTCACGCATAGCAAATAGTCATATACCATCCCAGAATGCTCTTTTCACACAAGGAATGTCTCATCAATCCCCAGTCCATCCACCTGATGAGCGCAAGTGATTCGGGGGACGCGACTGAAACCTAGGGGGCATGCACCCTGGTCTGCTTCGGCAGGAAAACTTCAGGTATAGGGTAGGTTTCCGCGAGAGATATATGACTAGTCTGACACTCCCATCCGTAATTGGAAAAGGGGGTTAGACTAGAATAAGATTCCCTCGTCAAAGTTATGTGAGTGGAGGCGTCTGCGCCACTCGCCTTTGTCTATTTCGGTAGACATCACCGAAGAAGTGTTTTGTTTGTGGTACAAATAGAACAATCTTTGGTAACCTGAAAGAGGTAGGCCTTTTTTGGCAAAACCAATGTTTTGTCCGCGAAATTGTGGGGTAACCTTGAAACTCTATGTCTCTATACCTGGGGGCATGCAAACATTTTGGCATGCAAGCGAAGAGCGACCATTTATTTTT
Source organism: Pinus tabuliformis (assembly GCA_031772625.1). NCBI lineage: Eukaryota > Viridiplantae > Streptophyta > Pinopsida > Pinales > Pinaceae > Pinus > Pinus tabuliformis. Next base: position 863,177,955 of record CM062807.1, on the reverse strand, counting down.
TAAATTTGTAGGTCCTCTAACCATTTAAACTCGTAGGTTGGTCGTTTCCTAACTTGCATAAAGAAAGGATGCAGGGTAGAGCTTTGAAATAATGTCGTTTTTAGATGAGACATTCTTATTATACGACTGGATCGAGCAGTTTTAACGCAAACTTCATGCTCGTTAAAAAATAAACATAAGCAATGAACAAATGTTTCCCCCAGCGTTTAAGCTCATTAAAAAATGAACCAATTTCGGTAAATAACCATCGTGAATGTAGTACTTCAGCCTTTGAAGCCTTGGTCGTGTTCCCATCATCACCTCCACTTTGTATTGGCCGATCATTCACCTCCACTTGATTGTTTACCCCTTTTGAGGAACAGCTGCGAAGAGTGATCTTGTTAGCCATCCTTGTGACACTGCCGTGATTGGAAAATTCCAAACCTTACCTGGAATCAGCTGCTACCCGAATTTATCACTCGTTCCTCAAAGACGAGTCTCCTTTAAGCTCTTTTCAACTGACTCGTAAAATATGAAAAGATTGCCGAGCCATTGGCCTCTCCAGCTCGTTAAAGTGACCGGAAGTGCTATCCCTCCTTTAGATTTTAATCTTTTTGGACCTGAGGGATTATTACACAAAAATATCGAGCGCTTGTTTTGTTCGGTTCGTTAAAAGTACCGAAAATTCATCCCTTATGTATTGTTTTATACTTTTTTGGACCTAAGGGATTAGATGACGAAAAAGGATTTTTGGAGTTTCCTTTATGTCCCTTTTAAGACTCTCTAAAATTGAAAAGGACCGAGTTATCTTTGTCGTTAAACTCGTTAAAACCTAATAGCGACAAACTTGTCCATAACAGACAAGAACGAGTTTCACTATCGCTAGGCTCGTTAAAACATAGCGATGGGTTTGCCCGAAGGGAAAATTATAGAACAAGCATATGTTATCCTCCTCAAGCTTGACAAAAATAAAGAGGTACTGGTCAGCAATGACTGGGGAAAAATTGGGAAGAAAACTTGAAGAAACTTTGTTGGTAGCAAGTCACTCTTGAACATGACACTTTCACTCCACATCCAAGTCGGGTTGGGTTGTTCCATTCACTGGTCACATCACCATGGTCACATCACACCATCCACATTTGGGATTAATGCTACCGATCCATCATGTCAGTGTCGCCGGTATGTTCAAGAGAAGTCACTCAGAGAATTCACCTGTGTCTCACCCACTGCAATACATTTACGCTTCATTCTTTCATGATCGCCACCCTGAACCTTATATCACCAGATCATTTTCACCTCCATTAAAATCATTTGCTCCGTTCCGTGTCATTGATGTGGGATTCATTAAGGCCCTCCTATGACGGATCGCTTCTTGTCGACATCAGCTCATTATCCAAGAAGTCGATCTAGGAACACCCCTTTCAGTACTTTGAAGCTTGCATGCCTCAATGGCAAGTTTCTCACTTCCGGCGACAGGTTTACATCAATGGCCTTCGACCGAAAGATTTTACATGGTGTTCGACGCCAAGTCCCTTATTCACACCACGTGAATTGTACTGCAGTACCTTGAGGGTCATTATCATTATCAGTGATTCCTCTCGCGCCTGTTAACAGCTTACATCATTGGCTGGTAATCAGGCGATGTCTTTCCATGTTCGACTCCAGAACATCTCTCACATGGATCGACTTGTACTTTGAGTGAAGATTGAACGAGATTGAAGACCCTGGATCTAGTTTCATCCATCCGGGCTACGATATATATTCAGGAAAATAAAGACATCAAATGTACATCATTGTTGAACAGATAATCATCCAATCTAAGGGATGATGGCTCTACCAAAATCATCAGTCTACACTCAGACGATTGTCTGTCTCATGTACATGGAAAATGAATTTATAAAGCTGAGCATGGGAATGCCCGCCTCAGCTAGATCACGAAAAAATTACGAAGATAATGTATTGTATTGTATCTTATTACAGGTCTCCTTCCAGCTTGAAAGAACTTTGGATCCTCATGATAAAGCATTTCACCCCACATCAAAAGATTAACGACCTCATGCTTTAGGGGGCAACTGTTATAGACATTTTTGGGCACTGAAACCCCAAGCATAAAATGTCCATAAACCAAGGGCTCCTAAGTCCCTAAAGGTGTTGTTCCAACCCCTAAAAGAACATGGTCAACTGATTACAGCATCTCCCAGAAGTTCTCCATGAAAAACTACTCAGAATTGGTCAAAACTGGACCATTTCACCTGCTCCATAGGCAAAGTGCGTTGCATCCCACCTAAATACACATAGTAGGTGCGTTGCATTTCAAAAAGCCCTTCTATGGGGTGCGATGGGCGAGAAGGGACAAATGGCAGGGTCAATCCGCAAGGTGGAGAAGCATGGAATCTTCTAGAAACTTCTCCTGTGACACTTGCCTCTTTGAATTCGACCAGGATGAGTAAGAGATCATCAATCTCCAAGTGGAATCAAGAACTATCAGAGGGAAGACACTAATCAAATCACAATCTGACTCATCTCCCTTGCAGACATCTATAAATGGATCCCTCATACCAGAGATCCGGAGGCTGGAATTTTTCATCTTGTAAGGAATTGCTGTTGGTTTCTTGAGGCAACATCATAGTGTTGGGTGATCTAAGCTTTTCATGAGGTGAAGAAGGCCTTACTTACTGAGAGGATGATGCTGGGTCAGAACAATTGGTTGTAACTCTCTTGGCTCTTTCTTGATTATCAATAAAGCTATTCAAGTTTTCCTCCATACTCTTGTGTGATTTATGTTTTATGGATTTGTATGGTCAATTTACATCTGATCCTAAATTGTTTATGATAATAGATCTATGTTCTCGTATAGTGTTATGCTGCTTTGATTCTACATGTACTCTGTGAAGCTGGGTATACAAGAAAGCAAGTAGCAAAGGACTATCAGAAGAGAGAGGAATCAAACAAAGAACCAAGCGCAAGACAGAGGTTGGTCTCTTTTATTCTTCTCTCATCTATCTTTTATAAAGGAAAACGAAAGTAGTTTTACTTTGTTTGTTTCTAAGGTAGCTACCAGCCTTAGTGGGATTAGCAGTTCTGCATAGACACTATTCCCGGTAACACACTGTTATGGTGAGAGGCATCTCCATAAATCCCACCCCTGAACTCATAAGTAGAATTACCACACTTCCCCTAGGAGTGCCTTGGAGAAAGGAGATAAGGGGGATAGCCAAACTGCCAAAAATAAATTCTTTTTAGAGGGAGAGGAGCCCATTGAAGACAAGAATGGAGTAAGGAGAACAAGCCTACCATACCCCTAGAATGCGATAAGCTACGACGTTATAAAATACATATCATGTGAAGGTAGGTATAGTGTGGTTTATGGTTATCACTTTAGGCTCCTTGAAGAATTCAGGTTTGGAGCTGAAACACCTCCTCACCACAAGCTCAGCATACCATACTTCCTTCTGCAATCACTAATAGATACAAGCATAAAGGTGTAGAAAGGAAAATACGAACAGTTAGCCCACCATGGGTTAATTAGAATCATCATAGAAGATTCCCTCCAAAACCTCAAAATTCCTATCCAATGGGAAATTTTCAGAGACATGCAGAAAAATGAGGATATCAAAGCCCTCACATATGATATTAGCCCTACTGTCAGTGAAAAGGATGAAGAAGAGATCGAAACAGATGGAGAAGAAGTAGAGAGGGATGAAGAGGAGATAAATGAGGATGAAGAGGAAGAGAAAGAGAAAGAAGGTGATGAAGAAACAAAGGAATATGTCAAGGAGGAAATTGATGAACAAGATGAGGATCTCCAGGGAGAAGAAGAGGGGAAAGAAAAAGGTGAAAAGGGCAATGGAAAAGAAGAGGCATAAGACAAGGAGGATTCACCTAGGGTGTCTCTAGTATCCACTGAGAAAGAGGCAGCAGCTTCCCTCACTGCCCTTAGCACCCCTATCAAACAAAAAGGCAAAAAGACAGAGGCAAACCCCCTTATACTTTAGAACAAGAAAAGGTACAAGGATAAGGCAGGGAAAACCCCAAACTCCAACCAAGGTTCCCATTCTTATTGATGACTCACCTAAATAGTAGGAGAAGATGGCTCCTCATATACAAACTCAAGAAGAAGGGTCCTCGGCACAAGCCTCCCCTAAGTTTCCTATCACCTATGTGAGAAGGCTTGTAACCATATCTACCTCATCCAAAGGAAAAGATATCCTATAGGATACATGGTAGGACCTATAGGAAGCAGAGGAAGTCCTACAAGAAACTCTGCTAAACCTACAGGAAACCCAAAACTTGGATGAGGAAGGAAGTAAGCAGCCAGAAAAAATGAGAGAGGACCTAGAGCTAAGGGAACCTAGTCCTCAACCTAACCTTGACTCCTACTATAGATTTATTGAGGGGGGCAGGGTCATTCCACAAAAATTTTCCATTCCATTATTCTTTGAGATTGAGAAAGAAAGAGCAAAAACACATAGATGGATGCAGATTTCCAAGTCTAAGGGAGTGGAGGACATTGGCCACATGGAGGAAAAGCTCAAAGAGATGGGCAGAGAACTAGTAGCCTGAGGGACAGAGAGGCCATAATGAAGGCTCAGTTGGAGACAGAAAATGCATGGTTGACAGGACAACTGCAAGAAAGAGAGAATCAATTGGCATCCATGGCCAGTCTATCTTTGGAAGAAATCCAATGCAAGATTCCAGCTAATTCCTATGCATTATACTTTAAGGAATGGTGGATACAATTCCAAATCAAGACCCTAGCACAAAGAGGCACTATGCCATTCCAAGATTATAGATAGTTCATTGATCTCTGTGATCAAAGTATATTAGAGGATAGGGCTAAGATGTTTGAGTTCTACTTGCATAACATGGCTTTGATAGTTAAGAATGTATGGGACCCTAACGCAAAGATGGGGGATTTACAGTTGATGGCTTTGGCATCATGCATGAACCATGAGGAAGAAAGGGCTGCGGAAATGAAGAAGATATTGGAAAGGGAACAAACTGAGCCTCTCATGATAATAGCTGAGCATTCCAATCCAATGGTTATCATTAGCACACATAATTTAATTTCAAATGATCCTCAACTTGCACCCAGGTATCTTGCTACCCAAGGGCAAGCAATTACACATTTTGAGGGTATGTTCAGACTGTTAGGGGATGACAACATGTAAGTTTTCCAAAGGAGATGGAATACTTTGGCATATAGTTTGAAAATCAGAGAGTACAATTCTCCTCAAAGGATGAGAGAATCACTGAACAGGACACCCATGTACAAACAAACCATCCAAAGGCTCAAAGTCAATTGGATTGGCTTGAAACTCAGTCCTCCACTGCCCTTGGGGACGTTAGAAGGAAGGAAGGAAGAGGAAGAAAGAAAGCAGTGGGAGGAGGTAGAAAGGAAGGCAGGATTCTATGCACAGGAAGAGGAAACCACAACATAAGCATGGGATGTCAGGGAGGCCACTAGAGCTATGAAAGACATGGATATTGATTGAGTTTCTCAGAGGATGAGAAACACTTTCAGTAGGGGGGTGATGATGAGCCTCATCATTGGGTAACTATATGGACCTTAAGTCACCTCCTAGCTTAGTCAAATCAACTCTTCTCATAATTTATTACATGTTTTGTTTATATTTTGTTTAATGAGATGAGTTAAAGTGATATATTATGCCTAAAGGAATAATATGCATTGAATGCAGGTTTGAAAGAGAAAATCGAGGAATTTTGGCAAGATTGAGGTTTGAAACTCGAATGGGACTAGGGAGAGAGATTGTAGGAGGTAATTCCTCCTCATTTACTCCTCCCTCATTTGAATATTCCTCCATTAATCACACCAGATCAAAGTACAAGCAGCCAAGTCATGAAGATCAAAAGGCAGCCGAGCAAGTGATAGTCAAAGACTTAGTTCATCTCGAGTTTGGGAGTCGAGCCTCCCTAGATTTAAGGAATTCATCGGGGACTTCATTTGTATAAATAAAGAGGCCTAGAGCCTCATTAGGATTCAAATTTTTTTGTAGAAACACTAGTTATTTTCGAGCTCCAGACTTGTGGAAGACATTGCTATGTAATTTTCTGTTTTGATAATGAGAATGAGATTTTTCATGACCCAGTACTGATTTAACTCAGAGGGATGAAACTCTTTGGTTAGGGCCCAACCCTAGCAGTAAAGGCTCCTCTTCTTGTATCTATATTCTTGGATTAGTTTCATAGATTCATGATTAAATTGTCCTTAGAAGTATTTCGTTGCAAGCAGTGTAGATTTGATTAGTTGTTTATTAGTTTTCTTCCATTTGTGCTTTACTTCAACAGCAGGTTAGAAGGGGAGAAAAACATCACAAATAGTTCAGTAGGTGTCTTGGCCTCACCTCTTCCTTCAGGGATCATGACTTGAGGAAAGGACCCCTATGCAACCCCAAAAAGACAGATTTCTATTTTCTCATAGAATTTAGAGTTTACTATACTTGAACCAGCATTTGATCAGTTTGCAAGTGTAGGATTTAATTACCATCTCTTCCATCTTCAGTCTTATAGTAGATCTCATCAATGATTCCATTTTATTCTGCAATTTTCCTCATGCATGAAGTAGACAACTAGCTCATTAAACTTTGTTTTTCTAGCTTATTAGAATTCTTCTTGTTTACATGATTTTTTGGCAAATATCAATGTTTGATGTAGAGTAGGTGTTTCAGAAGTAGAGAGAGATCCCATAGTAAGAAACCACCTTCCAACTTCATCCATCCATAATCATTCTTTTCTTTCACCGAGACCTTCACTAATTTCATCATTTTGCATAGAAATTTCTCCAAGCATGTTGATCAAATCCAACCATCCCCTAACCTTGGTTTTGATTTTTGAGTGACAATAGGCATTTTCTCACTCCATTCCACCTACCAACCACCTTCCCTAAGCCTTCCATCACCTCTAACACCCATTGTTTTTCTCTCAATTGTATCCTGTAGAAATACATGGAATCCTCTAGGGTTTTAGGACATGATGTAGTAGCCTGTTTTGAGGCTGAATTGAGGGAAAACCTCTAGGAATCCATACAAGGGTACTTGAGGGTCTCCCAAACCCCCAACCATCCACCAGCATCCCTAAGCCACCTGCCACATCACCAAAATAGATTAGTGTTTACACTTGATTTTCCATAAAAAGAATAGAAAGAAAAAAACAGATTTATTTTAGTCCTTTACATGCACAGTAGTGGTGTTTGATGTTTTGAACTTCCATGCTTTAGAAAGTATCATTTCACACATGTTAGCTTGGCATTCTAGTAAAGCATAGTTTCTCAGTAGTTAGTTAGAGAATTGTGTATTTTTAGCATAGGATTTCAGTCATTTTCCTTATTGCAATAGATAAGCTTTCTCCTAGAGTAAATTTCTCTTTATTTCATCAAAAATCAAGCTTCTTCTTAATCTTATAAGTCTGGCTTGAAATCCCCAGTGGTCTCTCACCAGCTGAACAATGACAAAAGGCAAAACCATCACTTTTACTTGTGTATACAACATGGTCACCTCCAAGTTTGTACAAACCCCGGGTTGATAAAGTAAAGCTGGTAACTCTAGGAGTTAAAACATTCTTGAAGCAATACTGGTGCTCATCACAAAGCATCTCTTGTAAGATCTTCCCTTGGTCCTCCTTGCTTCCCATATGTAATATCCTTAGGTGAAGGTGGAAAATATCCAAAACAAGAATCAAATGGGGACTTTCATGTAGAAGTGTGGACTGATCTCTTGTATATATATATATATATATATATATATATATATATATATATATATACATATATATATATATATATATATATATCATATATATATATATATATATATATATATATATATATATATATTCATCCCAAGTCCTCATATGCTTCTGGTTGTATCCCCTTAGAAGCTGCACCAAATTATTGTTGAATACTTTTGTCTACCATCTGTTTGTGGATGGAATGTTGTAAATATATTCAACTTTGTGTCGATCTTCTCCCACAATGTAGTCCAGAATACACTGAGAAATCTGATATCCCTTTCTGAAATGATGCTCCTTCGTATCCCAAAGTGCACCTAGACCTTTCCAAAGAAAACGTTTGTTGCTTCTTGTTCATTAATGGTATTTTTATAGGGCATCAGAACACACATCTTGTTGAACCTGTCAACTACCATGAACAAGTAGTCATGTGCCTTCCTGGTTGTCAGTAAACCTCCCACAAAGTCCATGGATATTATTTCCCAAGGACGAGTAGGTACAAGTGAGGGGTGATATAAACCTTGTTTCCTATTACTAGGCTTGTTGGTACAACAAAGCATGCATCCTCTTATGAACCTAGCTACCTTCTCTTGCATATTGGATCAATGCACATACCTTTGCAAGTTAGCCATGGTATTCCCTACGCCAAAGTTCCCTACAATCTTGTAGGTGTGAGACTCTCTAATAATCTACAATTGCTCACCTTTAGGAACACATAGATTATCCAACCTATACAGTAACCCATCCTGGAGATGGTATTCAACGGTGTTTTCACCATCGTGCACATGACTCTGACTCTACAACTACTGATACACCTCCTTGAAGTCCTCATCCCCTAAATATGCCTTTGTGTATGCATCATGGGTGAATGGATCCATGTGCATAAGAGTCCCCGAACTGTGATCTTGTATGTGGGTGGCCTTGACAGCATGGCGGCCAACTTGTGTTTTCCTTGTTATACTTGATCACCAATTGAAATTGTTGTAAAAACCCCATCCACTTGTAATTTTTGGTCTTCCATAGTTTACTCTGGGTCTACAAGTACTATAACAGCTGGTGATCTGTGTGGATTATTGTCTTCATTTCCCATTAGTTAGTTCTTCCACTTCTTCACAACTTGCACCATGGCAGAGAGCTACTTGTTGTATGGTAGGGTGGTTAAGAAATTCCCACGAAATACTTCAAAATGGTAGATACAAGCCTTCCTCCTTGCATCAAGATAGCTCCCATAACATACCCACTCGCATTTGTCTCCACTTCAAAGGGTCGTTGCAAGTTTGGTAATGCCAAAATTGGTGCTTGATTGATTTTATTATTTAGCTCCTTGAAATCCTATTGTTGGCCTTTTCCCCACTAGAAACTCTTGCAACTTATTTTTATGGTGCGTAGCGATGTTGCTACCGATGAAAATGAGGCTATAAATTTTGCTTGGGTACTATGCTTCCCCAATGAAACTCCTGACCTAAAAAACATTAGTAGGCGCTGACTATTTCATGATGGCCTCGATCTTGGAAGGATCTATCTTTAGTTCTTCTCCACCGATTGCATACACCAAGGACTGTTGCACAAACTCACACTTCTTGAGATTTGCTAACAGCTGGTGTTTCTCCAATGTTTCCAACACCTATATCAAATGTGAAATATGTTCCTCCCAAGTAGCACTATATACTAGTATATCATCCAAATAGTCAATAGCAAATGAATCTATAAAAGGGCACAGTACATCATTCATTAATATCATAAATGTAGCTAGTGCATTACATAGGCCAAATTGCATAACTAACCACTCATACAAACCTTTCCTGGTTTTTAAGGAAATATTCCATGTATCTTCTTCTTTCACTCAAACCTGGTGATATCTAGACTACAAGTCTAGCTTGGTGAAGTACTTTTCTTTCTACAATTGATCTAGAAGATCATCTATCCTAGGTGGGGGGTATCTGTTCTTGAACGTGAAGTTATTCAACGCCCTATAATCTATACACATCCGCCAAGTCCCATCCTTATTTGGCACAATGATGAAGGGTGACCCACATGGTGATGTAATCGGTTGAATGAAACCATGTTCTAGCAGTTGCTACAACTAGTTCTTCACCTCACTTGCTTCTATAACAGACTTTCTATACAGCCCAATATTTGGCAATGGGGAGTCTAGCAATAGTTGGATCTATTGTTCCATTTCTCTCTTAGGTGGTAACTCTTTAGTCCCTCAAAACACATCCATGTATGTCTGTAACGACTCCTCTAATTTTTGTCTTTATTTCTTAGTACACCTATCACCCATCCAAGGATATCTTGCCTCTTATTGACTCCTCTTTAGATTGACATTCTCTTAAAAATAATAAAACACACTTCTTGCTGGAACTGATCAATTTATTGGCTTGGTTGTCACTTATTAGTGAAATTTTTTACTTGCCTTTGTGCACATTGATGATGAATGTTTCTCCATCCTTGATGAGCTAGTATTGATTGGCTCTCATCATGAATATTGCATCTTGCATGTACATGTAAGGAATCCAAAACAAAACTCCACATACATCAACGGGAACCACATCTATATATACTTCATCAATAAAATCAACACTAATAGAAAATCTACTTTTACACTGTTTTGTTACCTTCAACTCTACGTCCTTACTTACCCATCCCAGTGGATATGGGTTTGGATGATCACGAATTTCCAGCCCCAACTTCTTGACCAGGTCTACTGCAATGAGATTTGCATGTAATCCTGAGTCAAACAAAGCATCAACCTTTGTCTCCTTGACTTGTATCTTTATATGAAAGAGTTTGATCATTTATTTCTCTTCCTATTGTTGAAGGCAACTCAGGTTCACCTCATGTTTGTAGAAATTCTATGTAGATTCAAAAATGCTCATTTAATTTACTAAAACATAAGACTTAAATATACTCTACTCATCTACAGAAAGCAATTCATGGTTAAGAAATAAAATCATAAACATGCGACATGATTCAACACACATACAAATATATTTATCTAGGGGAAAGAAACTGCTCAAAACCCCATTCCTATTTGTATTGCATTAATCAAAGAAAAGAGAATAAATACAATGCTTGCTCAAGCCTGAGCAACCTTTGCACCTATATAGTATATCTTACTGCTTCATAGACTGAATTTGGCCAAACCTAACCAATTTCTCATCCTTATAAACTCTTATTTCCTTTCAATGTTCCTTGAGGAATTAGGACCATATTAATTAGGAAAATCCTCAATCTAGATTGTGCAATCCTCAATCATACTAAACTAAACTCAAGTGTCTCCAACTAGAATTAACTGAGTTAAATGAGTGAAAAGTACCATGTCACCTTAGTTAAATACCTCAAAGTATTCTGCTGAAATTGAAATTTGAATTTCAATCTAGTTTGACCAAGGAAAAGTCAAAACTAGATTTTATTACAACATTTTCAACACTCCCCTCTCAGCAAGAATGGGATTATCTGATACGCAAATCCTGCCTCTATGGAGCTGAAATTTTCCCTTTGACAAAGCCTTTGTCAAAACGTTTTCATCTTGTTCCTGTGTAGGAATGTACTCCAACAACATAATTCACCTTTGCACACAATCCCGTAGATGGTGATACTGGATGTTGATCTGCTTGGATTGATCATGAAATATAGGATTCTTAGAGAGTTTGATACCACTCTGATTATCACATTAAATCACAATTGGATCCATCATCTGACCAAATAACCCAACAAGAATCTTTCTCATCCAGATTACCTCACATGTTGCTTGACTTGCATCCATGTACTCTGCTTATGCTGAGCTGAGTGCTACAGATATTTGATTCCTGTTGTACCAAGAACCCATTGTTGAACCAACACTAAAAATTCCTCCTAATTATCTCTTCCTATCTGATGGACTCCCCGCCTAATCTTCATCTGTGAAGACTTGCAACTTAACTCCCTCTATCCATCTTTACCAAATACCAAACCGAGTAGTGCCTCTGAGGTATCTCAACACATGCTTTGTTGCCTTCCAATACAATTTGGTTGGCTTAACCATTTCTTGACTAAGTTATTTAACTAAATAACACATGTCTCGTCGTGTGTTAAAAAAATATACAAGCGAACCCATAAGATTCCTATAAATGGTAGCCTCCACTTCCTCACCTGAAGTGGCATCCTCTTTCTTCCAAATACCTACTTGAGGAGTATCCATGGGTTGTCTACTCTCCGAGCAAAACTTCTTCAGTATCTCTTTGCCATACATTCCTTGAGAGACAAACAATTCCCCATCTCCTTTCCATACTTCCAAACCAAGGAAATAATGCATGAGTCTGATGTCATTCATCTCGAATTCTATTGCAATATCCTCTTTGCAAGAGCTGATCAACTTCTCATCACGGGTTAAAATTAAATCATCGACATATAACAAAATAATCAATAATTTACCTTCAACAACAATATGATAAAGGTTTGCATCTGCTTCACTTTTGGTTAACCCAACTCGGCGATATATTTGTTGATCCTGGTGTACCAAGCATTTGGTGCTTGCTTCAATCCATATAATGCTTGCTTGAGTCTCCACACATTTGATTCTATGTCAAAGGTCTCAAAATCTTCTAGTTGTTTAATGTAAACCTCTTCCTTAATAACTACATTGAGGAATGTTCTCTTCACATCCATTTGGTGGATCTTCCATCCCATATGTGCTACAAGTGATAGAATTTATCTTATAGAAGAGTACATTGATACTAGAGAAAATATCTCCTCATAGTCAATTCCCTCCACCTGAGAGAACCCCTTTGCCACAAATTTTGCCTTGTATTTATCAATGCTTCCATCGGTTTCTTGCTTTACCTTATAGATCCATCTCGAACCCATCACTGATTTTTCCTCTAGTCTTGGGACCACTTTCCAAACACTGTTTTTGATAATGCAATCATATTCGTCTACCATAGCATCAACCCATACTAGTTTCGCTACAGCTTCCTCGAATGATGATGGCTCAGTCTCTACTAGCTCACTCATCTTATTCATGCGGCTAGTGTACCGATTTTGTGACCACCTCTGCTTGTGCTATGATGTGAGCTCTCCCATGGTCTCTCTAGCATCATGCATCAGCCTCTCAGCTTCTCTGTTTTGTTTTCTTCCTTCTCTGGATGTTTTTTCTTGATTGGATGTCTCCACTCTCTATTCCTGTGCTTGTGGCTGCTCCATAACTTCCTGAGGCTCTTCCTTTGGAGCTAAAAGCTCCTAATATGAATGCAATTGAAGCTCTCTCTCAAGAGAACATCTCATTTCCTTCTCCTCATCAAACTTCACATCCCTTCGAACAAATTTCATCTTGAGGGATGGCAAGTGAACACGTTATTTGTGAGGTGTTTCTGTGTACCACACAAATATACCCAACTCTGTTGTTGGCTCTATATTTTTCCTTGATTCCTTGGAAACATGACAGTAAACCGATGATTCAAAGATCTTGAAGTGTGACACATCTGGTTTCTTCCTCGAAAAAGCTTCTTCTAGTGTACTCATGCAAGGAATCTGATGACAACTCATGTTCTACAAATATATCATTGTGTTTCATGCTTCAGCCCACAAGTGCAGTGGTAGGCCTTGGTCATGCAACATCACTCTTGCAACTCCCACAATACTTTTGCTCTCTCTTAACCACCCCATTCTACTATGGGTTGTGAGGTGTTGTCCACTCCCATCGAATCCCTTCCTTTTCATAGAAATTTTTAAACTCATTCGACACATACTCACCTACATTATCGCTCTTGAGAGCCTTAAATTTTTTGTCATTTTATTTCTCAACAAGTGCTTTAAATTCAAAAAACTTGGAGAATGTCTAATATTTCTTCTACATGTAGAAGATCCATCACTTTTGTGAGAAATCATATACAAATATTACATAATACCTAGAATTGGAGGTTGTCAAGAAATGTCCACACACATCAGAGTGAATCCTTTCAAGGAGATCTTGCGCTTTATTTTCCCTATCATTGAAGGTGGATATTGTGTAATTCCCCAATATACACCCTTTGCATGTATCTCGCTACTCTAGTGCTCCTTTGGGGAGGCCTGTATAAATATGTTGCATGATCTTCAAACAGCCATGATGCAAATGGCTAAGTCTTCTATGTCATAATTCATCGATATCTCAACTTTGCACCTTCTCTTATTTTGTGTTGAATGTTGCATAGTCTTGCACATCTAATTTGTATAGGTTCTTCACATGAACCCTGATCCGCTTCACTTGTCCCATGGCTATGTGTCTTCGGAATGCTTTACCTTTACTGAAGATCACATCATAGCCATGGTCTTCCAACATAGCAACTTAAACGATATTCTTCTTTAGACCCGAAACATAGATGACATCCTTGAGTTTGAGAGGCGGGCTAGACTCCCTCTGAAAAGTAACTGTACCAATATCGGTCATGCTATACCTCTCATTATCTCCCATCTCGATGTGCATATGGAGGTCTTTCTCCTCCAAGTCACTTAAAAATTAGAGGTTACTCGTCATATGGAATGAGGCACCATTGTCCAAGTACCACGTACTACCCATCATCGTGCTCACCATGCATGCAATTTTGGACAATCCTTTCTTCTTTCCCCCTTAACCAAATTTTACTTTGGATTCGGATTTCTCCCTTTCCCTTTCTTTGCCTTTCCAGCCAAGGTATAGTTCTAATCATCATCACACTTGGATGAGGTTTTATCTCTCGTCTTCCACCTTATCTCCTCCTGTACCAAATCGGACCAGGGGTGTTCCCAATTTGGTAGCTTCTCCCTCCCATTTACCAAATCGTGGTAGTTATGTTAGCACTTGGGAAAGCATAGAAGGGCTAGGCTCATGATATTATCCTCCACAACAGGAACCCCAACTCCTCCAAGTTCATCACGACATTGTGTGAACCTGCTTAGGTACTACTGAATAGATTCAGTCTTCTGCATCTTGATATTTTGAAGCTTATCTTTGAGCACCAGTTTCTTATGGTCGTTGTTGTTCTAGAACAAATCTTCCAATGCTTGCCACATTGCATACAAGGTTTCTTTCCTATGGAGATTGGATAGAATGTGGTCCTTCACACCCTCCAATATGATTCCCTTTACCTTGACTACACACTTTCTCCATTATGCTAGATCCTTGAGGCCAGATGATCCAAGTTTTTCAATTTCATGCTCGACAAATTCCTTTAACCCATTTTCCTTCAGTAACACCTCCATGCGGCCCTTCCAAGAAACAAAGTTAGAGCTACCCTCAAGGGCATACTCAAGCCTTAGACCATAAAATGCCATCCTGATATCTCTGAAGAATTGATCTTGCAAATTCAATCCTCCTACAATAACAACTTTGAATTCTCTTCTCTATTGTGAATCATGCTTTGATACCATGTAGAAATTATACTTAGATTCAAAACTGCTCATGTAATTTACTAAAACATAAGACTTAAAACTACTCTACTCATCTACAAAAAGCAATTCACGATCGAGAAATAAAATCATAAACATGCGACATGATTCAACACACATACACAGAGATTTATCTAGGGGAAAGCAACTAAAAAAACCCTTCCTATCTATATTGCATTAATCAAATAATAGAGAAGAAATTTAATGCTTTCTTAAGGTTGAGCAGCCTATACACCTGTATAGTCTATTACTCACTGCTTCACAGACTGACTCTAGCCAACACTTAGACAATTTCTCAGCCTACCAAGCTCCTACTTCCTTACATTGTTCCTTCAGGAATTAGGTCCTTGTTAATAAGGAAATTCCTCAATCTCGATTGTGTGATTCCTTTAGGCCAATCTCTGACTGCATGCACCACTTGTACAACTTGGAATAGTTTACAATTGATAGTACACTTCCCTTCAACTCCAATCTCAACTAGGTAACTCGAATTATCTGCATGCATTAGTTATTCTGGGATGATTGATTAGTTATCAGTTTGATCATTAAAGTTTGACTAACTACACACTCCACTACTGGACCTTCAACTAGTTCTCTTGTAGTTAGAACTAGTTTAACTCACAATAAGTCAAATTAATTGAAATAGATTGATAAAAATTAGCAATCAGTCATATTGAACTAAAATCAAGTGTCTACAACTTGAATCAATTGATTTAACTAAGTGACAAGAGTCATATCACCGCTATTAACTACCTCCAAGTATTCTGCTGAAATAGACATTTGAATTTTAACCTAGTTTGACCAAGGCAAAGTCAAAACTAGATTTTCTTGCTGCATTTTCAACACTTTTGCACTAAAGTGCAGACAATCGTCTCATTCAGGTTTAGCTCTCGATGCAACTTCCAACACTTATCCTCTGTATGGCCATCAATGTTGCAATGGTTGCTAATATCTTTGCACTGGTGTGTTGTGGTTTTCATCCTTTATCTTTTCCCCCTTTTTCTTTATTATTCCCCTCCTTAGAAGATTCATGTTTCTCCTTCTGCTTTGATCCAATTGATTGCACTCTTTTAAGGACTATTTTCTCCAGGTATTATGCCTATACACAAGTCTCATCCACTAATTTTGGCTTGAACAAAATCACTTTCTCACGTAGATAGCAGTGAAAACCCCCCAAATACTTGAGGAGTACACCTTGGTTCTTTGGAGAGATACCTAACATTATAACCATCTTCTTGAATTTCATGGTGTACTCCTGCATGCTTTGGCTCAACTAGTAATGCCACTGGATCCACTGGTCCTCCATGTACCCAATGGGATTAAACTTTGACTTAATGAGGGTTTTGAAATCTTCCCACATAGTCATTGGAGGTTCTCCCTCCAACCTCAAGGTTTCTGTGTGGCTTTCCCACCAAGTCAATGCATGGCCCTCCTATTTCACCAGCACAAATGAGATTTTATGTCCTTCCTTAATTTGATGGACATTGAAATAAACTTCTAGTTACTGCAACTAATGGTTTAGCTTCAGATCGTTGATCTCTCCATGGTATGGCTTGATATCGATTTTTGCTTCCATTTTAAATAGGGACTGATTCACAACACTTGAACCAAGTTTATCTTTCCCTAATTCTTTCTTCGACTGGTTCTTCATTTCTCCCTGATCTTCTGATCCCTGTTCAGATTTGTCCTCTACATGTGAACCTCCATATTCTCCCATCATCCCCAACTTGCTATTCAAGGTCCGTCGATCTATATCCATGAAATCTCCACAAAATACACAAAGAATACTGCTCTAATTCCAAATTATCTGTAAACTATCGTGGATATTCCATTGGACAATTCGTCACAACATATCTAATAATAAAATATTAAATTGTAAAATTTCTACACTATTATAATTTTATTAAACTTATAGATTTGTAAATTTAACTATAACTAGTGCATGCATACGAATGGAAATTATGCAGAAAAGTAGAGAATGACAAACTAAGCTCACACACACACATAATATACAAGATGTGCAATGGGAAACTCTTTTGAGAGAAAACCCTGCTGGAAGGTGAGGTCCCTTCACTCTCTTTCTCTTTCTGGAAATATGGTTGCAGGTATAAAGAAGTAATGCATGTGGCCCATGGGCTGCTACAATGTATATATCCTCTATGGGTGCTCTACCTCCTATCTCTCTTTGCTATATTTTCTCTTCTATGGAAAAAAATTCTCTCGAAATATTGGAATGCCTCTTCCTCTTAGTGGTCTGGTTATAAAACAACCTAATAGCCTACTAGTGGTTAAGTTTGACTATAAAAAATCTTAACTAGAGTTACAATATAGACTCTTCTAGAATATTTTAAATCAAAAACATGTGGCCAGCCCCATTTCAATGAATAATGGGGGCTAACGTGACATCTGAACTATAGGTGTAAAAACAGGAAGGTCAACTTCTGAGTGGCATAAATTTTGCATACAGACTCCAATTGATGTGCTTCTTGCATCGTTAGAAAGATATTTGTGTGTATATTAGCTAAAAATATGCCACATGTAAGAAGCAAAGTTTTACCCCTAAAAAACATCATTTGATGCCTCAAAATGTGCCTGGAAGGTTTCAAACCCCCTTTTTCCAAACTAGGTACTGCCGGTAAGAACGGTCCCATGAGTTGATTCCTCTAATTTTTCCACTCTGAATGCATCGATACAGATGCCAAACAATATAATGATCTAATTCGGATTAATCGACAATCTTCCATTCATCTTCCCATATCAGCCTCTATCTATGAATATCTATTAGAATATTGAAAGAGCAATGTACAAAAACTTCATTCAACTTTTGTTGTAGTTATCCTAGTGGTATTTACTAGAACCTAGTGGCATTTAATAAATTATTAGACTATTAATATTAGCTAGTGGTATTTGGTGGTTATAAAGTCACCATCTAGACCTTCCTTTCAGGCATTTAATATCTAGTTATAGGACCATCTAAAGCGGAGACAAATAAAGAGATAGCTACTATAGCTTGAGCAAACATAGTAGAAAAAAAGGCATCATAAGCTTCAATAGCACAAACTATTTCATTTCTAGTACAAGGTCCAGATGAAGAAGTAAATCTACCAACAAATATTGCCCCAGTTTTAGCAGTACCATTAGTAGTTTATTTCATATATATATTACTAGTAGCACTAGATATGTAACCATACACCGCCAGTACCAACCATATCTAAGGAAAGGAACCCTTCTCAGAGCTCCTCATGATATTTGGGGTATCGTATTCATTGTGAGGTAATAGTAAACCATACATTACGTATAATAATGAGTGTTATGGTTAAGATTATATTTTAATTGAACCATAGATAAAAATTTTCCTCAAACATCGCTTCCTGAAATGCTTCCTTGTGAATTTGGTAGAGAGACGAAGGAGCTTCCACTCAAATCCAATGTTTCCAGGTTTACGAGAGCAACAATTGAATCTGTAACAGCCTGTAGTTTTACATAGATGTAATAATCAAGAAAAGGAATAAATCATCAAGGAAAAAAATAATGTTGGTCTAGACAGCTAAAAGTTTGATAAAGAAGCATTGTTGTTCAACTTCCTAGGGTCACTGCAAAAATAATGAGAAGGCTAGTGATTTCAGATTGACTAACTAAGAATACAATCAAGCATGCATGGAAACAGTAAATGCATTATATGCAAATAGATGTAAGTAAATAAATAAAAATAGTTCATCTCTTTCCAATATATGATGCCAAATAACTAAACTTAAGGTAGAAATAAAATCAGAAACACCAAGGTTAATCAAGATCTCTGAATAATTTTCAAATCCACCACTTCCATAGAAAGTTTTCTATGTGAATTGTAGGTTGGGTCTCTCTCCCCTTTATAGTTCTCTACCAACTTCATCGATTCCCCATTAGCTAAGGAAAAATCCTTACATTTGAAGTCGAGGGTGGGGGGAATGAACCTGGACAAGATTGGGGGATAAGATTATTGATGATAATACCTTTAGTTTAGTAGTTGGGTTTGAATGTGCATGGCTCATGACTTCAATTCATGGCTCACAAACTAACTCTTGACTCTAAGAATTGTGTTATCATCTTATGCAAGACCTCAATTGGGACAGGCAATAGACCATGGCAAGCGAGTCTGCACAAATGTTCGACCCCGATATTGTGATGAGTTGACTTTTTTCCCTTGGTAGCTACACAATTGCGGTAGGTACCCTATCTTGGTAGTCCCCGAAATCTTGTATGATGCATCCACCGCACCTTGATGGCTTATCCAATTGTAATTGTAGTGTGACGCATTAGTTTTGCACCCTAGCGGCTACCCAGTCATGATGGTTTTCTTGGATTGCAGATTGAGTGACCTTCAACTCTATGACATCACAGCCTGCATTGAACATTGACTATAAGAATTTCGATGTAGGCTTCTAGATTGAGTGATCGTTGACTCTACGACAGGATGTTACCACTCCGTAATTTCCGAGGTTGTGAAAGAAAACATAGAGGTAACCATAAAACCACTTTGGAGCTTAGGATCTAACCTTCCTAAACTCAGAGAGGGATCTCTCTGTCAAACAGCTTTGTTTCATTTGTATATTAGACTAGTTATGAGAGTTCGGAGTTTGATTTTAAAATTTATTTGGTTGATTAATTGCCTGAAACTTCCATAGGGCTATGGAGTCTACAAACTTAACACAGATCTGTCTCAGATTTTCAAAGGAGTTTCACAGGACAAGGTAGTTGAACTAATTGGACCCTCTAGATTTAAATGAAATGTAATAGAAGAAAATATATAGGTTCAATTGAAGCTAAAGAGCAGTTAAGAATTATTTAAATTGATATCAGAAGGAAACGTTTAAATTATCCATAGTCAGAATCATAGTGTATATTTCAACAAATTTTGTTCATCAACTTTCTGTAAAATAATTCAGATTTAAGAACACATAAGTATGGAAACAAATAAATAAACACATAGAAAGTCAATGAAGCACTTCACTAAATAGTCGAACACATGAATCCTATGAAGAATGTCCTTTTTATTAATGATCAACCCATCAAATGGAAATAGTACAATAATGTTTTGGAAAGAAAAAATCAGCATCTCTTACTTCAAATGGACTTATTTATAAAAAATTATTACAAAATATTTTGATTTCAAATATCAAGGTTCATTTCAAAATATTCTAAACTGATTGTCAAAATAGAACACAAATAGAGGGAACTAAAACTATTTGAAGAGATCTAGCACTATCCTTGAGTATCTATGGTGATAAAGAAGAGAAATTTCAATTTGCTTGCAACTCTTATTTGATGAGGTGGAATTGAAGTCACTAACTATCCATGAGCTTTTTCATCCCGAAATTCTGAAAAATAGGGTCCTGTGATCCCTTTGTATATCCCAAACCATGATATGTTTTAGAAACGTGAGAGAGTTTTTTGTAAATGATGATCTTAGAAACAACAACCTCTTTCCGTTTTTGAAAATTCATCTCCACCTTCTTGGAAACCGCATTTGAAAATACTGGCTAAAAATAGGAAAATTCAGGAAAATATGCATGCAAAGCTTCATCTGAATCTCCCAAACCATAACAACTATTATAAAATAGAGAGATTTTTTGTACATGAGGATTTTATCAACAAAAACCTCTTTGTGTTTTTGAAAATTCATTCTCAGATGTTTGTAAACCATGTTTTCAATTACTGTGTTCTATAGGAAAAAACATAGTTTTAATTGACCATGAAATAAACATATGATGTGGAGGCGAGAGGTGACATGGAGGTGGGTGATGATGTGGAGACACATGGTTGGTGGAAAGAAAGTGGCTTTCGCAAGGGTGATGTGGGGAAATGACGTGGAGGTGAGTGGGGACAACAGTCCAAGTGGCAGGCAATGAGTGGTGCAAGAGTGACAGCGAGGTCAACTGTTAATTATGTAATGGGCATGGTCAGGTGTCAGGATAGGAGTGGAGGGGAGCGTGCGGGAATAGCTAGTGGGAAAGGGGTAGAAGGTTAGAGGATTTCAGAGGGGGGTCGAAGTGGTAAGTGGTTTGTTGGGGGGGGGGGGGGTGTGTGGGGGGGTGGTGTAAAATAATGCAAAGGTGACACGCAGGGGTGGGAACAGCGTGGGGAAACCACTTTTCAAACCTCCCCCACCCGCGGATAAAGGGAGAGATGGTGGGGGGGAGAAAAGGCTTGGGAGCCATCCGATGAAAAATATGATGTGATCAGGAGTAGGGAGATGTCTTGTTGTGCATATAATTTTTGCAATAAAGTCCAAACTTTGGACAAATAATTTCACATATTGGCACTTTAACGATCTACAAGTAACTTTGATTCCACCAACTTCAATCTTCTACTTAAACTAACCTAAATAAAACCAATTAGGGTGCCTTTAGGAGTTCCAACCTTATTTATTTTTGCAATTTAAAGGACTAAAACACCTATTCAAAATTTCAAACTAATCTAACAATTGCGTTAATCCAGATTACATAGTTGAATTACATTGTTGGCTAAGTTATTCATTTTAACCTAATTAACAAAAACTAAAACTTGTTTGATCATGATTAGACTGTATGACCCAAACAATGACTTTGAGTTGTGGCGTTTTAAACAAGTTTCACACAACAATCAAATTTATTCTAGAAAATGAAAACATTCAACTGGTAATGGCATTTGAATTTGCATCACCTCACGGGAGCTTCACTGGGGGAGAAATATCATACCACGTGCATTCATATTGGGGAATATATATTGAGGAAAATATGACATAATCTATTGGGGGATATATAGGGGGTAAAGGATTTTGTATTGGAAAGCATAAAAAATGGATCTCAAAGTTAATGAAAAATATAAAGGGTTACAAAAACTTTCAATGAAAAATGGATACCTACAATATCTAGTGAAAGTAGGGAATATTTAAATTGGGAAGGTGTATTAGGTTTGTATTGGTAGCAGGTTATATAATGTGATTTTTAGAGGTATTTTCCAATATGTAGTCAAATTATGGGTATTGTTTAATATGCCATGAGCGCACGTGATATGTCAGAAGTTCGTTGAATGAAGCCCTCATGCATCACTTTCAATTCTATTTTTTTATGGGGTTCTTTTCATCTTTTTTTCTTTTTCTATTCCATATATATATATATATATATATATATATATATATATATATATATATATATATATATATATATATATATATATAGATATAGATATAGATATACCCTCTTATCATTTTTTATTTTTATTTATATATCTTTTTTTTTTGGAAATCATTTGCAATATATAATATTATTTACAATTGGAAATATTGAAAGAAAACATTCAATCATCATTTGATCCTATGAATCATAGGACCCTAACACAGGATAACCTACATTGCACATTGACTACAAGAATTACAACGTAGGCTTGTAGATCCAACCTTAATGTATTCCCTCCAATCTACTCAATGATGGTATAGGGGCTATAGTTACTCAGAATCTGTTGACACCATGTTTGGGGGTGCTACATGAGATTTGGGATACATCATGTATATTCATCCCTTGGATTGTTTCAGATGGATTTTTCACAAGAAATGCTCCAAGATGGATTTTCACATTGGAGATTTTTTACTTTGTGGTTGCTTATGATATTGGTTTTAATGGAGATTAGAGGCAACAAAATGACCATATTATTGTTGATTTAGGCTAGCCATGTTGCTCCCTTCCAGGGCACATTTTGAGCTCCATTTCCAAGGTACTTCTTAGCCACATACACCTCATTTTCTTGCTACTATATCTCATGTTAGCCATCATGTGAACGATTTAATGGATACATTTTCCACCCACTTGTTCCTCCTTGCCTCCCTAATGTCATACTTTATAGTTCCTTGCCCTCAGACGACATGCAACTTACGTTCCTCCTAGTGAGCCCTTGTTTATGGAAAAGGTTTCATCTCCTTTAGTTTCATACTTTGGTGGACTTACTATGGTGTTGGAGAGGTCCAATACTTTCTTCAGTGGTTTTCCTCATGTTTTTGTAGGTGTTGAAGGTTAATATTGTGATGGGGACATGTTCACTAGCCCTATGAAACATTGGATAGATGGGGCTTGTGAAATAATTTTGACATGCACCCATAAAGTACACAATGTTGAAAAAAGAGGGCCTTACTATTGTTGGTTTAGGGTAGCCATGTTTTCTCCCTTCTAGGGCACATTTTGAGCTCTCTTTCAAAGGTAATTCTTAGCCACATGTAAGAAAAAACTTCATGATGCTTGATGAGATGCATTCCCATGACCAAATTGGCCTTGACAAGAACATCATGTTCTTGATGCATGAATACTTGGTCATGGATGTGGATGAGATGCTTACATGGATACATTGGCAGTTTGATTATACTTAGCATTTTATTTCTCTTGTATTAGAGTACGAATAGATTAGTAGCTTTCACTTCGTGTTTCCTTTGGCATTGATGGCTTGGGCCTTATTTGTAAAGCCAAATTTTGAAGCTATGTAATGAATTATAGACATGCCTTTGGTTTAGAGAAACAAGGTGATATATGAAGAAAGGTTGGCATAATTATGGGCCATTGTGACTAGCAATAAGACCTTCAACCATGGTCTCATAACTATTGAGATATTCCATCTCTTTCTCAAGCAAAGGAAGGTGGATTAGCACTTGAATTTTGAGCCCTATACCAACAAAACCTCTGCTCAAACTTTCTTGTATGAAGACCATGTGTTGGACATGAAAATCCATCAATCCCTAACTACATTCAACAATTATGTGACAATGTTTATGGCATATTAAAAGAGCCCTTTTTAATATTCCTTTGGGCACATATTAGAATAGGAGTAGATTAGTTGCTTTCATTTCATTTTTCCTTTGGCAATGATAGCTTGTGCCTAATTTGTAAAGCAAAAATTTGAAGCCATGTAATGAATTGTAGACATGCCCTTGGTTTGGAGAAACATGGTGATACATGAATAAAGGTTGGCATAATTTTGGGTCATTGTGACCAACAATAAAACCTTCAACCATGGTCTCATAACTGTTGACACAAAGCCATCAAACGCTAACTACATTCATCAATTTTGTGGAAATGTTTATGGCATATTAAAAGAACCCTTTTTTATCTTCCTTTGGGCACATATGAGAGGTTTTTTTGTGGCATTCTATGGGTAGTTTTAGGCAATATGTGGACGGTATACTAGCAACTCTGCCCTCCTAGGAGTTTGTTTCTAGTTTCCCAGAGTCTTGTTCCCCAAACAATACATCTAATAAAGAATTTACTAAAAATACATTATACTTTATGGTTGGGCATCATCAAGGTTGTTGTCACTTTCTTTTAGATAACCCAGAGAAGCCTTTACACCAAAGGTGGATGGAAACACCTGGAAGTAACATAAAATGAGATTGTATTATAACTGAATGAAATTTTCTGCAATTAGAAAAAATTGATGGTGTACGTTTATATCAGCACACTTGAAATCGAGCTCTAGAAGAAATATTGATTCTACCACTGGCGTTGAGAAAACTCTACAACTGCTACATTTTTCTATTGAAAGTATACTGAGCAAAGTGCAGAAGGAATATGAACACTATCATAGCTTAATCAACAAGCTTATTGAATTGACATAATCCAATAGTCCACAAAGATATACCACCATGCTTTACAGTTAAGTTACTTGCCATAATTCATAACACACTCTTGACCCTGGACTTATCTATAAGCCTTGTTTTTCCTCTTATCTATAAGCCTTGTTTATCCTCTGAATTTACATCCTTGGAATTAGAGGACATTTTCAACATAGAAAGGCAGACCCATGTTGCAATTATTGAACATCAACTTTGTTTTTTTGGAGTAGTATAGAGCCAGTGGATTTAAAATTAGGGACAACAACTAGGGGAAACTGTAATATAAACTAAGCTTTATTGGCATTTCTCTAGTTCTTATGTTTACTTGCACTATTTTGTGTTATGTTTTGATACTTGCCTCTCGTCCCTGTATTCTGGGGATTCTACAACTTGCATAGATTTCAGGTCATATATTGTGGTGACAATTTGTTTCATAGATTCTCCTTCATGTATAGATAAGTTGAACTTGTATCCATCTGTGTACCATTCTTTATATATGTGATTATTCTTTTCTTTCCAATGTCTCTAGTTACTGAAAGCATTTATTTTCCCTCAAAACCTTACCTCAGCATATTGAATGAAGATGAAGGGAACATGGTGTAAGTAAATTTCTGTTTCTTCCCTTATTTGAGCTAGCTATAGTTCAGGAAGAAAGGTCGGTGCTTGAGCTCAGGTAAGTTTCTTTACCTACCTCCATTCCATGCCAGCTAGTAAAAAAAAAAGACTCTCTGTGGCTTGGCACCTCGTTCATCGCTACACTTAGATATAATGTCATGCCTCACCCTGTAGCTTACTAGTTAACGATCTTCAAGAACATTGACAACTAATTGTTGTTTCACAGCTCGTCTTATTATTATTAAACCTCCTCAATATTAGAATATCAAAAATAATATAACTCTCTTTTCCTTCTTCTTATTTTATATATGATCCATTTTTTACATCATCAAACTAATTAGCTAAAACATTTACTCATTAAAATCAAAATTAAATAATGTTAACTTAACTTATTATATCATTAACAGACACATCCCACATAACCTTTTTTTATTTTAAATTTTAAAATCAAAACATCTTTATCTTTAATGTCAAACTATCATTAGCAGGGATGGAATTTGACGGGCATTTTGCCCGTCCTAGGGCATTTTTCCCGTATTTGACGGTTGAAACTTGGGGATGGTCGTTTTTCATGACGTGCCTAGAATGGTGGAAGACGTATTTTTTACGTCTAAAACATTTTCCAAAACGTTATTACGCCCCCTTTATTTTCCATCTGAAAGTGTTTTTTGGCAAGTTGCCTCCTGATTGACCAGCGCAATGGCAAGCTACCTCCTCAATGAATGACGCAACTGGCATGTTCCTCTGCAACCAAAATCGGTTTGCAAGTGGATTAAAAATGTAAGTGAAAGTTGTCTCTTTTTGGTAAGTCTGCAACTACCAACCACAATACACCTTTCTTTCTACTATGTACACCGCAGCACCGCTTTGCTTTTACAGAAAGTTTGCAAATCAATGACAATGTGAAATCCTTGTTAATTGCTTTTACAGAAAGTTTGCAAATCAACGCCAATGTGAAAGCCTTGTTAATATTGCTGGTGGGCCGTAGCTGGCTTTATCCTTGATTTGCACATGCCCAGAAGAGATTTGGGCCGTTACTTCCCTGACAAGGGATATGCCCATTCAGACTTATGCTCAGCTCAAGATTGGCTCCAAGGAAACTTCTAGGAAACTGCAAATTGGTGCTTCAGGTTAGTGATTGATTTTTTTTGTTCAAACACTGTGTGTCTGATTGCTGCTAGCTTTTAATTTTTAATTTCATAAGTGATTTAACTTTTTATTTCATAAGAGATTTGGATATCCGTAACTACTCACACTCTTTAAAACAAGGGTTTGTCATTATCCAGAATATGGTTTCTTGGGGATTTTTTTTTTTTTTTTTATGAAATGATTGTCAGACTATTTCACTATCTACACGTCTCTCCAAAAATTTACTTAATACACCTTATTAATTTACATATTAAGGATCTTCAGTGTCGTGTCTCGTCATGACTCGTTAGGGATTTTAGAATGAAAATAACAACAATGTCAAATCCCTCTGCCGAGTCGCCACTAATAGAGAACCCTAACTGTATACTACTATAAAGAAAGGCATCATATCGAACTGTTGAATTGGGACTAAATTAACACATTTTCATCTTACAATCAAAGCTTAGAAACCATTTTTTCTATTCTTCGTCTAGAATCTACTTATGCTAAAAGATGAACCATAACAAACTAATTCGATATTGATTGCTAAAACCTTCTTAACAATGGTCACTCCATTCCATTTTCTTTAGTGACTTGGAAATGGAAACATTTAACTAATCTAAAACATAATGCAATTCTGAATGTTCACAAAACATAAATTAGTAGATACAAACTGCCATGGTTTCTTAGTATGACGATAAGGCATATATGGTTTTCTCAACTCCGTAAGTAGGCTAAATCTTTAAAGTCAATAGAGACAAGTTCTGAAATCTACCATCAAAGACATAAGCTTTCACGTGTACTTTCCAAAAGGAAAATAAGGTCATTAATAGTATGTTTATTAACATAAAAAAACACAGAGTTGGGTTTTGTCTTAAACAGTAGTTCTACCATAGAGTAGAAAAAACTGCATACCTTTGTCTTTGTCTCACATCGCACATCCAGCTTTTGTACTCGTAAGGAAAGATGACCTGCTACTTTGTACCCAAAAATCCATGGCAAATAGTGGCATCCTGGCTCAAGAACGTCATTAAAGCATCCAAATTTCTCCGTCATTGCCACTTTTGATTGATCCACTTGAATAAAATAGAACACTTGCCCCATTTTATTTATTCCTATACTTGCTTGATAGTGTAATTAGAGTCGACTGTCAAGGCATTCAAATAATGAATTTCTATAAGCAAACAAAACTCGCAAATGGAATCTGAAAGATGGAAAATTTAAATATGAATCCTTGTAGTGTTCTAGGACTAATCAAGTGAAAAGCCTACTTGGAGCTGTACATCTATTGTAAAGAGAAGTTTCATCTTGTTCAAGATGGCAATTTAAATATGAAGCACTGTAATCCTAGGACCTTAACCGATCAACTGAAAATCCTACTTGGAGCTGTACATCTCTGTTGTTAAGAGGAGTTAAATCCTCTTCAGTTTTTTTTTTTATTATGCTTTCATTGAATGGATGTATCTTACATGGATTTTATATAAATAAAGTACATCACTAAAAACACTAGAAATGATGACAAAAATGACCTTTTTTTTCCTTTTGGAAAACATACTGTGCTTGGCTTCAAAAGCAATGGTCGAGAGGATTTTATTACGTTAGCCATACAAAACCAACTTTATCTTCAGATGCAGCAAATAAAATAATTATTTTCATAAAATCATCTAGCTTCCCATACACTCGGTCTCAATTATTTTAACTGGTATATCAAGCATGCCGCTGGGATTGAACCCAATACCACATTGTAATTGAACCCAATACCACATTGTATAGAGGTCATTTCTATCCTTAATCCAAATAAACTACAGACATCCAATATTGTACCATCTCTATAGCCAACCTGTCAGGAGGGGAAGCTTGCACCAAACTCTTGCAGGAACTTGGGCTAACCTAAGACAATACTAAAGGACACATTCAAGAATGATCACCTATGAATGAATTGAAATCTATGTCAACTTCTTTCCTTTTTTTCTCGTCTACGCCACACCCATACCACCATATCAATGCACAGACCCTACTAGATATGACGTCCAAACATCCATATTGATGTTCAAGCATAGATCCAATTGTCTATAATCTAGAGACATAGAGAAAGCAAGCTATCCATGTTGAAATGAATGACCAATCTGGTTCACAATGGAAAAGATTTACCAATAATGAGAAATCAGGATGCATATCTTAGTTGCTGATTTCCTCTCAAAATATGCTCTGCAGTTGGATGTGAACAAGTTTGTTTTAGAGTAATTCTCTGATAGACAGTCGCTTTCGAAGAGTGAATGTAATTTTGTGGACATGTAGCTGGCTATTATAGGCCATTGTTTTTTCAGATTTTCTTAGGCTTCCGGCCGGATTTTGACAATCCTATCTCAAGATGCATTTAAATAGACATGAGATTTTTTTGCACATATATGTTATTCTTCTCATTATTTTGCTTTAATGAATAACTTTCATGCAACATGAAGTATTTCATTGCTTTCATTATCATTGGAGCAATGGAATTTAGAAACTTGTAAGTTGTGACATTAGTTTGGTGTAATTGGATTTTTGAGTAAACCATAATTTATGTATATGTATATGTATGAATTAATAATTTGTTTCCAAATGTATTTCTCTTATTGGATGGTTGGAAGATGGTGGTACATTCTTATGCCTTTCTAAGGTGTCATATATTTATATTTTGTATCAAACATTATATTAGATAATGTCAGAAATTATTTCTGAATTTGTATGGAACTTAGTCTTATTAGGCATCTAAATATTCATGTGGCATAATGTAAATTGTTGGTTTTAAATGATAATTTAAAGATATGCAATGGATAACCATTAATTATTTTACCTAGGACTGATTATATATTTGAAATGAGAAAATTTCAAATGTTCAACACTTTTTGTTGAAACCTCCACAATTGAGTTTTTTCAAATTTTGGTTTTTTTCCTTAGGATAAATATATGAAATTTGTTAACATAATTATGTTATTGAATGGTAATTTTTTAATCGAAACTTTATTGGTGAAGGGTTAATTTATTATGAGAACATCATTTTTGAAGGGCAAAATTTTAAACATAACGTTTCTTGACGGGAAGCATAAAAACCCAAAACATTAAAAAAATATATATGACGTGTAAAGAGAAATCCAAATTCCAATCCTGATCATTAGTAATTACATGTTTCCAATCTTATACGTCAAACACACATCCTAAAAGGCTGCTGTTTGAGACGAAGCATATAAACACATGGCTCATAAAAACATGTCCTATTACATATTACTTGGGGTTGAGGTAAATGCATGGAAATAAAAGTTTATGGCCATGGATTTTGGTGTTTTGAAGTCTAATATGGTTTTTCCTCCCGTGGAATTATCAACGATTTCTTTCTTCTTAATTAAAAACAGAAAAAAACAAAATGAATGTTATTATTTTATTAATAATGCATTGTAATTAGTTTAGGTTTTTATTTTTATTTTTAATCACAATTTCATAAATTTTCATAGAATTGTAAATTTTTGCTAAAATTGTGTATACTATATATTTTATATTTATTATTTTCATAAAAATGTGCATATTATATATCTTATATTTATTATTTTCAAAAATCTTCATTAATTTTATATATTATGAAATAATTATTTTTTATTTTCTCATAAAGTATTCATTAGCTATAAAGAGTAATGAGGGAAGCAATTATCCCACCTAAGAGTTTGTATGGTCACCTTGCTTCTAAGAGTTTGTATGGTCACCTTGCTTCCAAAAAAAATTGATACAAATTTAGTAAGTTTTTGTATACATAGAGTTTAGTAAGTTTTAGTGCTCAAAAAAGTATACCAGCATGGTGGTTTACACATCTACAAACCCAAAGCTTCAATTATTGCAGCAAATGGGCAAGGAAAACATTATAATGGTTAGAAGTGAAGAGAAGGTTGCAATGTAGCGAGTAGGAGCTTGGATCTACTTATAACCTCTCAACCAAGGGAGCATTCTTTAAAGGTTCTAGATATGGGTTGTAAGTACAGTGTTATGACTAATATGTTTTTAAAGATTAGATATGGGTTGTAAGTACAGTATTATGACTAATATGTTTTTTTGGTCTCGTGAAAGTTAAAATAATTTATTTTTATTTTTTTATAAACCAGAATCATAATTTTTTTATAATAAACCGCAATAATTAAAAAAAAATTATAATAAACCTCAATAATTTAAAGATATTTATGTTCTTATGTGTTACTCCTCTCCAATGTCCTTTTAATTCATATTTGGCTTCATCATACCTTTTCCTTGCAATTCTTTTCAAGATTTGCATCGTTTTATGTTCTCTTCATTATTATCCTTTAAATGTTTTAAAGGTTTCTAGTCCTCTATCCCCTTCCTCAAACATTGTTCTGGGAGCGCTATCTCTGGTTGGCTTCTCTCTGAGCTTACCACCCTTCCTAGTTCGTTGTTGGACTTATCATTGGCCCTCTCTTTGGTTCCAAAAAGTAAAGTACACGAAAATCGATGCAAAGCCATGTGTTTTAATACGATTAAGCTGCCTTACCAGTTGGCTACTGTCAAAATGGCAGGCATATCTAACACCACCTTCTCGACGTTGAATATGGACCTCTGACTTTCAGTTTCAGTTACCATTCAAAAGGCGGGAGCATGGAATCCTGACATAAACGGAAGAGCTTGTATAATTTCCAAACTCTAAATATAAACATTTTTATTTAAAAAATAAATCGATATACTCAAAATAATTTGATACGGTTCAACAAATACATATGGAATGCATCTTGTATTTATGAGATATATTGTTCTTATATTTAATAACAAGTATTTATTTATATTTAATTTTTATATACAAATATAAGATTATAAATTATAATTAGTTTGGTTTATTTAAAAGTAAAGTTATATAAGAATTTTTTGATCAATGAAACAATTAAGTAATATAATAAATGTGAAGATGTTCTATAAGTTAAAAGTTATAATATCAAAATGAGGATGACGGAGAGGAAAAGAGAAAATTATTAAGTTCGTACAAAAAAAAAATTGAAAAAAATCATTATTATTTATGTTATTTGGGAAGAAAATATAAAATATTATTAAGTTATATTTTTAATTTTAATGAAGAAGAAAGTGGGCAACATGGAATTTTTTTATTAAGGGATAGATATAGAGCTTATGAGGGGAGGATGGGGTTGTGTGGGTTGAGCTGGGGTGTTGGAAGATGTTAAGAGAAATTTTATTGAGGAGGGCAGGTTCGGTTAGAGTAGAGCACAACGTTGCAAGAAATTTTTTTATTAGGGTAGGAAAGTAATGGAGATAGTGTGATAAATGTTAAATATTATTTTGATTTGTATTTATGTAATTTCAAGCACTTGTTTTGATTTTGTTTGATTGTTAATTAATTTAAGTTTAACCTTGGGGGAGTGGGAGGGCGTGGGAGAGATATATGGAGAAATTTTGTTGAGAGTGGGATAGAAGTGGAAATATTGTGAGAAAATACTATTTTTATTTTGATTGGTGTTTGTGTCATTGAATGGGTGAAAATAAGTTCACAAGAAAATGAAAACAAGCATGATATGAAGTAAATGGTTGTCTCATAGTTAGTGCATTGATTGACTTTATAATTGGCGCGTCCAAATTCCCAAAATACAAGTAGAATAAGTGTATCACTAAGAAGCACTCATAAGATGGAGTGTGACTAAGGAAATATTGACAAAAACTTTATAAAAAAGAGAATAAAGAAAAACATTGAGAACTTTTCACAAAAATGACAATGAACTATAAAAAATATTACAAATATTAAAAAAAATTGTATGGTAAGTATAAAAATATTAAAAGGAATTGTATTAAAAAAATACAGAGAATTTTAATAAAAAAATATGAAAAAAAATTAATTGAAAATATAAAAATGTTAAATATAACTTTATTATGGAAAAAAGATTGAGAATTTCATTATGTCTCCCATCCATATATTTTCAATCATTTTGAAGTTATTAATATCTTTGTTACCATTCATTTTAATAAATAAATAAATATTTTAATTTATTTATTTTAAATATATTTTTTCATATAATTTTGTGAATATTTTGTAATAGGATTTTTAAAATTTTAATTTTATTATTAATACTTATAAAGTGGATAGTAGGGATTTAATGTCCATGGTTTATTTTAGAATATGAATCAGTAATCCATATTTATCTCCAAAGTAGTTATGCATTTTTGTTCTTTTAATTATAATTCAAACTTGTGTTTTCAATGAATCTCTAGTGGATTCTAAACAAATTAAACTGAAAAATAAACATGAAAACTTTCCAAAAAATCACGTTTAAAGGCTACTCTATAATACATGTTTTGTATTTAAATAGAATTATTTTTATGTTTTATTAAAATAAAATTACACTAATGCTAAAGTTTGGAATGAACTTTTTCACCACATTTTTTTCTAATTAATTTTAACCAAAATCTCATAGAAATTTTTAAAAATTTGAATTCAATTTGTAAAATTCAAATACCCTCAAAATTTTCCAAAATACCAAATCCATTTACCTTTAAAAACTATTAATATCAAATATTATTTGAAAATATATTATTTTATAATAATTTTATTTAAATATTTTCAATTAACTAATAATAAATAATATAATTACTTTTAAATAAAATAATTAATATTTATAATTAATAATTAATATTTAATAATAGCAACGGACAAAATCACAACATATATGGCTACCTTCCATCTTGACAATATTAAGATAAACCACCCATCCTTTTATCAGAAAATATACCGTATATCCTAAATAGATATCACACACAACATCTATGGAAAGTTGGAAAACCACATGACTAACCAGCAACCGTAGTAATAATTGGGCAATGCAGACTCTCCATGAACCTCCGGTAACCTATCATAGCCATTCAGGAACTCTTCTGTCAGTGGGAGCACGAGAGTATCGTCTTTAAGCGGTCACCATCACATTTATAATGGTACCCACTCCTGAGCTTATCTCCATTGTTGAGCTTATCTTTATTGTTGATTTGTTAAATATTTGGCAATCAGATTAACATGGGAGTGTCTGATGGGTTACTTTCATATTTATAATGGTACCATTCTTGAACTTGTTTGATTGGTTATTTTTACATTTATAGTGGTACCCACTCCTGAACTTATCTCAATTGTTGATTCGTCGAATATTTGGCAATCAGACAGAGTTATCTGAATATTTGGACGAATCAGCAATAAAGATAAGGATGCCCCCGGGCCCCACTCACTAGACAATGACTTGACACGATCAAGTTTTCATAAGATTAACAATGGAGTGGTCTATGGAGGTGGAGGAATTGCCCAGCTAAAAGTGGTCGGAATCTCGCTAAAACAATTTCAAAAAAAATTTTAGAGACTGTTTGAATCATGTTTTTGATAGCAGAAATAGATTCAGCAACATTACAAACTTCTAAAACACCTAAAATTATGAATTTTGATAACTTTTACTCATCAAAAAATTCTAAAGCACCTAAAATTATGAATTTTGATAGCTTTTTCTTGGATTTGATTTAAAAAATCCTTGTCAAATTTTTTTCAAAATATAACCAAAATTTCAATAACTTCCTTTTAAAAAAAAATCATAATTATTAAACTACGGCATTAACAATGTCCACAAGGTTGAATACATCAGAATGTTCAATACGGTGCCTGAGAAAGTAAAGAAACATATGTGATCGTAGTCTGAAGCAAGCTGCCAATGGAGCCTAAGGGCTTTCCTCTCTATACGATACTCGAAAATAAGTCCTTCGCATACAGAATTTATGCCTGCACTCACTTTTCTGCAATAATTGGTGTCATATATTATCGCATTGTGTATATCCCAAGTGAAAGAATATTCGCCATGGATTGTGATATTTGTGGCAGAACTAGGCCTACGGTTGGATTTTGGAGCAGGCCTTCAGGTGGCGGCCTGTTGAGCGAAAAGTCTTCCCGGAAAGACTTTCTAAGAGGTAATAATAGGCTCGTCTATCTCCCAGCACGTGCACAATTAAAATGCTTTTAAAAATTCTTCTTAATATAAATTACTTTTTATAAAATTTAATTTTCAAAATTTACACTTAAATTATTTCTTTCCTTATTATCTTAACTTTTTAAAGCCTTTATAATTAATACATATTAAAAAATTAAATATAAAAAATTCTTCTTATTATAAATTATTTTTATAAAATTTAATTTTCAAAAAGTACACTTAAATTATTCTTTCCTTATTATCTTAACTTTTTAAAGGCTTTCAAACAAAAGTAATCAGTTTCCATTTCCTACCTGCAATCTTGCAACTTTTCCATTTCCTACCTGACACCATGTAATAAATTATAAACCATTAATTTTCTCATCCACGATTAGGTACCATGAACCGAATTTCCGTATTTTCTCCGATACGGACTACTT
Source organism: Pinus tabuliformis (assembly GCA_031772625.1). Lineage (NCBI taxonomy): Eukaryota > Viridiplantae > Streptophyta > Pinopsida > Pinales > Pinaceae > Pinus > Pinus tabuliformis. The sequence goes on along the minus strand of CM062807.1, from coordinate 863,143,075 downwards.
CACAGCCCGTCAAAGAACGTCTTAAAATGGGAGGCGAAAATTAACCATAAAAAAAAATGTTAATTTTGATTTATACCGGGTTTAAAAAAAATATGTATAACAAAATATAAGGATTGCCAAATAAATTGGTAGATATCGTTACAGGCTGGAATAAATTTACAATCAATGTTATTGGTGAAACTACGGAAACTCCTATTTCCACCACTATAGAAAAGTTAATGAACCCTGACATGCAAGGGGAATAGTGGCTGCCTTGCTGTTAACATGCCAAAGTCAACTTTGAAGGAAATATAAATGCAAGGCAGCCACTATTCCCCTTGCATGTCAGGGTGCATTAACTTTTTTATAGTAGTGGAAATAGGAATTTCCGTGAAACTACAGAAGCTCATTAAATTTGCTTTGCACTTGACCGACAACGGCCAAGGTTTTAAGTTGATGTTGACATTACAATCACTAACTTTCAAGTACAAGGACATTGCATATCTCATAAATTTACCATCAATGTCATTGGTGAAACTACAGAAGCTCATAAATTTACCATCAATGTCATTGGTGAAACTACGGAAGCTCATAAATCTGCTTTGCACTTGACCGACAACGGCAAAGGTTTTAAGTTGATATTGACATTACAATCATTAACTTTCAAGTACAAGGACATTGCATATCTCCATTCTCTGATCCACAACTAAGTAGAATTTTTCTTAGTTCCATGAAATTAGCCCATAAATCTAAATTGCCATTGGTTTCATCAACTTTCAAGTACAGGAACATTGTGTATCTCGATTTTCTGATCCACAACTAAGTACAAGTGCCATGAAATTAGACTATAGATCTAGTTCTAAGTTGATATTGACATTACAATCATTAACTTTCAAGTACAAGGACATTGCATATCTCCATTCTCTGATCCACAACTAAGTAGAATTTTTCTTAGTGCCATGAAATTGGCCCATAAATCTAAATTGCCATTGGTTTCATCAACTTTCAAGTACAAGAACATTGTGTATCTCGATTTTCTGATCCACAACTAAGTACAAGGGCCATGAAATTAGACTATAGATCTAGTTCTAGCTCTAAAACTAAGACAAATTACTCAAACTAGATATACATTTTTTTATTGAAACATACTCAAAATGGAAAGAAATTGGAATTGAAATGCATTCAAAACCTTAGTAGATGCATCATTCTCCAAATGCAAGAGCAGACTACTACTTTCTGTTCTTTTTCGTGTTGAAGTCACCCTTATTATTTTCCTTGAAACCAACAATATTTACGAGTTTGCTAGCAACCATAAGTAAATTTCCTTCTTCCATCTCTTGCATTTTCACAAATTATTTATGCTTATTTCCTCTCGGTGAAATAGATATTCTGAATTTATCAAAAGAATTTGACAATAGTGAAACTTTTTTAAAAATGAGCAGGTCCAAGTGTTTATTATTAACCAAATTATAGAAAGAACTAGTATAAAACTTCTCTTAACAGCAGTGAAACTGGTTTAAAAGTGAGCCGGTCTAAGTGTTTAGTATTAACCAAATTATAGAAAGAACTAGTATAAAACTTCTCTTAACAGCAGTGAAACTGGTTTAAAAGTGAGCCGGTCTAAGTGTTTAGTATTAACCAAATTATAGTAAGGAACTAGTATAAAATTTCTTTAAAAATTAGTATGTTTAAGTGTCTATTCTTAACCATATTTTAGAAAGAAAGTAGTAGTCTCGAAAAAGCCTTAAAAAAGATTAAAGAATTATTTGTATTTTGTTCTATAATGAAATAACCAATAAATTTATGAAAAAGGGTCACTAGAGATCTGGTATTGTAATACATTTCTAGAGACTTAGAGGTTAGCCTACTGACACCTTAATGAAAGATAAAATAGATTATTAAATGTTTAACAATGACATTATTGTATCTAGAGATGCAACATTGCCTCAGTTGGTTTTTCTTGGAGAAACTATGAATCCATCTCAGTTCTTTTTGTTAAGCAATTTACCCTCTTTTTCATCCAAGAAACAAATAAGTCATTTAAGATATTGCATGATGATGAGCTTTTTAGCATACTTGTTTTTTAAATAGATATATCTGAGGATAGTGATAATGCTCACTCTCGATATTTTAGAGGAAGATTTGGTATAATGAGTTGGATGGAGAGAACTAGGAATGGTATCATTGAACTAGCAATTTAATAGTACCTATTGCTTTATTCAAATGGATGGTTAAGGTTAATTAAAGTGCTTCCAGCCTGTGCGAGTTACTCTTCCAGTGTGTGAGAGTTGCAATTTGATTACTATAAAAAAATGTGTTTTGGATTTTCAAGGTTTTTTGAATATTAAAAACACAATCTATTTTACATGTTAATTAGAAATTATGGAAATTTTAAATATGCAACATAAAATATTTGGTTCTAAATTTGATTTAACATGATTAAATATGAAAAATTTTAATTAACAAATAAACAAAGATTTTGTTTGGTGATTTGGGATTTTAATGCTAATTAAATATATTAATTATAGATATGGTTAATTAAGAAGCTTTTATGGAAATAGTTGATATGAAGTGATTTTGTTTGAGTTTGTATTTTTAAACTAAATTGAAATAATTTAAACACTTATTTTTATTAAAATTTTGAGATTTAGAATATAAATTTCTAATGGTTTTGTTTCAAATTCAACAAACAAATGAACAAATGAAAATTAGAAAGTCTTTCTCATTGTGCAAATAGATTTATATTTTCAATGATATAAGTCCAAACACTTTTGAAGATAATCTAATGAATATGTTTACTTTTTTTAAATGAGTTTGACAAAAATGTTTGCTTATTTATTAAATTTTATTGAGATTTTATAGAGTTTTAAAGTAACCATTCTTTAAATTTTAAAAATTAAAAACACTATTTCATTTTGACATGTATTTATGAAGAATTTATTTAATATACATTTGTCAATAAAAATACAACTTTTGTATTTTTATTTTATAACTTTTCATATTTGACCGATTAAAGTATTGCAAGTGAAATTACCGGATTATTCCCATCTAGTCAAGCCATTACAAATGACTAAATCAAAGGCCCCACATAGAGTAAGCAATTGTTCACCAAAGAGTTTGCAACCCTTGTCCTCTAAAAATCTTTCCCACTGATAATTACTTTGTTCTGTAAGCCAAATAGGGTCACAATCATCTTTACAACAAAAAATGCTAGTGTGTTCACTTGTAGTCCTAGCATTGAAATCACCCACTATAAGGCCTTCACCTCGCTGTGAATATGTTGCAATATCAGCTTTTAAGGCTGCAAATGGATCTTTGTGGTGAAGCCCTCTACCTTTGTAGATTTTTGAAACCTGCACGGCAAAATGGCATGCTGCATTTCTGATGTGTTTCTATTTTCCCACATTTTAGACAAAATGAATTGCTTATTTGAGTCTTCTTTTTCTATCTGAATGAGACGACCTTCTTTCTCCCTTACTAAAACCATGATACCCCGTGCCCTTTGCCATTCCCTCTTTGCCTTGTTCCACACTGCCATCTTACAGTGTCCTTCAAATAGAGGTGTCTTGCACCCTTCATGCTCATGTGTTTTTATGAGGCAAATTATGTCTCTATCTTCCGCAATAGACCCTAACCCAGATCCATCTCCATAAATGACCTCTACAATTCCAAAAAACTAATTTTAACTAATCCTACTCTTCAAATTTGATCACTGCCATCCAAAATAGCTAAAAACAACTTTGAAAGATTTTTATGGCTATTTTCACTTAATAATTTCCACCCATGGTTAAAACAACTTTCAAAGATTTTTATGGCTATTTTCAATTAATAATTTCCGCAAAACAATTCGTGGTCACAAAAGTAAAGTACACGAAAATCGATGCATAGCCATGTGTTTTTGATACGATCACTTGCTTGGCCAGATCGCTACTGTCAAAATGGCACGCATATCTAACACCACCTTATCTGACTGTCAACTTCAACTACCAATCAAACCACCTTATCTGACTTTCAAAACTACCAATCAAAAGGTAGAGTATGGAATCCTGACATAAATGGAAGAGCTTGTATAATTTCCAAACCCTAAATAGAAATATTTTTATTTAAAAAATAAATTGACATACACAAAATAATTTGATACAGTTCAACAAATACATATGGAATACAAATACATACAGTTCCAGCAAGACATATGGAATGCATCTTGTAGTCATATACATATATTGTTTTTATATTTAATAAGAACAATTTATCTATATTTTATTTTTATTTACAAATATAAAATGCAAAATTATAATTATTTTAGTTTATTTAAAAGTAAAGGTATATAAAAAAGTTTTGATTAATGAATCAATTATGTAATATAATAAATGTGAAGATGTTACATAGGGTATAAGTTAAACATTAATATGAACCTGAGGATGGTGGATAGGAAAACACAATATTTTTGTGAAAAAGAAAAAAATATTATTAATTTCGTTTTGTTGGGGTAGATAGTATAAAATATTATTATGTTTTTCATATATCTTCTGTTATTTTAATGAAGATGAAGGTAGGAAACATGTTGGGAAAAACTTCATTAAGGTTGAATACATCAGAATGTTCAATACGGTGCTGAGAAGGTAGAGAAGCCAAAAAAAAAAGTGGTCTGTGTGTGTCTTTGATAATTGGTAACTGAGGCAAGTTGCCAATGGAGCCTAATGGCTTTCCTCTGTATACGACCCTGGAAAAGAAATCCTTCATATACAGAGCGTATGCCTGTGCCCACTTTTCTGCAATAATTGGTCTCATATATTATCGCATTGTGTATATCCCAAGTGAAGATTATTGGCCATGGATTATGATATTTGTGGCAGAACTAGGCTTCGCCTACGGTTGGATTTTGGAGCAGGCCTTCAGGTGGCGGCCTGTTGAGCGAAAAGTCTTCCCAGAAAGACTTTCTAAGAGGTAATAATCTGCTCATCTATCTTCTTGCCCGACCACAATTAGATCAGCTTTTAAACGTCCTGAGATGTAATAATTTGCTCATCTATTTGCCCATCTATGTTTCTCAAACATTTCCATGGGTATGTTAAATGAATTATAAGTTACTTCGTGTTAATGGACAGGTTTAAGAGCGATCTACCGCCTGTTGATATATTTATATGCACTGCTGATCCTATCAAAGAACCTCCACTCACTGTCATAAACACAGTACTGTCGGCTTTGGCTGTAGACTATCCCGTAGGAAAACTGTCATGTTATGTTTCTGATGATGGAGGATCCTCGCTTACATTTTATGCTCTCTTCGAAGCTTCACGTTTTGCAAAGATTTGGCTTCCATTTTGTTATAACTACTCGATTCAAGACAGATCACCAGAGGCATATTTCTTGGCAAGCTCTGCTCAGGAAAATGAAAATATGTCCTTTACTAGAGAATGGAAGAGTGTAAAGGTAAAAAAATTATTTCTCGTCTTTTTAATCAAAGGTATTGATAACCACGTTGGGCTAAGTTATTACGTAATATTATATTTTTGAGGTGAAACCATAGTTACCAAGTTCGCCCGAATTCGGGCAAACAGTACGGAAATTCGCCGATTCGGTTCGTCGGCCGAACAGTTCGCAGAAATTCAATCCGATTCGTTAATTTAAAGGTGAATCGTGGGGTTAATGCAGTTTGTTAATTCTGTGGTGAACATAGATGGAAAATCAGATGGAAAATCTGAAAATGACAAGGAGTAAGGGTGAGTAACAGTCATCCATTTCAAAGTCAGTCGAATTTACCTGTATATTTGGATAGAAGATGGTCGTAGTCTCTGTAATTCTCTACTAGGAGTAGAACAATAAATAAATAAAATCGTTGTAAATAATACAAATTCAAACCCCAAAGCATTTCCAATTGAGAGGGTTTCAGTCGCAAGGTTTTCCTCCCAACACGTAAGGGACAGAATGAGGGAAGTAGAGTGAGACTGGAGGAGGCCGTTACTTGGTAAGTCAATCTAGGTTCGTCATCGATGTTTAGGGTACAAACGTAGTTGTAATCAGTGGAAATTTCCAACTAACTTTCATTGAATAAATATTTAATCATAAAGAATGCATGTGGGTAAGCAAAAGGACAGAGAAAGATTATTCATTGGTTATGCTTTATAAAGAGAGATAGAAGCGGGATGGGATATATAGAGATAGAAGAAAAAATGATCAGCCAAAAAATACAAAAATGGAAAATATCAGTGAAATTAGAAAAAAATTGTTTTTTCAATTTTTAATTTAAAAAAGAAAACAGAAAATAAGTAGAAGTAGTTTATCCTTTCTTTGTTATAAGATTTTATGAATAGAAATAAATATAGTTTGGATAGCATATATAAAGAATGGAAATAAAAAAGTTAAAAAGACAGAACAAAATAGAAAGCAAAATTGATATTAGAAAATTTCTGTTTTTTCAATCTTTGAAATCTATATGTGTGAAGTAATTAGTTTTTATTTATGGAAAGATTAATGTTTTGGAGAGAAAAGATGAATAATAAATTTTTTAAATAATTTTATTTCTAAGATTGTTATATTATTTAAAATTAATAAAAAATATTCATAATTCAAAATAAATTGAAAAAAAATTATGATCTCTATTATTGAATTTTTTGCGAATTGAATTTTTTTGATTAGAATGAATGGAATTCAAATTCGAACTTGATAACTATGGATGAAATCACTTGCCCAATTTTAATACATGGTTTATTGAAGAGATTTAAACCTGATATCATATAGTTTAAATAATACTTCAAACTTCTTAACAAATAACATAGTGAATGCCAATTAAGTTGCAACCGAACACCTCAATAATACTTTAAATATACTTCAAACTAGTTCTTATTTTTTTAGTTATTCCACATCCTGTATTTTGGCTTATTATTTCTATCAGAAAGCGTATTTGGAAATGAAAGATCTTATCAATAACGCTGTGGAGATGGGAAGTGTTCCGGATGACAAACAGAAAGAACACACGGGCTTCAAAGACTGGATTTTGGGAAGCACTAGGCGAGATCATCCGAGTATTGTTCAGGTACTCCTCTGAACCAGCTTGCTTGATATGTACAGGTGCCGTGCTAACATCTTTAGTTGAAATCACCAGAATTTCGACTTATACATTTGTCGAATGTATATGCAGATTCTACTGGAGAACGGAGAGGACAAGGACATTCAGGGTAATGATCTGCCCACTCTTATTTATGTCTCCCGTGAAAAGCGACCGGGAATTCCTCACCATTACAAGGCCGGCGCTCTTAATGCTCTGGTAATATTTGTATTATTTGCAATCTTCTGCTAATATTTGTCTTTCGGTTGCTTGGTGGTGACAGCTTCTTGTGTTTCTTTTCACTTGGGTTGGAATCTGATATTATAACATGTTAGTTTATAACGAAATTATCTAGCTTGATCTCTGGAGTAACCGATAGATATTCTGCATAGATAACAGATAGATTATCTAACTTCATTCCTCGGAATAACAGATTAACACAGTAATGTCTACTATTTTAGCTACAAGGAAACCAACAGATTAACATTTTTTGAAATAAGGTCACTTAATATTACGACTGGTTTATCATGTTTTAGAAATGTGGTCACCTCATATTACGGCTGGTTTGTGATGTCGGCAGATTAGAATCTCCGGCTTAATGAGCAATGCTCCCTTTATTCTCACTCTTGATTGCGACATGTACACCAACAATTGTGAAGCACTTCGTCAAGCCATGTGCTTTTTCTTGGATCCACAAACAGGTAACCAGTTTGCGTACGTCCAATTCCCACAAGGCTTTCATGGCATCACAAGGAACGATCTGTACGCAAACGATCACTTGAGGATTTGCTATGTGAGTATAATCCGCACCTTTTACCAGTAGGGTCTTAAGTTGCCCAATCAAGCATTGAACCTAACGGGGAAATCGTCACTTTCAGTGGCAATTTAAAGGAATGGATGGTCTCCAAGGTCCACTATACGCGGGCACTGGATGCATTCACCGCCGGGATGCTTTATGTGGGAAGGAAGGAAGGCTTGCGTCCTCCACTTCTAGAGCTCAAACGAGTCCATCCAAGATGCTGAAATATGCAAGGGATCTTGCCAATTGCGCCTGCGAGGAGAACACCCTGTGGGGCAAAGAGGCAAAATTCCAACCTGCAGTTTTATTTTTAATTCACTTTTAAGTTTCGTACCCTCTATATATATCCCTGAAATTGAACTTGATAAATTGCAGGCTGGCATGATTTATGGCTGTGCTGTGGAAGATGCATTGACAGGTTTCGTTATACAGTGCAGAGGGTGGAAATCTATTTACTGCACTCCAAGGCGAAAAGCATTTTTAGGTGGCGCGCCAGTGAACATGAATGACACACTCATTCAAATCAAAAGATGGAGTGCCGGATACCTTGAGTTTTTCTTGAGTAAGTTTTGCCCATATGTTTATGGGATTCAACGGACAAGTACAGCTCAGTGTATGTGTTATGGCGTATTGTGTCTATGGGCTCCCTCTTCTTTATACATACTTTGTTACGTTTTACTTCCTGCCCTCGCCATGCTTAACGGCCTATCATTATTTCCCAAGGTAATGTTTTCCTGATCAAACTCTTCCATATTTCTACATCGCAGACCATGTCCTCATTTTCATTACTGATGATTAGAAGTTTGTGGCAATGAATAGGCTTCAAATCCATGGTTCATCCTCTTTGTCTCGTTAGCAGCATCTACATATGGGTACAGTCTGATAGAGTTTATGCGCATCGGGGGTTCGTTTAAGAGCTGGTGGAACGAACAGAGGATGTGGCTGATTAAAGGCGTGTCATCCTACTTGTTTGCGTTAATCCAAGTTGTTTGCAAGATGCTCGGTTTATCGGAGGTAGGCTTCGAGGTGACAAGCAAAGTAGTGGATAGCGAAGCAGCCAAAAGGCACGAGGAAGAAATGTTGGAGTTTGGTGTGGCATCTGCCATGTTTGTTCCACCAGCAACTTTAGCAGTAACAAACTTGATATCATTGGTCGGTGGACTAGCAAGAATCAGGCGAGAAGGATATCAGAGTTTTGACAGTATGATTTTGCAGTTACTTTTGTGCAGCTTCATCGTGTTAATTAGTTATCCTATATTGGAGGCCATGTTTCTGAGGAAGGACAAAGGGCGAATACCTGCTTCCATTACCGTTGTTTCCATTTTTGTTGCAGTTTCTGCGTGTTCTGTAGCTTCCATACCCATTCGGACCTGGTGAAAAATACGGTGGAAGTAGTTAAAAAACGTTTGGTCCAAGACTCTTTGTTCAATGTTCAATTATGCATCTGTATTAGTCTTTTTATTTACTTGGTGTAGTTTCAGAGATTTGGACTTGGACTAGAATTGCGTCATAGATATGGACGATATTAGAGGAAATTCAGTCAATTCGATATTGAAGCAGGTAACCCATGTGCCCGGCGTGGCGCATGTTGAAGCCGGTCATCTTCAAATTGCCAAAGTTGCGAGTGGAAAGCGACAGATATATATAGTACAACTGTTCTAATCTACCGCGTTTTTCAATAAAAATGCAGCTATTTTTTCAATGTAAAAAAAAAAAAAAATATTTTAAACTTAAAATGGTCCAATTCCATATTATTAAAATACATTAATTTTAATATGCTATTTCATATTATTAAAATGCATTTGTCTTTATAAGTTATTATTTTATCGAGGGTAAATTGGATTTGGAATTCATAATATTATGAAATTTATCGGCCTGGAGTATGTCGTAAAACTGCTTCTGCTTGGCTAAGAGCTCGTCTTCCTCGGACGTAAGGAAACAGGTTAACGGCCCAAGACCCAGAGGCATCTCGCAGGAGTGAAAGCCTGCTCCCTTACGGACCACCAGCGGGTTATTACAGGTGGCGTGGTTTTCCTTGATAACGGTGATGAGTCAAATCGACATTTGCGGATAGCAGCCAGAGATGGTTGTCCTCACTGTTGGTTTGACACCTGAGTTTGATAGGTTTTGCCACCTTCGGAAAAAAAAAAAAAAAAAAAATATGAAATTTATATGACATGTTATATTACGTTTTATATTTACTATTTATAAAATAATAATTTTAAATTAAATTTAATATTTTATAAATAAATTATTTTAAATAAATATTTTTTTTATTATTTATTTGTTTAATGTATTTAATAATAAATTTAATTTATAAAATATTATCATAAAACACATATATTTAACATTAAATTTTATAATATTAAAATATATTATTTTTTGTAAAGCTTATGTAAAGTTCATAGTCTCATTAGATATATGTAGTTGTAGAATTCATGGGTTGATTTATGATAATTATTATCATTACTTTAACATCAATCAATGTAATTTATAATGTTTAATATAAAAAAATTAAATATGCATTTTTCAATATTATTAAAAAAATTAAAATTAACTTTCAAACATTTGATGGGATAATAATTTGAAGGTCATATATCTTTTGTACAAGATAATGCCATGTGGATATTGCTTCAGGTATCTTGTGCCATAATTTATGGATATCCGTGCAATATTTATGACTTAATTTTAGATATTTGTGAAGTGATTTTTAATTCTTAAAGTTTGAAAGAAGTTATAACATATTTACATTGGTTACTTCCCACCATAATTTAAGCAATTATTTCTATTCAAAATGAATAGGGATAATATGTAAATAATATTTTTATCGGGCTTACTTCTCATTATTATTTATGTAGAGTTATTAGTGGTTACTACCCATCAAAATTTATGCAAGTCTGGAAACCTTGAAAAACAATTATTTTAACCATTTCACATTCAATTTAGTAATTCCTCTTAAAACAAAACTACAAAATTCCATTTTTCTATTAACCACTATTAATTTGACTAACCATAATTAATGTGAGTTATAATTTTTTCTATAACACTCTTTATAACACTCTTTTTAATTTCAGTAATAAAAACTAAACTGCCCTATCACACTTATTTCATATTATTTTAATATATTAATCTTTATAAAAAAACTTTAAATTAAAATATGAATGAGTAATTAACTCATAATGTTTTGAATTTCTTGTTATTATAATATTTTAATTCTTATAGGTATTTTATATTGAGATATAAGTACGGATACGGATGTCATTGTGCGGTTTTAAATCCATATGGTATATCATGTTTATCATTAGTCCTCCCCCAAGAATTATGATATCCGCTTTGGATTTAAAACCTTCTCAGGTCTTATTAATTTATCTAATTTCTTAAAGCTTTTTAAATATTTTTTATTTATATTTTTATTTAAATAGATATTTTTATTATTTATTATTTTTATGATTTTGATTTTAGTGAGTTAATATAATTGTGATGGAATTAAATTTTTTTAATGATATATATTTTTGTTAATGATTTTGATTTTAATAAGTTAATATAAGTGTAATGGGATTAAATTTTTTTAATGATATATATTTTTTTCTCAAGAGTAGGATTATATATATATATATAAAATCTTGCTTGAAATTAAATCCCCAAATTCTAGTGAAAAAAACTATTTCATGTATAAATTAAACTTTTATATATATATATATATATAGTAGTTTAATTTATACATGAAATATTTTTTTTGACTAGAATTTGGCGATATAATTTCAAGAAAAATTAGGATTTTTTGTTGTTTAAAATATTTTTTTGAATGTATAATGGATTCAACATTTTGAAAACTTTATAGAGTACTGAAATTTTATAGAAAATTAGCCAAAAGAAATGTCTTGAAAAAAACTATTTAGTTAATTAGATTATGCCTAAAATAATTAGTCAAATTTATAATATGGACTTAATTTTATGACATATTTATTCAAGATTACAATTTATATTTGCAAATATTCTACTCACCCTTGTCTTGAGACCATTATAATAAGTGCAATGAATCATCTACCCTCATCCTTTGTTTGTTGTCATTGTCACAACCCTCCTTTTGGTATAGTAATGTTCATGCATAAACTCAAATTGACTTATGGCATCCAAAATCTAGTATAAACTTCTTGTTAGACTTACATTAATAATATGATAGATTAAGTTTGTTGGTAATTGAAATTTGTTGAAAATTTTTCTAACAATATTCTCTTTATTTAAAATTATATAAATAAAGATAATTATATAATTTATATTTTAGTTTTTTATATAATACACTAATAATTTTTATGTAAAATTTGTATTTACTAGTTGTTTTCCTCAAATTTCTTTCTCAAACACCTACTCTATTAATAACTAGAGCCAGTGACATGTAAATACATGTTTACTTTGTTAAAAACATTAACTCTTTGTAATATTTCAAATTTTGAAATATATCATAAATATTTTGAAGGTTGTAATATCACAAGGAACGATCTGTACGCAAACCATCACTCGAGGATTTCCTATGTGAGTAAATCCGCACCTTTTACCAGTAGAATCTTAAGTTGCCCAACCATGCATTGAACCTAACGGGGGAAATCGTCACTTTCAGTGGCAATTTAAAGGAATGGATGGTCTCCAAGGTCCACTATACGGGGGCACTGGATGCATTCACCGCCGGGATGCTTTATGTGGGAAGGAAGGAGGACATGCGTCCTCCAAATCGCTTAAACACTATTCCACTTCTAGAGCTCAAACGAAGATGCTGAAAGATGCAAGGGATCTTGCCAATTGCGCTTGTGAGGAGAACACCCTATGGGGGCAAAGAGGCAAAATTCCAAGATGCAGTTTTAGTTTTAATTCATTTTTAAGTTTCCTATCTTAGATATATCTCTGAAATTGAACTTGATAAATTGCAAGTTGCATTGATTTTTAATTAATTTTGAAAATTTGATTAGTGACTAGTAATTTTTTAAGAATTTTAGATTATTCTAATTATAATAAATTTATTTTAATTAGATGGAAAATTAATGTATAAGTAAATTTTATTTAGCAAAATGGTTCATTTTACAAAAAGATGTAATTTTTTTTTCTCAAGTTAAATTAGATTTGTACCACACTCACCAATTTCTTAGTAATTTGAGATTATTCTAATTCTAATAAGTTCATCTTCTAATTAGATGGGAAATTAATATATAAGAAAATTTTATTTAGCAAAATGGTCCATTTTACGATAAGATGTGTAATTCTTTTTTTTTCTCAAGTTAAAGTTGACACATAACATTGTTATACATGGTTAATGAAGTAAATGTGTGCATTGGTAAGGTATGCTTCGTGTTGCAATAGTGTTTTTTTTTTTTAAATAGTTTTTTACCACATTAATATTTTTAATGTGATTGTGTTGCAATAGTGTTTTTTTTTTAAATAGTTTTTTACCACATTAATATTTTTAATGTGATTGTACTGGTTTTAGATATTTGAATAGTGATTTTTTATTATAAATAATAATGTCTTTCGGATTAATCGCATCATTAGAGTTACTTCCCACCATAATTTAAGCATTTCTTCCATTAAAAATGAATAGAGATAAGATGTAAATAACATTTTTACCATGGCTTACTTTTCACCATTATTTATGTTTTCTTGGACACTTATGTAAGAGTAAAATTGTAAATATGGAGACTTACTAGTGGTTACTACCCATCAAAATTTGTGCAAGGTTAAGAATCTCATAAAACTATTACTATATCCACTCAATTTATTAAATTCTCCTAAAACACTATAGAATTCCATTTCTATTAACCACTACTAATTTGACTGATAATAAATTATAATTTCTTATGCAGTTTTTCTTATAACATATGTTTTAACTTCAATACTAAAAACTAAACTACCTCATCACACTTATTTCATATTATTATAATATATTAATTTTATTAAAACATGAGTGATTAAATAACTCATACTTTTTTGAATTTCATGTTATTATAATTTTACGCTTCGATGAAGCTTGGAACAACAACAACACTGTTAGGCTTGGTTGAGTCTCTTCTCTACTTTTGCCACTTTACTCTGATTTACACGAACCCATACATGAACCTACCAACACATTTATCGCACTGTCGACCTTTCCTAACAGCTTCCTCGCCTTACATGGTCTGGCGTCCCTTCTGTGCATTGGCGAACCTCTGGTAAACTTCAATACAGAGTAACTGAAGTAGATACTACCTCAACAGATCATTAATAAAGCACAAGTACTCAGATGTGGAAACAAGATAACACTCTTTTATATTATTTCAGAAATGGATTACAGAAAGATTATAATCTGTTCAATCCTGAGATAGACTGTGTTCATGTTTACCAGACTTTAGCTACTCAGCTAGGACATAGCTTACTAGAGGCTACCTGGCGAGATTACAAACTCAGTCTTTAAACATTGCTCTTAATACTCATAAAGATAGACTCTCTATAGATCTGGCCACTTTAGGTTCTCACCTGTGCCAAACACACAGATGCGTAGGCTTCTCAGATCACCTAAGACTTTGAGATTTCTTTGTGATGCAAGCAGATCAGACCGCAGTCTGCAGTTGCAGAGCAGGAAAATCTCTCAACTCTAAAACTCTTCAAACTCTGAATGCCTCGGATGAGCCTTACTCCCTTTATTATATAGGTAAAGGAGGGGACAAGCATCTGACCAATGGGACGACAAACTTGGTACTGAATGAATCTGTCAGATCACGAGATGTGGCTCAAAGCACACCAGAAGTCGGAGAAGTGCTCCGAGTCTCATCACTGAAGATTATTACAAATCTACAGAGAATAAAATGTACAAAGTGGATGCTTTTTGAATAGGAAAATCCCACGGGAAAATCTGGTCACAAATTGTCCTTGTGACTGGACATCATTTTTACACTGTGGAGACTTTTACGGACAAGTCCATGGGAACCAAAAATAAATTAAAAAACTGTAATTTCTGGAAACCGAAATTTTTTATACACATTTTCATCCCAATCCTTGGTAAAAATCCTTCTCACAATCATAGGCTTATTTAATATAATTTGATGCTTAATTTTTGTGAGAATAAGCCATTGGTGATGTCTGTTCATATATTCTTTTAACACCTCGTTATCTCGGAGAGGATATCGATCTGGGAGAGAAAACATGTCTTTAACGGTCTCATAAGGAGAATGGAAGCAATCAGGAATATTGTGTTCAAAACATATATCACAACCCATTCTAGCATATGATTCATGGTAAACAAGATCTATGCCTGTTATATTCATACCATAATCAGTCCACCAATCCCGCATCCAATCACTTTGTTGGTTCCGTTGCATGATTCCTGTAGATCCAAGCTTTATCTTAGTGTAGTGGGTTTCTTCTTTGCTGTCTTTATTTAATATGTCCCACCATAATCTTTTATACATGCCAAAATCATAGAATGTGTCTGGAAACATGAGGTTGGGGTCCTTTCTAGGCCATAGTGCTGCATTATGTGTTGGAAAAGGCCAACAAGTGTTCCTCATTCGATTTATTGAAAATATCTTTCGTATACCCCACTTCTACTTCCCCCGTGTGACCATATCATAATCAATTCATGAAAGTCATGTAGAAGAGCATCTTGTGCCTGGCTTGCAGCATTTATGCTGTTGGAATAGACCATATCGTGGATCCATCTGCTCCCTTTTGGGTACACTCTTCTTTCAGGTACTAGATGTAATATATCAGTGTGTGCTTGGAGATTAGCATCTAATACTTTTGTATTTCTTAATTGCCAAGTGGGCTTCCAACTTTCTTTGTATTCTGACCAACTGAGATTATCTGGAATTGTTCTAAGCACTTCTTTTTGTTGGCCTTGATCCCATTTTGTTACTATTATCATCACATGTTCAGCTGGCTGAATAAATTCTCTACTGAGAAAATCTGGCAGATAATTTTCTTTCCCTTTAATATGCTCCACTTCGAAATCAAAGTTGGCGAACAAAGCCTGCCACTGAGAAAACTTGGCTTCTCCCATCTTTTTAATGTCTTTGGTTAAGACTTTTTTCATAGCCAAGGCATCAATCCTTAGCAGGAATTTTTTATTTACAAGATTTACCTCAAATTTATTTATACAATTCCGGGCGGATTTAACTTCCTTCTCTATAGTAGAATAATTTTGTTCTGCTGGATTCCAAGTTCCTGAAGCAAACTGTACAATTTGTTCTGCACCTTCCTTTTTCTGTTTGAGAATGCCTCCCCGACCAATATTGCTTGCATCTGATTCTATGATCTTGAAAGCATTTTCATCAGCTACATAAGGGATAGGCAGTGTCTTGACTTTAACTTTGATTTGTTGAACAACGTTAGTATGGGCCTCAGTCCATGGAGGTGGATTTGTCTTGAGCCTTTGATTTAACAAACTTCTATCCTTTGCGCAATCTTGATAGAAGTTACTCACATAATTTAAACATCCTAGAAATCTCTTAAGCTGGGTTTTATCAATAATAATGTTAGGGAACTTTTCAGATAATTCTAATGCATGTTTCTACAAGGATATTTGGCCATTGAATATGGTGTCGCCAAGAAACTTTACAAAGGTTTGGAATACCTCTATTTTCATTTTGATTAAAACCAAACCATTTCTCTTTACCAACTATACAAATGTCTGTACATGCTTGAAATGATCTTGAATATTTTTCGAAAAAATTAATATGTCATCAATATAGACCAGGAGCCAATCAAAGTAAGGTTTGAAGATGGAGTCCATCACCTTCTGGAACTTAGAGGGAACATGCTTCAATCCATAAGGCATTACATTCCATTCGTAATGTCCTACAGGCATGCTGAAGGTTGTTTTGAACTTATCCTTTTCAGAAATGGCGACCTACCAAAAGCCTGGCTTTAAATCAAATTTTGAAATATTTTTGCTCCCTTTATCCTCCCTATCAAATCACCTTTGTGGGGGATAGGATATGTATTAACTGCAAGAATAGAGTTCAGAGGTTTGTAATTGAATACAAGCCTTGGGATGCCTCTAACTTGTTATGATATTTTATTTACATAGAATCCGTAACAGTTCCAAGGACTGTCAAATTCCCTCATGAGTCTTCTGTTCAGGAGTTGCTTTATCTATTTTTCACACAGCTCCCTGTACTCTTTGTTCATTGGGATTTCTCTGCTTTTGCATGGCTTCCCAGCATACTCTGTTTTGTATGGTAATTCAACTGTGTGCTGTTACCGATGCCAAAAGGCATTTGGTTCTTTTGAACAACATTCATCCTCTATTGTCTTTTTGAGCTCAGCAATTTTTTTTTTGTTTAGAGGACCTTTCAATTGTTCTTCAATTTGTATTGAAGACTTCAGATCTTTTAGATCTGTTAACTTTTCTTCGGCTTTGTCCAAGTCCCTGATTGTCTGGACCATGGTTGAAATCCTTGGGCTTGTGATGTAAGGCATTTCAATCCTTTTTGACTTTCCATCTGAAGTTGAGACTATAATGAAGTAGCCAATTTTATTATTCTTTAATCATATTGAACCATGGGGTTCAACTACGGCTAGAAAGATATTACCCAAAATGTAGTCAACGGGTATATCTGAGATTGCAAACTTAAGCTTTATACAATGTTGATCAAAACATACAGAAGCTTTTGGTACTTCATATCTAAGTGTTTTATTCCCCAGATCAGCAACTTTCCTTTCAACACTAATCTAGTATTTTGCTGGAATAACTTTTGAATTTAAGATATTTACATCTGCACCAGAATCTAATAGTGCAGTTAGTGAAAACATTTCTCCTTGTATACAAAGATTTATTTTTACATGGTGTTGCTGATATTCAATAGCCATGATTCTCATCTCTCTGAATCCCAGAATAGGATCTTTCTGCCCTTCAATGATTTCTATATTTGGGTTTTGGTAGGAGGTTGTAGTGTTCCAATCTAGTAAGTGAGCGAACCTTGTCATGCGGTTGATGTTTCTGGAAGGATTTGGTATTTCGATCAAACAAGGCATCAACAAATAATGGCTTTTTGGCATTATTTTTGGAAGAATTAGATAGACGTAGCTGATCCATGAAAGCTACAGTAAGTATTTCCTTCATATCACCTTCTTCCATTGCTCGAATTTGAGAAAGAATCTTGAATTCTTCTTCTTCGGCTGCGGCCATCAACATCTTCTCCTTTGGTGATGCTATGTGTGTTTCCTCAATAGGGGATTCACTGTAAAAATCAGAATCAGAATCATAAGGACATGCATAGTTTTCTGAGTTTAAGCATGCACAAGCTTGCATATGTGCATGTAAATCTTCACCAAATGAGTTTGATGAAGAGTTGAAGGAGTCACCAGATGACGCTTCTAGTTGTTGTTGCTATAGATGTTCTGTGATTGAAATATTTGGGTAGTGATATGTGTCATGATTTTTAGACCCACAATTTCTGCATTGTGTTCGGGTCTCTATTTTGACGGCTTTGTCCTATCTCTTTAGAGGCTGATTTTTTTTGCCTCTATTCTTCATTGATTCTTCGCCTACTGGACATCGATTAGATGTATGTCCCGACTTAGAACAAAGCCAACACGTAATCTTATTCCATTTTTCTTGTTTGGAAGTATGCAAGTGTATATCGGAAGGCTTATAGTAATGTGTCTAAGGCACATACCTGTAGTGTCCTTTTCTGGTCCTTGGTGTGACTTTTCTTCCTGATGATTTGTCCTAATAGAATTTGGCACTTTGCTTATATTCTTTTGTGTCTCGCCTTTTGGCTTTCCTTTTTCTAGCCAAAGGGTCATCAATGGTTAGACCATATTTTCTACATATAGATTTACTATCTAGAAGCCTTGACAACTTTTCTAAAGATCTATTTACTTTAGAAGTGGTGCACAAACTAACCAATGTTTTTGTAATGAGAGAATAAATTTCTCCCCAGATATATGATTCGAATGGTAATTGAAACACTTCTTGCAGTTTGAAATAATCAACAAATCTAGATGGTAGGGTTGCAAGATATACCTGTTTCCATAATAAATTTTTGGAATCTTTCACTTCATATATCCTTTGCACCCAATCTTTGTGAAAGTCTTCAAATTGTGACATTTTGTTACATTTGAGGTTCATTAATATAACCTCATGTTTGTCAGCCAATTCTTCTTCAGAGCCACACCAGTGCTCTAAGATCATTGAAGTCAAAGCTTCGATCATATTACTTTGAAATGACCCATCTACAGTATGGACGATATTTCCATCTGTATCTTTAAGGCATTCTTCTTCCATCTTAGCTATTAAGGCTGGGGATGATTCTGTTTCCCACCATCTGAGAAGTGTTCTAGTGAAACATTGTATGATGATCTTGCATGCTTCAATTTCGCTCTTACCCCTGAGACACATTAGCTTATATTTAGAAAACATTACATCAATTAGTTGTCTGATTTGGCCAATGCTAAGATTATCAATATTCCATTCCTTGTGGGATTCCAGGAAGAATGTATGTGTCTCTGGAAGTTTGCCTTTTCCAGCTAGATCAGGAGCCGGATATTTATTGAACCAATTTTCTAAAGGCTCATAGATGGGAAGAACCTTGGCTGGTTTTTCTTCTTCTTCCTGAAATAATGATGCCAGAGAAACATGTTCTGAAGATTCTTCCTTTTGTGATACTACTGTTTCTTTAGGAAATAAGGATGGAAATCTGTCCACTGGTCTGACTGGGTTCTGTATCTTTATGCTTCTTTTGCGTAAAAAGGAATCTGGAACTGGTTTGTCTATCTTTGATAGTGATATATTTTCTAATTTCCCTACCAGTTCACTTATTACTCCGTTAGTGGAATCGAATTGTTCTTCCATTTTTTCTCCTACTTCTTCTATCTTGTCCAAGGATTCTCTAGTATATCCTCTAACATTGAAAATGTAAATTGTACATCATTGAAATTTTTATTTACATCATTTAAAGAAACTTGCATGGAATCAAATTGATTTTTAACCTCTTCAGATTTTATCACATTCATCTCTAGACCTTTAATGGTTGTGTTTGTTCAGTTTAGCTGTTCACTGGCCTTCTGAATTCTGCCATCTATTCCCAAGGCGTTATCATCCTTTAATACAATAGGAATGGCCTTTCCAGAATTTTGACCTTCTCCTAAGACAATACCTTTATATGGAGGGAAGGTAGTTACTGTCTTAACCTTACTACCATCTAAGGCTGACCAAGAGTGAAGTGATGAAGTAGAGGCTCTATCAACAGCCATCATAACATCTTTTGTTTGTCTCATATTTTTCCAGGAATAAAAAGATATCCATGAATTTGTTTCTTCCATATATTGTTTCCATTCATGAAACAATTTAACTTTTTCTTCAATAGTAAGAGCAGAACCAAAAGATTCAGCTTCTGGATGAGTAAGAAGATCCCAATTTAACATGGCTTTCATCCATGCACCTCCAATTTTATGTTTGGGACAACCATCCATTAATGTAAAAAACTTCTGCATTTCCATTACAGCAATTTTTTTACAATCATATGGAATTGGGCCGAATCTTGAATCAGGGATTAGTCCATTTTCTTGTTCTAGGAATCCAAGCCCATATCTAGGCTTTTGTTGGCCTCAATGTGCTAAAGATTGCTGTTAACCTTGGATCCTCTTTTTCCAAAGTAGTAATCTCATGCATCATCATGATATGTTTAGCTTCATGGGGAAAAGGTATATCTGAACATTTAGGATTAGGACAGGATTTATAGAAGTGGTAGGTGGAGCATCTCCTGTCCTAGGGTTATAGATTTCATGCATGACAATATCAGCAAGATCACTGAGGTTAATAGGGCAATGGCACTCTGGACATTTTACTTCAAGAGAGGAAAAATTAACTAATTGTGTGAATTCAAACAATGAAATATGTTTACAGGAGTTTGAACTAGAACTGGAGCAGGCTATATCTACAAATTCAGGGTTTCTGTATAATGGTGAACTTCTGCACATTTGGTATACTCTTTGCCTATCAATAGTTGATCTTTGAGGGAAAGAAAGAATAGCATAGGAGGGTTCTTCTCTAGGGAGGGAAGGTAGTTACACAGGGGCTTTGATGAAGCTTGCAACAACAACACAACTGCTAGGCCTTGTTGAGTCTCTTCTCTACTTTTGCCACTTTACTTTGATTTACATGAACCCATACACGAACCTACTAGCACAATTCGCGCATTGTCGAACCTTTCCAATGGCTTCCTCCCCTTACACGATTTGGCGTCCCTTCTGTGCGTTGGCGAACCTCTGGCAAACTTCAATACAGAGTAACTTAAGTAGATACTACCTCAACAGATCATTGATAAATCGCAAGTACTCAGATGCAGAAACAAGATAACACTCTTTTATATTATTTCAGAAATGGATTACAGAAATATTACAATCTGTTCAATCCTGAGATAGACTGTGTTCATGTTTACCAGAATTTAGCTACTCAGCTAGGAGATGGCTTACTGGAGACTAACTGGTGAGATCACAGACTCAGTCTTTGAACAATCCTCTTAATACTCATAAATATAGACTCTCTATAGATCTAGCCACTTTTGGTTCTCACTTGTGCCGAACACACAGATGCGCAAGTTTCTCAGATCACCTAAGACTTTGAGATTTCTTCATGATGCAAGCAGATCAGACCACTGTCCACAGTTGCAGAGCAAGAAAATCTCTCGACTCTAAAACTCTTCAAACTCCGAATGCCCCAGATGAGCCTTACTCCCTTTATTATATAGGTAAAGGAGGGGACAAGCATCTGACCAACGGGACGACAAACTTGGTATTGAAGGAATCTGTCAGATCATGAGATGTGGCTCAAAGCGCACCAGAAGTCGGAGAAGTGCTCCGAGTCTCATCACTGAAGATTATTACAAATCTACGGAGAATAAAATGTACAAAGTGGATGCTTTTTGAACAGGAAAATCAAGCGGGAAAATCTAGTCACTAATTGTCCTTGTGACTGGACATCATTTTTACACTGTGGATACTTTTACAGATAAGTCCACGGGAAAAAAACTGTAATTTCAGGAAACCGAATTTTTTTATACACATTTTCATCCCAAGCCTTGGTAAAAATCCTTCTCACAATCATAGGCTTATTTAATATAATTTGATGCTTAATTTTTGTGAGAATAAGCCATTGGTGATGTCTGTTCATATATTCTTTTAACACCTCGTTATCTCGGAGAGGATATCGATCTGGGAGAGAAAACATGTCTTTAACGGTCTCATAAGGAGAATGGAAGCAATCAGGAATATTGTGTTCAAAACATATATCACAACCCATTCTAACATATGATTCATGGTAAACAGGATCTATGCCTGTTCTGTTCATACCATAATCAGTCCACCAATCCTGCATCCAATCACTTTGTTGGTTCTGTTGCATGATTCCTGTAGTTCCAAACTTTATCTTAGTGTAGTGGGTTTCTTCTTTGTTGTCTTTATTTAGTATGTCCCACCACAATATTTTATAGATTCCGAAATCATAGACTGTGTCTGGAAAGATGAGGTTGGGATCCTTTCCAGGCCATAGTGCTGCATTATGTGTTGGAAAAGCCCATGAAGTGTTCCTCATTCGATTTATTGAAAAATATCTTCCATAGACCCCACTTCTAGTTCCCCCATGTGACCATATCATAGTCACATCATGAAATTCATGTAGAAGAGAATCTTGTGCCTGACTTGCAGCATTTATGTTGTTGGAATAGACCATATTGTGGATCCATCTGCTCCCTTTTGGGTACACTCTTCTTTCAGGTACTAGATGTACTATATTAGTGTGTGCTTGGAGATTAGCATCTAATACTTTTGTATTTCTTAATTTCCAAGTGGGCTTCCAACTTTCTTTGTATTTTGACCAACTGATATTATCTGGAATTGTTCTAAGCACTTCTTTTTGTTGGCCTTGATCCCATTCTGTTACTATTATCATCACATGTTCAGCTGGCTGAATAAATTCTCTACTGAGAAAATCTGGCAGATAATTTTCTTTCCCTTTAATATGCTCCACTTCGAAATCAAAGTTGGTGAACAAAGCCTGCCACCGAGCAAACTTGGCTTCTCCCAGCTTTTTAATGTCTTTGGTTAAGACTTTTTTCATAGCCAAGGCATCAATCCTTAGCAGGAATTTTTTATTTACAAGATTTACCTCAAATTTATTTATACAATTCCAGGTGGCTTTAACTTCCTTCTCTATAGTAGAATAATTTTGTTCCACTAGATTCCAAGTTCCTGAAGCAAACTGTACAATTTGTTATACACCTTCCTTTTTCTGTCTGAGGATGCCCCCCAACCAATATTACTTGCATCTAATTCTACGATCTTGAAAGCATTGCCATCGGCAACATAAAGGATAGGTAGTGTCTTGACTTTACCTTTGATTCGTTGAATAGCTTTGGTATGGGCCTCAATCCATGGAGGTGGATTTTTCTTGAGCCTTTGATTTAACAAACTTCTATCCTTTGCACAATCTTGATAGAATTTATTCACATAATTTAGACATCCTAGAAATCTCTGAAGCTAGGTTTTGTTAATAATAATGTTAGGAACTTTTCAGAGAATTCTAATGCATGTTTCTGCAAGGATATTTGGCCATTGAATATGGTATGGCCAAGAAACTTTACAGAGGTTTGGAATGCCTCTATTTTCTTTTTGCTTAAAACCAAACCATTTCTTTTTACCAAATGTACAAATGTCTGTACATGCTTGAAATGATCTTGAATATTTTTCGAAAAAATTAAGATGTCATCAATATAGACCGGGAGCCAATCAATGTAAAGTTTGAAGATGGAATCCATCACCTTCTGGAACTTAGAGGGAGCATGCTTCAATCCAAAAGGCATTACATTCCACTCGTAATGTCTTGCAGGCACGCTGAGGGCTGTTTTGATCTTATCTTTTTCAGAAATGGCGACTTGCCAAAAGCCTAACTTTAAATCAAATTTTGAAAATATTTTTGCTCCCGCTATCCTCCTTCTCAAATCACCTTTGTGGGGGATAGGATATGTATTATCTGCAAGAATAGAGTTCAGAGGTTTGTAATTGATTACAAGCCTTGGGATGCCTCTAACCTGTTCTGATATTTTATTTACATAGAATCCGTAACAGTTCCAAGGACTGTCAGATTCCCTGATGAGTCTACTATTCAGGAGTTGCTTTATCTCTTTTTCACACAGCTCCCTGTACTCTTTGTTCATTGGGATTGCTCTGCTTTTGCATGGCTTCCTAGCATACTCTGTTTTGTATGGTAATTCAACTGTGTGCTGTTTCCGATGCCAAAAGTCATTTTGTTCTTCTGAAGACCATTCATCCTCTATTGTCTTTTTGAGCTCAACGATTTTATTTTTGTTTAGAGGACCTTTCAATTATTCTTCAATTTGTAATGAAGACTTCAAATCTTTTGGATCTGTTAACTTTGCTTCGGATTTGTCCAAGTCCCTGATTGTTTGGACCATGGTTGAAATCCTTGGGCTTGTGATGTAAGGCATTTCAATCCTTTTTTACTTTCCATCAGAAGTTGGGACTGTAATGAAGTAGCTAGCTTTATTATTCTTTAATCGTATTGAACCATGGGATTCAACTGCGGCTAGAGAGATATTACCCAAAATGCAGTCAACGGGTATATATGAGACTGCAAACTTAAGATTTATACAATGTTGGTCAAGACATACAGAAGCTTTTGGTACTTCATATCTGAATGTTTTATTCCCCAGACCAACAACTTTCCTTTCTGCACTAATCCAGTATTTTGCTGGAATAACTTTTGAATTTAAGATATTTACATCTGCACCAGAATCTAATAGTGCAGTTAGTGAAAACATTTCTCCTTGTATACAAAGATTTATTTTTACATGGTGCTGCTGATATTCAATAGCCATGATCCTCATCTCTCTGAATCCCAGAATAGGATCTTTTTTCCCTTCAATGATTTCTATATTCAGGTTTTGGTAGGAGGTTGTAGTGTTCCAATCTGGAACACTTTCAAGCTGTTTTCCCTTTTCTAATTATGCAATTCTAGATTTTAAACTAGAAATTTCAGATTTAAGATGGTGTATTTCTCTACTTACCTCCCCCAAGGTGAGTGAGTGAACCTTGTCATGTGGTTGATGTTTCTGGAAGGATTTGGTATTTCGCTCAAATGAGGCATCAACAAATAATGGCTTTTTGGTAGTATTTTTGGAAGAACTGGATAGACGTAGCTGATCCATGAAAGCTGCAGTAAGTCTTTCCTTCATATCACCTTCTTCCATTGCTCGGATTTGAGAAAGAATCTTGAATTCTTCTTCTTCAGCTGCGGCCATCAACACCTTCTCCTTTGGTGGTGCTATGTGTGTTTCCTCAATAGAGGATTCACTGTAAAAATCAGAATCATAATCATAAGGACATGCATAGTTTTCTGAGTCTAAGCATGCACAAGCTTGCATATGTGCTTGTAAATATTCACCAGATGAGTTTGATGAAGAGCTGAAGGAGTCACCAGATGATGCTTCTAGTTGTTGTTGCTGTAGATGTTCTGTGATTGAAATATTTGGGCAGCGATTTGTGTCATGATTTTTAGACCCACACTTTCTACATTGTGTTTGGGTCTCTATTTTGACAGCTTTGTCCTATCTGCTTAGAGGCTGATTTTTCTTGCCTCTGTTCTTCTTTAATTCTTCACCTACTGGACATCGATTAGATGTATGTCCCGACTTAGCACAAAGCCAACAGGTAAGCTTATTCCATTTTTCTTGTTTGGAAGTATGCAGGTGTATATCGGAAGGCTTATAGTAATGTGTATAAGGCACATACCTGTAGTGTCCTTTTCTTGTCCTTGGTGTGACTTTTCTTCCTGATGATTTGCCTTTATAGAATTTGGCAATCTACTTATATTCTTTTTTGGCTCACATTTTGGCTTTCCTTTTTCTAACCAAAGGATCATCAATGGTTAGACCATATTTTCTACAAATAGATTTACTATCTGGAAGCCTTGACAACTTTTCTAAGGATCTATTTACTTTAGAACTGGTGCACAAACTGACCAATGTTTTTGTAATGAGAGAATAAATTTCTGCCTAGGTATATGATTCGAATGGTAATTGAAACACTTCTTGCAGTTTGATATAATCATCAAATCTGGATTGTAGAACTGCAAGATATACCTGTTTCCATAATAAATTTTCAGAATCTTTCACTTCATATATCCTTTGCACCCAATCTCTGTGAAAGTCTTCAAATTGTGACATTTTGTTACATTTGAGGTTCATTAATATAACCTCATGTTTGTCAGCCAATTCTTCCTTAGAGCCACACCAGTGTTCTAAGATCATTAAAGTCAAAGCTTCGATCATATTACTTTGAACTGACCCATCTGCAATATGGATGATATTTCCATCTGTATCTTTAAGGCATTCTTCTTCCATCTTCTCTATTAAGGACGGGGATGATTTTCTTTCCCACCATCTGAGAAGTGTTCTAGTGAAACACTGTATGATGGTCTTGCATGCTTCAATTTCGTTCTTACCCCTGAGACACATTAGCTTATATTTAGAAAACATTACATCAATTAGTTGTCTGATTTGGCCAATGCTAAGATTATCAATATTCCATTCCTTGTGGGATTCTGGGAAGAATGTATGTGTCTCTAGAAGTTTGCCTTTTCCAGCTAGATCAGGAGCCGGATATTTATTGAACCGATTTTCTAAAGGCTCATAGATGGGAAGAACTTTGGTTGGTTTCTCTTCTTCTTCCTGAAATAATGATGCCATAGAAGCATGTTATGAAGATTCTTCCTTTTGTGATACTGCCATTTCTTTAGGAAATAACGATGGAAATCTGTCCACTGGTCTAACTGGGTTCTGTATCTTTACGCTTCTTTTGCGTAAAAAGGAATCTGGAACTGGTTTTTCTATCTTTGATAGTGATATATTTTCTATTTTCCCTACCAGTTCACTTATTATTCCTTTAGTGGAATCGAATTGTTCTTCCATTTTTTCTCCTACTTCTTCTATCTTGTCCAAGGATTCTCTCGTATATCCTCTAACAACTGAAAATGTAAATTGTACATCATTGAAATTTTTATTTACGTCATTCAAAGAAACTTGCATGGCATCAAATTGTTTTTTAACCTCTGTAGATTTTATCACATTCATCTTCAGACCTTTAATAGTTGTGTTTGTCCAATTTAGCTGTTCACTGGCCTTCTGAATTCTGCCATCTATTCCCAAGGTGTTATCATCCTTTAATACAATAGGAATGGCCTTTGTAGAATTTTGACCTCCTCCTAAGACAATACCTTTATATGGAAGGAAGGTAGTTACTGTCTCAACCTTACTACCATCTAAGGCTGACCAAGAGTGAAGTGATGAATTAGAGGCTCTATCATCGGCCATCATAACATCTTTTGTCTATCTCATATTTTTCCAGGAATAAAAAGATATGCAGGAATTTGTTTCTTCCATATATTGTTTCCATTCATGAGACAACTTAACTTTTTCTTCAATAGTATGAGCAGAACCAAAAGATTCAACTTCTGGATGAGTAAGAAGATCCCAATTTAACATGGCTTTCATCCATGCACCTCTAATTTTATGTTTGGTACAACCATCCATTAATGTAAAAAACTTCTACATTTCCATTACAACAGGTTTTTTATAATCATTTGGAATTGTGCCGAATCTTGAATCAGGGATTAGTCCATTTGCTTGTTCTAGGAATCCAAGCCCATATCTAGGCTTTGCTGGCCTCAATGTGCTGAAGATTGCTCTTAACCTTGGATCCTATTTCTCAAAAGTAGTAATCTCATGCATCATCATGATATGTTCAGCTTCATGGGGAAAAGGTATATTTGAACATTTAGGATTAGGACAAGGATTTATAGAAGTGGTAGGTGGAGCATCTCCTGTCCTAGGGTTATGGTTTTCATGCATGAAAATATCAGCAAGATGACTGAGGTTAACAGAGTAATGACACTCTGGACATTTTACTTCAAGAGAGGAAAAAATGACTAATTGTGCGAATTCAAACAATGAGATATGTTTACAGGAGTTTGAACTAGAACTGGAGCACGCTGTATCTACAAATTCGGGGTTTTTGTACAATGGTGAACTTCTGCACATTTTGTCTATTCTTGCCTATCAATAGTTGATCTTCGAGGGAGAGAAGGAATAGCAGAAGAGGGTTCTTCTCTAGGGAGGGAAGGTAGTTACGCAGGGGCTTCGATGAAGCTTGCAACAACAACACAGCTGCCAGGCCTTGCTGAGTCTCTTCTCTACTTTTTCCACTTTACTCTGATTTACACAAACCCATACATGAACCTACTAGCACATTTCTTGCACTGTCGACCTTTTCCAACGGCTTCCTCACCTTACACGGTCTGGCGTCCCTTATGTGCATTGGCAAACCTCTAGCGAACTTCAATATAGAGTAACTTAAGTAGATACTACCGCAACAAATCATTGATAAAGCACAAATACTCAGATGCAGAAACAAGATAAAACTCTTTTATATTATTTCAGAAATTGATTACAGAAGGATTACAATCTGTTCAATCCTGAGATAGACTGTGTTCGTGTTTACTAGACTTTAGCTACTCAGCTAGGAGATAGCTTACTGGAGGCTACCTGGCGAGATCACAGACTCAGTCTTTGAACACTAATCTTAACACTCATAAAGATAGACTCTCTATAGATCTGGCCACTTTAGGTTCTCACCTATGCCGAACACACAGATGCGCAGGCTTCTCAGATCACCTAAGACTTTGAGATTTCTTCGTGATGCAAGCAGATCAGACTGCAAGCCGCAGTTTCATAGCAGGAAAATCCTTCGACTCTAAAACTCTTCAAACTCCGAATGCCCTGGATGAGCCTTACTCCTTTTATTATATAAGTAAAGGAGGGGACAAGCATTCAACCAACGGGATGACAAACTTGGTATTGAATGTATCTATCAGATCATGAGATTTTGCTCAAACTGCACCAGAAGTCAGAGAAGTGCTCTAAGTCTCATCACTAAAGATTATTACAAATCTATAGAGGATAAAATGTACAAATTGGATGCTTTTTGAATAGGAAAAGCCCACGGGAAAATCTGGTCACAAATTGTCCTTGTGACTCGACATCATTTTTACACTGTGGAGACTTTTACGAACAAGTCCACGTGAACCAAAATTAAATTAAAAAATGGTAATTTCAGGAAACCCAAACTTTTTATACACATTTTCATCCCAAGCCTTGGTAAAAATCCTTCTCACAATAATAGCCTTATTTAATATAATTTGATGCTTAATTTTTGTGAGAATAAGCCATTGGTGATGTCTGTTCATATGTTCTTTTAACACCTCGTTATCTCAAAAAGGATATCGATCTGGGAGAGAAAACATGTCTTTAACGGTATCATAAGGAGAATGGAAGAAATCAGGAATATTGTGTTCAAAACGTATATCACACCCCATTCTAACACATGATTCATGGTAAACATGATCTATGCCTGTTCTGTTCATACCATAATCGGTCCACCAATCCCATATCCAATCACTTTGTTGGTTCCATTCATGATTCCTGTAGTTCCAAAATTTATCTTAGTGTAGTGGGTTTCTTGTTTGCTGTCTTTATTTAGTATGTCCCGCCACAATCTTTTATAGATGCCGAAATCATAGACTGTGTCTCGAAAGATGAGGCTGGGGTCCTTTCCGGGCCATAGTGTTGCATTACGTGTTGGAAAAGGCCAAGAATTGTTCCTCATTCAATTTATTGAAAAATATCTTTCATAGACCCCACTTCTAGTTCCCCCATGTGACCATATCATAGTCAAATCATGAAAGTCATGTAGAAGAGCATCTTGTGCCTAGCTTACATCATTTATGCTGTTGGAATAGACCATATCATGGATCCATTTGCTCCCTTTTGTGTGCACTCTTCTTTGAGGTAGTAGATTAAATATATCAGTGTGTGCTTGGAGATTAGCATCTAATACTTTTGTATTTCTTAATTGCCAAGTAGGCTTCCAACTTTCTTTGTATTCTGACCAACTGAGATTATCTGGAATTGTTCTAAGAACTTCTTTTTGTTGGCCTTGATCCCATTCTGTTACTATTATCATCACATGTTCAGCTGGCTGAATAAATTCTCTACTGAGAAAATCTGGTAAATAATTTTCTTTCCCTTTAATATGCTTCACTTCGAAATCAAAGTTGGCGAACAAAGCCTGCCACTGATCAAACTTGGCTTCACCTGGCTTTTTAATGTCTTTAGTTAAGACTTTTTTCATAGCCGAGGCATTAGTCCTTAGTATGAATTTTTTATTTACAAGATTTACCTCAAATTTATTTATACAATTCTAGGCGGCTTTAACTTCCTTCTCTATAGTAGAATAATTTTGTTCCACTGGATTCCAAGTTCCTGAAGCAAACTATACAATTTTCTTTGCGCCTTCCTTTTTCTATTTGAGGATGCCTCCCCAACCAATATTGCTTGCATCTGATTCTACGAACTTGAAAGCATTTTCATCAACATGTTGGGTTGTGTTATATTCTTTCCACAACTAGCCCATGTAGTTAACCGGGGCTTAGAGGGGGGCAGAGCCCCCCTTCGTTGCGTCGATTGTGTAGCGAGGCGGGGTCATAGGGGGTTTTAGGTGTACCCATAACCCCAGTTTATGGGGTCTGCTGAAGCGCCTCGGAAAATTTTGGTTTTGGACCCTATGTTAGGATGGGCGGACCCACCTATGGTTTTGTGCATGATTTTCGCACATGTTTTTGGACGCGACGGTTTTTGGTCCATGGTATTGGACGCGATGGTTTTCGGTCCATGATATTGGATGCTTCGGCATGTATAAATATGTATTATAACATTGAAATGAACATAATGAAAAATCAAGCTGGTAGTCCTGATTTTAGGATCCAGGGGAAAATCTCTGTGTATATGTGTTTTATGTGTTATGCTCTCGCATTGTTTATTTTCTGTGTTTTAAAATTCGTATATAAGTAATTTCTATATAGGGTTAAAACCTACGTTTGGTATCAGAGCAATTTTGGCTTCAAAGGGATGCCTTTTTTGTTAAGGGGTTTTGCTCAGGCCTGTGGTAGACCCTATTCAATGGGAGATCTGTGAGATCAATTCTGGTGGTGAAAGAAGATGGTGAGTAATGGAAAGATAGAGATTGAGAAATTTAATGGTCAGAGTTTTAAGTTGTGGAAACTCAAGATTGAGGATCTGTTGGTGGATAAAGATCAGTGGATCGTGGTAGATCCAGGTACTAAACCAACGGGAGTGTCCAATGAAGAATGGAAGAAGTTGGATTGGAAGGCAAAGAGCACAATACGATTGTGTGTCTCAGATTCAGTATTGTTGAATGTATCAGGGAAAGCTACGACGAAGGCTTTGTGGGACAAGTTAGGGACTTTGTACCAATCTAAGTCTCCGGTGAATAAACTATTCCTGCATAAAAAGTTGTATAACCTGAGGATGAAAGATAGAGACTCGGTGACAGAGCATCTAAATGCATTTAATACTATGGTAAGTTAGTTAGCATCAGTTGATATTAAAATTTCAGATGAAGATAAGTGCATTAGCTTGTTGTGTTCTCTACTAGATTCGTGGGATAGTCTGGTTATTGCAATAGGTAGCAATGCAACTGCCTTACAGTTTGATGAAATAGTCTCAGCCTTGCTAACGGAGGAGATGAGACGGAAAAATATGGAGAGCCAGAATGGTGATGCCTTGTCTATACGAGGATGGTCCCAGAACAGAAACAAAAATAAGTCATCGAGTGGGAGATCTAAATCTCTAGGAAATCTTGTAAAGGTGGTGTGCTAGAAATGTAGAAAGGAAGGGCACTACAAAAGGGATTGTAAATCTAAAGCTCCTAATAAAGGAAAGGGATCTGATGATGCTCCTTTTGTAGAGGCAAAAACTACCTCAGATGAAGGTGGGGATGTGTACTTGGCTTCTTCAAGTACACATGTAGATCATGAGGCATGGTTAATTGACTCAAGTGCATCCTTTCACTTCACTCCCCATACAGAGTGGTTCTGCGAGTATGAGAAATACGATGGTGGTGATGTCTTCTTAGGGAATGATAGGAAGGCTAGAATAGTTGGTCGTGGAAAAGTAAAGTTGAAGCTGCAAGGTGGAAGGGTTAGAACACTTCCGAGTGTTCTGCATATTCCTACATTGGCTAGAAATATGATTTTTGTAAGCAAGTTGGATGATGTAGGTGTAAGAATAGTGTTCGAGAAGGATACCTGTAAAATGGTTCGGGAAGCACTAGTATTGATGTGGGGAGTTCGAATTGGAACTCTGTACAAGCTGCAAGGTAGCACTGTTATTGATGGGTGCAACAGTTCTGTGGTTCCTGAAAGTGGAGCAGAAAATCTAGTGGTCTCTGGAGAGAAGACCATGTTGTGGCATCAAAGGCTTGGACATATTGGAGAGAAGGGCCTTCGAATACTTCATGGTAAAGGTATGGTAGAAGGTATGAGTAATAGCTCTCTGGATTTTGATTTCTGTAAAAATTGTGTATATGGGAAGCAGAATCGGGTGAGTTTCCCCTCTGGTAGTATGAGGGCGAAACAAATATTAGAACTTGTGCAGAGTGATGTGTTTAGACCTGTGAAGGTTCCATTACTAGGTAAGTATGTGTACTATGTATCATTTGTAGATGATTTCTTAAGTAATACATGGATATATTTCCTTAAGAAGAAATTTGAAGCCTTTGTTAGGTTTAAAGAATTTAAGGTAGTCGTGGAAAATTAGACAGAGAAGAAGATAAAGGTGTTGAGGACAGATAATGGTGGAGAGTTTTGCAGAAAGGAATTTGAAGAATTCTGTAAGAAGTGTGGTAAAGCATGACAAAATACTACTCCGTATACACCTCAGTGAAATGGAGTTGCAAAAAGAATGAATAAGACGTTGATGAAAATGGCAAGAAGCATGCTCAGTGGTGTCGGGTTAGGATAGGAATTATGGGCAGAGGCGGTGGATACTACATGTTACCTGGTCAACAGGTCACCTTCATTAGCGTTGGAGGATAAGACTCCACAAGAGGTATGGACTGGTAAGAAACCCTCTCTTTCACATCTGAGGGTATTTTGATGTGATGCATATGTACATGTTCCAAAGGAGAAACGAACCAAGTTGGATAGTAAATTTGAAAAGTGCATCTTTATTGGGTATAAGGATGGTTTAAAGGGTTATACGCTTTGGAACCTAGTCACACAGAAGGTTGTGTACATCCGAGATGTGGTGTTCAGAGAGGTAAAAGATGTTATTAAACATGAATTCCAACCGAAGGAACTCGAGAAGATAGAGTTTGAGCTTAAGGAGGAAGAATCAGGCCCTACAACAAAGGAGGAATCAGAAGATGAAGAGCCACAAACTCCGGCTGTGAGAAGATCAGTTCGAGAAATAAGGTAGCCAGAAAGGTATAGTCCATCTTCTTTCTATTAAAATTTTGCTTTATCTATTACTGACGATGATACTAGAACTATGAAGGAAGCAGTAGATTCAGAGGATGGAAAACTCTGGAAAGAGGCCATGGTTGATGAAATGGCATCTTTACACAAAAACGAGGCTTGGGATCTGGTGAAGTTGCCAGCTGGAAGGAAACCCATTAGCAGCAAATGGGTGTTCAAGAATAAGACAAATGCAGAAGGAAAGGTGCAGAAATAAAAAGCTCGGTTGGTAGCAAAAGGTTATTCCCAGGTGCTGGGAATTGATTTTGGTGATATTTTTTCTCCTGTTGCCAAGGTAACTTCTATTAGGTTACTTTTATCTGTTGCTGTTGCTTTTGATTTTGAGGTAGAATAGATGGATGTGAAGACAACATTTCTTCACAGGGATCTGGAAGAGGAAATATACATGAAGCAACCTGAAGGCTTTGCGGTGAAGGGTAAGAAGGAACTGGTATGCAAGTTAAAGAAGTCTCTGTATGGGTTAAAACAGTCACCAAGGATGTGGTATCAGAAATTTGATACATTTATATGGGGACTTGGCTTCACCAGAAGCAAAGCAGATCACTGTGTGTATTTTAAATTAATTGGTGATCGTGTTATATTATGAAACCAGCTCACAAAAAGATAGAAAAGAGAGATCAATGCCTTAGAATTCAACCTCTTCAAGCGAGCAACCTCTTTTACATTACACAAATGAACAATTCTTGGATGATTCAAATGAAAAAACCTCCTTTCTATATATAGAAGTCTAAGGAGTCACAATATAACCCAGCTGACCTAACAATAATAATATAAAGCCACAAAAATAACAATAGAGGGATTCTATGGGGCAAAGTAATAAAAATATGGGGATAATAGGGGCACAACAATATTAATAAGGGACACAACTACCATAGTAATGGAGTAATCACTAGTATTATAGGGACCTAACATGCCCCTCTCCTTAAAAAAAAGTGTTGTCCTTAACTCTTGAGTAGTTCTGGATGCTTCTGTATAAAATTCTCATCCTCCCATGTGGAATCTTCAGTGGATAAGTTCTTCCACTTGATGAGATACTCTAAAATTGATCGATTTCATAGCTATCAAGTTCTTGTTTCTGTGACTACTTCCGGTTCCAATATAATTTTTCCTTCCTCGTCAAGTTCTGGCAATATTGTTTAAACTAGGAGCTTGTCACCTATAACCTTCTTTAAACATGAAACATGGAAAACTGGGTGCACTCGAGACGCTGCAGGAAGCTCCAATTTGTATGCCATAGTACCAACATTTTGCAACACCTTGTACGGACCATAATACTTTGGTGATAATTTATTATCCTTCTTAGCTTGCTTGAGGGACATTTGTTTATATGGTTGTAGCCGTAGGAATACCCAATCACCTACATCAAAACTTCTTTCGCTGCGATGTTGATCTGCCTGTTGTTTCATTCTATTCTGTGCCAACACAAGGTTATCCTTTAAGAGTTGGAGGACTTGTTGTTGATGTTCGATGTGATGTTCCACTGCTTGAACCTTAGAATTTTCTCTTAAATATGATGTGATGGATGGTGGCTGATATCCATAAAGTGCCATAAATGGGATCATTTTTGTTGTTGTATGGAAGGAAGTGTTATACCACCATTCAGCTAGAGGCAACCATTTGACCCATTGTGTCTGTTTATCAAATACAAAGCAACAAAGATATCCTTCCAAACATTTGTTTACTATCTCAGTTTGCCCATTAGATTGAGGATGATAAGATGAGCTATGAGCTAATTGAGTACCAAGACAAGAAAATAATTTTGTCCAAAAATTTCCAGTGAAAATGGGATCTCTGTCACTTACAATAATCTTTGGGTTTCCATGCAGCTTTTTAATTGTTTCCATAAATGTAGTAGAACTGTATTGGCTTTAAATGGATGTGATAATGCACAAAAGTGTGCATACTTGTTAAGTCTGTCAACTACCACCATGATGACACTCTTTCCCTCAGACCTGGGTAAACCTGTGATAAAATCCATTGAAACCTCCCCCAAATGTTGGCTTGGAATGGATAAAGGTTGTAATAGACCCGGGGTCTTAATTGTTTCAACTTTATTTTGTCGGCAAACCAAACATTCCACCACAAACTTTTGAATATCCTATTTAAGGCCATCCCAAAAAAATTCCTTCTTAACCCTTTGGTAAGTTTTTAAAAATCCTGAGTGCCCTCCTAAGGGATAAGTGTGCAATTCCATAAGAATCTTTTGTTTGAGTTGCAAATTCTTACAGAGGTATAAGTGATCTTTGTACCATAACGAATCATTTTTCCAGCTAAATGTATCAGATGTACTGGAATCTTGTTGTAACTTTCGAATAAGTGCCCATACTTCTTCATCATTCTTCCATTCCTCCCTTGCTTCGTTTATCCAATATGGTTGGATAATAGAAATGGCACACAACAATGCTTCCACATCCTCATCCTTTCTTGAGAGTGCATTTGCCACCACATTTTTCTTCCCTTTTTTGTAGATGATTTCAAAGTCATAACCCAACATCTTTGTGACCCACTTTTGTTGCTCTTCGGAGGATAATCTTTGTTCTAAAAAGTATTTAAGGCTATCATGATCCATTTTTACCTTGAAGTGTCTTCCCATTAGGTAGGGTCACCATTTCTTAAGTGCATTTAGTATTTCCAACATTTCCTTCTCATAAATAGATTTGTGTAAAAAATTTCCCTTGATTGGATGACTTTCAAAAGCAATGGGTCTTTCATCTTGCATTAAAACAACACCAATTCCATTTCCTGAAGCATCACATTTCACAATAAAGGTTTTTGTGAAGTCAAGTGTAGCTAAGACCGGTGCTTGGCACATTGCCTCTTTAAGATGTTCGAAGGCCTTTTTTGCTTCTGGAGTTCATGAAAATGCATCTTTCATCAATAATGTTGTTATAGGTGCCTCTATTCTCCCATAATTCTTAACAAACTTGCGATAATACCCTGTCAACCCGAGAAATCCTCACAGATGCTTTATGGATGTGGGGATTTTCCATTCCTTAATGGCTTTAATTTTGCTAGGGTCTACCTTAACTCCTTCATGAGATACAATATGACCCAGATATTCCACCTCTTGTACTCCAAAGAAACATTTGGATCTTTTTGCATATAATTGTTTCTCCTCCAATAGTTGTAGCACCCTATCAACATGTTCAACATGATCCTTCCAAGACTTGCTGTAGATTAGTATATCATCAAAAAATACTAACACAAATTTTCTAAGGAAGGGTTTGAAAATGGAATTCATCAAACCTTGAAATGTAGAAGGTGCATTGGTAAGGCCAAAAGGCATAACCAAAAATTCATAATGACCTTCATGAGTTCTAAATGTTGTTTTCATAATGTCTTCAGTCTTCATTCTGATTTGATGATATCCTAAACAAAGATCCAACTTGGTGAAGTAAATTGATCCATGCAATTCATCCAGTAATTCATCAATGACAGGAATGGGAAACTTATCTTTAATAGTGAGCTTGTTGAGCTCCCTATAATCCAGACACATGTGCCATGATCCATCCTTCTTGTGCACCAATACTACTGGAGAAGAGAAAGAACTTTGACTAGGTTGAATTATACCAGCCTCTAGCATTTCTGCAACCATACGTTCAATTTCACTCTTTTGGGCATAGGGATATCGGTACAGCCTGATGTTTTGAGGAACACTTCCTGGAATCATATGAAAAGCATGATCATGATCATGAATAGGTGGGAGACCTTTAAGAGTCTCAAATACCTTGGAATGATTGTCCAAGACTTTTTGGAGATCTAGAGAAATAGATGATTTTGATGTGGAAACTTCTAGCGAACATAATTGAGCAATTACACCTATTTGTTCCTTTTTTAGAAGCTTTGTCATACCGTTAGAGCTGATTATCTTTCTTGGTTTCCCTGCAATACCCCTTAATTCAACTTTTTTTCCTTCCACAGAAAATTTCATGAAAAGTTCTTGAAAATTAAAAGCTATTGTACCCAAGGATTGTAGCAATTAGACTCCTAGTACAACATCAGCACCTCCCATTGGAATGGAAAGCATTAGGCTAGTCAATACATATTCTCCCATGGATAGCTTGATATTATGGCACTTTCCAGAGCAATTTATCGTTCCTCCATTTGCAACCATCAGTTGACACTCTGGTGCTAGATATAGGAAGCAATTCAATTCTTTTTCTACCTTATAATGAATAAAATTGTGGGTACTTCCTGAATCAATCAACACTATTACCTTTTTCTTCTTGATTTGTCCTTCTATCTTGATGGTTTGAGGAGTGGTAATTCCAACCAATGCATTACAAGATATGGTTGGATTCATTTCTTCTTTATCTAGGCTTTGTTCCTGGAGTATATCCTCTTCCTTTGACCTTTCTTGCTCCTTTTCTTCTTCCTCTTCACAATCTATGTAGAATAATTTCTTCTCAGCACACTTATGACCTTTAGTGTATTTGCTATCACAACTGTAACAAAGCCCTTTTGCTCTTTTTTCTTCCAATTGTTGTGGTGTCAACCTTATAGGTTGTGGAAGGCTTGGGGTAACAACACTTCCATCTTTATAGTTGTGATTGGTATGCTTCCTAGTTGCCATAATTTTGCTTTCCATTTTTCTTGCTAACCTGAATGCCTTATCTCATGAATCAGGTTCCCAAAGGTGAACATCATGTTGGATATTATCCTTTAAAGTCCCTATGAACACATCAATCCTATGCTCCTCTGGAATATTTTTTACCCTTATGTTCAATTTTTGGAACTCCTCAATGTGCTCCATTATTGAACCCTTTTGTTTGAGACTTATCAATTGGCTAAAAGAAGTGTTGCTTTTTGTATCCTCATAATGTGCTGTCAATTCTTCCGTAAAAATTGCCCAAGTGATAATTTGTTTACGAGAGAAAAGCCATTGATACCATACAAACTGATTTGGTTCCAAATATAAAGTTGCAATATGTACCTTTTGTGTGTTTTGAACATTATTGAGATCGAAAAATTGCTCCATCTGTAATATCCATGTTGCGGGATCCTTGCCATCAAACTTCCTCATATTGATTTTTGGAATATGGTGGGTCTTCGATCCGACATTAGAGTCTATGGAATCATGATTAACATTTCTTTTGTTCTCATCATGAGTTTCCTTTACTACCCTTTCACCATTAGTGACCATTTCTTGTAGCAACTTATTCATATTTGTCTTCAATTCTTCCATCTTATCATCCATGCCATCTATTTTAGCATCCATGCCATTCATCTTAGCTTCCATGCCATCCATCTTAGCTTCTACGCCTTTCCTTAAACAATCCATCCTAGCCTCTACACCTTTCTTTAAACCATCCATATTAGCCTTTACATCTTTCATCTTAGGTTCTGTTACTTTTTGTGCAAGTGACACTTGTTGCATTTGGTCTCGTAATTTTGATATATCATGTTGCATTTCTCCCTCTTCTTCATGAGTCATGCCAGAAATTTCAGGTTGCTTACTAGGTGTTTGTATTTTCTTTCCTCGGGGCATCAATTACCAAAATAATGCTTTACCATGCCCTTTTAATTCCTTCAAACTAATTTTTCAAACCAAGCTTATGCAAAAATTTAAAAAAACCTACACACCTTTTTTCACTTTGTAGGAGCTTGATATTGAATCTGATTTATCTCTGTAATTTTAGATCATCCAATTCTAAAATTGTAACCTGTAGTAGCCCACTACGTCCTCTTTCCAATGCCACCAGTCTGATCCAAATTGGATTCTCCAAGAAAGAGTTATGAACAATCTCCCAAGATGACCTGATTATAGACCTTTCCAGAAGAGTTAACTTGTATGAAGTGCCACGTGTCACTATTTCAACCTTTGGCACTAAAAAATATATACGGGAAACTACAGGGCGTCCTCTTTCTATACCTTCTTACAAAATTTCAATCTGATGCTCAGAGAGAAAGTTATGATGATTTTCCCCAGGTCACCTGTTTGGAATGTAATTCAAGAGTCTGCAAAAAGACCAACTTCCTCAGATCATATCTCCGCAAATATAGCGCGAAAAGCTCTGAAATTCAGACCCAAGGTTCAGTGCGATTTCTTCTAAAATGGGTTTTTTTTTTGCTTCTGAAACATCGCAGAAAAAAGTTATAGCGAAAATGCCACAATGACCTATTTGGAGCAGCGAAACCCTAGAATCCAAAGCTTTGATACCAAATGTTATGAAACCAGCTCACAAAAAGATAGAAAAGAGAGATCAACGCCTTAGAATTCAGACTCGTCAAGGGGGCAACCTACTTTACATTACACAAATGAACAATTCTTGGACGATTCAAATGAAAAAACCTTCTTTCTATATATAGGAGTCTAAGGAGTCACAATATAACCCAGTCGACCTAACAATAATAATATAAAGCCACAAAAATAACAATAGAGGGATTCTATTGTAGAAATTTTGAATAATATGACACATATTCACAAAGATTATCCTGATTATACACTTATAAGCAGAACATGCATAATACATAACCACGTCTACGTTGATCATCAATTTACAGAAGTAGAAACATTCACAGGCGTACATAGAAGCATCAATCACACATAGCAACACAATATTTTCCCGGGAAAAGCATCTCGCTAAAAACCCCAACTATCTGTATATTATAGTGATTGAATCATGTAACAATACATAGTACAATACTCCTCACAAGCACTCAGTACTATCTCCACATGCTACACACAATACAGCTCAGATCTGATCTCCAAATCTCCCCCGCTGCTTGCCTGCCTCCACAGCTCAATACTTGCTCAAGAATTGATGAGAATGGTTTACCAAACTCGTATTTCACCTGCAAAGAATCACTCACACTATGTTGGACGTGAGCACAGGGTACAATTCTTGGTATTGGCCAATTCATTGGCATACTCAATCCCTCTGATTGTGAAAATCATCATGCATAGCTATAGTCACAACTGATAGCAATTTGATCCTCTAACACCTGTCCCTGCTGAACTGAACATGCACTGACATGCAACTGAGTTAACTGATGCATTCTATAGTTGCATTATGAGTTAATAACTTGTGAATTAATTAATAACTAATTCACCCAACTCATCTCTAGTCTATTTGCTAGTTAGACTAAATACAACCAGTTTAACAAAGCTAAACTGAATACAACTCCATCAACTGCACCTCCAGTCCACTAAACTCAACTCACTTGAGTTCTAACTGAAGTCCTGCATGAAAATATTAGTCATCCCATAGGTAACCACGTATTTCCTTCTGGGATCTACATGTACCACATCCGTAGCTCATCTTGAAGTGCTCCAAGAGAATAAGATCAAGTTTATAGTCCAAATATTATTATGAGACAATAATATTTGACTTTTCTATTTTTGACAGCCAGTCTAAAAATAGACTTTGATCACTCATACTGTGATCACCCATACTGTGGTCACCCATACTGTGATCACCCATACTGTGATCATCCCTGCTGGGATAAAAAATAGAACTTGTGCCATAATTTGCCTGCGGGCCCACTTAGTGAAGGCGACTCCTTTCCACTAAGCTCCATCATCTTGTTGCATTCTCAACAAGCATTTCTTGTTGCACACTTTTCAACATCTATGGAGCATAGTAATAAAAATATGGGGACAATAGGGGCACAACAATATTAATAAGGGATACAACTACCATAGTAATGGGGTAATCACTAGTATTATAGGGACCTAACATGTTATTTATCTGGTCTTGTATGTGGATGATATGTTGCTAGTTGGAAATGACAAAGAAATTATCCAGGATTTGAAGACCCAACTGTCCTCCAAATTCGACATGAAAGATCTTGGTGCTACAAACTATATTTTGGGCATGGAAATTAAAAGAGATCGGGCAAAGAGGAATCTCTGGTTAAACCAAAGGAAGTATGTTGAGACAATATTGTAGAGGTTTAATATGCAGGATAGTAAACTGGTGAAGGTTCCTATTCATGTAGGTGTGAGGTTATCTGCTGAACAGTGTCCCAAGACACAAGAAGAGGAAGAGGACATGTCCCATGTTCCATATGCAAGTGCAGTCGGTAGCCTAATGTATGCAATGGTCTGTACTAGACCAGACATTGCACATGCAGTGGGAGTATTGAGCAGGTATATGTCAAGACTAGGGAAGGAGCACTGGACAACAGTGAAGCGGGTTTTCAAGTATTTGCATAGCAGTAGTGATTATGGTTTATGCTACCAAGGAAGATCAAGATTGGACAGAATGTTGGATATTCATGGCTTTGTTGATGTAGACTGGGCTGGAGATCTAGATTAGAGAAGATCTACAAGTGGGTATGTGTTTAACCTATTTGGAGGTGCAGTCAGTTGGATGAGTAAGAAACAATCTGTACTGGCACTATCAACTACAGAGGCAGAATACATGGTAGCCACTCATGCAAGCAAGGAAGCAGTTTGATTGCAGAGATATTTTTCAAGTATGGGGTTAGTACAGGGAGCTATAAAGATATATTGTGACAGCCAAAGTGCAATTTTCTTGGCAAAGAACCCCGCATATCATTCAAAGACAAAGCACATTGATGTTCAGTATCACTTTGTGAGGGATATGATAGAAGACAAAAAGGTGTTGCTGGTAAAGGTGGACACTTTGAAGAATGCTATAGATGCATTGAAAAAATCTGTGAGCTCTGAGAAGTTCTCTTGGTGTAGAGAGACAATGGGCGTTTCAGGGCTGGAAAAATGACTAAGCTCTCTTGTGGTCCCCTGTGGAAAGAAAACAGCAAGTGGGAGAATGTTGGGTTGTGTTATATTCTTTCCACAACTAGCCCACGTAGTTAACTGTGGGGTTAGAGGGGAGGCAGATCCCCCCTTCGTTGTGCTGATTGTGTAGTGGGGGGGTCACAGGGGGTTTGAGGCATACCTGTAACCCCACTTTATGGGGTCTAGGGTAGTGCCCCGAAAAATTTTGGTTTTGGACCCTACGTTAGGATGGGAAAACCCATATATGGTTTTGTGCATGATTTTTGCAAATGTTTTTGGACGTGATGGTTTTCGGTCCATGGTATTGGACGCGATGGTTTGCGATCCATGGTATTGGACGAGATGGTTTTCGGTCCATGCTATTGGATGCTTCAGCATGTATAAATATGTATTATAACATTGAAAGGAACATAATGAAAAATGAAGCTAGTAGTCCTGGTTTTGGGATCCAGGGGAAAATATCTATATATATGTGTTTTATGTGTTATGCTCTCGCATTGTTATGGGCCTCAGTCCATGGAGGTGGATTTTTCTTGAGCCTTTGATTTAACAAACTTCTATCCTTTGCACAATCTTGATAGAAGTTACTCACATAATTTAGACATCCTAGAAATCTCTGAAGTTGGGTTTTATCAATAATAATGTCAGGGAACTTTTCAGAGAATTTTAATGCATGTTTCTGCAAGGATATTTGGCCATTGAATATGGTATGGCCAAGAAACTTTACAGAGGTTTGGAATATCTCTATTTTCTTTTTTCTTAAAACCAAACCATTTATTTTTACCAACTGTACAAATGTCTGTACATGCTTGAAATGATCTTGAATATTTTTCGAAAAAATTAAGATGTCATCAATATAGACCAGGAGCCAATCAAAGTAAGGTTTGAAGATGGAATCCATCACCTTCTGGAACTTAGAGGGAGCATGCTTCAATCCAAAAGGCATTACATTCCATTCGTAATGTCCTGTAGGCACGCTGAAGGCTATTTTGAACTTATCTTTTTCAGAAATGGCGACCTGCCAAAAGCCTGACTTTAAATCAAATTTTGAAAATATTTTTTCTCCTGCTATCCTCCCTATCAAATCACCTTTGTGGGGGATAGGATATGTATTATCTGCAAGAACAGAGTTCAGAGGTTTGTAATTGATTACAAGCCTTGGGATGCCTCTAACCTGTTCTGATCTTTTATTTACATAGAATCCGTAACAGTTCCAAGGACT
Source organism: Pinus tabuliformis (assembly GCA_031772625.1). Classification (NCBI taxonomy): domain Eukaryota; kingdom Viridiplantae; phylum Streptophyta; class Pinopsida; order Pinales; family Pinaceae; genus Pinus; species Pinus tabuliformis. Next base: position 863,099,888 of record CM062807.1, on the reverse strand, counting down.
GTCAGATTCCCTGATGAGTCTTCTGTTCAGGAGTTGCTTTATCTCTTTTTCACACAACACCCTGTACTCTTTGTTCATTGGGATTGCTCTGCTTTTGCATGGCTTCCCAACATACTTTGTTTTGTATGGTAATTCAACTGTGTGCTATTTCTGATGCCAAAAGGCATTTGGTTCTTTTGAGCAACATTCATCCTCTATTGTCTTTTTGAGCTCAGCAATTTTCTTTTTGTTTAGAGGACCTTTCAATTGTTCTTCAATTTGTATTAAAGACTTCAGATCTTTTAGATCTGTTAACTTTGCTTTGGCTCTATCCAAGTCCCTGATTGTCTGGACCATGGTCGAAATCCTTGGGCTTGTGATGTAAGGCATTTCAATCCTTTTTGACTTTCCATCTGAAGTTGGGACTGTAATGAAGTAGACAACTGTATTATTCTTTAATCGTATTGAACCATGGGGTTCAACTGCGGCTAGAAAGATATTACCCAAAATGCAGTCAATGGGTATATCTGAGACTGCAAACTTAAGCTTTATAAAATGTTGGTCAAAACATATAGAAGCTTTTGGTACTTCATATCTGAGTGTTTTATTCCCCAGACCAACAACTTTCCTTTCTACACTAATCCAGTATTTTGTTGGAATAACTTTTGAATTTAAGATATTTACATCTGCACCAGAATCTAATAGTGCAGTTAGTGAAAACATTTTTCCTTGTATACAAATATTTATTTTTACATGGTGTTGCTGATATTCAATAGCCATGATCCTCATCTCTCTGAATCCTAGAATAGGATCTTTCTGCCCTTCAATGATTTCTATATTTGGGTTTTGGTAGGAGGTTGTAGTGTTCCAATCTGAAACACTTTCAAGTTGTTTTCCCTTTTCTAATTCTACAATTCTAGATTTTAAACTAGAAATTTCAGATTTAAGATGGTGTATTTCTCTACTTACCTCCCCCAAGGTGAGTGAGTGAACCTTGTCATGCGGTTGATGTTTCTGGAAGGATTTGGTATTTCTTTCAAGTGAGGCATCAACAAATAATGGATTCTTGGCAGTATTTTTGGAAGAACTGGATATATGTAGCTGATCCATGAAAGTTGCAGTAAGTATTTTCTTCATATCACCTTCTTCCATTGCTCGGATTTGATAAAGAATCTTGAATTCTTCTTCTTCAGTTGCGGCCATCAACACCTTCTCCTTTGGTGGTGCTATGTGTGTTTCCTTAATAGAGGATTCACTATAAAAATCAGAATTAGAATCATAACGACATGCATAGTTTTCTGAGTCTGAGCATGCACAAGATTGCATATGTGCATGTAAATCTTCACCAGATGAGTCTGATGAAGAGCTGAAGGAGTCACTAGATGATGCTTCTAGTTGTTGTTTCTGTTGCTGTAGATGTTATGTGATTGAAATATTTGGGCAACGATTTGTGTCATGACTTTTAGACCCACACTTTCTGCATTATGTTTGGGTATCTATTTTAACAGCTTTGTCTTGTCTGCTTAGAGGTTGATTTTTCTTGCCTGTGTTCTTCTTTGATTCTTGGCCTACTGGTCATTGATTAGATGTATGTCTCGACTTAACACAAAGCCAACATGTAAGCTTATTCCATTTTTCTTGTTTGGAAGTATGTAGGTGTATATCAGAAGGCTTATAGTAATGTGTCTTAGGCACATACCTGTAGTGTCCCTTTTTTGTCCTTGGTGTGACTTCTCTTCTTGATGATTTGCCTTTATAGAATTTGGCAGTTTGCTTATATTCTTTTTTGGCTCACCTTTTGGCTTTCCTTTTTCTAACCAAAGGATCATCAATGGTTAGACCATATTTGCTACAGCTGGATTTACTATCTGGAAGCCTTGACAACTTTTCTAAAGATCTATTTACTTTAGAGCTGGTGCACAAACTAACCAATGATTTTGTAATGAGAGAATAAATTTCTCCCCAGGTATATGATTTGAATGGTAATTGAAACACTTCTTGCTGTTTGATATAATCAACAAATCTGGATGGTAAGGCTGCAAGATATACCTGTTTCCATAATAAATTTTTGGAATCTTTCACTTCATATATCCTTTGCATCCAATCTCTGCGAAAGTCTTCAAATTGTGACATTTTTTTACATTTGAGGTTCATTAATATAACCTCATGTTTTTCAGCCAATTCTTCTTCAGATAAGATACAATACAATACATTATTTCCATAATATTTTCATGATCTAGCTGAGGCGGGCATTCCCATGCTCAACTTTATAAATTCATTTTCATGTACATAGGATAGACAACCGTCTATGTGGCAGACTGATGATTCTGATAGAGTCATCATCCTTTCATTCAGATGATCATCTGTGCAGCAATGATGTACATTTGATGTCTTTATCTTCCTAAATATATCGCAGCCTGGATGGATGAAACTAGATCTGGGGCCTTCAAACTCGTCCAATCTTCGCTCAAAGCACAAGTCAATCCATGTGAAAGATGTTCTGGAGTTGAACATGGAAAGACATCGCCTGATTACCAGCTAATGATGTAAGCTGTTAACAGGTGCGAGAGGAATCACCGATAATGATGATGACCCTCAAGGTACTACAGTACAATTCACGTGGTGTGAAAAAGGGACTTGGCATTGAACACCATGCAAAATCTTTCGGTCGAAGGCCATTGATGTAAACCTGTCGCCGGAAGTGAGAAACTTGCCATTGAGGCATGCAAGCTTCAAAGTACTGAAAGGGTTGTTCCTAAGTCGACTTCTTGGATAATGAGCTGATGTCGACAAGAAGTGACCCGCTGTAGGAGGGCCTTAATGAATCCCACATCTACGACATGGAACAGAGTAAATGATTTTGGAGGTGAAAACGATCTGATGATACAGGGTTCAGGGTGGCGGTCATGAAAGAATGGAGCGTGAATGTATTGCAGCGGATGAGACACAGGTGAATTCTCTGAGCGACTTCTCTTGAACATACCAACGACACTGACATGGATTGGTAGCGTTAACCCCAAATATGGATGGTGTGATGGACCAATGGTGATATGATCAGTGAATGGAATAACCCAACTTGACTCGGACGTGGAGTGAAAGTGTCATGTTCAAGAGTGACTTGCTACCAATAAAGTTTCTTCAAGTTTTCTTCCCAATTTTTCCCCAGTCATTGCTAACCAATACCTCTTTATTTTTATCAAGCTTGAGGAAGATAATATATGCTTGTTCTATAATTTTCCCTTCGGGCAAACCCGTCGCTATGTTTTAACAAGCCTAGCGACAGTGAAACTCGTTCTTTTCTATATGGACAAGTTTGTCGCTATTGGTTTTAACGAGTTTAACAACAAAGATAATTCGGTCCTTTTCAATTTTAGAGAGTCTGAAAGGTACGTAAAGGAAACTCCAATAATCCTTTTTTGTCATGTAATCCCTTAAGTCCGAAAAGTATAAAATAATCGAAAGGGATGAATTTTCGATAACTTTAATGAGCCAAACAAAATAAGCGCTCGATATTTTTATGTAATAATCCCTCAGGTCCAAAAAGATTAAAATCTAAAGGAGGGATAGCACTCCCGATAGCTTTAACGAGCTGGAGAGGCCAACTGCTCGGCAATATTTTCATATTTTACGAGTCAGATGAAAAGAGCTTAAAGGAGACTCGTTTTTTGAGGAACGAGTGATAATTTCAGGTAGCAGCTGATTCCAGGTAAGGTTTGGAATTTTCCAATCACGACAGTGTCACAAGGATGGCTAACAGGATCACTCTTTGCAGCTGTTCCTCAAAAAGGGGTAAACAATCAAATGGAGGTGAATGATCGGCTAAAATAGAGTGGAGGTGATGATGAGAACACAACCAGGGCTCAAAAGCTGATGATAATGCATTCACAATGGTTATTTACCATAAATTGGTTCATTTTTTAATGAGCTTAAACTCTGGGGGAAACATTTGCTCATTTCTTAGGTTTAATTTTTAACGAGCTTGAACTTCACATAAAAACTGCTCGTGCCAGTCGTATAATAAGGATGTCTCATCGATAGATTCCATTTTTATGGAGCTTGCACCTTTTGAAGCTATGCTCCGCTGCCTCTTGTATGCAAGCTAGGAACGACCAACTACGCTCCTCTACTTAACTACCAAGATCACTACCAAGGTTAGGTAGGAAAATTTTTCCTTTACTTTGCTGGTGCCATCTAGCCCCTGCGAAGACGAACGGTCGACTCGACCACTCACCCAACTTAGGCAGTTGAAGTCAGCGGAACCATAGAGTTAGCGTTATGTTGGTCGCTTTTCACTTGCTCACAAAAGGTTTGCATGCCCCCAGGTATAGTGAAGTAAAGTTTCCAGGTTACCATTTAGAAGTTCTTGCGTTCGCAAGATAGTTTCCATCCGCACAGCAGACATAAACACTTACTTGGCTTAGTCCATATGGACAAAGGCTCCAATCACCTAACCTTGACGAAGGAATCTTATCCCGGTCTAACTCCCTCTTCCTATACGGACGGGCGTCGGACTAGTCATATATCCTTCATGGAAACTTACCCTATACCTAGAGTTTCCCTGCTGAAGCAGACCAGGGTGCATGCCCCTTGGGTTTCAGTCATGTCCCCCCGAATTACTCGCGTTCTTCAGGTGGACGGACCAGAGATTGATGAGACATTCTTTGCATGAAAAGACCATTTAGGGATGGCATTTGACTATTAGCTATGTGTGAGCTGGGGAACGAAAGCTGGTCTACAAGCTGGACCACTCGGCCTTCATGCAGAAAACACATTACTCTAAAGAGTGAGGAGACAATGGCTCCCATGCTATAAATATAGTCGCGCCCAAGGAGTAGATTATAATCTAGAGGTCCTTGGACTACCATTACATTCATATAAATGGTTTTCCTTCTCAACGTTATAGGTACATTGGGAAGGATCCCTAATGGTCGACTGGTTCCTTTATCGAAGCCTATCAGATTTCTGATCTTAGGCCGAAGCGATGGCGAACCAAGTGCTTTCCAAGCAGTTGAGGAAAGGATACTCACAGAAGCCCCTTCATCTATGATGGTACCGACCATGACCATTTTGTAAGCTTGTACAATGATTCGAAATGGTACACTAGCTGGTAAACGGAGTCTGCCTAGTAGATTCCAATCGAAGGAAACAGCTAGGTTGCTTGGAGGTGGGACTGAATAGACGACCGGATATGACTCTGACGAACTTCCTTCCTGCGGTAAAGGAATGGGTAGATTGCCCCCATGTTCATTGGAGTCTGTGTTTACGAAAAGAATTTGAACGGTGTCGTTCTCATTCTCTTCGGTGATTGTATCATCTGAAGATGGACCTTCCGAAGACAAGACCGGGTTGACTGTCGCCTCAACCTTTTGACTTTCATCTGGTATGGATTCAGTGGGTTTATCTTCAATGATAGATGCTTCGACCGACCACAATGGCGTGTCGGTCGGATTTTCAACTAGTGACAGACTCGGCAAGAGTTTCTTGTATCCAGGAGGAAGCCGTAGCGGTGAAGCAGGACGGTTATCCAAGACTCTTTTAGTTTCGTCTAGGAAGGGACAACGGTGGAAGACGTGATTGCCTTCACACAGTTTACAAGGAAACTTACATTTCCTTTTCTGTCCAAATGCTTCGCTTTCACTAGTTGATGGTGTACTTTCAACATGATCTTCAGAGGTTGATGACACCGGATTGTGCAAATGAGGAGACCAGTCCCTTAAGATCCGAGGGATGCAAGGACAATCTTGATGATAGTGGTCTCCTTTGCAAATGACACATGGAGATTTAGGCTTGGACGGTGCGGTGTGTGGATTTTCACTAGACGATGCCCAATTACCCCTTTTCACCTTTGGCTCCTTCTTCTTCTCTTTCTTCTCCTTCCCCTTCTTCTCCTTCTTAGTTACTTGATTTTTGGCTTTACCAGCTTCATCAAGCGAAGAGGAAGGAGGAGAGGGAGAATTGGACGAAGTAGAAGGTTGGGGCGTAACTTTAGTATCATCCAGTTGCTGACTCGATTGTTTAGGAATCACGGTGTTCTGAATGACGGAGGTCGAGAAGAGACATATTAGCAAGCCAATCGTCAATCCTGGAAGTGACAATGTGGCCATATGAGGTGCACCAACATCTCCCCAAGAGGAGAAAGGACTAGGATTTCCTCCAAGGGGAAATCCTTGGTTGGTGGACTTCATTTTCTTCAACCTAAGACCAACGCGGGAATGGTGATATTATTCTGATTAAAATAAATTTTAGATGCTTTGACACAACTTGTTTTTTCAATTTTTAAGAGTTGAGAAAAAACAAAAGATGAGCCTGAAGTGACAAGTGCTCAGATGGACCTTTTCCTTTAAGGAGTCTAAAAAGGAATGAAAGAGACTACTCTGGAAATCTAGACAGAGGGATTACCAAACCAATCACAAAACTGCAGAATACTTTTTACGGTACGATAGTCAATCTTCCCGAATGCTGTGTTCAGTGCATTGCGATCGATAGGGCGGCAGACACGGCTTCCTATGGATAAAGGATATAGCCTATTGTGGTCTCCCAATATATACTCGATGGTATGTGGGAGCACAAGTCCGTACTGGCACTTTTCGTCTCAAAGAGGAGGAATCACCCAACCAACAATGAAAGCGATAGTTACTAGGCTTTACGACGCCAGAATACGTCTCTAGCCTAGACTTCTAGATATTGTGCGTTAGGTTCCAAAGCATTTTTATGTTCATTGAATTTATTTTACAGTTGATATTTCTTAAGAAACTTTCCTTTCAGGTTCACCGCGTGATGTAGATATACAATTCCTAAAATGCAATCTAAGATGATAAACAATCGTTTAATATTCTTTTTGCAATGAAAATCCTAGCTACTAAAGAAAGAGAGATGATATTCTTTCAACATAGAGCAGAGAGCACACACTAGATACACTGTCCTAAATCAAACCAAAAAGCAGTCTAAATGCAAATGCACATGCATGTATTTATTTTCAGCTTTCTTAATGTGTGAATGACAAGAAGAATGCTAAGTACAAATCTGAATTATCTTTTCAAAGCGACAGTACTAACAAATTTCTCTTCAAAAACGAAAGGAAGATAATGACGACACTTTGCTATTTTGAATTGAAAACTGCTTTCGACACTTGAAAAACTACTAACTTTGGGAAGAAAAACATCGGTCCATGGTCCCATGTTGCTCCTAGATTTCCCAAAAAGCGTTGTTTAGGGCCTCAAAATGGCTCCGGAAGTTCAGGACCCGAAAAATTGCTAAAAATAGTAAATTGTGCTACAATTACGGAAACTGAAAAAACTAAAAGAGACAGTCATGGGGGTCGAAATGGGTGGCCACCCACCTGGATCATTTACATAGTTAGTGGAGGCTTGGATGGCTTTAGGCTCAAGGGCCTTGAGGATGGATCTTTTGAAGGACTCATTCTTCACTAGTTCAATCAGAGGCATAGGTATTCTTAGTTTCTAAATTTCTAATTGAAAACTAAAAGGAGAAAGAGACTTGTCAAGGCCTCTTACCTTGTGAGATGGAGCTTTGAGGATGATGGGATCAACTGTCAGTTGCTTCTGCTTATTATCTTGCTATACTGTAGGGACAACAACTCTTTGAACAGGAGTTTCCTTGGCATTATTCATCTTTGACCTTAGATTATATCTTTACTGATCTACAGTTTGTAGAATAGCTTCATCATCCCATTCTTGGTTAATCTAGTAATTGAATAATGACTCTTCATAGGCAGCTGAGGTAAAAAAGGAGGCATTGCCTTTGTCCTCAAGACAATGGATCTCATCATCTTCTTCAAACTGTTCTTCTTCCATGACTACATTCTGGAAAGGGGTATTCACCCTTTGGTCTTCATTGGCATCTTTGCTTCTTTGCAAAATCTGCAACTGCTCATTAGTTCTTCTATATGGATTTGGATTTCTAGGAGCAAAATTATTAGGAACCCTTACTTTCCCAGGGTGCTGCTCAACTTTTAATTTGGAGATTTCAGAGGCTAATGACTCTATCATTTTAGCCATTTTATCTATCTTGGGATCTGAAGATGATGAAGACTCGCCCCTCTATCTTCTTCTATCAAAATTTCCCTTGAGATTCTTGTTATCTGGGAATCTAGTGTCTATGCAGAGCTGCTAGTCCCACTAAGACGGGTAGCTATCTTAGAAACAAATAGATTAAAGTTACTTTTGTTTTCCTGTATGAGAAGTAGATAGGAGAGGATCAAAGAATACCAACCTCGATCTTTCGCTCGGTTCTTCGCTTGTCCCTTCTCCTCACCGACAGGTCTTTGCCGCTTCTCCCTTGACCACTCTGCTTCAAAGAGTACCTGTAAAGTCAAAGCAGCATAATACCTTCAAAGTGCAGAGATCTACAATCATAAACAATATAGGACCAGATATATATTGACCACACAAATGCATATACAATCAAACATACAAGAATGTGGAGGAAAACTTGAATAGCTTTATTGATATAAAGATTAGAAGAGAGGATTACAACCCATTAATCTGACCCAGCGTCATGCTCCCAACATGAAAGCCCTTCTTCACCTCATGAAAAGCTTAGATCACCCAACACTATGATATTCCACCAAGAAACCAACAACACTTTCTTACAAGATACAAAATTCCAGCCTCTGGATCTCTGGGATGAGGGATCCATATATAGATGATTGCAGGGGGGTGAGTCAGATTCTGGGATTTTGATTAGTGTCCTCTCTCTGATAGTTCTTGATTCCACTTGGATATTGATGATCTCTTACTCATCCCTGGGCGAATTCAGAGAGGCAAGTGTCACAGGAGAAGTTTATGGAAGATTCCATGACGATCCACCTTGCAAACTGTCTCTGCCATTTGTCTACTCTCACCCATCGCACCCTACAGAAGGGCTTTCCAGTATGCACCGCACCCTCTACACTGAGCAGGTGAGATGCATCGCACCCTCTGCACTGGGCAGTCTGTATGGTCCAACTTTGACCAGTTCAGAGCAGTTTTCTGTGGAGAACTTCTGGGAGATGATGTAATCAACTGACCTTGTTCCTTTAGGGTGTGAAGCAACACTTTCAGGGACTTAGGAGCCCTTGGTTTATGGACATGTATGATTGGGGTTGTAGTGCCCAAAAATGTCTATAACAAGAATACACATGTGTTTTTTAGAGCATAGTTTTTGGCACTATAAATTATTTTATGTACATTGCGTTTTCGAATGGTAGTGTTTTTTATGTTAATTTAAAAACATGGTAATTCTACACGAGGCCCTTTTTTTAAAAGGCTTTTATTTTTTTATTTTCTATTGTATGAAATGAAAATAATTATTTCGTAAATTTAATAATCTTTGAAGTGTTCTTTTTCTTTATATTTTCTTGTTTTTATTTTAATTTTATTTTTTGTTGTATTGAGGTTTTTATTGTTTTGCATATATAAAGAAGAAGGTCGATATTTTGAATTTTCAATATTCTACATACTTATACATCATTAACTAATTTTTCAATTCACAAGAAATAATTGTTTCAAAAAAACAATATTTTTTAACAATGGACATAAAAATAGTCATTTTTAACATAAATATAACTAAAAAACTACACAATTTGATAATTTTTTGCTACAATTGAGATGTAAAAATCACAATTTTTATACGAAAATTTTAACTAAAAATAGTTAAATAATAGGATTTTTTATGAATTTCATGTCAAAAAAATAATAATAATCAATTTTTTTTCAAAAAATAATGATTAACTTAAAAATTACATATTACAAACATTGAATGCATAACAACCCCCTCCCAGCCTACCCACCACCCTTCCGACACACAGCACCTGCACCCCCACGCCTCCCCCAAGCCGCCGCCTCCCCCCACACTCCCCTACTTCCCCCTACCCACCCACTCACGTCCCCCTCTCCCCTCACCCTACCCACTCCCTCACCCCTCCCCCCACCTGCAATCGGCCGGCCACCCACTACCTCCCCCCACTCCCCTACCCTACCTGCCCCCTCCCCACCCCCTCTCACCCCTCACCTTCCTGCCCCTTCACACCTCCGCTTCCCCTCATGCCCCTCTCCACCCGCCCCCTACCTCCTCCCCCACTCGCAATCGGCCGGCCACCCACTCGCCGGCCACCCACTCGATCCCCCCACTCCACACCCTAGCCGCTCCCTCCCCACACTCCCCTACCTTAACCGGCCCCTCTCACTCCTTCCTTCCCCCCCCCCCCCCCCCCCCCACCCCTCACTCCACGCGCCTCCTCCCCCTCACGCGCCTCGCTCACCCCTCCCCACCCTCCGCCAACCCCCCTCACGCCTCGCCCACCCTACCCGGCCCTCACCCTACCTGCCGTACCCATGCACCCCCTCACGCCCCCCTCGCCCTACCCGGCTCTCACCTTACACGGCCTACCCACCCAGCCCCTCACACCCACCCCACCTTGCATAAAATAGGAAAATGAAAAAGGCACTTCAATGTTGTATTTTAGTAACTCCCCAACTTCAATGCACCTTCATGGTGATGAGGGTTAACAATTGGTTATTTTCTTGGCACTCACACTCGTATGGTGATGAGATATGGCCAATGGGTTGTGCAATTACTTCCCTTCTATTAAATATGATTTCCATGTTAGAGACTTACTCTTGGAGGATGAGGGCATTGCCAAGCAATAACTCAAACTAAAGGAAAAAACCTATAAAAAGGAAGGAAAACCCTAATCTTCAATTGAGTGCTCCACTTGATCATGAGACTATTTTTGTAAAGAAAACAAAGCATTGTTTGTGTTAATGGTTTCCACTACAAATCTATGTAATGGTCAATTGTATAATTAATTTTGTTGTTTTAATTTATCCTATGCATAATGTACTTATAATTATGCAATATTCAACTTTATGTTTTATATACTTCGAATGTGATTATAAATAGGTTTTGGAATGGACGCTAATTCTATTTTTTCAATATTAACATATGATAAATTTGAGACATCTATAACTACACTCTTTAAAGTGATCCTCATTTATATCGATTACATTTTTTTTTATGAGCTCATGGCGAATTTGTAAATTTTAAAGGTTTAATATTAAATATCAAATTTAGTGGCTACAACTCTAATATCAAATTTAGAAATTTAGTAATTACAATTATATTAAGAGATATTTAATTGTGGTAATTTAAAGATATAAGAATTTATAATTTAACAAAAACAATATTTTTGATATCTAAGAGGAATAAGTTAAATATTTAAAAAATTTTAACTTATCAAAAATCGAAACACCGCAAATAAATAGTTGCATTACCGGCTTGTCAAGCTTCTTCCTATTTTAGCTATGGTACGGAGGTAATACCCGCCCAATCACGAAAACTTACAAAGCTTTGCGTATCATTTGAACAATCATAGAATTAACGGAATCTAGCATGGAGTACTCATTTAGATAACAACGGGACAACCATCTGCTCTATGATGTCATTCATTTTTATTATTCTTCTCTCGTATTGATTATGAGAGTTGTTCAAGGACTCCAAGTTAGATTTCTGCATCATATATTTAGAGCATAGGGGATTCACTTGTGTCAGCTTGTTTTTCAGATGTGCAGTACTTTGACAATCTAGCCTTTTAATATAATTATCAGAAATGAAGCGCTGCACAAAGTTTACAAATGTCTCTAGATCAGGAGTTGGTTTGCCATTAACTTCAACAATCCATGTCTAAGAGAATGATTCATCAAAACTCCTGGAAAATACTCCGCCCTTAGTTGATGGCGATTCACTTGTGTCAGCTTGTTTTTCAGATGTGCAGTACTTTGACAATCTAGCCTTTTAATATAATTATCAGAAATGAAGCGCTGCGCAAAGTTTACAAATGTCTCTAGATCAGGAGTTGGTTTGCCATTAACTTCAACAATCCATGTCTAAGAGAATGATTCATCAAAACTCCTGGAAAATACTCCGCCCTTAGTTGATGGCCGATTCTGAGAATCGGCCAGCCACCAAGGGCGGGCGAGCGGGCAGGCCACCGGGGGGTCACCTGGGTGGCGCGGAGTGGGCGGCGCCGCCCACCCCGCACCACTCCGGCGGCCTGCCCGCCCGCCCGCCCCGGGTGGCTGGCCGATTCGCCGCCCACCCAGGCAGCCTGCCTGCCTGCCCGCCCCGAGTGGCTGGCTGATTCTCAGAATCGGCCATCAACTAAGGGTGGAGTATTTTCCAAGAGTTTTGATAAATCATTCTCCACACTAACAAATTCTATGCCTAATGATACCTGTGATTCCAAAGTTAATTTGGTTCCTCATGGGTCGACTATTCGGATATGGGATACCCGTAGTTTCTTCATTGTTCTTGAACAACTTGATGGGGATAGAATCAACCCAAAATATGTTCATAATATGCAAAATATACATATATTACGATACAAACAAAGACTAGAAATAAATTCATGATGTGTTTCAGTTATAAAGAATAAGCACGTACACGATTTGATTGTGGTTCCAAAAAATTGAATAGTTACGGAAGCCGGCCGTGGGATCAAATCACAGATTCAATCTTTGTTCTCTATTACCAACGCCATTGGCAAAGACGTTGGTTTGTAGAGTGTACGGATTTCCCGGACATAAATTCAGTGATTTTAGTAAAAGTACAGTAAACAATATTAAAATGTATCTATTAAATAAATAAAGCACTTTTGTTTTTGACCTATTTAATAAATAAATAAATAAATAAATAGTGAACAAATAATAAATACCCACTGAATAAAAAATGGCCAAAGGATGGGCCTGGAGTATGCCCTAAAACTGCTTCTGCTTGGCTAAGAGCTCGTCTTCCTCGGACGTAAGGAAACAGGTTAACGGCCCAAGACCCAGAGGCATCTGGCAGGAGTGAAAGCCTGCTCCCTTACGGACCACCAGCGGGTTATTTCAGGTGGCGTGGTTTTCCTTGATAACAGTGATGTGTCAACTGACATTCGCGGATAGCAGCTAGAGATGGCTGTCCTCACTGTTGGTTTGACAAACTGAGTTTGATAGGTTTTTCCACCTTTTGAAAAAAAAAAAAAAAATGGCCAAAGGAAAAGTCTATAATTGTTGACTATGTAATCTTAAACTAGGAATTCTCTATTTCTGAGACACACCAATACAAGTTATAAAATTATAATCAATTTAATATTTAAGTAAAAGTATGAAAAAAGAAGAAGAGGAACATTAGAACCTGAGTGTTGTTCTCCAATTTTTCGTCCTTCACGTTATATGCTGCAATGTAATCATGGTATGTACCAACTTTTGGAAAGATAAGTGGGTATGAATTAAAATGTACCAACTTTTGGAAAGATAAGTGGGTATGAATTAAAATATTTTAATGTTTGTATTGGCATCCTAATCCCGACAGTGAAGATATTGATCATGAACAAATCATATGCTTTCAAATCAATCTATAAACGTTTTCTAAAAGTAGAAATAATCATAAACGAATTGAAAATAACCTTTCATGCAGTGCCTTTCTCTATAATCGCAGGCAGACTTAACAATATTGTAACAAAATTTTCCCTATGCTTACAACTGAGAGCATCATTACTAACCCTCAAAGTGCAAATCTCTCGCCACCTGCATTGTATAATCAATGAATCATCAAATTCGTAGTCAAGTTCATCGTGCTTCGCACATCGGACAACATCTGAATGAAAAATACCAACATTAATATATTCAAGTTTTAACTATCTATGTCGGAAATTGGGTTCAAGTACTGTAAATTGCTAATGAATCTTCCTGCAAGGCTTCATTCTTGTGTCAAAATAGCTACTTACATGATACGAAGTGACTGTTCCTGCCGAGTTTCCAGACACCAGTTTAATACTCATGCTCAAGCTGCCAAAGAGGTATTCGTTTTTGGACTGAAAACCAGAACCTGATGAACAACTAAAATTATTATTACAATTCTCAGCATTCAATACATTTATGTCCATGAAAAGGAAATATTATACCTGAGGCTTTATCCATAGTGAGCTGCGCCGTTTGGCCATTATTCAACAATTGAACGGTTCCAATTTCTGGGGTTTATGTCCGGGAAATCGTACACTCTACAAACCAACGTCTTTGCGAATGGCGTGGGAATAGAGAACAAAGATTGAATCTGTGGTTTGATCCCACGGCCGGCTTCCATAACTATTCAATTCTTTGGAACCACAATCAAATCGTGTATGTGCTTATTCCTTATAACTGAAACAGATCATGAATTTATTTCTAGTCTTTGTTTGTATTGTAATATATGTATATTTTGCATATTGTGAGCAGATTTTGGGTTGATTCTATCCCCATCAGGGTGTTCAAGAACAATGAAGAAACTGTGGGTATCCCATATCCGAATAGTCGACCCATGAGGATCCGAATTAACTTTGGAACCACAGGTATCATCAGGCATAGAATTTGTTAGTGTGGAGAATGATTCATCAAAGCTCTTGGAAAATACTCCGCCCTTAGTTGATGGCCGATTCTGAGAATCGGCCAGCCCGGGGCGGGCCGGCGCGGGATGGCCGATCCCCCGTCGCCCCAGCGGCCCGCCGGCTCGCTCCGAGTGGCTGAGAATCGGCCATCAACTAAGGGCGGAGTATTTTCCAAGAGCTTTGATGAATCATTCTCCCAAACAGTGGATTGTTGAAATTAATGGCAAACCAACCTCTGATTTGGAGACATTTGTAAACTTTGCGCAACGTTTCATTGCTGATAATTATATTAAAAGGCTGGATTGTCGAAGTAATGCACATCTAAAAAACAAGCTGACACAAGTGAATCCCCTACGCTCGAAATATATGATGCAGAAATCTAACTTGGAGTCCTTGAACAACTCTCATATCAATACGAGAGAAGAATAATAAAAATGAATGATATCATAGAGCAGATGGTTGTCCCATTGTTATCTAAATGAGTACTCCATGCTGGATTCTATTAATTCTATGATTGTTCAAATGATACACAAAGCTTTGTAAGTTTTCATGATTGGGCCGGTATTACCTCCGTACCGTAGCTAAAATAGGAAGAAGCTTGACAAGCCGGTAATGCAACTATTTATTTGTAGTGTTGCGATTCTTGATAAGTTAAATTTTTTAGTCCCTGCCATAATCGGATCGGATGAACTTAACATTAATTGCGCTGTTTGAGAGCTGTTTGTGACTGCCATTTGATGGAGTATAATGAAACTTTTTGGATAAATAGTCCTTTACTATCTTATTTGGCCTCTTCCCGAGGCCAGAGGCGAGAAAGCATATATTATGTTGGTTTTGTGTTATTCATTTGTTCATTTTTTTGGACTGGTTAGACTAATGCTAACATTAGTCTAGCAGTATAAAATGCTAACTAGCTCCTGAGTACATCCTTATTCGTACATCCTTCCCGGGTACACCCTTATTCCAGTACATCCTTCCTGCTGTGACACCTGTTGCTGCTTATTCTTTAAAGTTTCCACCTGTTGCTACTGTGTCTACTGTGGCGTTGTTGCATGTCACTATGGAATATAGTGCAGCCATTGAACTTCTATCCGAAGCCATTGCTCTTGGTATTCGCAGGTTAGTGACACATTTGGATTCACAGTTAGTGGTATAACAGCTGAAGAATCTCTATCTGGTTAGAAATCTTACTCTGCTTCAAAAGTGTTGAAAGGTGCGAATTCTTCCAGTTTGATTCTCTTTTTGAAGCTGGAGAGAAAAGAAGAAGAACAGAAGAAGATCATAGAATTTTCCTTCCTGGAGAGAACAAAAGAAGAACAGAAGAAGATCATAGAATTTTCCTGCTTCACTTTTCTTGTTCTTCAGTCTTCCTATCATTCAGTGTTATTCAGGTGGATAGGCTTCAGCGGCAAGGCAATTGAATCAGGGACTCTGGTCATGGGACGCTGGAGCTTGAATTGGCTCTTTAGCTCGGTCAATTTTCTCCTGGAACTGTTTTCAAACTGAAACTCAAACAAGGTAACAAACTATCTCTTTCATTGATGCCTCTCCTACCTTTACTTGCTATATGTAAAATCTTAAATACAAAAATAAAAAAATCAAAATCCTGAGGCATTTAAGTTTGAATTTGAATTTCTATGAAATCAGTGCTTTGAAAAGATTTGAGATATTTGATAGTATGGATTCGGTAACCTGAAAAAACAGATATTAAATCTATACAAATTTCTTTGAAAAACTGAGATATTTAAATTCTTAAAAAGACAAATATGAAATCAGTGTTAATTCAGAAACCTGAAATATTTCATATATGCTTAGGGATGCGATCTTGGAGCTAGAGAAACATTCTGTTGCAGCGCAACACACATGAAACTAGAGTTGTATCTCTTGGTACTGATCAGATAACCTCCCATTCTTCGGCTTTTATCAGTCTGCACACAGTCTCAAATTTATCAGCAATTACATGATCAGTCAATCATATATTGTATTAATTATACTATATTGCCTTACTGCAAATATAATAATGGTACTGAGTTTTCTGCATTTAGCAGCATGAATTTCTGTTTCATTACTTGCACAGTAAGGGTGGTTTGGGTTGCCCTAAAACCAGAAGATAAACCGAATGCTTCTTGGCTTGCTGAAGTATTGTTGGACCTTTGTCCTTAACTCCTACAATCATCACTTCGACCTCCACCTATTTGCAGAATTCAACACTCAACAAAACTTTGGAAGTAACACAAATATTGTGATATTCATCTAACTGGGGAAAACAAATGATGATAAGCACGGTTTCAGAGCATGAATTTACCTCTGGTCTTTGCTGTATGCAAAGGGATTTCAAAGGGTTCAGAAAATTTGGATCTTTGGTGTTTAGATGACGTTTGCTGGAAAAAAGGAGATTCAATCCCTGCACACCAAAAAAATTTGCACCACCGACTTCATCTTCAGCAACGCAGCATCGTTGTCATTTTAACTTCAAAGATATAAATCAACATAATTCCCTCCCTGCATCAATTATAGAGACCAAAGTTTGAATCACTTATAGTTCCAAACAAAAATCATCTTCCTTCGGTTTATCTAGGGCCAGAAATGTACAATCTACAGAAAAAATTCACCACTAAAAGTTTAATAATCTTCTCTCCCCACTTGGTAATGGAAGAAAAATTTGAAAGACAAGTCAGTGCCAAAAGATACATACGGAACATAATTTAAAGACAAAATTTTCCTTAGGCAGATGAACACAATTACAGCTCGGGGAAGAGCAGACCCCAACCAAAACACCGGAATCTCAATTCACAACTCTGTTGTATCTGCAGCGCCCGACCTGCAACCTGTCTTGGGTTCCGTCCAAACATATTTGGGAAGGCCGTGGAAGGCATACTCTCGAACCGTCTTCATGCAGTCAAGACTTTTGTCGTTGGATCAGATCGGGAGTGTCCATTCCGTCCATTCCAAACCAGAGAAGGGCTGTGTAGAAATGCTTAAAATGGCAAAAGGTACAGGACAAGTGGGTGGCATGCAATAACTGCAAACACAATTTTCATTTTCGTGCATCTGTCAAATAGCGCAAAGGCAAACTGCCCCTCCAGGTGTCCAACCATCTTACTGGCAGGATAAGGCGACAGGGAATAATTCTATTCTCTATCTCGGGACCTATACTCGATCCTGCTGAAGTACAACTGGATAATCGACCAACCATCTGGCGCCCGCTGGATAGGCGGCTCTTATTTCCCGCCTTCGCCACGCCATGGCAGTTATTACTATATAACTATGTGCCGAAATACCGGCCATGCTGCGGAGGACTGCCCAGACCTGTTTGCCAAATGGGAAGCACGAGTGCGACAGCGAGCGCAACACCAATCTAATGAGTGCGGAGTCTAGGGGTATATAATTGTGTCATGGTTTTTATAATAATAATATTTGTATAGCCCGACTATGTTGCGACGGCTATGGGCATAGCGGGACTCGAACCCTACGACCCGATAAAGGCTCTAACCGCTGAGCTATATGCCCCGACTGAAATAAAAACCTGAGCCTTCGGCGGTCAACACCTGATAACAGGCGGTCACATCATTGCCCGAAGTAACTATTAGTGGACAAATAGTTTCAAGCTAACGGAATGCTTACCTGGTGTTCTTAGAATATCCGTAGTTTGCCTTTCCGCTCTTCAATCAGACGCTCTTGCCATTTCAGCTCTTGCTTTTTGGGAATTACCGCTGCACATAACCGGTGCTGCTGGTCTTATAGAAGTTTCCGGTCTTACTCTTACCGTGGCAGGGACTAGCAGCCACGCTGCTATCCATCTTGTTTAAATATTTAACTTATTCCTCTTAGATATCAAAAATATTGTTTTTGTTAAATTATAAATTCTTATATCTTTAAATTACCACAATTAAATATCTCTTAATATTATTGTAATTACTAAATTTCTAAATTTGATATTAGAGTTGTAGCCACTAAATTTGATATTTAATATTAAACCTTTAAAATTTACAAATTCGCCATGAGCTCATAAAAAAAATGTAATCGCTATAAATGAGGATCACTTTAAAGAGTGTAGATATAGATGTCTCAAATTTAACATATGTTAATATTTAAAAAACAGAATTAGCATCCATTCCAAAACATATTTATAATCACATTTGAAGTATATGAAACATTGAGTTGAATATTGCATAATTATAAGTACATTATGCATAGGATAAATTAAAACAAAAAAATCAATTATACAAGTGACCATTACATAGATTTGTAGTGGAAACCATTAACACAAACAATGCTTTGTTTTCTTTACAAAAATAGTCTCATGATCAAGCGTAACACTCAATTGAAGATTAGGGTTTTCCTTCCTTTTTATGGGCTTTTTCTTTTAGTTTGATTTATTGCTTGGCAATGCCTTCATCCTCCGAGAGTAAGTCTCTAGCAGGGAAATCATATTTAATAGAAGGGAAGTAATTGCACAACCCATTGGCCATATCTCATCACCATACGAGTGTGAGTGCCAAGAAAATAACCAATTGTTAACCCTCATCACCATGAAGGTGCATTGAAGTTGGGGAGCTACTAAAATACAACATTGAAGTGCCTTTTTCCTTCTCTTATTTTATGCAAGGTGGGGAGGGTGTGAGGGGCTGGACGGGTAGGGCGAGGGGGGCGTGAGGAGGTGCGCGGGTACGGCGGGTAGGGTGAGGGCCGGGTAGGGTGAGCGAGGTGTGTGGGGTGAGGGGTAGGCGGGGAAGGGGGGGTGAGAGGGGGGAGGGGATGGGTAGGGTAAGGGAGTGTGGGGACAGGGTGGCTAGGGTCGAGAGTGGAGGGAGCGAGCGGGTGGCCGACCGATTGCAGGTGGGGGGAGTTACCCTAAAAAAAAATTGACCCTAAAAAAAATCATCGTTCTAGTATCATCACTTTTTCGTTTTCAAGCTGTATTTTGCACGAAAATTTCGTTTTCACTGCCATTTTTAAAACATGTTCAAAATTGTCCCTTAAAAAAAAAACCATTGTTCCAGTATACACACATTTTGTTTTTAGCATTGTTTTTGATGTTTTTTTGGCGTTTTTTGGCAAGAGTTCCCATTTTGAGTTTATAGTTCCCGTTTCAAAGTTTACATTGTTCAATGCTAAGATTATCAATATTCCATTCCTTGTGGGATTCTGGGAAGAATGTATGTGTCTCTGGAAGTTTGTCTTTTCCAGCTAGATCGAGAGTCGGATATTTATTGAACTGATTTTCTAAAGGCTCATAGATGGGAAGAACCTTGGCTAGTTTTTCTTCTTCTTCCTGAAATAATGATGCTAGAGAAACATGTTCTGAAGATTCTTCCTTTTGTGATACTACCTTTTCTTTAGGAAATATGGAAATCTGTCCATTGGTCTGACTGCGTCTTGTATATTTACACTTCTTTTCGTAAAAAGGAATCTGGAACTAGTTTGTCTATCTTTGATAGTGATATATTTTCTATTTTCCCTGCCAGTTCATGTTCACTTATTATTCCTTTAGCGGAATCGAATTGTTCTTCCATTTTTTCTCCTACTTCTTCTATCTTGTCCAAGGATTCTCTAGTATATCCTCTAACAACTGAAAATATAAACTGTACATCATTGAAATTTTTATTTACATCATTCAAAGAAACTTGCATGGCATCAAATTGATTTTTAACCTCTGCAAATTTTATCACATTGATCTCCAAACCTTTAATGGCTGTGTTTGTCCAGTTTAGCTATTCATTGGCCTTCTGAATTCTGCCATCTATTCCCAAGGAGTTATCATCCTTTAATACGTGAGAAAAGGGTAGCACAACCTATGGAGACGTAGAACGTCCAAATGATGAGGTCTGAACCACACGAGGAAGACCCCACTGTAAACATGATGCTCAGAAGTGGCGCAGCTACAGGGGAAGATAAGGGGAAATTAACCGAGGTAGGCCCAGGGGTTTGCAAAACCCCTACAAAGCAGCATGAGTTCGACTTGGAAAGCACAAAGAAGATGTTTATGGAAGCTAAGAAGAGCTTCACAGAGGTCTCTACTTCAGGTAGTAAGGATCAACCTATGCCAGAAATGGATCCTTCGATGCTAACTACCTTTTTAGAGACATGTATGAAGTTGCTACGTGAAAATAAGGCAGTTAAAGGATTACAAGAGCTGATAACTAGATGCGCAGGGCTAGGTGAACCTCGCGTGGTTCGGAAATTGGGAAAACATGCTTTGCGCACTGGACGGGAAATGCGATTAACGACGCAAATCGACGACCATGAGATGGATCATATTATTCTACACTTGGGCTTGGATGCAAACGTGCTACCTAAGTAGACATGGGAATGCATGGGTAGGCCCACATTACAGTGGTCTCCTATTCAATTACGAATGGAGAACCAACAAAAGATCTTGCCCAAGGGGAGATTTCAAAGAGTCATAGTGGATATAGAAGGCGCGAGCACACAAATAGACCTTAAGGTAATAGAAATTGTGGATGACAGTAACCCTTACCCAGCATTGTTAGGGATAGAATGGGCCACAGATATGAATGGAGTCATTAATTTAAAGAATTGGAAGATGATATTTGAGAAGAAGTCCCTACGCATAGTCATTCTGCTAGACCCGGCTGAAGGAGCGTGCTACACTGAACCCGTACGCAACGATGAGATTGATGAGGACTTGGATCATATCTACAAGATAACTGTGCGAGATCAGGATTGGGTAAATCTGACTGTAGAAGGAAGGATATCGTGGGAATGCGCAGAGGCCTGCAATTCAGATTCAGATGAAGAAGACGAATGATGGCATAATCGGTTGAACGGAGTAACAACGTTAAATTACAACATGATGACTAGGTCGTTGTATTGTGTAAAAGCTCAGGATTGAGAGTTGCTGATGTATGATGGGCTGACAGCGGTGGATGAATTTTTGACCAAGTTTGAGAGCGCGGTACCAGAGCACCAGTGGTTTGATGCATTAAAATGGGCATTGCGCGCGACGCCTGTGCATTGGTGGGGAACACATGACGGAACCTTTGAAGACTGGCGTGGCTGCAGGTGGATGATGCAGATAAGGTTTGGGAAGCCGGAACTACGAATAACTGAGAAATATGATGGACGTGATGACCCGCATGTGCACCTCACCAGATGGACCTAGGCCTATGGAGAAGAACCCCAGCCGGAGTGGGTACACTTATTTTATCATACCCTGGATGTCATCCCAAGAAACTGGTATACTGAAACAGAACTCTGCCATGGTACAAGCAAATGGGATATCTTGCATGAGGGATTTTTATTGACATTTTTATTTGAGGATCAATGGATGGATACTATGGATGATGTGTTGCAAGTTGTGAAGGCCACCATTCTCAAAGTACCACTGGAACCAGAAGAAATCGTGCAGCTAGATCAGTCGCATCAGTTGAGCAAGGCCCTCAAATGTGACAACGTGCAGGTAGAAGTTAATGAGGACAACCTAGAAACATCAATATTCTGGAAACAGAAGGGAGTCGCAAGGTTCGCGGTCCAACGATTGAGGACCCCGACATCACCATGCCGCTAAAAATGAAACAAGTGAACATTGGTACAGAGGAGGAGCCGAAGTATGCAATGCCTGGGGAATATTGGGATGATGCCACAGTGGATAAGGTTATTGAGTTACTTTGTGAATATCAAGATTTATTCCTGACCAAAATCACAGAGTTAAAAGGGATCCTCAATGACCTAGGAATGATGAAGATAACTCTAAAGCCGGATGTGAAGCCAATCAAGCAACGACCTTATCAGTTGAATCCAAAATATAAAGCAAAGGTCTGTGAAGAGTTGGACAAAATGCTTGCAGTAGGAATAATTGAACCAGTGGAGGAATCTGACTGGGTAAGTCCTATGGTTGTACAGGAGAAAAAACAGAAGGGATAAATTTGCATCTGTGTGGATCTCAGGAAGCTCAATGATGCATGTGTTAATGATCCATTCCCGATGCCATTTACAGACGAAGTATTGGAAAATGTTGTTGTATAGGAAGCCTACTCCTTCACGGACAGTTTCTCGGGGTACCACCAGATCAAGATTGCATTGGAGGATAGGAGTAAAACAACTTTTGCAACTAAATGGGGCTATTTTTAGTACACTGTGATGCCCGTTGGACTAAAGAATGCACCGAAGATATTCTCGCGCGTCGTGGTAGCTGCACATAAGCTTCTAGAGGTATATCTTGATGATTGGACCATATTTGGGCTAGTCAAGAAACATACCGCAAGCTTAGAGTTAATGCTGGATACTTGCCGATGACATTAGATTGCACTAAATCTAAAGAATTGTACTTTCCTCGCTCCCTTCGGGAACTTGCTTGGCCATGTGGTCTGCAAGCAAGGCCTGATGGTAGACCCGACGAAGATTGTTGTCATACTTAATCTGCAAGCGCTGCGAAGTGTCAAACAACTGTGCGCCACGCTGGGACACACTGGTTACTATCAAAAGTTCATCAAGAGCTACGCATAGATCACAGTACCAATGGAATAGTTTTTGAAAAAGGATGCTACTTATTGTTGGAATGAGGAATGTAACAAAATTCTGGAGACTCTCAAGGAAAAGATGGCATCAGCTCCCATTCTGGTCTTTCCAAAATGAGATATATAATTTCACATACATGTTGATGCGTCGTGTATCGCGCTGGGCGCGGTACTCACACAAGAAGGAGTGGAAGGAATTGATCACTCGATCACATTCATCAGTCGACGATTGTCCAAAGCTGAAAAGAACTACTCCACTACTGAGCATGAGGGGTTGGCGATGGTATACGTGCTCCAAAAATACTGCCACTATCTACTCGGAGGACACTTTAAGATGTATACTGATCACTCCACATTAAAATACCTGGTGAATAAGCCTGTGTTGGGGGGGAACATTTGTAGATGGTTGTTATTATTTCAAGAATATGATTTTGAAGTCATCGTAAAGCTAGGACGTCTAAAAGCAGGCCCCGATCACCTGTCCCAGATTGAGAATGGTGAATAGCCCACAAACTTAGAAGAAGGACTACTTGATGCACAACTTTATGCAGTGCACATTGCGAATGGCCACTTTGAGTATATAATCCACTTCTTAACCATAGGAATCGCACCGCAGGGGTATTCTATTTAGCAGAGGAAAGAACTGGTGATACGTGCAACAGACTTTACTGTTATTGCAGGGCACCTCTACAAAATGAGCAATGATGAAATATTACACAGGTATGTACTTGAATTTGAGCGAGCACAGATCCTTGCCGAAGCACATGGGGGCATTGCAGGAGGAAATTATGCGAGATGCGCCACAACACAAAAGATTCTTCGCGCTGGACTATGGTGGCCAACTCTGCATCAAGACTCAAAAGCATACTGTCGGGCCTGCGACATATGTCAATGGATTGGGAAACCATCGCGAAGGGACGAAATGTCGCTCAAACCACAGATGATGCTGCAACCATTCGAAAAATGGGTGATCGACTTTGTGGGGCCCATCACACCTCAAGGGAAGACAGGTGCGCGCTATATCATCACCGCAACGGAATACTTGACTCGATGGGTGGAAGCACAGCCGGTTAAGGATTGCATGGCCACTACAACTGTGAAATTTTTGTTCGAGAATGTGTTAATGCAGTTTTGATGTCCAAAAACTCTAATGAGTGACTGTGGAACGCACTTCCTGAATGAGACTATCAGCGCACTCACTAAGGAGTTCCAGATATATCATCAACAGAGTACGTTGTACCATCCGCAAGAAAATGGGACCATTGAATCTTTTAACAAGATTTTAGAGACTGCATTGACAAAGGTATGTAATGAACAGTGAAACGATTGGGATTTGCACATAGCTGTTGTGTTGTGGGCATACCGAACAACGTGCAAGAAGTTGACGGGCCAGACAGCTTTCTGATTAGTCTATGGTAAGGAAGCTGTCATGCTAATGGAATACCTTGTACCTAGTTTTCAAATAGCAGTGACAACAGGCATGGCAGACCGTGGGGCTTTGGAAGAGAGGATCGCGGAACTGGAAGAACTTGAGGAGGAACAGTTTTTGGAGGGATTCTATCAGTAGGTACAAAAGTAGTAGGAAAAATATTGGCATGATCACCATATCAATATGCGCACATTCAAAGAAAATGATCTAGTATTAATATACGACAACAAGTTCGAGAAATTCCCTGGAAAGCTCCAAATGCATTGGTTGGGACCCTGTGTAGTCAATGAAGTCACAGATGGAGGCGCGGTTCAGCTTGGAAAGCTTAATGGAGAACCCTTCCCGGGAAGAGTAAATGGTAGTCGCCTGAAGCTCTGCACGGGTTGGTCGACCACCTGAATAATTGACTGAAGGACAGTCTCACCGTTCTAGCCAGTTGAAAGAGAGCGCGGGATGATAAAGCAGTCTGTGGGGGAGTTGCGCGACAAGAAGGGTGTGCGTAGAAGTGGTATGTCACAAGGGTCACGGTTGCGCAGAAGGGGCTATGCTGTTGCGTGGAAAAATAGAGAGGTGACCGTTGTTGACACTGTTCATGACAAGATGTCTGAATTATGGTGAAAGGGAGTGGGCGGCGAGAAATTAAGAGACAAGGTATGAGCCAGATCCGGAACAATCTGCCGCAGGCTTAACATTACGACACCAAAAAAGGAGGTAACCACTGAATTTGAATTTCAAAATCCTTATAAATCATAGGGGGCATCCGTTGAACGATCTGTGGTTTCGAGAAGTAAGCTATTGTGCCTTTCCACTGGTATGGAACTATTCATCATTGACGCTAAAGGAGTAAGCTCGGGGGTTGTAATATGGCCAATGGAGATGTAGGACTTTCTGGATAGGGTGGTGTCAATGGCTGTGGATGGCATGAATATTTTAGCACCAATGGTAGGGGATGTACTGGAAATTCTTAGACACGAAGCAGAACTGGTCCGAATGCCGCTACCTAACCCATGGGCTGGCTGGCGACCCATAAAAGATAGGGGAAAGAATTTGAATATGAAGACAAATGATAGAATTGTAGCTAACAGTTCGTCTCTGATGCACCTTGAAGATTGGGATCTCATGGACAGCAACATCTTTCTTGAAAAAATGCAACACAAGCTGCAGCAGACAGTGCGTATAGTCGACCAGAAATTGGATATTTTATGCGTTGGCACGAAGAGTTCCTGTAAGCAGCACCCCAGCTTGAGCTAAAATCCTAAGATGGGGTGCTCTGTGTTAATCGAGCAGAGCATAATGAGCATCATTGGTTGCGCGAAGTAGTAGAGGCAAGGGAGCAGGAACTTGAAGTAGAGTTGTAGGAGACAAAGAGGGAGCAGCAAAATGTAGTGTGTCATTCACATGGATGGTGGACCATGAAGCTATGGCAGCACATATTGCTGCACCAATGAGTGACTCAAGATGAGTCACAATGATTGTGTTGGGGGCCTGTTGGGTAGCAGAGGCCTTGCATAATGGTTTTGGGGCTTAAAGTCCATAAGTTAGGGTAACAATATTGTAAAAAGTTCTGCGAAGTGCACAGAGCGCGAAATGTAATAGGTCGAGTCAAAGGGTTGTCCGCCCAAAAATAATGTAAAATAATAGAAGTAAGTTGGCCTGCCCATGGTCCATAGACCATGGGAGTGTATAAATAGAGCGAGGCTATAAGGGTAGAGGTAGCTTTTGGGAAGATCTAAGGTATTATGGGTATGAAAAATAAATAGTCAATTTGAGTCTGTAAGTCCGAGCCGTGGGTGTTAGTGGTTAGATAGAGGTTCCACAACTGTGTGTGTGGAGACCTAATAGATTCAGCAACTGTATGAGTGGACCCCTCCAGCTAAGTGGGCATGAAAAGAAGTAGATTGTACTAAACAAAGATATTAATAAAGATAAGTTAGTTTTGAAATATTATGCTGATTCTGGACTATTGTAGATCTGTTTATATTTTGGTTTATGCATCGGTTTTATGAGTTTACGACTGTCTTTGAGAATTATGATGGTGCACATGGGTTATTACTATTAAATGTTTGCTTAATACTATAAGAAAGAAATCAGATCTGTAACAAACTCATTAATAATAAAGCGCAATGACATGGATCTACGCGGAATCCTGATAGCAGTGCAGAGTGGCACAAGGCCGCAGATTGGTTCATGACCAATCCAGACCACATCAAGACATCCCCAGGGTACGGAAACCTAGTTCCGGTACCCTCCCCTACTACCTCGGGTGAGAATTCAATCTACGCTTCGCGGACTGTTGCCAAAAGGGCAGGTAGTGAGGGATTTGTTTGGCTAAATCACTTCTGAACCTGGGTCAGGCCCCAGTAAGCCAACATTGTGATTGAGGATCAGAGACATTTATTTGATTGGTTCAAAGCGTTGCAGTAGGTCTGAGTATGATTTAGTGTTCTTTTTAGATATTGCAGTGGTCAAGTTTTCAATTTTCAGTATATTAAGATCTGTACATGGGTTTCTCTCTAGAAAAGCATGTATGCACGTGAGTTTCCTTAAGTGAAGTAGTGTATACATTTTGGCAAATGAATGATCAAGGTTGCAGTTGATTTTGTGTGTTGATGCAACATTCTGAGTTTAGTTCTTTGTACTGGTTATAGTGATATGACTATTCTAGTTTATTGGTTAAGTTTTGATTATGTATCAGTTGTTTGTGTTTCAATGATTGGTTGATTTTGTGTGTCAAAGACTGATTATTGCATTACTGTGAAGATTGAGAATAAGTGTTGATATTGGATCTAGTCTGAAAATTTGATGAAACGTGGTCCATGGATGTTGTTGAGGGTTGGAGCCTTCAATGAGGAAGTCGAAGCTTCCTGCTAGTAGTAGTTGGTGATCAAATCAGGGGGTTGGAGCTCCCTTCCAGTAGGAGCTAGAGAATGAGTGAAGGTTGTAGCCTTCAACAAGTGGGTGCCTGTGTACTAGTATGAGTCTGCACCAATACAAGAATGTAAGAATTTTTTGATATTAATAAGTTTTGAAGACTAAGACAATAGAAGCGTTGGTTTTCTCCCTCATTGGGTTTCCAACTTAAATCTTTGTGTTCATGTGTGTTTACTTATGCATGATACTTTATTTTGTTTTTCTACGCCTGTTTACTACTTATCAAATACCTGATAAATCTCCTACATTCTGGTTGAAAGTTTAACATATAAAGAATTAGCTATTTTTTAAGTTTACTAAGTATATGCTAGTTTCTTTTACAACAGTCACGTATATACGCTACCTAGGTTTAGTCAAGTCATGTATACATTTCAGAAAAGAAAATTCTTATTATGAGTTTTTAAAACACTGATTCACCCCCCCTCTCAGTATTTTTCCAACAATTGGTATGAGAGCAGGTCCTTCAAAAGAAGCTTGATTGCTTGAAGGAAGATCTCCCAAGATGAGAAATCAAGATGGATCAGTATTTATCAAACCACCACTCTTCAACAGAAACACTTTTATATATTTGAAGACAAGAACTAGATCCTATCTTTAGTCTCTTGGAGCAGATATTTGGGTAATTGTGGAAGGAGGTTACCAATATCTAGCTGCAGTTTCCATAGATGTAGCATAAAACAAGACCTATGAAACCAATGCCAAAGTTGTCAATGCTTTATTGGGAAGTCTAACAGAATCATAATTTGTCAAAGTTATGCAACTAAACACAACAAAATAAATATGGTACAAAATCATTCAAAGCTATGAAGGCGATACCAAGGTAAAAAGTGATAAACTCCAAACTCTCAAAATTCAATATGAAACTCTCATAATGCATAATAACGAAAGTATTTCCAGTTTCTTTCACGTATAGATGAGATTGTAAATCACATGAAAAATTTGGGTGAAGAAATAAAGACACTACTTTAGTAGAGAAAACCTTAAGATCTCTAACTACTAAATTCGAGTCAAAAGTGTCTTCCATTGAAGAGATGTAGGATCTATAGACTCTTATTGTTGTTCAACTTCATGGGATCCTGGCTAATTTTTAAATGAGGAAAGGAGGCCCTTTAGAAGTCAGAGAAGCCGCATTTGAACCATCTACAAAAGGAAAAGAAAAGGTGGAACGCAAGGAATCAAGATACATATTAGAGGAAGATGAGGTGAACTTTGTAAAGAAACTTCAACTGGGCACTAGAAGGTTTAGAGGTAAACTTCTATTCAAATGTTTTGCTTGTGGTAGAGTTGGTCATTATGCTACTAAATGTCCTCATAAAGACAACCATGAAAAAGGGAAGGATTCTGTAAAAGGTAATAGGAGTTGGTTTGACAGTAGAAGAAGTTATTACACTCATGAAGATAGTGATGGCTTGTAAAATAGTGAAGAAGGTGAATCTGATCAAGATCTTAAATTACTCATGTCTTTTGAGAAAAATACTAATGAGTCTAATGATAAATTTGTGGATGCATTAGAAGAAAAGGATTTCTTTGAAGAAAATACTCAACTCAGAATTTTCTTGGAAGAAAATAAAGTAGCCATAGATACTTTGAAGTGTCAACTCATAGAAAAAGAAAAGCATGATGGGAAGTTAGAATGTGAAGTAGTAAGCCTAAGAAAGGAACTTGAGAAAATAAAATCTCTAAATCTTATATTTGCTAAAGGATTTTAAACCTTAGATGAAATTATCAAGGTACAATGCTCTCCTCTTATGAAGAAAGGCCTTGGATATAATGGAGAAACATCTCAACCAGAAAATTCTTCAACCACCACCAGAAGCTATCTAAATGCAACAAAAACAAGTCAGCGAAGCTTCAGTAATATAGTGAAAATCAGTCAGCAAAACTTCAGTAATGCAGCAAAACCCAGTCAACAAAGCTTCAGTCCTCAACAATAGAATAATGACATTCCACAGGTAAATCACGTTCACTCCAATCTAAGTATGAACAACAATAGAAGCACCAATAAAAAGGTAAACAACACAAGAAGATTCTATGGTCACAAAAATTTCTTCTTTATGACAATGTTTCTCATGTCATAATTTTGGTCATAAGGCTGCTCAATGTGTTGCATACAAATTAACTATCATGACTAGAGAAGCAGGAAAACAAAGGAATGAGACAAGAGTCAATAAAAACTCTTATAATATATTCTCACCTCTTGTAGATGAAATTGAATGCTTAGTTTGAAATAACTTTGGACATGAATAATATGAATGCAGGAGAAAATTACAGCTAACATCTCAAAAAGAGCAACTATCAACAAATTCCAAGGTATGGAAAAGGAAGGAGTTACAGTGTGAAAGTTGTGGCATAGAAATTTTTGCAGAAGGAAAAGAAAATAAATGGTACGTTGATAGCAGATTCTCAAAACACATGACAGGTGATAAAGATAAACTTATTTCATACAATGCTTTATAGAAAGAAAAGAATGACACTTTTGGAAATGACTCACCTTCTATCATTAAGGGTAAAGGTTCTGTTTTTCTAAAAGAAAAAGTTAAAGCTGGTAATGTTATGTATGTTGATGGATTAAAGTGTTTTAGGAATAAGTACGCTAGGGCTTTTGGTTAGAACCCCAATAGAGCAGAAGCAAACTACAACAATAAATACTCATAAATTCTTATATTAACAAACTATGTAAGAGTGACCGTACCCGGATTTCCTTCGTTTGAGTAGGTCCCGGAGGGTTCAGACCCTCTGCAACTCCCGATGTTCTTCAAACTTGAAAATTATTCAATTCAAACATACATAGAAGTATAGGAGTAAAGCATATTAACAAAATTGATTTTATATCATATAAACAAATGATTGATCATACATCAAAATAAAATTCATATATGAATTACAAAATAATTTGATGTATAAATATAGTTATTTTCGGAAATAAGACAACATTTATTTTATTGCAGTAAGCTATAAATAACATGGAGAGAATTCCCCTGAGTCTTCTTCTTTAGGCTCCAAGCAGAACCGTCCTCCAGATTCGTCCTATCCCAGCCTTTAACAATCTTCTTCCATCACCAACACCATGATATCTCAAGCAAAAGGAAGGATATCTATAATCAAGGAAACAAGGGTTTCCTGAAGCTTGTGGAAGTGCATGAGGCACAGGGATTCATTAGACCCAGTCAGGGATAGTCTTAGTATAATAACTCTATATCTTCTCCCTTAAGGCCTTCCCATAGAGGTGTATTTATACCTCTTCCAATTAGTTAATTAGTTGGGAAACAGTTGGGCCATGGGCAATAGGAGGTAATCAACAGGTAACACCCGTGAACTCCACCCATAATTAAGGAAATTTAATTTTCTTAAGTGTTTTAATACATATACACGGGTGGGGTATTAACTGACCCATGTGTACGTGCTTTTATCTGAGGGAAACATAGCATACAGGGAATACGACATTTTTTTCTATATATTTGGACCAAGACTGGAAGGAGGGGTTTCCCTAGGCCATAAAACAAGCATCAAAAATACCAAGAGTGGTAAATGGTGCTATAACAGATGCACCCTAATATATGAGGTCAGAAGGGGTACATGATGGCTGAAATGTATTAAGTGTATGGAAAGAATCTTGTTGAGACTGAGAAGGACTTCACCAGAATTCATCCTGCCAAGCCATCAAAAGAGATTATAAAGAAAATGTTCGCTAAGGCGGGCATACCCATGCTCAGAGAAAGTAAAGCATGTCCGCATATCAAGTACAAGTGGATCCACTATGTATACAAGTATAAAGGAACTGAAAGTACATAATGGATCATTTGATCGTGATCGAAAAAGTACATGTCTGAATATCACACATAAGAAGGCGATCAATGATGCTGAAGGATGAAGCTCATCATTGATGTCAAAAATTGATCCCAATAGTACTAAATGAACATGATGGAATAAAATGATACTACATCGCAACTCAGATGCCAACATATAAGATATCGCTGTGAAGTACTGCAACATATAAGTTGGATGGTGTCAACTAGCAACAACAGGAGCAACTGACAAGTGAACCAAAACATGCTGATGCGGCCCAAGGTCTTCACCGACCGCTGCGGTACATTTATACACAATGGGAATCAATGATCTAAGGTCGACCATGTGAGAAATCGTTTGATTACCAGTCATTGATGTATACCATTAAAAGACGCGAGACTACTCACAGATAATGATAATTATAATGAGAGTCAAGGTACCCAGTACAATCTAACAAGTGTGAATGAATGAGATGAAGTCAAACACCTGGAAGAATCTATCAATTAGGGGATAATGATGGTTTCCCACTGTCGATAGCGAAGGAATCTGCAACTGATGACTGCAAACCCCAAGGTACTACCAAATAGACTCTAGATATTTTTCCTAGAGCCGATGAGCTGTAGTCGACAGGAAGAGATCCACTAGAAGGAAGGCATTAAGGCATCCTTCATCAATCTAGCACGAGTGTAACCCGTAGGCCAATAATGTGGAAGGAATGGGATGCAAAAGATGTAGTAACCCAATCGAAGCACGTTTCTAGTGTACATAAGATGTAGTTAGCGCACGATAGAAACCCTCTGAACCAACCAATGATGAAAGCTGACCCAGAGGCAAGGAATCCACCAATAGGATCAAATGGAAACTAAGGCACTACACGAATCCCAATGTGTGATAATGAAAGTTGATGTCAAACACAAGGGAAACCACTCAGTCAAAGACCCATGATACTGATCGATGATGAGCACAAGGTGACCTATCAATAATGAAAATAGGGCCAGGGTGCGGCTCTAGATCTGCCCTCATAGCAATATGTCATAGTCGATAAGGATAAGACCCATTAGCAAGATGTTAAAATTGGAAACTAGGGCAAAACTTCATGTGGGTCATCTTATTCATGGCTGATAATATTCTTATTAGATTCCTCTCGTCGAGAGGTGTAGGATTGATATAAAGATTATTCGATTCTGATAAGTATTCATGGAGATATGAATTTATTTTGATTATGGAATTATTATCAAGCCGACCTGCAACTCATGTAGGCTCAGAAGCCCAACAGTCGCATTTATTCAAACACCAAGGTTGTTTATAAATATAGGAGGACTTTTCCTCATTTGGTCTCACTCATCTCCTCACTTAAACTGTGTTGTAGGTTCATCTGAACCTCCTCTGAAAGCCGTAAATTTTGGTGGTGGAATCAAGTTAATCCGATGGAGGTTTGCAAGATATCGACTGCCCTAGTTTGAAGGAAGCTGCTGAAAGCCTGAAACTGAAGCTGCAACTGCAAAAGTAAAGTTTGACCTACGTGGACTAGAAGATCTCCTCATCTGAACTGCGTTGTAGGTTCATCTAAACCTACTCTGGAAGTCGCAAATTTTGGTGGTGGAATCATGGCGATCCGACGGTCCGTTTGTGAGATATCATCTGCCCTAGTTTGATGGTGAAGCTGTTGATCTAGGGTTTGCTACTGCTGATATAAATCAGATTTATTGTACTATTTCTCTCTGCTGATTTTTTTTTTTAAATCTAGGATAATCGGTAACTGGTGAGAGTTATCCTGAACAGACCCGAGATCTCTCTGCTGAATTATTGAAGATAAAAGAAGATTTGATCAAAGGGTTTCCCCACACATTGTGGGGTTTGTCCCTGGCTAGCCGCCACATCTTGTGTCTCTTGTATTGGCTTGTTTTCTGTCGATCGTTTACTGTTCTATCTGCAATTTACTTTATGTACATGTGATTGCTAATTTGTGGAATATAATAAGAAAAATAAGTAAATTGTTATAAGAATAGAACATACCATATCTTAACATGGTATCAGAGCTGAGGTGAAGACAAAGCCCGAGCAAGAGCAAGAGCAATCACTGAAGAGAAGATTGGCAAGGCTATCCTAAAAGAACTATGGGGTCCTCAACACTCTGCTGAAGGCAAGCTTCATGAGAAAGATGACTATCATGGATGGAAGATGTCTATCGATCTAACCCTAGAAGATCAAGGAGTGTTGGACCATGTAAAAGGCAATATTGTTGAGCCTCCATCAAATGCATCCACTGCTGCATGGAGCAAATAGAAAACCAAAGAAGTCAAAACAGAAGATCATTCGGGACTCTATTGACAAGCACTTCGTGGTCTACATCTCTGACCTGAACACGTCCAAGGAAATCTACGATAGACTGGCAAGTTTATTTAAAGTTAATGATGCAAATCAAGTTTTGTTTCTTAGAAATAATCTGAGGGAAATAAAAAAGGGTAAAGACGAGAGTATGCAAGCATACTTCTTAAGAATAATTGAGATCAAGAATGATCTCCTATTTATTGGGGAGGCTATTACTGATAGGGAAATGGAACTCACGACTCTTGGAGGATTACCATCCGAATGGTACGTGTTCAGGACTACTCTTCTGAACAATAATGTAATTCCTGGTTTCGAGGAATTAATGGCTAGATGCATTCAAGAAGAAACAAGGGAATAAGAGCAAGAAATTCCCATGCCTAAAGGTCCTCCTGCTGCCTTTTCTTCTCATGCTAAGAAAAGAAATAATTCCGAGTAGAGAAAGGAGGTGTATGTCCAGGATGTGCCGAAGGAAAGCTCAAAAGGGGACCATTCCCCTCAAGTCAAAGCAAGACCTCCGATATATTACAGTTGGTTCACTCAGGCATATTTGAGGCTGGCATTAAGAGGGAGACTATACACCACATACTCCTGAGCAGAATGGCGTGGCGGGAAGGAAGAACCGTACGATTGTGGAAGCTGTCCGAGCAATGCTATATGATCAAAGACTTTCGAAGTTTCTATGGGTTGAAACTACAAACACCGCTATATATGTACAAAATCGATGCCCTCATGAAGCTTTGGGTTCCAAGACTCCTGAAGAAATTTTCACTGCCGGTCAAAGGGAAGTCGTGATTAGTCATGATGTCACCTTTGACTAAGATATGGCTCTCAGCAGGGTGGACAATCTTCCGACTTTGAGGAGCTCTCAAGAAGCCGACACCAGGGAATCGAAAGAAAAGGATGATGAATCAATGCCTGTTGTAGAAGAACCCTTGGATCCGATTGATCCTCATCCACATGAGCCTTCCTCTTCTAGGAAGAGGTCTTCATGGCTTAGGGGATACTTGATGATGCTGAAGGACATGCTGCACCCCAAGGAGCCTTTCGTGAAAGTAAGAAACCTAATAGGTATCAGGGATACCTAGCCATCATGAGCACGATCATACAAAATGAGCCTTCATCATTCTCAAATGTCGTCAAGCATCAAGTACGGAAGGATGCTATGACCGAAGAATATGAGTCTATTATGAAGAATGATGTCTGAGAAGTAGTTCCCAGACCCCAAGACAAGACAGTTGTTACTTCCAAATGGCTTTACAAGATAAAGCATGCATCAAATGGAAGTATAGAAAAGTATAAGGCTCGTTTTGTTGCTCGTGATTTCTCCAGAAGGAAGGTATAAACTATGATATTTGCACTTGTTTCCAGATACACGACCATCCGCTTGATCATAGCCCTTGTGGCTTCACAAGGATGGAACCTACATCAGATGGATAGACGACGTTCTTGCATGGTTCGATCAAAGAAGAGATCTATGTGGAGCAACCTGAAGGATTTGAGATTTATGATTGAAAATCTCATGTATGCAGGTTGAAGAAGGCTCTTTATGGGCTAAAGCAAGCACCCCGAGCATGGTATGAGAGGATCAATAGCTACTTGATGAAGCTGGGATTCACTAGGAGTGAAGCCGATCCTAACCTTTACTTTAAGGTTGAAGATGACAAACCTCTCAGACTGGTGTTGTACGTGGATGACCTCTTTCTAACCGGTGCATGCCCTCTCATTCACAAATGTAAGAGGGAGTTGGCTTCTAAATTTGAAATGAAGAACCAAGGACTTGAAGTGTGGCAGAAGCCAAGGGAAATTTTCCTATCTCAAGGAAAATATGTGGTGAAGATTCTGAAAAGATTTGGTATGATGGACTACAAGCTTGTGACTACCTCAAGGATCTTAACTTTCAGAAGTTATATGGTGGTGATGTTGGACCAGATTTGCGAAATGCCTCTAAGTTTCAAAAAAAACTCATTCGCATTGATGTTCTTGGTGAACCTCTGTCCGAACATATGTTTTGTGGTTAGCATTCTGAGCTCATATTTGGTTGAGCTTCACTAGATTGGTGCCAAGAATCTTCTGAGATGTCTTCGAGACATAATCTCTCATGGATTGAGATACACTTTCGGAAATATGAAACTGCATGATTATTTGAATGCTGATTAGGCAGGTAGTGTGGAGGATCACTGGAGCACTTTTAGTGCTGTTTCTCTTTGGATTCTGCTTTGATATAATGGATGAGCAAGAAGCAGAAGTCAGTTGCCATAAGCATCGCCAAGACCAGATACATATCTACGAGTATGATCTCGTATGAAGCTACCTGGTTGGGAAAGCTCTTCAATGAGCTATTTGAACACATACCATTGTGATTCTCTGTAACAACCAGAGGCAATATTTGATTACTGATGAATCCCGTATTTTTCGATTGCTCCAGCAGATAGACATCATCTGGGATATGGTAAGTCGATGAGCAAGGAGGCTCCATCACATTAAGATGATGTACAGGTCGATACACCTTGTCAAAGCCCCATGGAAAGATCTAATTTGTGATTTTCCCAAACAACTTGGAGTCGTCAAGAAACCCTTGTACAAGGGCCCTGCATATTGCATATATTGAGCTCTGGGAGCTTTGAGGACTTGCGATTCTTACTGGAGAAACATACGACCACAAGGTGACTCACCCTCCCATGGTGGTGCACACTAGAACAAGATGATTTCTCTCTCTTGTGGGACAAGATGATTTGCTCTCTTGTGGAACAGGATGATTTGCTCTCATGTGTAGCAGGATGATGTGTTCTCCTGTGATGCCTAGATTGATGTGTTCTCCATGGCGGCTGTAGCAGGATTGATGTGTTCTCCTGTGAGGCGTGGATTGATGTGTTCTCCATGGCAACTGCAGTAGGATTGATGTGTTCTCCTGTGAGGCCTGGATTGATGTGTTCTCCATGGCAACTGTAGCAGGATAGATGTGTTCTCCTGTGAGGCCTGGATTGATGTGTTCTCCATGGCAACTATAGAAGGATTGATGTGTTCTCTTGTGAGGCCTGGATTGATGTGTTCTCCATGGTGGCCTAGATTGATGT
Source organism: Pinus tabuliformis (assembly GCA_031772625.1). NCBI lineage: Eukaryota > Viridiplantae > Streptophyta > Pinopsida > Pinales > Pinaceae > Pinus > Pinus tabuliformis. Next base: position 863,063,477 of record CM062807.1, on the reverse strand, counting down.
GTTCTCCATGGCTATTGTAGCAGGATTGATGTGTTCTCCTGTGAGGACAGGATTGATTAGTTCTCCTGTGAGGATAGGATTGATTAGTTCTCCTGTCGAGGCATCCTACCCATGCAGTCTGGGACTCATGGGAAGTACCTCTCATCTGATCAATGAGCAGGGAAATGAAGTTAGGGACCATAGTAGTACCGATGGACGCATCGTTGTATCTAGTGTATTCCCTATGCTAGGATGACCTCCATTGATCTGGGATTAATGATACTGGTCTGGGACCAGTGGTAGGAGTTGTACCATACTATGACACTGACTTCGGGTTGGTTGAGATTGGTTTGGGACCAGTGGTACATACTCTAAGACTGACTTCGTGTCAGTGTAGTACTAGTTTGGGACCAGTGAGAGTGGTACATACTATGACGCTGACTTCGGGTCGGTTGAGACTGCTCTGGGACCAGTGGTACATACTCTGAGACTGACTTCGTGTTAGTGCAGTACTGGGTTGGGACCAGTGAGAGTGGTACATACTGTTAGTGTCGGTCTTGAAAGCCCTCCATCAGTGATCAAAGCTCTTTGCATTTGCATTGGTAGGTGTCTCATCAGTGTCAAAATTTGCATCCCGTTAGGCATGCCATAATCCTGATGGAGGAGCTGGTCTATTCATATCCCTTTTGGCTTTGCTGGATCAGGTCATATCAGTCATTGAGTTTGTCAAGCTGCTTTTGTTTGGTCTTAATGTCAAAATTCTAGGTCTAGGGTTTTGGTCAGTTGTCTTAGCAAGGTTAGCAAGGTCATGTCTCTGAAAGTCCTTGAGTGACCAGCAAACCAGAGGGAGTATGTTAACCATGTTCCTTTGAAATTTTGATCATGTGTAGTTCATTTTTAACCTTGGATTTAAAAACCCTGTTTTTTAAAGCCAAGGTCATGATAAATTTTGTAACAAGAATAAGTTTCCAAGAAGTCTTCAAAAAGGCAGCAACAACCCTGGTCCCCTTGCTACAGTCCTTCAGATGATCTACCTGCAAAAAGAGTCAAAGCAAAGCACTCAAAAAGTCAACTTCAGGATAAAGGAAACCAAGAAAATCAGTGTTTTAAAAAGTGTCAAAATAGACTTTATAAAGTGGGTTTATGGATGAAATTTTTTCAAATGAAGATTATAAAAGGTAATATTCCCTCCTTTCACTCTCATTGTGCATTTCAAGCTTGCAAGAGAGATTGTGAGAGAGTGATAGGCGAAAGAGGCAAAAACACAGTGATTTCGGGCAGTTAGCAGGTGCGCGACCCGTTCAAGCCTGTGCGCGACCTGTTGGGCGGTGCGCGACCCGTCCAGGGCACTCCAGCAGTGTAAATTTAATACGGGCGCGACCCGTTGGGCTGTGCGCGACCCGTTCAGCTGTCTGCAATCAAACTTCAACCAAATTCCTTCATCTCCCTTCAAATCTTCTCAAACGCTCGAGGTAGGGTCTTTACTCATTGTTTTGGAGATGGAAGATGAAAATAAGCTTGTATGCTATGATTCTAACCTCACATCAAGCTAATGAAAGGACTTATATGGCTGCTTGTTAATGTTTGTAAAATGCTAGGGTTTTGTGACTGTTTCAAGTGATTTTGTCCCATTTGGTCCCTTCCCTCTTCTCCCCTTTCATTCACAGTCATGCTTTCATCTCTGTCCCATATTATTTGTACATAAAATGTAGACTTTTTCCCCATCCCTAAACTATAAACCCTACCCCTCTCACAAGCACACAAAACCCTAATTCCCTCTACCATACACATGCAAAAATAGAACAAAAAGAAAAGATGCATTTGCAAATAAAGAAAAGAGTCATGTGAAAATAAATGTTGTTGTATATCTAGAGTCATGTACATAACCCCTACATACCCTTGATATTCCCTTGTACATGAAAGCCTTCCCTCTATGTTAAAACAATGTACATGTACTCCTTTTAAAAACAAAATCTGCCTTATAACACACATGAACTCCTATAAGTAAATTTGGTGTATGGTGTCCCTATGTCCCTATTGATACATGTATGCCCCTTCCATGTTCACTATCATGCATGTTTTTGTCCCATATGAGATTTCTTTGCAAATGATTTCCCAATGTTAAAATGTGTTCCTATATGCATGACAATTTATAAAGTTTCCCTTGAAATTCCCTGTTATTTTCATATATTCCCATTCCTTGTTAAGAAGTTCCCTCCCCTAACATTCCCCTCATGTTTTTTCCCCTTGAAACAGCATAGAGTTTAGCACCTTTTGCAGGCAGAGACAACAGTTCAGTTTGTCCACTTTGCTCCTAAACCATGTCAGAAACTGAAACTTATGAGCAAAGTGATGACCATTCATCATCTACAGAGGCTGAGGTACAGAGGAGGCCTCGTAAGGGTGGTAAGGGTGGACATCATAAGAGAGAGGAGCCCACCTCTTTGACAGATTTACAAGCTTATCCTATGGCAATCTCATGTTTCCAGTACAGTTGGTCAAGGCACAAAAAACGAGAAAGAGGCCCGATCCCCTCCATATCTTGGCTGAGACTTCACTCAAAGATCATGGCACTCAATAGCCTAGCCACAGCTCAAATCCCAAAATTTTTTGAGAATTTTGGGTAATTTTGGTATTTTTGGGAAATTTACAGGTTTTGGCTTCTCAACGGGTCTCACCCCGGTGAGACCCTTTGTCATCGTAGCTCCGTTTTGCAAAAACTCAACATTTTTGGATTTTTCATGCAAAGTTACACATACCTATGGATGGACTTGAGTTTTCATGGAGTTTTGGGCCTCCAAAAGGTCAAAATACAGCCAAATTTTGACTTTCTGCCCCTTTTTTGAGCTGCAGAAGTAGTCTTGGGAGAATTGACTTTTGACTGGGCAAATGACATCCAAATCCAAAAATTCTAGTTGGGTTGGAACGTAGACTTAGATACCTTTCCAACGAGCTATCCTGCACCTCATTCTGACATCGGGAAGGCCTCCAAACAAAGCTCCAAAGTGCGCGACCCGTTGAGGAAATGTGCGCGACCCGTTGAGGAAACTTTGCCAGATTTGACCAGTTCAGCCCAGAAAACGCAGTTTGGCTCCAGTTTGAATTTTTGAGGTGGATGGTGGTCCTCTTGGGTCTAATTATGACACTTTTTGGATACTTTTACTCTTGTTTAACTCTTCTAGAAGTTTCTTTCATGTAAAAGGTAAAAATTGAATGTATGAACTGGTTTCCAAGTTTATAGAGGCAAGTTGTTTTGACTGTCTATTTTCTAGTGCTTAGTTTAGAAGTGGTTCAAACAGCTCCTAGGATTGTGAGCTCGACCCATGGAGGCAGGGAAAGAGGTTAGATCATCTATATTATGTACTTTCTTTCTCATTTTCATGGTTGGACTCTTGAGGGAGAAGCTATCACTGTATTATTTCACTTGTATCTCTGCAATTTTTGGCTAAGGAAGACCAGGGTTTTGCAGTCATCTTTGGGATTCTTGTGGACTCATGTGTTGATGATGTGTATCTTAATGTACTTGTAAGTGTGTTTATGTGCTTCATCTCCTTTCTTTACTTCTGCATATTAAACAAATGAAGTGATAAAGTCAGAATTCATGCTTGCCATGCTCTACTTTTAAATTTGTTTAATTTCTATGTTTTCTGCTGTCTACAGAGAATTCAAATCCATTGTTTGCTCTCTTTAGCCTTCTTTTCTTTCTTCCTAATCATCCACTTCAGCTAAAGACATCAATACAGGTTCCTACCTTGCCCCAAAGACCCCCCTGCAGAAACTGTGTCCAATCCCCGCACCCTAAATTGCAGCTCCTCAATTTGCCACCAAAAACCCCAAATCAACCCTTTTTAATCAGTTTACTAGCCTAATATCAGTGTTACCTTGTTGGTCATCTCATCCCATTGAAGATCTACCGAGATTGACCGGAGAGAGCCTTCTCCTGCCCCGTAGGGCTAGCTACGAGGCTGAATGGTTTGATGTAGCCTTGAGGTTTACCTTTCTCAGCCTGAGGTGAAATTTCAAGCGCTAACATACTGACGACCATACTGGGGAGAACAAACTTGTTTGTGGATTGATGTGTTTGTTTCATAAGTCTTAGACGGAGCCTGAAGTTACGCCAGGTAGCCTTCGAAAACGCTCTTGTTTTACATCAGCGTTAGTAGATAAACGCTGCTTCAGTCAATCTCCGTGAGCTTGTGAATACGACCACTTCATTTGCATTTTACCCCAGTACATGTATCAAGTTTAGATTTGATTGTTGATGGTGGACAACGATCAGACACTTGAAAGGCTGAAATCATTCACCTGGCGACTCTAAATCAGTTTTGAGATCAGATCCAAAGACTCCACTGGAGGATGATCCCGACTAGCAAAAACATGGAAGGAGAATATGGACAGATCAGGTACTCAAGTTGGAATTTCATCCAAGATATTTTGTTCTTTGTTCTAAATTATTTCTCCTCTTTTCCTGAGAATGTAAAAAGGGCTTTGCAAAGTATACTGTATTTGAGAAGAGATCCTCGAAAATTCTCAAAATTCTGCACATGTTGCTCAGTGTCGGTCTTGAAAGCCCTCCATCAGTGATCAAAGCTCTTTGCATTTGCATTGGTAGGTGTCTCATCAGTGTCAAAATTTGCATCCCGTTAGGCATGCCATAATCCTGATGGAGGAGCTGGTCTATTCATATCCCTTTTGGCTTTGCTGGATCAGGTCATATCAGTCATTGAGTTTGTCAAGCTGCTTTTGTTTGGTCTTAATGTCAAAATTCTAGGTCTAGGGTTTTGGTCAGTTGTCTTAGCAAGGTTAGCAAGGTCATGTCTCTGAAAGTCCTTGAGTGACCAGCAAACCAGAGGGAGGATGTTAACCATGTTCCTTTGAAATTTTGATCATGTGTAGTTCATTTTTAACCTTGGATTTAAAAACCCTGTTTTTTAAAGCCAAGGTCATGATAAATTTTGTAACAAGAATAAGTTTCCAAGAAGTCTTCAAAAAGGCAGAAACAACCCTGGTCCCCTTGCTACAGTCCTTCAGATGATCTACCTGCAAAAAGAGTCAAAGCAAAGCACTCAAAAAGTCAACTTCAGGATAAAGGAAACCAAGAAAATCAGTGTTTTAAAAAGTGTGAAAATAGACTTTATAAAGTGGGTTTATGGATGAAAGTTTTTCAAATGAAGATTATAAAAGGTAATATTCCCTCCTTTCACTCTCATTGTGCATTTCAAGCTTGCAAGAGAGATTGTGAGAGAGTGATAGGCGAAAGAGGCAAAAACACAGTGATTTCGGGCAGTTAGCAGGTGCACGACCCGTTCAAGCCTGTGCGCGACCTGTTGGGTAGTGCGCGACCCGTCCAGGGCACTCCAGCAGTGTAAATTTAATACGGGCGCGACCCGTTGGGCTGTGCGCGACCCGTTGGGAAGCCTGCGTGACCCGTTCAGCTGTCTGCAATCAAACTTCAACCAAATTCCTTCATCTCCCTTCAAATCTTCTCAAATGCTCGAGGTAGGGTATTTACTCATTGTTTTGGAGATGGATGATGAAAATAAGCTTGTATGCTATGATTCTAACCTCACATCAAGCTAATGAAAGGACTTATATGGCTGCTTGTTAATGTTCGTAAAATGCTAGGGTTTTGTGACTGTTTCAAGTGATTTTGTCCCATTTGGTCCCTTCCCTCTTCTCCCCTTTCATTCACAGTCATGATTTCATCTCTGTCCCATATTATTTGTACATAAAATGTAGACTTTTTCCCCATCCCTAAACTATAAACCCTACCCCTCTCACAAGCACACAAAACCCTAATTCCCTCTACCATACACATGCAAAAATAGAACAAAAAGAAAAGATGCATTTGCAAATAAAGAAAAGAGTCATGTGAAAATAAATGTTGCTGTATATCTAGAGTCATGTACATAACCCCTACATACCCTTGATATTCCCTTGTACATGAAAGCCTTCCCTCTATGTTAAAACAATGTACATGTACTCCTTTTAAAAACAAAATCTGCCTTATAACACACATGAACTCCTATAAGTAAATTTGGTGTATGGTGTCCCTATGTCCCTATTGATACATGTATGACCCTTCCATGTTCACTATCATACATGTTTTTGTCCCATATGAGATGTTCTTTGCAAATGATTTCCCAATGTTAAAATGTGTTCCTATATGCATGACAATTTATAAAGTTTCCCTTGAAATTCCCTGTTATTTTCATATATTCCCATTCCTTGTTAAGAAGTTCCCTCCCCTAACATTCCCCTCATGTTTTTTCCCCTTGAAACAGCATAGAGTTCAGCACCTTTTGCAGGCAGAGACAGCAGTTCAGTTTGTCCACTTTGCTCCTAAACCATGTCAGAAACTGAAACTTATGAGCAAAGTGATGACCATTCATCATCTACAGAGGCTGAGGTACAGAGGAGGACTCATAAGGGTGGTAAGGGTGGACATCATAAGAGAGAGGAGCCCACCTCTTTGACAGATTTACAAGCTTATCCTATGGCAATCTCATGTTTCCAGTACAGTTGGTCAAGGCACAAAAAACGAGAAAGAGGCCCGATCCCCTCCATATCTTGGCTGAGGCTTCACTCAAAGATCATGGCACTCAATAGCCTAGCCACAGCTCAAATCCCAAAAAATTTTGAGAATTTTGGGTAATTTTGGTATTTTTGGGAAATTTACAGGTTTTGGCTTCTCAACGGGTCTCACCCCCGGTGAGACCCTTTGTCATCGTAGCTCTGTTTTGCAAAAACTCAACATTTTTGGATTTTTCATGCAAAGTTACACATACCTATGGATGGACTTGAGTTTTCATGGAGTTTTGGGCCTCCAAAAGGTCAAACTACAGCCAAATTTTGACTTTCTGCCCCTTTTTTGAGCTGCAGAAGTAGTCTTGGGAGAATTGACTTTTTTTTTGGGCAAATGACATCCAAATCCAAAAATTCTGGTTGGGTTGGAAAATAGACTCAGAGACCTTTCTAACGAGCTATCCTGCACCTCATTCTGACACAGGGAAGGCCTCCAAACAAAGCTCCAAAGTGCGCGACCCGTTGAGGAAATGTGCGCGACCCGTTGAGGAAACTTTGCCAGATTTGACCAGTTCAGCCCAGAAAACGCAGTTTGGCTCCAGTTTGACTTTTTGAGGTGGATGGTGGTCCTCTTGGGTGTAATTATGACACTTTTTGGATACTTTTACTCTTGTTTAACTCTTCTAGAAGTTTCTTTCATGTAAAAGGTAAAAATTGAATGTATGAACTGGCTTCCAAGTTTATAGAGGCAAGTTGTTTTGACTGCCTATTTTCTAGTGCTTAGTTTAGAAGTGGTTCAAATAGCTCCTAGGATAGTGAGCTCGACCCATGGAGGCAGGGAAAGAGGTTAGATCATCTATATTATGTACTTTCTTGCTCATTTTCATGGTTGGACTCTTGAGGGAGAAGCTATCACTGTATTATTTCACTTGTATCTCTGCAATTTTTGGCTAAGGAAGACCAGGGTTTTGCAGTCATCTTTGGGATTCTTGTGGACTCATGTGTTGATGATGTGTATCTTAATGTACTTGTAAGTGTGTTTATGTGCTTCATCTCCTTTCTTTACTTCTGCATATTAAACAAATGAAGTGATAAAGTCAGAATTCATGCTTGCCATGCTCTACTTTTAAATTTGTTTAATTTCTATGTTTTCTGCTGTCTAAAGAGAATTCAAATCCATTTTTTGCTCTCTTTAGCCTTCTTTTCTTTCTTCCTAATCATCCACTTCAGCTAAAGACATCAATACAGGTTCCTACCTTGCCCCAAAGACCCCCCTGCAGAAACTGTGTCCAATCCCCGCACCCTAAATTGCAGCTCCTCAATTTGCCACCAAAAACCCCAAATCAACCCTTTTTAATCAGTTTACTAGCCTAATATCAGTGTTACCTTGTTGGTCATCTCATCCCATTGAAGATCTACCGAGATTGACCGGAGAGAGCCTTCTCCTGCCCCGTAGGGCTAGCTATGAGGCTGAATGGTTTGATGTAGCCTTGAGGTTTACCTTTCTCAGCCTGAGGTGAAATTTCAAGCGCTAACATACTGGCGACCATACTGGGGAGAACAAACTTGTTTGTGGATTGATGTGTTTGTTTCATAAGTCTTAGACGGAGCCTCTACAATGGGGTAGACCCTATGGCTAATGTATCGCTGAATGGAGGCTAGTATGCAAGATGCAGTGGAAAATGATTTTCCCTAACCTAAATTCCAGTGAGTGAACGATACCTGCCATGACGGGTCAGTAGTCATGGGACCAAAATAACATCTTGAATAAGTCTCCAAAATTTCCTAAAAAAACAACCCACTCTCGATAATCCAAGCCCATAGGTCAAAAAATCCATGAGACAAAAATCAATTTTTGAAAAAATATTTTGCAATTTCAAAGTTATATAATGATTTTTGGTCTCACGATTTCTTCATTTCTGTTTGGAGCAAAGAACTGTGGAGAAAAATGAAGTAAGCTTTCCTCTGAATAATTTTACTGTTCAAATCACCCCAAAGTCATCAGGTAATACTCAAATCATACTTGTAATTTTTTATGATAGTTTTTAGAAATTTTCTCAAAGTTTTGACCGTGGGAAACTATGCCCAAAAATCCAACTTTGTGTACATGTGAGTTGGATGTGATCAACCCACATATGTGATGGCCCTACACACGATTATGTGTAAATCAAGGATAATTTTAGGGGCGAATGTTCGCCCTTTGGCGAAATTAAGGGGTTTTAAATTTTTAGTGGGCGAATATTTTGTATCATAGTACATTTTTACAAATCACCTCAAATAGCCCACCTTATTTTAAGGGAGAGGGTAAAAAAGGTAAATTTAGCCCTTGAAATTAGGAGTTACAACCTTCCATTCGCCCATTTTCAAGAATAGGTTTTATTTAAGTGAATCCTATGGGCCAAAGGCCCAAATACCATATTTATAAAAGAGGTATGGTAAATTAATAAAAATATAAATAAATGAGAGGTATGGTAAATAAATAAAACATTTTTTATATTTACTCCATAAGTCACCTTATATACATGCAAGGGTGTAAACAAATAAAAATATAAGTAAAGTGGAGGTATGGTAAATAAATAAAACGTCTTTTTATACTTACTCAAAAGGTATGGTAAATAAATAAAAATATAAAAATATAAGTAAAGTGGAGGTATGGTAAATAAATAAAACGTCTTTTTTTACTTACTCAAAAGGTATGGTAAATAAATAAAAATATAAATAAACTAGATGCATGGTAAATAAATAAAAACTCTTTTTATATTTAGTCCATAACCCTCGTTCTATTTATGAAGGCTCAAGAAAGAGGTTTTATTTAAGTGAATCTTATGGGCCAAATACCATATTTGTAAAAGAGGTATGGTAAATTAATAAAAATATAAATAAACGAGAGGTATGGTAAACAAATAAAACATTTTTTTATATTTACTCCATAAGTCACCTTATATTTACGAACACTAAAAAAATGCGTTATATTTGCGAACACTAAAAAAATGCGTTATATTTAGGTGAAACCTATGGGCAAAATACTAAGGGACAAATACCATGGACTAGATTGTTATTAATACCATGCAAAAAAACATTATTAACCCTAATATTAGTATTAATAAACATAAAAATGGCACATGGTATTGACCCATGGTATTCACCAAAATGGCACTTGGTATTGACCCATGGTATTCACCTGTAATGTAGCCTATTTAAATGGGGGATTAAACCAGCATAGATCCATCTTTACTTTGGATCTACTAACCCCCGAGAGGTATCAAATATCATGATATGAAAACTAGCATAGAGTGAAAAAATATTTGATCCGATCAAGAGTAAAAATGGATGTTGTAATTTAATGTACGTTAAACATTTTAGCTTGGTTAAAATAAAAAATAAAATAAAAATCAACTATTAATTTTATTAATTTTTATAAATTACTAATAGTAATTTTTAAGCTCTAGGTTTATGACAGCCCATGGTATTGACCCATGGTAATACCATGGTATTCATGTGAACATAGACTATTTAAAGGGGAAATTCTATCATCTTAGATCCATCTTAATTCTGGGTCTACCAAGTGCTCAGAGGGATAAATAGATTTCATCCCCCTAAGAGTGGTAGATGTGGAGTTAAGATGGTTATAGGTTGGTTTTTATGATAATGAAGATATTAAATAGACTTAGGAAATTATATTGTAAAAACATCTTAAGGTGAATGGTTAAAGCATAGACATTGGACAAGTATATTTGTATGCTTCTGTTTTAAACTGAAACAAATCCAGAGCTAAAAGGAATGGATTGATTGCACTAGTCATCCTTCTATAACTTTCCAAAATATCTGGAGTAAACAGATTGTAATTTGGGTAATTTTCCTAATTGCAAACAAGAACATACTTGTGTATTGGCAGGGTGGTTACGAGGTCCCTAGAAGTGATGAATTTGAATTTTTCTTGGTTTTATATATAGTATTAGGTTTCTTCTCATGCTTTCTGTGAATGGCATGGGTGAATTTTATCCTACACCCACTAGGTTATCGATATGTAATTTTGGTAATTTTGACTTCAAAAGATATTTTAAAGAAATGCAATGATTTCATTTGTGTATTCAATAAACACAATATTTTATAATTGAGTAAAATATTCGCCATGCCTGGTGAGAGACTCGCCAAAAAATTATATATACATATCATATTATTGATAAAATCGCCTTCCATTGAGGCCAATGGCCTAGGTGACGCAGACAATGTAGGAAAAGGACACGCTGGTACGGTGGTCACTTGCTGGCGGACTCTCTGAGGTTGTTTGTTTGGGAAGGCGGAGGGAGAGACAGCTGGGTGTAGCCTTTGTTTTCGGTTAGGTCTCGGGGAAACTGTGACGGTTTTCGTTTCTGGTAGTACTCTACGGGGGTTTTCACAGCGGAGTTTTCCCAGGTGGTTTCGGAACAGAATTCGCGGAAGAGGTAAAACGCTTTTTAGACCCCAGGCGGTTTCAGGCTGTTTTCGGGTAACGGCTGCTTGAAGGTGTCAGTTTTTTACTGTTGTTGTTTATCATGGTGAAACATAACGAGGCGGTGGACCTTGACCCAGCACCGGAAGATATCCTCACGGTATGGGGAAAGGAGGTAAACGAGGAGAATATCGACAGTTTCTTTGGGCAAATAGGCCATCAAGCATCCACATGTCTCATTGGTGGAGGTACGTGGAGCACAAAAACCGCTAAGGGTTTACTGGATGAAAGCTTAGATCTGGTTGGTGGTTTCGGCATTCTCGGCAGGGAGGTTGAAGAGGCAGTCCCTCATGCAAAGGCAGGCGGTCTGAGAGAAAAGAATCACGGTCCCCCGGTTAGTAAGTCACTCTCTCCCTCTAAAGCTTTTGGTCCTTCCAGAGGTCTCGAGGATATAATAAATTTCAACTCAAATAAGGGTATATGGAGATCTGTAGGGGGTATTCAAGTTACAGGTAAAGAATCTGGTGACAGAGGTAGCCATTCGGTTGTAAACAGGCTTGTATACACAAAAGGCTTCCCGCAAGAAGTCTCGGGGGTGGAGAGGGTTCCCTCAGGACATGGTAAGGTTTCAATTCAGGGGGAAAATATCCAAACCCTTGATCCAGGAAAGGCGGAAGAGGGTGGGAGCCTGGCAGTAAGGAAATCAGGGATCCCTGTAGGAGGGTCGCTTGAAACCCTAACCGGTGAAGAAGTATACCCCTCCGCCGCAAATGAGACAGTTTCTAATAAGGGCGTAGGAAATTCAATCGCAGAACCTGTAGGCAGAGAAGCAGAACCGGAACGGGAAAGGGCAGGGGATAAACGTAAGAAGGCAAAACCCTTAAAGAAGAAGCAGATTGCTGGGAATTTGGTTCTAGGCATGGATGTACAGGTTGAGGATGCTCTGGAAGTGGCAGAAAGTACCCTTGTGGGCAGAGCCAGAGGGAGGTTTGTCTCAAGTAAATTTCTAAAACATTGGGCGGAGAGTCAATGGAAAGAGACCCCGGCAAATTCTTTCAAGACTGCTACTTTGGCAAAGGGCTGGTTTATGATCAGATTTGACAGTAAGGAAGCTATGGAATGGGTTGAAGGAAGGAATTGGGCCTTTGGGAATCGCCCAGTATTTTTCAAAAGATGGTCTCCTTTATTTGATGCCTCTAAGGAGAAGGTCGAGGAGTTCCCAGTCTGGGTAAGGGCTCCCAGTCTGCCCCCCTTCCTGTGGGTGGATTCTGTCTTTAAATCTATTGGAAACCTCTTGGGCACTTACTTGGATGCGGACAGATCTTTTCTTCATACTCATGAAAGAGCAGTGGCTAGAATCTTAGTAAGGCTTAACCCAAAAGAAGGATTAGCGGAATCTATTACATTGCAGTACAGGGATTACATCTTCGATCAGCCTCTGGACTATGAGCATCTTCCATTTCGATGCCATCGCTGCCATGAGTATGGGCACCTGGCAAGGGATTGCCCTCTGGGGAAGCGCAAAAGGAGGAACCATAAACAGGATGAGCAGTGGGAAGATTTTCTGAAGAAAGCAGAGGACCAAGCGGAGGAGATTATTCCCGAAGCAAAGCCTATGGAAGGGCTTCATACTCAGGAAGAAAAGGCCCCGCTTCAGGATGCAAAGGAACCAGCACTAGCAACTGAAGATCTGAGCTGCATGGAAAAGACCTCTGACGTTCCGGCCGATATCCCTGTTAAAGACCCTTCCAGTATGCAGCCTGTCCCTCCCAATTTGTCTGTAAATTCTGAATCAAAAGTCGATTGCACATCTATGGGATCTCCCCTGTTAGATAGATGTAATGATGCCCTCCAAAACATTGAAAATCTCTCGACAGCTTTTCCCTCCATAGATCTGAACTGTGATGATAGCTCCTTAAATAGTCTGGGTGCTGGTCCTTCCCCTCTTGCTTGCCATTATAACCTTAGATCTCTCAGTAAGAAATCTGATTGTAATCCTGAGATTCTGGATTCGGTGGGTGGGTTAGGTGTTGAGTCGTCAAAGAGTATTAAAAAAAAGGTCAGAGGTCGGAAATCCAACCTCTCAAAAGCTCAAGTAAAAGCTAAGTTTGATGTGGCTGATGGCAAACAAATGTCGATCCCTGGGGCGCTTAGAGCAGCTTTAACCCCTGAGGCCGTTGCAAAATGATTTGCCTTTCCTGGAACTGCAGGGGTTTAACCAGTAAACCCAAAAAACTGGCGTTGAAGGAATTAATCTCTCGTTACAATCCAGATTTAGTTTTTCTCCAAGAGACCTTAGGCAAAAGCGTGGACATTGAATCAGCCCTCAGATCCTCTTTTCCGGGATGGGTCTTTATAGCTTTAGATGCTTCCGGTCATTCGGGGGGTCTTGCTATCGGCTTCAGGGAAGGCAGTTTGAAGATTTTAAATCTTTGGGGTATGTCTCACGTTCTGGGAATGGAGATTTTTTCCCCTGATTTTGATATCCCTCTTTTGTTCATTAACGTTTATGGGCCCTGTCAGGGAAGGGTATCTTTCTGGAACGATTTCCTGTCAAAAGCATTGCTGAAAGATAAAAATCTGATAATAGGAGGAGACCTAAATTTCTCTGTGGGGAATGCGGAAGCTTGGGGGCCCTCAGCTAGGGAAGACCCGTTGTCAGATTTCTTTGTAAACGCCCTTCATGCTCATAAACTAATAGATGTGAATATTATCAAAGCAAAACCAACTTGGAGGAACAGAAGAACAGGGGAGGAGAGAATAGCAAAAAGGCTGGATCGTTTTCTTATCAGCGAAATGATGGCTTCCAATATCCCACTGTTCCGGCAATGGGTAGGTGAAGGGGGGAACTCGGATCACTTCCCCATTCTACTTGATTTTTCAAAGTCCCCTCCTAAACCAGCTGCTCCGTTCAAATTCAATGCCTCTTGGCTTCAAGAGGCTTCTTTTATTCAGCTTTTCAGGAATACCTGGAGACATTCGGGTACCAGTCCTATGGAGAACAAAGGAGCTTTCTTTATGGAGAATCTAAAAAGACTTAAGAAAGCCACCATTGAATGGGCCTCAGCCAGAAGGAAAAAACAAAATGAGGATTTGGCCTATATTGACGATGCTCTTCGAGCATTAGAAGATCCTGAGGCTGATGCATATGCCACCCAGGAATCGAAAGAAAGAATTCTGGCTCTGGAAAAGAGTAGAGCAAAAATCTTGCTGGATAAAGAAGAGGAATGGAGACTTAAAAGCAGGGCGATTTGGCTGAGAGCGGGGGATGAAAACACAAATTTTTTTCATAACTATGCAAAAGGGAGGAAAAATGCAAACACAATATGGAAGCTGAAGGATTCTGATGGAAGAGAAGCCTCATCTTTTGATGCCCTATCAAACATGGGAAAGGCTCATTTTCAATCTCTGTTTTCTGATCCTGGTGGGGTTTCTCTAGCTGAAGTAATCAGAACAGCCCAAGCTTTTCCTCGTTTTGTGGAGGGAGAGGAAGCCGAAAATCTTTTTAGAGAAGTGACAAAGGAGGAAGTAGAAAGTATAGTAAAATCAATGGCAAAAGATAAAAGTCCGGGCCCGGATGGTTGGACCATCGAGCTTTTTATCCATTTTTTTGATTCGATTGGGGCCGAGCTTACAGAAGTAGTGGAGGAATCAAGGAGGAAAGGAGAGATATACGCCCCTTTTAACGCAACTTTCATCGCCCTTATTCCGAAAAAGGAGGATCTAGAAACTTTTGAAGATTTCAGGCCAATATCCCTATGCAATGCTATTTATAAGATCATTGCAAAAATCATTGCAGTTCGTCTGAAACCGATTTTATCCTCTTGTATTTCAAATGAACAATTTGGGTTTTTGGACGGTCGTCAAATCCATGAAGCAATAGGGGTGGCCCAGGAAACTATTCACAGTATAAGGCAATCAAACAAAAAAGGGGCTGTGTTAAAAATCGATCTGTCCAAAGCCTATGATAGAATCAGCTGGACTTATCTCAGGATGTTACTGACTCATCTGGGCTTCAAAGTGGAGTTTATTAACTGGATCATGGGATGCATTTCAAGTGCAAGTTTTGCTGTTTTAATAAACGGGGCTGCCTCTCATTTCTTCAAAGGCCAAAGGGGGCTGAGGCAAGGATGCCCTCTTTCTCCTTTGCTTTTCCTATTAGCAGCAGAAGGCCTCAGCAGGTTGATTTCAAAAGCCAGAAGATCAGGTTTGGTAAAAGGTTTGGAAGTCGCTGTAAATTTGTTTATTACCCATCTCCTATTTGTTGATGATATTTTATTATTTACAAATGGGAGTTTAAATGAAATTAAAGAGCTTAAATTCATCCTTGACTTGTTTTTGAAAGCTACAGGGCTTCAAATAAACTCTAGCAAGTCGCAACTAATCTTGGAAGGTTTCAATAGACAAGAAGAGATCCTGATCTCATCTTATCTGCCTTACGAGATTTGCAATATGGAGAGGCCCTTCAAATACCTTGGTTTCTGGCTGAAACCGTCCTCTTACAGAAAGCAGGATTGGAACTGGTTGGTGGCTAAAATAGAACAAAAGATATCCCACTGGAGCTTCAAGTGGCTATCTCGAGCAGGTAGACTAACTTTAGTAAACTCTGTTCTGCTGGCCATACCTGTTTTTTGGGCAGCTTTGACTTGGATTCCAAAAGGGATTCTCCATAAAATCAAACAGATTTGCAGCAGATTCCTGTGGTCAGGTTCAAAGGAAGATACAGTTCTACCTTGGGTGGCATGGGACAAAATAGCAAGACCAAAAGATTGGGGCGGCTGGGGTTTGAAAAACCCCTTTGATTTCAGTATCTCTTTGGCAGCAAAATCTGGTTGGAGAATTGTAAATTCAGAGAACCTCTGGACAAGAGTAGTTAAGCGTAAATATATTGACCCGGTTCCTCTTGAAGACTGGATAAGGAGTTCAAGTAAAAAAGGAAAAAACTGTTCAGTGATTTGGAAAGCTACCATTGAGGCTTTTAATGTAATAGAACAAGGCTTGGCATGGCAGGTAGGAAACGACGAAAATCTGAGAATAGGCAGAGGCCCTTGGGTGGGATGCAACGAATCTTTTGCTCTTTCTCCTGGACTGATTGCTCATCTAGACTCAAAAGGAATCTCAAGTTTAAATCAGATAGCAAATGTTGGGCAGTCCTCCATCTGGGGACAAGATTGGAAATCAGAAACAGAGCTAGGAAACGAGTGGCAGCTGTTCCTTCAGGAACTCAAAAGATCAAATGTAAGAATAAAGGACAAGCCAGACTCTCTGGTATGGGCTCATGCTGAGTCAGGATCCTATTCCCCCAAGGCAGGGTACAGTTTTCTAATGAAGAAAAAGGGATGGGAAACTCCAGAATGGTGGGCAAAACCTTTGTTTAAATTAAAGTGCCCCAAAAAAGCAAGGTTATTTTTTTGGTGTGTATTAAAAAGAAAAATTCCTTCATGGGACATTCTACAATCTAGATTTAAGCAGGGCCCAGGAAGATGCCCCTTATGTTTCGCAGACTCAGAAACCATTCCTCACTTGTTCCTAGCCTGTCCTTTTACAAGGAAAGTATGGGCAGAGACACAAAAACTTGTAAACAAGAATGTAAGATGGGAGGGGGAAAACATACTCTCAGTGTGGGAATATTGGTGGTCTCATCACTCAGAGAGGAATCTGAGGAATCTTCCCCCCATTCTATGCTGGGGTATATGGATTGCTAGGAATAGAAGCATCTTTAGAGAAAAATCCACTCCAGCAGAAGTTATTGCTATTCAAAGCTCTGCCATTCTTTCGAGTATTCCGGAACCGGAAGATCCCCAAAAAACAGCTCAGCGGAAGGAAGTTCATATCAGAGATGGAATCCCATGGGCTTTTTTCGACGGGGCAGCCCAGAATAACATTACTGGAGCCGGGATCATGATCCATTTAAGTTCTTCTCATTCTTTAAAAGCCTCGGTGGGTCTCGGGTCGGGTTCAAACAATTATGCCGAACTTTCTGCCTTAAAACTTCTTTTATGCTGGCTCATCCACAGGAATATCCTCACAGTTCAGATCTTTGGAGACTCTTTAAATGTTGTAAATTGGATCAATGGAAAACATAGATGTCAGAATTATTTGCTGAAGCCGCTTCTTGAAGAAATCCAAAACTTAAAGCTTTATTTTAATGTGTTTACCATTGAACATATTTACAGGGATCGGAACGAAGCTGCAGACAGGCTTTCTAAAGAAGGTTTGCAGCAAGCTGTGGGCTCGTGGAGAATAATAGAACAGATCCAGGACCAGATCCGTGTGTCGGATCTCCCTCCTTACTCTCAAAGTTTTCATTTTTCTCAGCTGCTTTAGATCCTAGTGGACTTTCTATCTTAATCATCAGTCGGCAGTTTATGTAAATCTCTGGTTAAAATTCTGATATGTTCCTTATGAAACAAGAGCATATGGAGTCCTCTGTTTTTAGATCCACAGTGGGTTGTTTTCCTCTCAAAAGGAGACCCACGTTTTTTGATATGGACAGTTTTCAAATTTTTGCTTTTGGTTGTTTCGGGATAGGAAATCGTCCCGAGCAAAAGTACAGGGAAAACTTTAGCAGGTTTGTATACTTGCTGATGACTCACAGGGGAGATGATACTCCCTTTCTGAGACAGTTTTTGGTCTCAACACTGCAGTGCTTTTGCTGAATGTTTACTCATCTGATTGTAACTTTTTTATTGCTTATAAAAAAGTTCGTTTTTTTCCTTTGGAAAAAAAAAATCGCCTTCCATTTTTCCTATATACCATGGAGATTCGCCCATTTATTATACATGTAAATTTGGGGGGGTTTTTAAAATTTTCCCTGGTGTAAATGGAACCTGCATGTATGCGAGTTAAAGTTTGAACATAAAAACTAAAGGTTGAAACTTCAATTTTTTGTAGGATGACTATCACTTGGAGGGAAAGAGAGCATACCACTATTGATAGTGAGGTAATGAATGACCAAAATGCACTAGATGCTCCGAGAGGCTGTCACTTACTAAAATTCTCCAAAATGCCAAATATGAAAGCCAATACCCGCTTGCTTGAACTTTTGATCCACTACCGGAGCATAGAGGATGATGCTTTCATGATAGAATAGATGCCTCTATGGATTGAGGTCGAAGACATCTATTTTATTACCGGTCTCTCCCGAAGAGGGGAGGTCGTGCATTTGACTAGTAGGACGAGAGGTAGTCTTTTAGTAGTAGACTATGTCCATATATATTGTCCTGGACATCCAAAGAAAATTGGAAGTCAAATTCCAATTAAACATGTGGAAAGTTTATCCCTGAGGATTTTGCTATTTACCATTGCACAGGTAAATGAGTTAGCTTCCCAGCATCAGGTGTCACAAGTATCTATGAGCCTGGTAGTGGAATGTCTTACCATGGTATTTGACTAGTGTACGCCTCTTCTGACTAACATGAAGAGTCAGTTGACCTCTATACAGAAGGGTCAGACGAAGAATTTTGGATATTGAACCATCTTGTGTTCATTCTTCTTCGAGAAGGTACATGAGCTACGTCCCAAAGTATCAGTGTCCATCAGTAGCCCTAGAGATCCACAAATGGGTAGATGGGTAGACTTGATGAAACACCTTGGAGGTGGGGACATGCCTAGAATGACTTTTGATGATGAGTTTTTCAGCTGGTGGGATCAATAGATCATCGCAGTCAACAACTACCCATATGCCGGTATGTATTTCCAAGGAGATCTAGACTTAGTGTTACCACCAAATGCGGCATGATGAGACATAGGTAACAATATTTTAAGTTTTTTTGTGAATTTTTAATATGAAATGAGCCTAGAAAAAATATTTTTTGATGAGACAAAATACTGACAAAACGACCATGTTCTAGATGTGGGTCCAGTGAGACCAGATGGATTTCCGAGGCATAGGCATCGCAGAAGAGGGGCCGAAGAGGTAGCAGCTGAGGTAGAGAGAGTCATTTATGTTGTTCAAAGAAACTTGGTGAGACTAACTCACTAGGTACCTATGATAGTCGTAGAGGATCTACCTGAGGGGTACCACGAGACCAGGTCCAGATACTTCGGCATGTAGCCAACGTGGTGGTTAATGTTTTCGCCGCTCATCCTGAGTCAGGTTGATAGATAGATCTATGTATGACTGGACATGATTATGGGCATGAACCCAAATTTTGAGGGCATCTTGTCCAAATTTTTTATATTATTTTTTTGAACACTCTATCTATATACAGGAAATTTTATGATATATATACAAATTCAAATATATATATATATATATTTTAATTTAATTAGATGAATGATTAATGTGCCAATCTAATGCTTGATTAGCAATAGAGTCTTCTAATGAATTCTTAGATCATGGAATGTGAACATATGTGATATAAATAAATTATCGTTGCAACACTCTCACTTTAAAAAATTGGCGATATAAACAAGGATCACGAACCTGATAAATGTTATTTAACTGCGACACTACCAGCTGTGAGTCTAGATAAGCTACCAACGAATCAATCCCAAAAGATATTGCTTCAGATAGTAAATTAAGAATGACAGTATATTCAATAATGTTGTTCGAAGCAGGGCCAATACATACTCCCCTCGACACCATCAACTGGCCAGATGGATAATAAATCAACCAAGCCGTGGAAGCAAGATTCCGAGTGTGCTGACTTGCACCATTGGCGAATCTGAAATATATCAAATCATCCATCAATACCTACCAAAGCAGATAAAAAATGTCGATATCACAAAAATCCTAGACAAATATGTACAAAGATACAATATATACAAACAAGAAATTGCTCGGCCGAAGCCTAAACAAAATACTTCTTAAGGTAGAGCCCATTGTGAGGCTCCACCAGCGTTTTCCCTTCAAAATAAATTAATTCATAAGCCCCTTTTCCCAAAACTTGCTTGACTATAAAGGGACCATACCACATAGACTTGAATTTTCCTACCCCAAGGGCGTCTTTGTCTTGGTCATAGACTAAGACAAGGTCGCCTTCAGAAAAAACCTGAGGATGGATAGCTTTATCATATTGAGTTTTAATCCTCTTCTTATGGGCTTCATTTATTATGGCTGCATCTCGACGCTGCTCATCAAGATGTTCCAAATGAATGAGGCGTTCTTTGAGACTAGACGTCTTTGGGAGAAGTTCCACAGCTAGCTTAAGGGACGGAATTTCACGTTCGATAGGGAAAATAGATTCCAGCCCATAAACTAGTTAAAAAGGAGTAAAACCAATGGCAGTCTTAACTGAGGTTCGATATGCCCAGAGTGCCGGGTACAACACAATGTGCCAATTGGATTGATTTTTATCAATTGTCCTTTGCAGGATAGTCTTAAGGGAATTATTCACGGCTTCGACTTGCCCATTGGCCTGAGGATAATATGGAGATGAATGGTCCCACCGGAAGCCCAACTTGAGAGCCAATTCGGTCATCAGTTGATTTTGGAAGTGACTACCATGGTCAGTAACAATCTCTCTTGGGATACCAAATCGTGAAATAACCTAGCTGAAGAGAAACAAGGCTGCTATTTCATTATCATTTTTGTAAGTAGGCATGGCCTCAGCCCACTTCATAAGGTAGTCTATGGCTACAATGATGTACTTGTCATTCGCCACCGAAGGTGGATTACAAGTAGTAAAATCAATGCTCCACTTCGTAAATGGACCGACAGTGATAAAAGGAAAAAGTGGAGTTGGATGCGCGTGCATTTTCCGAGTATAAACTTGACAAGGATGGCAACGTTTGACCACTTCAATACAGTCTTTGAAAATTGAAGGCCAAAAGTAGCCTGCACGCAAACTTTTCTGGGTTGTTGTAAGCCCTGATAGATGACCGCCACAAGCTCCACTGTGACAATCATTAAGTACAGACTCAGCTTCTTCCAAAGTTAAGAAATGCCTAAGGATTGAGTTAACCCCTTTGCGATATAATGTATCACCAATAATAACATAGTTTTTGGCAAGGTGACATAACTTTCGACACTCATCTTTGGAGAAAACAAGTGGAAAATTCAAATTCTGGAGATATATAATGATATCTCCATACTAGGGATCTTGTTAATAAATGAAGAATAAATGTTCGTCGGGAAAATTTTCCTCATAAATAATAGCTTCCTCACAAGGCAGCTTCAAAATCAATTCGAGATCGAACTCTTGCAAAATAACAATCCATCGATTATACTTTCCCCCAATCAATTGCCTACTGAGGACAAACTGAAAAGGATTGACAACCGCTAAGATGAACGTTTTGTGAAGCAGAATGTAATGACGAAGCTGCTGGACAGCATGGATAGCTGCCAAGGCCAATTTCTCGATGGGAGAATAGTGTAGCTCAAGTCCTACTAAGCCTCGACTCAAGTAGTAGATTACATGCTCACTAAGAGCATCATCCTCCTGAACCAGAACCATACCAATGGTTGATTCTATTGCAGCGAGATACAAATGGAAATATCTGCCATAATCTAGTAGACTCAATAATGGAGTAGAGGTCTATGCTTTTTTCAAAGTATCAAAATATCATTGCGCGAAGTCATCCCATAAAAATGGAACTCCTTTATTAAGAAAACACATAAATCCTTTCGTAATCTTGGTGTAATTTTCTATACATATCCTCAAGAAATTTTCCTTTCCTTGGAGACTTTGAAGTTGACGAATGGAAAATAGGGGAGGCAACTGAATTATTGCCTCAACCTTGAAAGGATCTACTCGAATCCCTTCAATCGATACGATGAATCCTAATAGCTGACCAGATGTGATCGCAAAAACTCACTTATTTGGATTCAACAGGATTTTATAAAATGACATCTCTCAAAAACTAACCGAAGGTCGCTAGGATGATCAATTCTCTTGCGAGAATGAGCAGCTAAGTCATCCAAGTATGCTTCGATAACATGTTTGATGTCATGGAAAGCATAATACATGGCCCGCTGAAAAGTAGCTTCAACATTTTTAAGGCCAAAAGGCATCCCTTGTATGCAAACGTGCCCCAAGGACAAATAACGACTCTCTTGTGCTGATCCTTTGGACGGATAGTAATTTGATTGTAACTAGAGAATCTATCCATGAATGAAAAAATTTCATTACCTGCACATTCATCAACAATTTGATCCATAAAGGGCATGGGGTAATTGTCTTTTGGACAAGATTTATTTAAATCCCTAAAGTCAATACATACTCGGATCGTTCCTTGCTTCTTATCTACCGGGATTGGATTGGAAACCCACTTAGTTAGAGGAATGGGGTATATGAAACCTACCTAAAGCAACTTTTCAACTTTAGCTTCAATAGCTGCCACTTTCCGAGGATTGACCGGTTGAAGTTTTTGACGAATAGGTTTAGCGTTTTCGTACGTTTTGATCTCATGTTGGACTATAGATGGATCAATTCCAAGCATTTCCTCATAAGACCAAGCGAACACATCTCGAAATTCTTTAAAGAGGTCGGTGTAGATTTGAATTTCTTCAAGGGAACAATTAGCTCCGATGAAGACATTTTCGATTACGTTAGGATTCCTAGAGATGTTTATAGGTATATTTCATGAGATAATTGACATGTTACCTTTGGCAAAAAATTGTGCTTGACCTAAAGGGTTTGAAACTATACAAACATCACTAGTATACAAATTGGACAGACTAGATTCAACTTCATGCAATGAAGGAAGAAAATATGAATGATGATGTAAATCCTCCCATGGTCAATCTAGACCCATCATTACCTCCAAAATTGCTTCTTTAGATGGTAAGACTGTATCCAAGCAATCTAGAGATGAAGTAGAATCGAGGGTTCAAGCCGGAGCCACATCGCCATCTAACTCCTCTTGTGAAAAAGGAGTGGGATGGTTGTCTGCAGAGTTAATGATAGATTGATAGCTAGGTTCCACTATAGACATGGGAAATGCCATTCCACCTACCTTTCCTCTATCTAATGTGGTGGTAGATGAAGGTAAGGGCCATGGGTCTGAAAAATAATGAGTTTGAAAGAACTCTTTCCGATAAGGTCCCCTAGAGGATGAAATTGCATTAATTCTAGCTGTAGGAGCAGGAAGGTCAAATATACCCATTAACAAAGAGTACATCCCAACTCCTAAATTCTCAATAGGTTGACGAGGATTGTCCACCAACGTAATAGTAGAATTTGAAGTTGCGTAGGAGTCACCTGGAGAATAATCCAACTGATCAATTTTAACAATCCTCCCCTCATGAGGAAGATAGAGGATGCAGAATAAATATGAAACTATGGCATCCATATCATAAATCCAATTCCTGCCTAAGAGGAGGTTATAATCCAGGTTCACATCAATGATTTCTACCTCAATATTCACTACCTTTCCCCCAACACAAATAGGAAAGGCCAGGATAATCCCGTGTGGCCTATGAGAATGTCCATCAAATGCTGTCAAAAGAGTCGGTGAATGAACAACTGAAGGTGATCCAATGGCCTTCCAACATGACATAAACATCACACATGTGGAAGCTCCCTCATCTATAACTATCCGAAAAATATTGGTTTTTCGGTATGTGGACTTTATCTCGAAAGCCATATGGTGAGGAAGTCTCTTTTTGACATTCAACATATCAAAAGTGGGCACTAAAGAATTCTTTGGATCTACTGCACCGATTGGCAAAAGAAAAGCACTTCTCTAAGCAGGGCATGATTGGAGTACCTCCAATGCAGACATAGCACAAGGAATTTGAGCCAGATCTTCTATAATCGAGTAGCTTTGGGCTACCCTAGCATTAGGGTTAATAGTCGAGTGCTTTGCAGAACCTTTCGGTATCCAAGGTATAGACTCAACAGAGGGTTGCTCAATATGAATTGGCTATGTGGCTTCGGGAACAGATTTAACCTTAGATGTTTCTAATTCACAATAATCGCGTGCTCGTGTAGTGATGTTGATATGACAAATCATCATATAAACATTTGAGGAATTTTCCCCTTCCTGGTTGCCCCCTGTAGAGGTACCAACATTTGAAATCGCACTAGCAAGTAATTGCTGCCCTTGGGGAAAAGGGTTAGCCAGAACATCTTGGGAGCTAGAGGACCCTTACTTCACTAATAAGTGATGAGCATCTTGCATCTTAGGGAAGAGGTCAGTCAGATGATCTCCATTGCATAACTTGCATGGAAATTTTACCTTTTTCTTGGACTCTTTCCTACCCTCACCGACACCATTGCCAAGTTTTTTTGCATTGCCTTTCCCTTCCTAGTTCTTCTTCTTACCTCATCCCTTCTTCTTCCCATTGGATTGTCGATTTCCTTTGGGTTTAGAGGTTTGGATGACATTTATAGAGGTAGGTTGGGAAGGTGTAGGTACAGACGATGCTTCCTGGTTAGAAGAAGCAGTTTGTAGAGACAACTACTGTAATTGATTCAATAGGTTCACCGTGTTAATATCAATCGACCCGACTATACCATCAGTGTGGGGGCCTGGTTTCGGTTTGGCTAAATTGATCATAGATCTAGGAGCATCAGGTAGAATTTTCTAAAGAGTCCCAGTTTGAGAATAGATCACTTCCAATTGCTGGGCTCGGAAAATGACTTGCTTTTCCGAATAAACACTGAAAAGAGACACATCCTTTGAGATCTCAGGTTATAATGATTTGAGAAACCATTTGAGAAGGAACTCTGGTGGGATTTCAACTTTGATAAGCCTTTTTTTCCTCCATTCCTGGATGTGATATGAAATGTGAGTTGCAGTGTCTTGTTGAATGTTAGCCAGAAGTTCAGTTCCGGCTTCATGTCGGATAGGCAACTAAAAATGGTTCAAAAAGATATTATCCAAATCGCAGAAAAAAGTATAGGTGCCCCTTAGCAACTTTATATACCATTTGGCCGCATTTCCGATTAGGATGCGCTGAAATAACCTCAACTTTATCGAATCATCTATCAGGGAGTTGGATGAGCACCATAAGTGAAATGTGGTCACATGGTCTCCCGGATCTTCACCACTCTTCCCTTCGAACTTTGGGATATCCGAGGGAAGTTTAGTTGGGACCGAAGACCAAGCAAAATTGTACCGAATCAGATCATTTGTCAATTTAGTTAAAACTAGCAAGTTCAGCGTGGCCAGAAAAGGAAGTCATGGAGGACCTTGGGAATACCATCCAGTGTGGCTAGGATTCCCAAAGGTCTAAAAGAATGACCTAGATTTTGAAAAATGCCAGGTTGCCTGAAGTAACTCGTAGAGCCTAATGAACCAAAAGGTTCTTGTTGTGGTCCAGCAAAATTTAGAGTTTCACCAACTCCTGCCGAAAATCCTCCGTAGCCAGTGAAGTTACCCCCTAACGAAGTGTTGAAAGGAGCTGATAGCCCCTGATAATGATTCCATGTGTTAGAAAAGGGGGGAAATTCTGAAACAAATTAACTGAAGAATATGACACATTCCATTGGCCAAAAAATTGATTCCCAGCTCCTATCCCACTAACCACATGGTTTGTCCAACTCTGGAAGGGGTTATTACCTTGACCTGTAAAATAAAAAGTCATTGACCCTACTGTTGGATTAGAATATGGTATATGACCACTTCTGAATGGGAAACCTTGAAAAGAAGTTGATCCACTCATCATGGATGTAGAGGCAGTCGATAGTATGTTCAAAGGAACTGAAGGAATCCCGTGAGATGACATTCCGAAAGGGATAAATCCAAAACTGGATGTAGTAGCCTGAGAACTTCGACTCATTGACAGAATGGAAGTAGACCAAAATATAGTCATGTTGGGAGTAATAGAAGGGATGGAAATAGTTCCTCCCCCTTGTACAAATATGGGAGTTTGCATGCTCACAACACTCGTCGTAGACGCCATGCTTCCAGCACTGGTCATCAAAGGAATATATGGATCTAAACCTAGGCTCAAAGGGCTATGAGTCAGGGTTCCAACGTATAATAGAACGTCTGGATGATCAAGCAGAAGAGGAGAATTCGGAGCCGCAACCGACTCTGAAAGCGCTTCAACTTCGATATTATCTTCCAACTTAAAGAGTACTTGAGAAAGAATTGGTGTGTTCCTCTCTAACTCTATACTGGTGCCAGGTCTATCTTGTGGAGGATCAATCTCCAATGCGCCTACTGCCACTGATTGATAACCACTGTAATAATCGCTCCTACACCTTCTAGGAGAAGGCTCAGGACTCGTAGTTGATAGCCCACGAAGTCTC
Source organism: Pinus tabuliformis (assembly GCA_031772625.1). Classification (NCBI taxonomy): domain Eukaryota; kingdom Viridiplantae; phylum Streptophyta; class Pinopsida; order Pinales; family Pinaceae; genus Pinus; species Pinus tabuliformis. The sequence goes on along the minus strand of CM062807.1, from coordinate 863,037,395 downwards.
CCAGACCGTCGAGATGGTTGATCAACCACTTTGAATTATTTGAAAGATATACTTAAAGACTCAAAAAATTATAAAGCTAGGCTGACTAGGAGAAAGGAACACTCACTAAAAGGTCCCTAAAGATACCAGCAATCAAACAAATCTCAAGTATTTCCACTCCAGGTGATTAGGACCAGACACCAATATACAAGAAAGTTAATAACAAGGGCCTTCTGAAAATAGACTGGGATAATTACGCCCCAAGCCTACTAGCGAAGGTATCAGAGGTAGTGACGTTGACCTCCAAAAAACAACCTTTGTCAGTGCAAGCACCCATGCTTCGCAAGGGTATCCTCTAGAAGTACTGTTGAACATGATACAACGTCAACCTCAGGTGCCACGGGATTCCCCTCCGCAACCACCTGTGTGATGCCTAGGATAGGAAACTATGGTCACCAACCCGTATCAGAAGCTGGGCATAATAGTCGTGAGGTGGGATCTGACAAGTAATAGAGGGGAATATTTCATCCTTATCCTCACTCTCCCTCATGATTTACTCCCAGTTACGGAGCTTTCCCGTTCTCTGTATGCTATTGGATTTTGCTCATTAATCAGACTTCTATGTTTTATAATTTTGAGTGGCCTTGGAGAGTTAACTCTCCTCTCACCTAATCCAATGCCCTAATAAACCTAAACTTGTTGGTGTATTCCGATGACAATACAAAAGTTCTAGTTTATTTTAATTAATCACTTGATTTTAATGGCTGTTCTTTAAGTCAAGGTATAGATGGGAGTGAAATAAATGATGTTTGTATGACGCAACAGAAATCAATGAAAAACTAACTACATGAATGAAATAATTTTTTCTTCGATGAAAAGTGATCTCTATATGGGTTCTACAAAACTTCTATAAAGCAAAATACTTTTTCTCTTATTTTCTTGAAACACACTTCACACACCCAAAAACTAAAAGACTATGAATGCTTTAACAATGCAAACTACCCTAATGCAAGATCTAATGGAGATGCAAGATCCTAAATTACTCAAAAAGAAAAAGCAATTGTTTATAACTATCAATGAGCCAACTTAAGTACTAAATAGGATACAAATTTTGAAATGAAAATTCTCTCCAAACAAGAAGGACAAATTGTAAAATATCACAATTCACTTTCAAAAACGAAAAGAAACCAAAAACCAAACTTGGCAAAAGAAAACAAAAACAAAGTTTTTTGAGATCTTTTCTTTTTAAAGAAACAACTAAACAACTTTTTGAAATCACCCAAAATGCTACTAATACTCAAAAGATTGAAAAAGAGCACAAGGAGTCTTTGCAAGTTACAAACTCGAAAATGAACGAAAACTTGAGGAAAAAGACTTCAACTTGTACCAAACGACCCAAACAACAGCAAAGAGCTTGACAAACTGACCAAGAAGCCAGGAAGGAAATACTTCCAAATAAATCAAAAAGACTTTCAAAAAGTAAGAAAAGCTATGAGGCCACAAAACAAAGCAAAGCAAAGCAAGTAGATGTGAAATCCGGGCTTGACACTGAAACTGAAAACAATCTCCTATTCTGGAGGACCACAACCATCAAGAACTTCAGGACGAAGTCTTGTGTGCCCAAACACAAATTACAAACTCGCTAAAAAAGCAAACCTAGGCCAAATATTTTCAATGAGGAAGAGACTTCGAAATAGTAAGCTTGCAGAATAATTAAATTCTTGAGACAACAATTGACCACAGAAAGACTGAAAAGACCATGCAACAAATCTATTTGGGTAGAGAGATTTGAAAAGACAATGCAAAAATTTGCATACGCAACCGTGTTCAAACACAGAAGCATGCATATATGCTTCTCATATAGGAAACTCATGTATACGTGGTTTCACTTTACGGAAACAAGAATGTATATGCTACTGTAAAAAAAGTAAAGAGCATATACAAATCTTTGCAAGAAAAATAAAAAACAAAGTCTGATCCAAAAGATTAGACTTAAGGTCTGAGACTATAGTAGACCAAATAAGACTGTAACATCAAGAAAACCAAGGACTGAGCCCTGATTGACACTGAACAACCCAAACTAGGAATAACAATATTGTTATCCCCAGTGGAGTCGCCAATTCTATTTCGGGAATAAGTACCCTAGGGATTTGGGTTAGAAACCCAATAGAGCAGAAGCAAACTACAACAAGAAATACTTGTATTAACAAACTACGTAAGAGTGACCGTACCTAGATTTCCTTCGTTCGAGTAGGTCCCACAGGGTTCAAACCCTTTGCAACTCCTGATGTTCTTCAAACCTAAAAATTATTCAATTCGAACATACATAATAGTATAGGAGTAAAGCATATTCACGAAATTGACTTTATATCATATAAAGAAATGATTGATCATACATAAAAACAACATTCATATATGAATTACAACATAATTTGATGTATAAACATAGTTAATTTCATAAACAAGACAACATTTCTTTTATTACAGTAAGCTATAAATAACACGGAGAGAATTCACATGAGTCTTCTTCTTCCGGCTCCAAGCGTAATCGTCCTTCGGATTCGTCCTATCCTAGCCTTCAACAATCTTATTCCATCAACAACACCATGATATCTCAAGCAAAAGGAAGGATATCTATAATCAAGGAAACAAGGGTTTCCTGAAGCTTGGGGAACTGCATGAGGCACAAGGATTCATCAGACTCAGTTATGGATAATCTCAGTATAATAACTCTATCTCTTCTCCCTTAAGGCCTTCCCATAGAGGTGTATTTATACCTATTCGAATTAGTTTTTTAGTTGGGAAATAGTTGGGCAATGGGCAATAGGAGGTAATCAACATGTAAAACCTGTGAACTCCTCCCATAATTAAGGAAATTTATTTTTTTTAAATGTTTTAATACATATACATGGGTTGGGTATTGCCTGACCCATGTGTACACGCTTTTATCTGAGGACAAAGTAGCGTACAGGGAATAAAACACAGTTTTTTGTATATTTGGACCAAGTTTGGAAGGAGGGGTTGCCATAGGCCATAAACCAAGCATCACAAATACCAAGAGTGGTAAATGGTGCTATAACATAAAGCATAACTTGTTGAGTGTTAGCCAGTTGTGTGATCAAGGAAATGAGGTGGTATTACGATCACAAGAATATGTGGTTCATGAACTTGACATGTGAAGGACCATAATAAAAGGAATAAGAACCTCGAGCAACCTGTATATATTGAAATGTGGCCAAGAATAATGTCACCTAGGAAAGGTAGAAGAAAATTGGTTATGGCACAGAAGGTTGGGACATCTAAGCTTCTCTCAAATAAGCAAATCAAGTAGGCTCAAATCTATTCGTGATCTACCCTACATCACCATACCAGATGGTACCATATGTAAGTCATGCCAATTCGGTAAGTGTTGAGCCTTGTAATAGGTATGTATTTACTCTTGATTACACTGTCTTTTTCCTCTTTTCTTATCCATTTTGTGCCATGATATAATAACATATTGATAGGATTTTGATAAGGGATGAATGAAACTACTCTTGATACGATTTGACCATCCAAACTAACTCTCATTGCTTTTTATGCAGAAAAATAGCAGATGGAACAACTGTTGTTCCAAAGTCGCAATAGCAAAAGCTAATTAAGGGAAATGAGGTGCGTCATGTGCGGTCGAACCAAAGAACGAATCTAGAAGATCAACACAAGATGAAAGAACTGTCTGAAGATAGCATTTAGTTGTGAATCCCTCAGGAACTCCTGATCTTGAGGGATCACATTTATCTCTTTCCTTTTGACTATAAAGGGGAAAACTGGAGAAAGGGATATCTATCTCTCACCTTTTACTTCAATTGTAATTTTTATTTACAGAAGCGTGATTCTGAAGAACGAGATCGTATTGTAAGGACAAGTGACTTTGATGATTAATATATAACTTGCGTTGTTGTTCATTCAGATATTCTGAGGTAGCTAAGCTATATTCACTAGTGGCTAAGGCCCGGTCTTTGGTGGATCTTACTGTTGTTCCTTGTTTTATACTTTTTCGTTTCCTACAAGTTTATTCTGCTTTACAGCTTTGCAGTTGATTTACTTTCATTAATTCATATTTCTGGTATTCATTTCATTAATACGTAATTCTAATTGGTTTTATTTATTCATGTCGTGGATTGAGTTAGTCATCAGTTAAAGAATCATTTTTGGTTAATTAAAGGATAGATTGTTATTAATTAGATCAAATGCTTTCCTTCTATCCAGTAGTTTAAGTCCAACTGAAAGATCTCAGTTAATTCTACGATGCTCTTGGTTGATTATCATTCGAATTGGTTTATTAAGATTGAATTATGGTTTTGTTTGAGATTGAGTCGTGATGCTTAGATGAATTATTTCCATTAAAGTTACAAGCTTGAGATTTATGATTGCATCCGTTTACTCTTGTATTGAATTTAATAACTTATTTTAAAGTGTTACTCTATGGATTTATAGCTTTCACATTTTGTGTACACCCTTGGAATAAAAGGACTTATCTAGGTTGATAATTAATATGAGGTAATTAGGAGTTTTAAAAGACACCTTTTAGCACCCAACATTTTGGCGCCATTGCTGGGGAGAGTGTTGCCATTTTACAAAGAGTGATGTATGTTTGATGTTTCTCTACTGAGAGAGAATTGGGTATTAAAAATAGAAGGTAAGAACTTGTGTAATGAGCAAGTAAAATTCTCGCTCCTCCACCCGCTTTCCAGCAAAATTGCATAGGAATTTAAGGTAGAAATGAACGTTTGTATTTTTGTATGAATGACTAAGAAGAAAAGACCAGAAAAAGATATAATTCCCCTCCCAAACCTGAAAAATCTAAGGGATGAGTGACCCTTGGATGATCAACCTTTATTGATGAAATCATAAGAAAAGATGAGTCTCAGTTATTAGTAGGACCCAAAACTGTTTCTACCAAACATCCTACTGTCTCCCTTCAGGCCATAGGATCACCATCTATAGCTAATGCTGAGATTCACAGTAAGTCTAAAGGGTTTGAATAGAGTTTTCAAGATATTGAAAATTCACAACCACGCCCTTCACAAGAAGGCAATTCTTGCAACCTCCGTGAAGGAGAAGGAGAAACGAGTATTCCTGAAATTAAATCATCAAAAACTAGATTTCTTGAAGTAGTGATTGAACAGAGGACACCCAGTGTTCCGGATCGAGGTAGCACTGTTAGAATCATTCCAACCTGTTCTGGACATCCTAGGAACAACTCTCTAGCTCTAGAGATCCCTGAAGGAAACTGGCATATTTTTTACCAAAAGGCCAATAATCAATGACAACCCCAAAACTCTACGTTACAATACCCTATTGTTAACACAACTGTCAATGTCCCCATGAAAGTTATTCCATTACAGAATATTCCTACCTTTCATGGGCTAACTTCAGGAGATCCTGATGCATTCCTTTTGGAATTCGATGTCCTATGTAGGGGTTATTATTACAGTACCAATCCCCAGAAGCTAAAACTGCTCCCCTCAACTATGAAGGGAGCAACTTTGTGATGTTTTATGGGACTTGGTGGAGGTACCATCAATGACTGGGACCAAATGAAAACATTCTTCCTTAAAAAATACCAAGATTATTGCCGAACTAGAGAACTAAAAGATGAAATGTTTCAAATGGTAGCTAAGCCTAACAAGACTCTAGAAGAAAATGTGGAGCATTTCCAATATAATCTGCAAAGATATCCTTATGCAAATCTGCTTGATAATGTTCTAAAAACCACGATGATTAAAGGTATGAAAGACCAATGGGTAGAAACATTGAATATAATGGGTAAGGGCGATATTTATCAAGAAGATTATGACAATATTATAAACTTGTGCATCAGGTGCTCTAGGGGTAGTACAAGGGTGAAACCAGCTGGACGTGATGTGATCACCAGAGACAGCAAAGCCTCAAGAGGAAGCATTACACGAGTCGAAATCAGAAATCTATTGGAAGATTTCAAGACTGATATCCTGGGGACCATGACGACACAATTGGATATCATGCAAGGTAAACGAAAGCTAGTCGAAGCAGAACAGATTTTGGCTATGTTTTGGCTTCGTTACAAAAAGAAACACAGTCATAAAGAATGCTCCCTAGACATGATACAAACATGTGCCATATGCAATAAGGAGCATGCCACGGAAAGTTTCCCATCACTCCCAAGATTAAAAGCAGTCTTCAAGGAAGCGGAAGAAGAAGTGGAGCCAGTATATCTGCTGAACTAGCATTGTCAATAGCAAGCACGTCAAATAGGTATGCCTACTGATCCATATTTGTTCTTTCCTCCCTTGTAATATAATTCTCAGCAATATTCAGGGGCAGCATGGCAAAACCAACCACCTTTTTCTACTTGGCCACCTCAAGAATTTTCTATGCCACCATTGCCCAACCAATCAAATCTAAACAATAATTGGCAAAATCCTTCTTACCCTACACCATTCTAGCAGAACAACCCCTATTCATCTCAATGGTCCCCTTCCACCTTACAATATCATAACTGGCAATCAAATTGGCAAAGGTCCACGAACCAACCTATGGGGACAGTTCCTTTGCCTCAACCAACTTTACCAGCATCTTACACATTGCAGCAGAATCCTTAATCTAATATATGGCCACAACTCCCAGCTCAACCCAACGCAAATCCTAACAACAGACCAATCCAGTCAGTACAAATCATTGAGGGTTTGGACCCTGAAGCTGAGTTGAGAGAGTGTAACGAACTCAAGTTAAGATCTGGACGCATAATCACTCCAAACGAGGATAAAAATCTGCAATCTAAAGAACCACAACCAAATAAGCCTTTGAATGTAGATGATCAACAAACAAAACAAGGGGAAGATACAGTCAGGTAGAAAAATCCCAAACAGATCATAACTACTTCCCCCCCATTCCTAGAAAGATTGATGATACCACGCCCAATTGAATATCCCAACTTTGATCTTCTGGGTGAACTCAAGAATATCTGTATAAAAATACCCCTCCTCCAGGCTATTCAAGACATTCCAATATATGCCAAAACTATTAAAGAATTATGTATAAAAAAGTCTGTGAGGAAAAGAAAATAACCCCAACTGTCCATGTTGTTGGGACTTTGTCTGATTTATTACTAGGAAAAGGGACACCTATAAAATATGAAGACCCAAGAAACCCCATTGTCACAGTCCAGATAAATGGCCACTCTTTTCCCAATGCTCGGTTTAGGGCAGCCATTAACATTCTCACAACAAAAACTTGCGAAATGCTTGGCATCACAGCCTTGGAACCAACAACTACCTTGCTGGAACTTGTCAACTGCTCAGTCATTAAGCCAGAAGGAACATTACCAGATGTGATGGTTTTTGTAGACACTTGGGAATATCTGGCAGATTTTCTGATTATTAACCCTAGGAACCGGCTGGATGGAAATCCCTTAATATAGGAAGGCCTTGGGTAGCAACTATTGATGCTTATATCAGCTGTCAGACAGGACGTATGACCATAACCAGAGGGAATGATGTGAAGAATCTAGCTTTATACCCTCCTGCTCAGCCAAGCCTAACCATTGTAAAAACTAGGAAGCAACCTATAACATATTTAACATAAAATATTCGGCCACCATTGTCTGTGGTATATGCCCCTGAATTCAAAAACAAAACAGAAGACGATGTCATTAATACTTTTATCAATCACCTTGCTACGATGTCTAGTTTGAGATGTCACATGATTAAAGTAGTATTTGACAATGAAATTGAAGAAGATTTCCTAAGAGATATCAATGACCAACCAATACCAAAAACCATTGTCTATAATAGCAAACCTATCGAAATCGAGCCAAGGAAGATACTGAACATTAACAGTAATATGAGTGACGACCAGCAATAGAAACTTATTCAAGTCCTTAGTAAATACAAAAGGGTTTTCTCTTGGGATTACCCAGACATGAAAGGGATTGACCCTCAGCTATGCATGCACCACATCTACACTGAAAAAGATGCAAGACCCATTTGACAACCTTAGCGTAGATTAAATCCTCACCTAAAAGATATTGTTAAAGAAGAACTTCAAAAATTGTTAGATGTGAATTTTATCTATCCTATATCTAACAGTAAATGGGTTTCTCCATTAGTTGTGCTCCCCAAAAAGAATGGGAAATGGTGGATATGCGTTGACTACAGAGAACTCAACAAGGCAACGCAAAAATACCATTTTTCCCTTCGATTTATCAATCAGGTCCTAGACACACTGGCAGGAAAGAAATTCTTCTATTTCCTGGATGGCTTCAGTGGCTACAACCAAATTCAGATTGCTCTTGAAGACCAGGATAAAACTACTTTTACCTGCCCGTGGGGAATGTTTTCTTACAGGGTATTTCCTTTTGGATTGTGTAACGCACCTACTACATTCCACAGATCCATACTCAATATTTTTGCAAACTTGATAAATGAAGGATTGGAAGTGTACATGGACGATTTCACACCCTATGGAGATGACTTCGAGCAGGCATTACAGACATTGGAGAAAGTCCTGGAGCGGTGTATTGCTACTAGGCTATGCTTAAGCCACGAGAAGTGCCATATGATGACGATAGAGGGCCTGGTCCTAGGTCATTACATTTCAGTAACTGGAATTCAGGTAGATCCAACAAAAATATAGGTAATCCTCTTATTAGCTACTCCCTGCACTCAAATAGAGGTACGTAGTTTTCTGGGATTTGCTGGATATTATCGTAGATTTATAAAGAAATTTTAACAAATTGCTACACCATTATATGCCTTGACAGTAAATATTGATTTCATATGGACTGACAAATGTGACATTGCCTTTATAGATTTGAAATGGCTAGTATCAACAACACCAGTATTACAAGGCCTGAATTGGGATATACCATTCCAGATTTCATGAGACGTGTCAGATACAACCATTGCAAGGATAATTTTAGGGGTGAATGTTCGCCCTTTGGCGAAATTAAGGGGTTTTAAATTTTTAGTGGGCGAATATTTTGTATCATAGTACATTTTTACAAATCACCTCAAATAGCCCACCTTATTTTAAGGGAGAGGGTAAAAAAGGTAAATTTAGCCCTTGAAATTAGGACTTACAACCTTCCATTCGCCCATTTTCAAGAATAGGTTTTATTTAAGTGAATCCTATGGGCCAAATACCATATTTATAAAAGAGGTATGGTAAATTAATAAAAATATAAATAAATGAGAGGTATGGTAAATAAATAAAACATTTTTTATATTTACTCCATAAGTCACCTTATATGCATGTAAGGGTGTAAACAAATAAAAATATAAGTAAAGTGGAGGTATGGTAAATAAATAAAACGTCTTTTTATACTTACTCAAAAGGTATGGTAAATATATAAAAATATAAATAAACTAGACGTATCGTAAATAAATAAAACCTCTTTTTATATTTAGTCCATAACCCTCGTTCTATTTATGAAGGCTCAAAAAAGAGGTTTATTTAAGTGAATCCTATGGGCCAAATACCATATTTGTAAAAGAGGTATGGTAAATTAATAAAAATATAAATAAACGAGAGGTATGGTAAATAAATAAAACATTTTTTTATATTTACTCCATAAGTCACCTTATATTTACGAACACTCAAAAAAATGGGTTATATTTAGGTGAAACCTATGGCCAAAATACTATGGGACAAATACCATGGACTAGATTGTTATTAATACCATGCAAAAGACCATTATTAACCCTAATATTAGAATTAATAAAAATAAAAATGGCACATGGTATTGACCCATGGTATTCACCTGGAATGTAGCCTATTTAAATGGGGGAATTAAACCAGCATGTAACCTATGCTAAGATTCACTAGGACTTTACAAAGTTTTATTATTTAGTGAAAGACTCGCCAAGATCTTACAAGATTTTATAATTGAGTAAAATATTCTAATAAAAATAAAAATGGCACATGGTATTGACCCATGGTATTCACCAAAATGGCACATGGTATTGACCCATGGTATTCACCTGGAATGTAGCCTATTTAAATGGGGAATTAAACCAGCATGTAGCCTATGCTAAGATTTACTAGGACTTTACAAAGTTTTATTATTTAGTGAAAGACTCACCAAGATCTTACAAGATTTTATAATTGAGTAAAATATTCGCCATGCCTGGTGAGAGATTCGCCAAAAAATTATATATACATATTATATTATTGATAAAATCGCCTTCCATTTTTCCTATATACCATGGAGATTCGCCCATTTATTATATTTATAAATTTAGGGGGGTTCTTAAAATTTTCCCTGAACCATTGGTGCAATTCTTGGCCAAGACAAAGACAAGAAACCCTATGCTATATATTACATTAGCAAAAACTTAACTCTTGCTGAGGTGAATTACACAGTAACAGAGAAGGAGTTTCTAGTTGTTATTTATGCTATTAATAAATTTAGACACTATATAATTGGATACCCTGAAGTTCTGTATATGGATCACTCTGCTATCAAATACTTAGCTAATAAACCCATCACAAATGGAAGAGTGACACGTTGGTTACTACTTTTACAGGAATTTAACATAACTATAAGGGATCGACCATGGAGGGAAAACCTTGTGGCAGACTTCCTCTCCCGAGTGCTAAGAACAGAAAATGCAGTGGCGGTAGAAGACCACTTCCTGGATGAACACCTATTTGCTTTGGCCATAAAAACACCATGGTACGTAGATGTGGCAAATTACTTAGCAGTGGGAAAATTGTCCAAACATCTAACACCCAGAGAAAGGAAATTGATAGTGCAGTGTAGAATTTGGTTCTCCTGGATTACAGGATACCTTTTTCATGCAGGGGCCGATATGCACATCCACAGGAGTATCAGGGAAGATGAAATTTATGATATCTTAAAAGCTTGCCATGATGGACCTTGTGGTGGACAATTTGCAGACCACAAAACTGGACATAAAATTTTACAAATGGGCTACTATTATCCCACGATTTTTAAGGATGCTAAGAAATTTGTCCAGACATGTGATAGTTTCCAAAGGATGGGCCGCCCTGGCCAATCTGATGATATGCCCCTGCATCCACAGCTAGTGATAGAACCCTTTGAGTGATGGCCATTAGATTTCATTGGGTCGATCAACCCATCATCCAATCAGAAATCATATATATTGGTTGCAACAGAATACGTGACTAAATGGGTGGAGGCAGTAGCATTACCAAGAGCAATAGAGAAAACAGTGATTAATTTTCTTTTCGAAATTTTTGTGTGGTATGGCTTACCCAGAGAAGTAATTACTGATTGGGGGCCATAATTTGTAGGCCACAAGATCACTGCTACACGAAAGAATCATCACATTATGCACAGAATTACCTCTTTGTATCATCTGCGGGTGAACGGGCAGGTGGAGACTACCAACAAAGTAATTGAAGCTATTCTAACGAAGATAGTCTCATTTCACAGATGAGACTGGGCTACTCAATTGTCGGAGGCCTTGTGGGCATATCGCACGACTTGGAGGAACACTACTGGACACTCTCCATATCAACTGGTATTTGATAAGGAACCCATTTTCCCCATATAATTTGAGATACAAACACTAGGGATAGCCTAGGAGGTGGGACTGGATTTAACTGAAGCCCAGATTAATAGACTACAACAAATAAATGAATTAGATGAAATTGGCTTTGGGCTCTAAAACATACTGCACTCATCCAACAATAAAGAGCCAAATGGCACGATTCCTTGATTAAGAAAAAGACATTTCATGAGGGTGACTAGGCACTTCTTTATGATTTAAGGTTTCAAGACTTCCCTGGTAAACTGCAGACTAGGTGGTTTGGCCCCTATGAAATATAGGAAGTGCATGACAATGGCACTCTCACATTGGCCACCATTGATGGGTCTGGTTTTTCCTTTAAAGCAAATGGGCATTAGGTGCGCCTCTACCAAAAACCACTTACAAGAGAATCTTTTTACCAGCAGATACGCGAGGACTCCACCATGCAAGTTCTAGCTGCAAAAGGCAATCCTTTGGCAGCTTCATTTTTGTATAAAGTTATTTCTTTTTGTAAAAACTATAAATATGATTATTGATTTGATTTTCTGCATTTTTTTCTCTGTTTGTTTGGTTTTTGAACTTTGGAACAACACTTTTCTGTGTTTTTGTTGTTCCAACTTTGGAACAAAACTTTTTTGCGCTTTTCTTGTTCCAACTTTGGAACATCAATTTCTGTGTTTTTGTTGTTCCAACTTTGGAAGATCACTTTTCTACGTTTTTGTTGTTCCAACTTTGGAACAACACTTTTTACGTTTTTATTGGAACCTGTTCCAACTTTGGAACAACACTTTTTTGTGTTTTTCTTGTTCCAACTTTGGAACTGCACTTTTCTGCGTTTTTTTCTGTTCCAACTTTGAAACATCACTTTTCTACATTTTTGTTGTTCCAACTTTGGAACAACACTTTTTTCATTTTTGCTGTTCCAACTTTGGAACAACACTTTTTGCATTTTTGTTGTTCCAACTTTGGAACAACACTTTTCTGCATTTTTTCTGTTCCAACTTTGGAACAACACTTTTCTGCATTTTTGTTGTTCCAACTTTGGAACAACACTTTTCTGCATTTTTGCTGTTCCAACTTTGGAACAACACTTTTCTACATTTTTTCTGTTCCAACTTTGGAACAACACTTTTCTGCGTTTTTGTTGTTCCAACTTTGGAACAACACTTTTTGCGCTTTTGTTGTTCGAACTTTGAAACAACATTTTTCTGCATTTTTTCTATTCTGAATATGGAACAACACTTTTGTGCATCTTTTTTGTTCCAACTTTGGAACAACACTTTTTGCGAGTTGTTGTTCAAACTTTTGAATAGCTACTGTTCCAACTTTTGAACAGCTGCTATTCCAACTATGGAACAACACTTTTTGTTGTCTACTGTTCAAGCTTTTGAACAACACCTTTTTTTTGTTTTTTGCATCTTTTTGTTCCAACTTTGAAACAACACTTTTGCGTGTTTGCTGTTCCAACTTTGGAACAACACTTTTTGCGAGTTTCTGTTCAAACTTTTGAACAACACCATTTTCTCTTAGCGTGTTTTGTTGTTCCGACTTTTGAATAGCTGCTATTCCATATTTGGAACAACATTTTTGCTTCTTATGAAGTTTTGTTTTTTCTAAACAACACCCTTTTCCTTGCATTATTTTTCTCTTGAATAACACCTCCTTCCTCTTGTGGGATTATTCCTAGCTCATCTCAACCCCATTTTTTTGATTCCCTTTCATGGCATGAAGTACAATACTTTTATGAGGACAAGAATTATGGATTCTATTGAAGCAGGTGAATACCTTTAACATTATGATCTTTAACAAGACAACTTTTGATGATAGATTAAAAAAAAAATGAAAGGGACACAATTATTTATATATTACTTTATGTATTGATTTCTACTGCATATGATACTGATTGATCATCTTTACCATGTTGGTTCCACTCCTCTTGGTTATAATCCTCTCTGTCTATTATAAGTGAGATTATGGGTATATTTTTCCTTTTGACATGTTCAACTTCTTCCATCATCCCTGCTCTTAAGGAGTATTGAGCCTCCCTCTATTTATCATAAAAATGTGCAATAACAACAAAATTTTGCCTACAGATAGAGGATAGGGGGTCTCATTAAGAGCCAACCTACCATGTTCGTAAGGATGTAGTGACATGACATTCCCACTATGGCCACCACACCAGGGTTATGATCCATCGGATGGCTAAAATATCATTGGAACAGGAGGTCTCATCACGAGTTGGCCTGATCACTTTTGCTACTTCCCAGTGAATGGTAGTGTGGTCATCTAGTTACCATGCCAGGACACTGATCTCTTATGGAGAAACAATAATAGAATTCTCTAACTATAAATTGAGGATCCTAGCTCATATGGGTTAAAAAGCAACTATGTTGAGACTATGGATGCCTGCTGGCAGCAGAAGCTCTGCTTATGGTATTGAAGTTCTGTTTTCAACATCAATAATTATTATAATACCCTCTTCTTACTTTTCTTTTTATCAGAGAGATTATTTCCCTAATTTCTCCCTACTTTGAACCTTTATGCATGAGTTAATGTTTTTAATCAATCATATCATTTTCAGCCAGAATATCGTCAGCAAAGCATCTTTTTCTTGCATATTGTTGTCCTTTTTCCTTACCGCATAACCTATCATCAACCAAAGAATCTTGTCTTTTATCAATAACCATCATTACACACCTCGCTTTCATTATACCCATACCTTTTATAGTCCTTTCATTAATATATGTACTCTGTCTCATTTACTGCCATATCTTTCACCCTTGTACTTTGCCGTCAGAACAACATTTCCCCGTCCATTCGGTCGTAGGCGACCTCTCATTTTGAAGGAGGGAAGGGGCTTCCATTACACTCGTGCATGCATTGTAGTTGTTTTAGTGGAATTCATAGGTTGATATGGTATCCCATGATCACGCGGCATGTGGAAAAATAATAATCCTCGAATTAATAATATTAATTCTCATAGAAATATCACTTAACATTGTAAAACTTAGCTGTTACAACTAATTGTTCTTCTATCTCTCTGTTGCTATTTGTTGCTGTGTTTCCTCCACTGCACTAATCCTTTGCAATAGTAGGAAAAACTCAAGCATTATGGGTGGAAAGACAGTGCGCCAAGAACCTTTAGTGTTGGAAGTCTCTGACAAAGCCAGGGAAATTCTGGTCCGTGCAGGGTGGATATCATATTTCACAAGATTTCAGCCCCCTAGTGAGGAAATTGCTATTTAGTTTCTACAACATCTACAGAATGGGAAATCCCTAGTGAGAGGTAGAAGATTCACAGTATCAGATGCTGTGATAGCTGAAGTATCTGGGCTGCTGATGGAAGGAACTGTATGGCTAAAGAAACACGTAATGTTGCAAGATGTGGTGGAGATTTTTAGAGATGAAAGTGAGGAATTAACTAGAAAAGGAAAGGGCATCCAACCATCTTCTCTGGAAGAACCATGGCATGAGTTGAAAAGTGTTGTCCAAAGGTACATTACTTGTGATGGACGACGAGACGTGGTAAGTCCATGACAACTCAAACTCTTAGGTGTTTTAAAACAAAAGCTCACTGTTAATCTACCATCTTTCTTGAATTCATTGCTGCATGATACCGTTGATAGAATAAGATGGGATAGGCACCCTAAAACCATAGTTAGCCACCATGGATTGATTATATTAATTTTTAGACATATCCTTGTTCAACAAAACTTAACTTGGGATGCTCTCATAGCACCCCTAGAAATTAGTCAAAACCCTGTAATCCAAAATTTTGCAATCTTGGAGATGAGCCAGCAGAGCCCTATTTTGAAGAGGAAAAGGACTGCTCACTCAAAAATTGAACCCCATAAGCGTAGGCGGTCTGCAAGGTTAAAACTAGCCCAAAGGATGTCTGTAAATCCTCAAGATAGCACTGAACAACTTGTGGAGCCATCCAGACTAGTTAGTGTACAAGACTCTGAGTCAAAACCAAAGGAACAATGCAATTTTAAGATAGAACTAGAAGAAAAGGATAATTTAGAGCCCGAGTCAGAGGAAGAACCTGAACAAGGGGAAGGATGTCATTTAGAATCAGAACTTGGGGAAGAGGCCAATTCAGAACAAGAACCCGAGGAAGAGGATATACCAGACTTAGAGCAAGAACGAGTACAACATTTTGATGATGAACTGGAAAATGAAGTAGGGCCTCCTCAAACACCAACCATGAGCCCCCAAAATGATCTTTTGCAGGATTTTAAGACAGGGATGGCCTAGGTCTTGGAAAATATGAATGCATACATGTAGCTTGGAGGATCACTTTATCCTAACCTAATGGAAGCCCAATCCCCAGGGGATTCTGGTCATACAAAAATTATGCCTTCTCTAGAGGCTACAGACCAGGAAGAGGAAGCAGACATAGAAGTTATTCATGAATCCAACGACCAGTCTGGTGACATGGTTCTATTGGAGCACAACCATGATAAACAACAAGAATCTTTAGATACAGAAGCTATTGACAAGCCTGTCAGTGTAAAAGATTCTCCTCGGAATAGGTGAGTAGCTGGAGCAAAACTAAAGAAGCTGAGAAAAAATACCAAAAGCTTCAAAAGACAGTTAAAAGGCTACGTCGGAATTTAAAAGAAATTGCAAACAGCAAAGCCCAGAGCACTACTCCTGAGGTATTCACTGTGGCTATGCAAACGGAAATATGTAAGGGTAGGGCAACAGAAACCCAAAATGAACTCATTCCTACTCAAACAATAGCCACATAGGCAAATTTTCATGCAAACTTAGTGGATGCAGCCGCTTAGATGGAGGGTTGGTCCTCCCACAATAAGAAACTGCAGATTGAGGATATATCCTCTCGTAGCACAGGCACTTAGAAAGAAGAGCAATCTAAGGATATCTTGTCAAGCAATGACCCTATTATTCTAAAGCTACAGGAGGAGCTGACACAAGCCTAGCTTGCTTTAGAATGATGTGAATAGGAGACAGTTCCCCCGCAAAAATATCAGGAGTTGTAGAAGCAGTTTAGGGAATTAACGATAAATGAGAATGGGAATTTTGATAGATTTAGACAGGAGGAAGAAAAGCTGAAGAAGGTGAAGACCAAGCTGGACAGAGTCATGAGTCAGATAGACACCATCTGTTCGCTATATTCGGATGTCTTAACATGTAGGTCTCCTGCCACAAATTATGCCTTGCTCTTATTAGAACGGTACTTATTGTTAAAGATTAAAGCCGTAAGAGCTGGCAAGCCAATCGAATTAAAGACAACTGCATATTTTATAAGTTGTTGTAAGGAACATGGGGAAAAATTCCAATGGCTTCTTTGCAAATTTTATCTGCATAATTTTGTATTAGAAGAAGAAGTGGATAAGAATCCTAGCCCTTTTGTTGGGGATATTCAATTCCAGGCTTTTATCTCTTTTGCAGTTAATCAACTTAAGTGGTTTAAGGCTTATAATTCATTCCAAAGACAAGAACATGGGTTAGATCTCTGGGTAAGGAGTGAGCCTATGCACCCTTTGCAACTGTTTTCTAAACATAAAAGGTTGATGACACAAGAGGGCATGATTAAAATTTTAGGGCCCATACATAAGGAAATTATACAGAAAGGAACAACATATTTCCTCTCCATTCAGGAAAGATCCCTGATTGCATCCAAAATGAGATGGATGATCTCAACTAACAGTGTTAAGGGAAGAGAACCATTTAATTATGGGAATTTCAAAGTTTCTGCGAGCCGGTTGATCACATACAACAAACTTATCGTTAGGGAATGGCCTTATTGGTTGGGATGTTGTTTTATGAGTCCCATTATTTGGTATCCGCCTGAAGGGTATCGGTCTGACTATGAGTTGCTTGAAGGACACGAAAAGGCAGCCTTTGCAATTCTAATGCAACATCATGGTTTTAGGCCTGATAAAAAACCTTCTTTCTAGCTTACTCCTTAACTACATTACATAGGAACTATTCATTTTTCATGAGGACATGAAACAAGGTAAGTAGGGGAGTATGTTGAGCCGTGTAATAGGTATGTATTTGCTCTTGATTACAGTGTCTTTTCCCTCTTTTCTTATCCATTTTGTGCCATGATATAATAACATATTGCTAGGATTTTTATAAGGGATGAATGAAACTGCTCTTGATACATTTTGACTGTCCAAACTAACTCTCATTTCTTTTTATGCAGAAAAATAGCAAATGGAATAGCTACTGTTCCAAAGTCGGAACAAAAAAAGCTAATCAAGGGAAATTAGGCATGTCATGTGCAATCGAACCAAGGAATGAATCAAGAAGATTAGTGTAAGATGAAAGAATTGTCTGAAGATAGCATTTAGTTGTGAATCCCAGGATCTCCTGATCCTGAGGGATCACATTTATCTCTTTCCTTTTGACTATAAAGGGGAAAATTGAAGAAAGGGATATCTATCTCTCACCTTTTACTTCAATTCTAATTTTAATTTACAGAAGCGTGATTATGAAGAATGAGATCATTTGTAAGGGCAAGTGACTTTACTGATTAATATATAACTTGTATTATTGTTCATTCGGATATTCTGAAGTAGCTAAGAAATATTCGCTGGTGGCTAGGGCCTGGTCTCTGGTGGATCTTACTGTTGTTCCTTGTTTTATACTTTTCCATTTCTTGTAAGTTTATTCTGATTTACAACTTTGTAGTTGATTTGCTTTCGTTAATTCGAATTTCTAGTATTCATTTCATTAATACGCAATTCTAATTGGTTTTATTTATTCATGTCGTGGATTGAATTAGTAATCGGTTAAAGAATCATTTCTGGTTAATTAAAGGATAGCATGTTATTAATTAGATCAAATACTTTCCTTCTATCTAGTAGTTTAAGTCCAGTTGAAAGAGCTCAGTTAATGCTACAGTGCTCTCGGTTGATTATCATTCGAATTGGTTGATTAAGATTGAATTATGTTTTTGTTTGAGATTGAGTTGTGATACTTAGATGAATTACTTCCCTTAAAGTTACAAGCTTGAGATTTATGATTGCATCCATTTACTCTTGTATTGAATTTAATAACTTATTTTAAAGCGTCACTCTCCGGATTTATAGCTTGCACATATTGTGTACACTCTTGGAATAAAAGGACTTACCCAGGTTGACAATTAATGTGAGGTAATTAGGAGTTTTAAAAGACACCTTTTAGCACCCAAAAGTAAGCAAACTAGAGTTCAATTCAATGCCAAATAAAGATCAACAAGTAAGCCTCTTGAACTTATACATACTGATTTGTGTGGACCAGTAAGAAAAAATTCACCTCATGGAGAACAATACTATATCTTATTCATTGATGAATTTTCTAGAATGTGTTGGATCGACCTTTTGAAACACAAATATGAAGCATTTGATAAATTTAAAGTCTTCAAGGCATTAGTTGAAAATGAATTAGATCTAAAAATAAAATGTCTGAGATCTTCTCAAGGAGGAGAGTACATATCAAATGAATTCTTTGATTTCTGTGAACAACATGGCATAAAAGGCAATTTTATGTAGCTAAAATTCCTCAACAAAACAACGTGGCAGAAAGAATGAATAGAGCTATTCAACAAATGGCTCATGCTATGCTTGATGAGTCTAGAACTCTTGACACCTTCTGGGGTGAAGCTGCACATACTGCAGTAAATATTCTCAACAAGGCTCATGTTCATGTAAATAGTCCTAAAACTCTGTATGAACTTTGGTATGGTAAGCCTCCCACTGTAAAGAATTTTAGAGTTTTTGGAAGCAAATATTTCATAAAAAATAATGATGAAAAACTTGGTAATTTTAAAGCTAGAGAAGATGAAGGAATACTTCTCGGTTACTCATCTAGAAGTAAAGGATACAAATGATACAATAAGAGACTTCGGACATTTTTTGAATGCATTGATGTTGTGATTGATGAAGCATGCACGGGGCCCAAACATGTACCATAAACAAAATAGGATGATGATGATGAATTCTTGCCCACATCAAATCAAAATGATATAGAAGAAGAAACTAATGAAGCAACAGAAGAAGATACTTTAGACAAAGAAAAGGTTCCATCCATGTATATTCAAAAGAATCATCTAGAAACTCAAATTCTAGGAGAAAAGGAATCTGGGGTACAAACAAGAACAACACTTGTAGAATATTCTAGTTAACTAGCTTTATTATCCACCATTGAACCAAAAAATGTAAATAAATCTAGTAAAGATGAATGTTGTGTTAAGACCATGAATGAAGAACTTGATCAAATTGAAAAGAATGATACTTGGGAATTGGTTTCAAGACCTCATGATAAGAATATTATTGGGACAAAATGGATATTCAAAAAAAAGTGGATTGAAAATGGAGAGGTCATTAGAAACAAATCCAGACTTGTTTGTAAAGGTTATGCTCAACAAGAAGGTATATAATTTGAAGAAGCATTTGCTCTAGTAGCCAGACTTGAAGCCATAAGAATGTTTCTTTCATTTTCAAGTTTTCAAAATTCCAAAGTTTATCAAATGGATGTAAAATCTGCTTTCCTTAATGGAGATCTAGAAGAAGAAGTATATATTGAACAACCATAAGGATTTATTTTGGGGAATGATGGAAACATTGTATGCAAATACAAAAAGGCTTTATATGGGCTAAAACAAGCTCCACAGGCATGGTATTATCATCTTGACAAATATATTCAACAAAAAGGTTTCACAAAAGGATCCGTAGAAAACAACTTGTACACAAAAATTGAGGGTGATAAACTGTTAATTATTGTTGTTTATGTTGATGATATCATTTTTGGTAGTAATGAAGAATCTATGAATCAAAAATCTGCTTTTATTATGCAACAAGAATTTGAAATGTCTTTACTTGGGGAACTAACCTATTTTCTTTCTCTACAAGTACAACAAGCAAAGGATGGCATCTTTCTCTCACAAAAAAAATATCTCAAGCAAATTCTGAAGAAGTATGGGATGGAAGAATGAAAACTTGTATGTACTCCCATGATGACAGGATGTAGCCTTAGTTCTAATGATGATTCTCCTTCAGTAAACCAACCATACTGTAGGTCTATGATTGGTAGTCTACTTTATCTAACATGTACCAGACTAGATATCATGCATGCAGTTAGGGTTGCTGGACATTTCCAAGCCAATCCAAAGGAATCACATCTTCAGGTATTAAAGAGAATATTCAAATATCTCCAAGGAACCCCAATATTTTGGTCTATGGTATCCTAAAGATGTAGATATTACCCTTCATGCATACACAGATGCGGATTGGGTTGGAAATGTTGATGACCAGAAAAGAACTAGTGGAGGTGCATTTTACATCGGGCCCTGATTGGTATCTTGGTTCAACAAGAAAAAAAGTTCCATTGCCTCATCTACAATGCAAGAAGAATATGTAGTTGTTGCATCTTGTTGCAAACACCTTCTTTGGATGATGCAAACATTACAGGATATACAAATCAAATTTTCTCCCCCATCTCCATCCTATGCGATAATACAAATGCTATTAGTATTTTGAAAAATCTTGTTATGCACTCCAAGATCAAGCATATTCCTATTAAATATCACTTTCTATGAGAACAAGTGCTTGAGAAAAAGTTTAAGTTGGAGTATGTTCCCTCCAAAGAACAAGTTGATGATATATTTACCAAACCCCTTCCTAGAGAACCATTTGAATATATCAGACAAAAATTGGGAGTTTTCTTTACCTCATTTTGCTATTAAATCAGTTTGCTCAGTCTATAGGTGAAAATTCAGAAGGTTTTTGGCTATACACAAGTTTCATGAAGTGTAGTGACGTATATATGCGAGTTTCTTTGCAGACAGTCGTGTATGTCTTTCTATGACAGAAAAATAGTGGGACAAACTAAAGATCAGCCTCTGACATGCTTCTGACATCTATGATTTGATTTCTCTTGGACTGATGTTGATGGGTATAGTTCATTGATATGGTATTGAGTTATGCTTTTCTCATTGATATTTATCCGATTGATGAATATGCTTTGATAAATGAGTTGTTGAAAATGAACATGTAGCACAGGTTTAGGGGGAGCATTAGCCTTGCAGAATATAATGCATTTTTGGCATTCTGGTTGTTGAATTATGCTACTTTTAAGATATTTTGGTCTTTGTTATAAATATCATGTATATCATTTGATGTAAAGGTCATGTAAATACCTATGATGTAATAATTGTCATATTAGGTCATGTATGGAATTTTGAGATCATATCAAATATGTATTCCCACTTCGTTGGGTGGTTCTGTTTAAATGTAATCCCACTTGGTTGGATGATTGATGTAGGTATGGGTCCTTGGCGATAGGAAGGTCATTTTCATTTGAGTCATAGAGTCATTTACTTAATTCTACATCCATCAGAGATTTCAGCATGTGCTTAGAGGGAGCATGATTAGAAAATTTAGCATGTGCTCAGGGGGAGCATGGTCAGTATTCATATTTAGTAGTTTAGATATGGAAGCCTTCATTTATCATTGGTCAACCCTTTGTTCTTGATGTCAAAGGGGGAGAGTATCTTGGTGTTTGGATAGTAGCTTGATGTTTTGAAAAGTTTGGTGCTTTCCTTGATGTTATTTATAGGTTATAGTGACCAAACACCAAGATGGTTGCCATCAAGTCTAAAGGGGAAGATTGTTGGCATTATGATGCATGTGTTTTCCTTGATGGAAACTCACTTATTCACAGGTCAGTTTAGAGGTGATAGAATGAATACAACAGAATACCAAAATGAATACATATGTGATAGAATGCATGGCAGTTCACAAGATTCGGTTCATAGGAATGATAAAGTTGGAAGTTGAAGAACTATATGCGGGTTCTATTAAGCCAAGTCGTGTTTGCACACGAGTTTAGTGAAGAAAAGTAGCATATGGTTTTTACACCATGCTATTCAAAATACCAGGGGTCCTTACCATGGTATTCACCCATAGTAATGAGCGCGGCAACAAATATTAATCCCGTCAAATATTACCACCGACACTGATGTAGTATTGACCTGTGGTATTAGATAAGGGATAAAATATATAAAGAGGTGAATATCAAAGTACTAGGTGTGCAAGTGAAAGGGCTTTTGATGAATACTTCAATATGAAGTATATTTGCATTATAAGGGCATAACTATCAAATTGATCTAAAATAATTATGCACCAATGAATACAATGGTGGATCAGGATCATGAGACTTGAAATGACTTTTCATTGTAAGATATGTTCAAAGATTGACTGGATCTAAGTATTGTAACATGTTTTTATCTCTGATTATTATGATCTGGGTCTTTCTGAAGTTCTAAAGAGCTGCACAATTTAGGTCAAAATTTGCAGATCTATATGCTGGTTGGTTCAGGAAAAGCGTGTATACATGTGGGTTCACTTCTATAAAGTTGCGTATATAAAGTAAGGGGTTTATGTTCATAAATGATTGATCAACCTAATCAGTGCTATTGTTTCTCTGATGTACGTCGATGATTTCCTCATGTTGATCTGGGTTAAGTGATAATATCTGAAGTAGTCTAATTGAATGATGAAGTTGAATCTGGTTATTAATTGATTGAAGAATGTTAACACTACTTTTTGATTGTGATTGAAGATCATAGACAGTTCTGGGATTGGTTCAAAGTACTAAAGTAGATCTGAGTATGATTCAGTGTTCTTTTTAGAACTTACAATCGTCAATTTTTCAGTTTTCAATATATTAAGATTTCTACATGGGTTTCTCTCCAGAAAAGCGTGTATAAAGGTGGGTTTCCTTAAGTGAGGTAGCATATACATTTTGGCAAATGAATGATCAAGGTTGTAGTTGATTCTTTGTGTTGATGGAACATTCTAGGTTCAATTTTTTTGTACTGGTTATAGTGATCTGATTGTATCAGTTTATTTGTTAAGTTTTGATTATGTATCAGTTTTTTTGGGTTTAGTGATTTGTTTGATTCTACGTGTTAAAGATTGATGATTTTATTATAGTGAAGATTGAGCATAAATGTTGATATTGGATCTAGTTTAAAAATTTGATGAAACTCGATCCATGGATGTTTTTGAGGGTTAGAGCCTTCAGTGAGGAAGTCGAAGCTTCCTTCCAGTAGTAGCTGGGGATCAGATCAGGGGGTTGGAGTTTAGTAGGAGCTGGAGAACAGGTGAAGGTTGTAGCCTTCAGCAGGTGGGTGCCTGCGTACTAATATGAGTCTACACTAGTACAAGAATGTAAGAATTTTTTGATATTAATAAGTTTTGAAGACTGAGATGACAACATCGATGGTTTTCTCCCTCATTGGTTTTCCATCTTAAATATTCGAGTTCATGTGTTTTTACTTATGTGTGATACCTTATTATGTTCTTCTGCACCTATTTACTACTTGTCAAATGCCTGATAAATCTCCTACATTCTGGTTCAAAGTTTAACAGATAAATAATTAGTTATTTTACAAGTTTACTGAGCATACACTAGTTTCTTTTACAACAGTCGTGTATATACACTAGTTGGGTTCAGTTAAGTCATGTATACATTTCAGAAAAGAAAATTATTATTGTGAGTTTTTAAAATACCGATTCAAGCACCCTCTCAATATTTTTCCAACAGACTGATCTTAAACATCCTATAATCTAGTTTGTAAAAGAAATTAAAAAACCCAGGTGAGTGAAGAGAATGCAAATGTACAACTATCTAACACAATAATAAACTCTAGAGAGGTCAATTTTAATAATAATAACTTTTTATCTAATGGTTTTTATACTATGTAGGCCCTCTTGATCCACCCCGATGGCTTCATGGATCTTTCTACCTTCCGAAAACCTAAGTTTTTGTTTGTATATAGTACAAGACAGGATTGATTCAATTTGTCAGAAATGACCTCAGAAATAACCTTATAAACACAGTTTCACAAAGAGATGGGGAGAAAGTATTTGAAAGAGGTAGGACTATCAACTTTGGGAATGAGAGTTTTAAAAGTAGTATTGAAGGATTTTAGGACTTTACATTCCCTTATGGAATCATTACCACTTATAAAACATCTTTACTAAGAATATAAAAAAAATCAAAGAATTCAACCCCCCATCCATCAGGCACTGAACTTTTATCCTTTTGAAACTGAAAAAAACAAATTTTAGCTCCTCCTTAAAGACTTCATCCACTAGTTGAAATTTATCATCCTTATTCACAAATTGAGGGAAACATTTAGCCACCCTAATGACTTCCATGATATTATCCCTTGTAGGCTTCTAAACAAATTGTGAAAGTAGCCTCTAGCCATGGAGGCTAGTCCCTCAAAATTTGAGGCCTCTTGACCATCAACATCGTAGAGATTCTAAATTATATTAATCAACTTCCTATCCTTTGCATAAGAAAGAAAAAATATTTTCTCATCCCCCACTTCAAGCCATAGGGCCCTACTTTTTAATATCTAAACAACCTCCTAAGCCTCCACGATGTCCTTTCTTCTAGCTTCCAAGTGGCATTAGGGGAATTTTGAGGTCTGAAATGGGCCTCCTAAGGAAATTATCAAATAATAGTGGAAATAATAAAATAAGATTAGATTACATCATCAAAGTTTGGAGGGAAAAAAGAAAATGCTATTTTTCAACTCATAATTTTAACTTATCTCCCTATGGATTTACTCAAATTTCAAGCAACAACACTTGTTGGATGCAGAATTTTATTCCTCATCCAAGGAGTACCCATGTTTGATACGTTCGATGGACCCTGCTACATGAAAAATGAGAAATAAGTGAAAATCATGATTACATGAGAAATACATGAAAAAACGTGAATATAATCACACTTTTCATGTATTTCTCATTTGTCATGTATCAAGGTTCATCAAAAGTATGCAACATAGGTACTCCTTGGATGAGGAATCAAATTTTGCATCCAACAATTACTCTCGCTCGAAATTTGAGTAAAACCTTAAGGAGATAAGTTGAAAATATGAGTTGAAAAAGTAGTTTTATTATTTTATGTTGGCATTATGATACAAGTGTTGTCCTTGATGGCAACTCACTCACATGTTAGTTCAATTTTGATGAAAGGAAGCCCACAGTGTAGCATATCCACTCAGATGTAGCAGGGCATTGGTATAGAAGAACAAGAAGATGGATCTAAAGTCTACTAATCAGAATGAAGAAGTTGAAGGTAAAAGATGGTGAAAAGTAGTTTAACATGTATACGCAAGTCCACTTAGTCAAGACAATGTATACACGCACTCCTGCAAGAGGAAAAGCACGTACTAGTTGGAAAATCAAGGAATTTCAAGAGTAGAGAATACTAGGGGTCAATACTATGGTATTAGCCCACAATATTGAGCAGAGTAACAACTATTTGATCCTGTCCAAGAATACCACGGGTCCTAAGTGGTTTTCGTCTGAGGTATTAAGAAAGGCCTAAAATTATATAAGGAGGAGAAGATCATAAGGCCAAGGTGTGCAAGTGAAAAGGGTTTCTAAGGAATACTTCTATCTAAAGTATATTTTATGTTGCAGGGGCTATGTTGGTGATTTGATCTGAAATATTGTGTGCACCTTGAATTCAATGTTGGATCAGGATCATGAGACTTGAAATGACTTATCATTGAATGATCTGATATTGGTTAGGCCAGATCTGATTGTGTACACTTGTTTTATTCTTTAAATGTCATGATCTGGGTTTGTCTGAATTCTGGAATAGTAGCAAAATTATGAGTTAATATTTGCAGATCTATACACTGGTTCATCTCGGTAAAAGTGCGTGTACATGCAGGTTCTACTCTTCCAAGTAGCGTATACAGAGGAAAATCCTATTCTTCAGATCTGACTGATCTATCTGATCAGTTCTGTTGTTTTAATGTTGTCTTTCAATGAAGTCTTCTTAGATCTGAATGTAAAACTGAATGCATAAGGAGTTTGATATCTGAATGATTGATTTTCTAAGTGAGGAGGGTGATCACTGCTACTGCCTGTATAAATCTCTATAAATTGACAATGGATGTTTAGTATATTGCTGGTTGGTACAGACTAGATTCAAAATTTTTATGTTTCAGTAGTTTTGAAAGTATGCGCAGGTTTGATTAAAGGAAGTAGCGTATACATGTAGGTTGGGTTCAGTAAAGTAGCATATACATTTTGATGCATGATTTTTGAGGTTGCAGCTGGTTCTGAATGATGATGCAGGTTTCTGGGTTCAGCACAGTGTTCTGGTGACAATGATCTAATTGTTCAGATTAACTGATTGTTGGTTGATGCAGTTTGAGTTTCAAAGTTTCTGATGGGTCCAATATGAAAATTTGATGAAACGAGACCTTCATGTATATTGTGATGTGTCAGGAGCATCCAGTCTAAAAATTTATGAAATGTGGTCCCTAGAAAAAGAGAGAAGGTTGCAGCCTTTTGTAGGTTGGTGCCTACATACTAGTAAATACCTTGGCTAGTACAAGAACTAGTGGGTTGCACCTCCCTTCCAGTAGAAGCTAGAAAATGAGAGAAGCTTGAAGCCTTCTGCAGGTGGGTGCCTATGTAGTATTATGAGTCTGCACTAGTACAAGATTATAAATTGATTTTTTTTTTATTAAAAGAAGACAGAGATGACAAAAGCAGGTGGTTTTTACCCACATTTGGTTTCCACCTTAAATCTTGGTGTTCATGTGTGTTGCTTTTGAATGATGGTTTATTATACTTTTACTGCACTGTTTAATAAGTTATTGACGCATTGGTTAAAGATCAACACATGATAAATTGACTAAATCACAAGTTCTTTGGGTATACGGTGGTTTCTCTAATCACAGTAGAGTATACATGCTAGTTCACTTCACAAAAGTAGCATATATAAATCTGTTTGGGAAATGAAAAATTATTGATATGATAATACTGATTCACCTTCCCTCTCAGTATTATTTCCAACAATTGGTATCAGAGTAGGTCCTTCAAAAGAAGCTTGATCGCCTGTGTTAGAGTCGGTCTAGTAGCCCTCCACCAGAGATCAAAGCTCTTTGCATTTCATGATTAGGTGTCCCATCAGTGTGATCATGTTGCATTCCGTTAGGCATGCCATAATCCCGGTGGAGGGAGTTTGTGTCTTTTATTCCCCTCCTATTTGGCACTGCTGGTTTAGTTTTGTTTAAGTAAATAAAAGCTTCAAAGGGTCATTGATCTTGTTTTAAATTTCGAGGTCTTAGGTCTAGGGTTGAGTCAATTTTTGTCTTGAGAGGTCATAAAGGACCAGCAGGCCAGAGGGATGTCCTTCATAAAGCATCGTTTCAACAATTCTCACTATTGTACAGCTAAAATTTTCACCTTGTTTTCAAAACTCTGTTTTTGAAAAACAAAGGTCATTATCTCGTTTTTTGTAAAAATTCTCAAAATTTCAAATCCTCCAAATGTCGAAGTGCAGCCTTGGTCACCTTTGCCAAAGCACCTTAGAAGCTATCCCTGCAAAAATTTTCAGAAGAAATCATCATTTCAACCAATTTTTCAAAGAAAAGAAACCAAAAGTCAGAGCCAATTAATTCAAAAAAGTGTCAACACTCAAAACATTATAAAGTGGGTTTTGGGAAAGTAAAAATCTAAAGGAAGCCTATAAAAGCATATCACTCTTCATTAGCAACTCATTTGCCTCTCACTAGCTAAGTGAATCCTTGCAAAGGCGATTTCAAGAGTTTTTGAGCAAAGTGGGTAGTTTCAGAGGCGCGCTACACGTCAGGGAGGGCACGCTACGCGTCAGGGGCGCGCTACGCATCAGGCTGCCTTTCTCAGTGTTATTTTTCACGTGCGCTACGCGTCAGAAGGGCGGTACGCATTGGGCAAGGCGCGCTATGCGTTGGGTTTTCTGCTCAACAAACTGCCAGCAAGCTATCAAATCGACTTTTCTCTCAAGCAAATTGCAGCATTTGAAAAAGTCAAACAGTAGTTAATTGGGTGCAAAGTCAGCAATACATTTCAGCCATCTTGCCTTCAAAACCATGTCAAAAACCGAATCAGATTATCAGCAGAGTTATGACAGTGATTCAACACCGGAGGTAGAAGTGCCAAGGAGGCATCACAAGGGTGGTAAGGGTGGTCGGCATGTCAGGGAGGAGCCCACTTCTTTGGCTCAATTGCAAGCTTGTCCACTTGCAATGACATGTTTTCAGTATCAATCATGCTTTGGATATTGTGAGAGGATCTCACAAATTCAACACCATAGAGAACTAGTCCGCTTGTTTGTCCTACATTTGCACAATGGCCATGTGAACCTTGCAGGAGTGGATTTCTCCTTATCACCTGAAATTGTTGCTCAAGCCACCGAGATACCAAATGTTGGGGAAGAGTGGACCAAGCGCAAGCAGCTAGACAGATTTCATTATCAACCATACATCAAACCCAGATGCATGAGACACCTAACTGCTGTTTTTCCTTTCAGATTCCTAAGGGATGAGTATGCACCCTTGATGAGGCTCATTATGCGCTATTTCACTTGTGAGGGCAGATTTTCACGTTTATATTCGTACCATATTCGTTTTTTGATGCATTTCACCCGGGTACGAATGATGAACATTCCATTTTTCATGTGCCGAAATATAGAGAAGATGGTGCCCGTATTGCAAAGGAAGAACCCCACACAGCAACACAAAAGTATATATCATTATGCACTGATCGAGATCATAGTGATGCATCAGTTGGCACAGCAGGGTATTGCTTGGGAGGATTTCATTTCTCGCGACTTCTTCATGGTGCCACAGCCACCTCCCGAGATTGTCCATGATGAGGGAGGGCCTTCACATCAGTTTGACATTCCTGAGCCCGAGCATGTCAGCGCTCCTTCATATGTTACATATCAGAGAGGCCACAGGGTCTTATTTGCATCTGCATGGCGAGTATTATCTCCACACCAGGTGGAAGGTGTCTCGCCTTCTTCATCAGCACAACGAGTGTTATCTCCACATCAGGTGGAAGGGGCCTCGCTTTCGACAGCAGCACAGGTACAAGAGAGAGGCAAGCAGCCCATGATTGATGAGGGGCCATCAGGAGATCCGAACATAGATATTGTTGACCTTGATATCATCTCTCCTAGCTTAGAGCTAAAGGAGATCATTCAACAACAAAAGGCTGAAAATGACTTGTTGCAACAAAAGTTGGAAATGGCAAATTGGACAATCACATACTTAGAGCAGCGCAACAAGCAGTTGGAGGATGAACACACTCTTGATGAGTTGCGGAGGATCCGAGAAGACCGGAACTTGGCTCGCAAGAGACCCGGTGATTTGACACCTATTGAGCAAGGGTCTATGCTCATCCGAGTGAATACTCATTTAGAGAAGTTGCTAGCCAAGGCAAACAGGGACAAAGATATGCTCCGCCACATGAAGAATCATTATTGGGCCCGCATGCATGTGTGCAAAGCAAAAATGAAGGTACTCAAAGCACGCTTGGCCAAGGCACTAAAACGGAGGAAAAGGCCCGATCCACTTTAGATTTTGGCTGAAGCCACCTTGAAGGAGCATAGTGCTCAATGATACACCTCCAGCTCAAAATTCAGGAAATTTGGAGCAATTTTGGTCAATTTTGAATTTTTTTTTGCTAAAAACAGGTTTTTGCCCTCAACGCGTAGCGCGCCGCACGCTACCCTTAAGTTGGGGAGGTCCATTTCACGAAAACTAAGCATTTTTGGATTTGTCATGAAAAAATACACTTGCTCAGCCACTGCCAAGACATTTCATGAAGTTTTGGGCCCTCAAAAGGTCAAAAAACAAGCAAAAAATGACCTTCTGCCACTTTTTGGACACACAGGAAGCAGTCTTGGGAGATTGCATTTTTGGAGGGGCAAATGGCCACCAAATTGAGAAATTCCACTTGGGCTGGAGAGTAGACATCCAGAAATTTCCAACAAGCCCACTTGTGCCTCATTTGGATGCCAGGAAGTGCCCCAAAAGTGGGCTCAAAGGCGCGCTATGCATTGAGAAATGGCGCGCTACGCATTAGGGAAATTTGCCAGTTTTGCACCTTCAGCTCAGGAAAACGCAGCATTTGACCAGTTTTGACTTTTTGGTGGGATTTTTCATCCTCCTTGATGTAATTGATGTAATTTTATGTTGACATGACACTTTTTTACCTATTCTAGAAGATTCATTCATAAAATGGCAAAAAATTAATGAATGAATTGGTTTCCTAGCTTATAGAGGCAAGTTGTTTTGATTGCCTAGATTGTAGTGCTCAGTTTAGAATTGGTTGAAACAGCTCCTAGGATGATGAGCTCGACCCCTAGAGGCAAGGAAATGTGTTAGCTTGCCTATATTATGTACTTTCTTAGTCATTTTCATGGTTGGACTCTTGAGGGATAAGCTTAGACTGTTTTACTCTTTGTATCTCTGCAATTTTGGCAAAGGAAAGACCAGGGTTTTGCAGCACTATTTGGGATTCCTGTGGTTATTTGTGTTGATGGTGTGTTTCTCTCATGTACTTGTAAGTTTTTTATGTGTATCATTTTCTTACTATTCTCTTCTGCAAATTAAGTAAATGAAGTGTTAAGGTAGAATTCATGGTTTCTATGCTCTGCCTTTAAGTTTGCTTAATATCAATGTTTTCATCTGTTTAAGGAGAACTCTCGATGGTTTCTTGCTCTCCTTAGCTCCTCACCGGTCATATCCATCCATTCACTTATTTCAAAGGCATCAAGACAATCTCCTACCTTGCCCCAAAAAGACCTCTGCAAAAACTATGTCTCATCCCCGCACCCAAAATTGCCGTGCTCAGTTTTCCAACAAAACCCTAAAAATTTAAAATCAAAATTTTCCTATCAATTTACTAGCCTAAAATCAGTATTCCTTATTGGTCATCTCAGCCCCTTTGAAGACTTTTTTGCCGAGATAGACCTGGAGAGAGCCCTCTCCTGTCCCCGTAGGGCTAGCTACGAGGCTAAGTGGTTTGATGTTGCCTTGGATTTTGTCTTTTTCAGCCTGAAGCCAAATTCAAGCGCTAACAGCCTGAAGGAAGATCTTTTAAGATGAATAATCACGAATTCATAGGATCCATCTGACCACCAATCTTCAATGGGAGAAACTTAGTATATTGGATAATAAGAACTAGAGCCTATCTACAATCACTTGGAGTCAATGTTTAGGAAAGTGTGGAAGGAGGATATCAATTTCTAGTAGAAATTCCTACAGACTCAGCAGGTAAGAAGTTATACGAAACCAATGCCAAAGCAGTCAATACGTTATTGGGAAGTCTATCAGAATCATAATTTTTCAAAGTCATGCAGCTCAAGATAGCCAAAGGGATATGGGACATAATCATTCAGAGCTACGAAGGAGACTCTTAGGTAAAACTTGTTAAGCTTCAATCTCTCAGAATTCAATATGAAACTCTTAAGATGCATAGTGATGAGAGTGTTGCTAGTTACTTTTTAGGTATAGATGACATTGTTAATTGTATGAATAATTTGGGTGAAGAGATAAAGGAAGCTACTTTAGTTGACAAAATTTTGATATCTTTTTCTTCTAAATTTGAATCAAAAGTGTTTTCCATATAAGAAAAACAAGATCTTCAAACTATTACTGTGACTCAAATCCATGGAATTCTAACTACCTTTGAAATGAGAAAATGAGGTCCATCAGATATGAGAGAAGCCACTTTTAAAGCATCAGCAAAGGGAAAATAAAAGGAAGAGCACAATGAATTAGAACACATTTCAGAAGAAGAAGTTGAGGTAAATTTTGTCAAGAAGCTTCAATAGGGTTCTAGAAGCTTTATAGGTAAGCTACCTTTCAAATGCTTTGCTTGTGGTAGAGTCGGCCATTATGCCGCCAAATGTCCTCATAAAGATAAATATGAAAAAGGAAAGGAATATGCAAAAGGAAATAGAAAACAGGTTGTGAGTAGAAGGAGTTACTATACGCATGAAGATAGTGATGGCTTATCCAATAGTGATGAAAATGAAACTGACCAAGATTATAGACTACTCATGGCTTATGACAATGATGAGTTTTTGGATGCCTTAGAAGGGGAAGACTTTCTTGAATAAATCACTAAACTTAAAATCTATTTAGAAGAAAAGAATATTATCATCAATACATTGACACACCAACTCACTGAAAAATAAAAACACAATGAAAATCTAGAATGTGAAATTGTGGGTCTAAGAAAAGAACATGAGAAGACAAAATCTCTTAATCTTAGATTTTCTAAAGGATCTGAAACTTAAAATGAAATCATCAAAGTTCAGCGTTCTCCTCTGATAAAGACAGGTCTTGGATATACTGAGGAATCATCTCAATCACAAAAGCCGTCAGATTCCACCAGAAGCTATATTGATGCAATAGACCAGTGAACAGTGTCAATCATCAGCAAAGGCCTAAAATTACTCATCAGGGAAATCATACCCAATTTACTCGAAGGATGAATATCAATAGAAGCTTCAACCAACATGTAAACAATGCCAAAAGATTCTATGATCGCAGAAACTTCTTTAATGGGCAATGTCTTTCATGTGATAACTTTGGGCATAAGGCTGCTCAATGTGTTGCTTACAAAACCATCATGACTAGATAAGCACGAAATCAAAGGAGTGTAAGAGGAATCAAGAAAAGTTCCTATAATAACTTTTCTCCTCTTGAAAATGAAGTAGAATGTTCGATTTTTAACAACTTTGGTCATGAAGAATCTGAATGCAGGAGCAAATTTCGGCCATCACTTCAAAAGGAGCAAACATCATTAAATACCAAGATATGGAGAAAAAAGGAATCTCATTCAGAAATATGTGGCATATCTCTGTATGTAGAAGGATAAGAAAATCAGTGGTACATCGACAGCGGATGCTCCAAACACATGACAGGTGATAGAGAGAAACTTCATTCATATAATGCTTTATAAAAAGAAAAGAATGTCTCATTTAGAAATGACACTCCAACTGTCATTAAAGATAAAGGTTCTATCTTCTTGAAAGAAAAGGTTAAAGCTGGAAATGTGATGTATGTAGATGGTTTAAAGCATAACCTGTTGAGTGTCAGTCAAATGTGTGATCAAGGAAATGAAGTTTTGTTTCAATCAAATGAATGTGTGGTCCGTGAGCTTGATACAGGAAAGACCATGATAAAAGGAACAAGAACTCCAAACAACTTATACATACTCAAAGGAGGGAAACAACAATGTTATCTGAGCGAAATAGATGAAAACTGGCTATGGCATAGAAGATTGGGACATCTAAGATTTTCTCAAATAAGAAAAGCATGCAGGCTCAAGGCAATTCATGATCTTCCAGATATCAACAACCCAAAATATACCATACGCAAACCATGTCAAGTGAAAAAAAAACTAGAGTTCACCTCAATGAAAAAGAAGGATCAACAAGTAAGCCTCTTGAACTCATCCATACTGATTTATCTGGAACAAAAAGGAAAAGTCACCTTGTGGAGAGGAATACTTTATTCTATTTATTGATGATTTTTCTAGGATGTATTGGATAGGTCCACTAAAGCATAAATATGAAGCATTTGAAAAGTTTAAAGCCTTCAAAGCTTTAGTTGAAAATGAATTAGATCAAAAAATCAAATGTCTCAGATTTGATCGAGGGGGAGAATTCATATCAGATGAATTCTTCGACATTTGTGAACAACATGGAATAAAAAGGAAATTCACCATCGCAAGAACTCCTCGGAAAATGGTGTGGTGGAAAGAATGAACAGAATAGTTCAACAAATGGCTCGAGCAATGCTTGATGAATTTGGAACTCCTGCAACCTTCTGGGGTGAAGTTGTATTTGTTGCCCTGATTATTCTCAACAAAGCGAATGTTCAGGTAAATAGAAATCAATCTCCATATGAACTTTGGTATGGTAAGCCTCCTACTGTAAAACACTTTAGAGTGTTTGGAAGCAAATGTTTCATCAAAAGGACTGATGAAAAACTTGGTAAGTTCAAACCTAAAGCAAACAAAGGAATTATTCTTGGCTATTCATCCAGAAGTAAAGGATACAAATGTTCTAACAAAAGACTTCGGAAAATTGTTGAAAGCATTGATGTCGTAATTAATGAAGCATGTAGAAATCTGGAACAAATGAAATCAGCAGAGGAATATGACAATGATGAAGATGGGGGATGCTTTCCCACATCAAAGCAAAATGATATAGAATAAGAATCCAATGAAGTGCCAGAAGAAGATACAATAGATAGGGAAAATCCTCCATCTAGGTATGTTCAGAAGAATCATCCTGAATCTCAAATTCTAGGAGAAAAAGGGGCTAGTGTACATACAAGAAGAACTCTTACAAGGACCTCAAGCTGTCTATCATTACTATCCTCCACCAAACCTCAGAATGTAAATGAACCCTGTAAAGATGAATGTTGGGTCAAGGCCATGGATGAAGAACTAGAGTAAATTGAAAATAATGATACTTTGTAATTAGTTCCTAGACGTCATGATAAAAATGTTATAGAAACAAAATGGATATTTAAGAATAAGCTTAATGAAAATGGAGAAGTTATTAGAAACAAGGAAAGAATTTTTTGTAAAGGGTATGCTCAACAATAAGGTATAGATTTTGAAGAAATTTTTGCACCTATTGCCAGATTTGAAGCCATAAGGATGTTTCTTGCTCTTTCTAGTTTTCAAAAATTCAAAGTATATCAAATGGATGTAAAATCAACCTTTCTTAATGGAGATTTAGAAGAAGAAGTTTATATTGAACAACCAGAAGGATTCATTCTTGGAATTATGCAAAACTCGTATGGAAGCTCAAAAAGGCTCTCTATGGTCTAAAACAGGCCCCAAAGGCTTAGTATTACCACCTTGACAAATATCTACAACAACAAGGTTTCACAAAAGGTTCTGCAAATAGAAATTTATACACAAAGATTGAAAATGATAAATTGCTAATTATTGTTGTTTATGTTGATGATATCATATTTGGTAGAAATGAAGAATCCATGAGTAAGAATTAATGCATCAATAATTTGAAATTTCCTTACTTGGTGAACTTACTTATTTTCTTGGTCTACAAGTAAAACAAAAAAAAGATGGTATCTTTCTTTCAAAAACCAAATATTTCAAGCAGATCTTGAAGAAATACGGAATGGAAGATTCTAAAGTAGTATCTACTCCAATGGTAACAGGATGTAGTATCAGTTTTGATGATGAATCACCAGCATTAAACCAACCAACTTACATATCTATGATTAGGAGTTTGCTTTATCTAATAGGTGCCAGACCTGACATCATGCATGTAGTAGGAATTGTTGGAAGGTTTCAAGAAAATCCAAAGGAATCACATCTCCAAGCAGTCAAAAGAATTTTCAAATATCTTCAAGGAACTCAGGAATTTGGTCTATGGTATCCTAAAGATACAGATCTTACTCTTCGTGCTTATACAAATGTTGATTGGCAGGAAATGTGGATGATCTAAAGAGTACTAGGGGAGGAGCATTCTATATGGGTTCACAATTGGTGTCTTGGTTCAGCAAGAAGAAAAGTTTGATTGCCTTATCTACAGCTGAAACCAAATATGTTGTTGTTGCATCTTATTGCACACAACTACTTTGGATGATGGAAAAATTGCGAGACATTCAGATCACATGTACTCCACCAATCTCCATTCTATGTGATAATACAAGTGTCATCAGTATTTCGAAAAATCTAGTCATGCACTCCAAGACTAAGCACATACCCATTAAGTACCATTTTCTAAGAGAACAAGTGCTTGAACAAAAGGTTAAATTGGAGTATGTTCCCTCCAAAGAACAGGTGTTTGATATATTCACTAAACTGATCCCATAAAAACATTTGAACATTTGAATATCTCAGACAAAAATTGGGAGTAGTTGTTGCATCATCCTGTTGTTAAATATAGTTTTCAGAGGAAGGTTATTATATGCAGGTTTCATGAAGTATAGTCGCGTATACATGCGGGTTTCTTTGGTTGAAGAAGCGTATATGTTTTTCTGACAGAAAATTAGTAGCACAGGTTTAGGGGGAGCATTAGCCTTCACACACATTCTACATTATTGGCATCATGGTTGCTGAGTTTAGATATGGCTTCAGATACTTATATCATTTGTTGCATAAGTCATGTAAAGATCTAGGGTGTGATATGACTTCTTCTGTCATGATCTGTTGGCTTGAGCCTGACCCAGGTTCGAAGTTAATTAGCCAAACAAATCCCTGTACTACTAGCCCTTTCGACAATAGCCCACTGAGCACAGACTGAAGTCTCACTCGAAGTAGTATGGGGGAATGTTGGAACCAAGTTTCCGCACCCTTGAGATGTCTGAGGAGTCAGTTTAGTCCAACTGTGAATACCTTCGCGTAGGTTACTTCACACGCTGTCTTGACCTATGAGACCTTCGCAATATGTTATAATCACCTTCACGTGGCCCTAACCAGGGGCTGAGGTGATTTCACACTACCCTAGCAACGATCTGCACTACTTCCCCAAGTTACACCATGTATCTTACTTATCTTCTTATAATAGTTAGTTATCTTCGCGTAAACAAATACTTTATCTTAGATTCACTTTATGAACACATCCATATAAGTTAGTGCATCATATACACAATAGAAATGAAATTTATATCTGATCCATTCAATGCACAAAACAGGAAAGAGATACACAGAAATGATGTAAAACTTCTCTTCATTACTTCTCCAACGGTTACAGACTCAACTCGCCCTGCGCACTCAGCTGTAGGGGTCGTGCACTCAGCTGTAGACTACTAGGCCTATGCACACTCAACTACAGAGCCTTATCCTACTCTATGACCCAAAGATTCGACTCGACACTTAGATAAGACTCAATTCTCCATCTATTTCTTCCTTCTCTCTTACTCATTTACAACTTAGAGCCTTGCTCTATTTATACAATCCCATGGTCCGTGGACCATGGGTGGATCTCTAAAGCCTACATTACATTTACAAAAATGAGGGCAGACAACCTATGACTCATTTACAAGTTTACGCTCCATGCCCACAAAACACAAAGTCTTTATATCGGATTTGGTCAAAATCTGGGCTTTAAGCCCCAAAAATTCCCGTGGGGGATCCCGTACCCAGCATGATCTATATTTTAATAATTCCTATTGGACATATGATGTAATTTGTATCCTAACTTTGCATGGAATGGATGGTGTAATAATTGTTGTATTTTTTTCATATATAAACAATTGGTATATCTCGACTTGGTTGGGTGGATGAGTCAAATATGGTGTATCCCCACTTGGTTGGGTGATTGATGTATGTATGAGTCAATGGTCATAGGGAGGTCATACTCACTTAGTTGAGTTATAGAGTCATGTTATTATTTTGAAACATATCTCTGCAAACTCGGTATGTACTTAGGGGGAGCATGGACATCATAATGTGTATCAAAGGGGGAGAATAACTTGGTCCGCCCTTTGCCCTTGATGTGAAAGGGGGAGAGTATTTTGGTGTTGCTTGTTATCTCTAAAATCTTCTACAGCTTGAAGTAATCAACACTAACATGATTGCCATCAAGTACAACCGGGGATATTGTTGGCAATATGATACAAGTGTTTTCCTTCATGGAAACTCACTCACGGGTCAGTTCATTTTTTATGAAAGGCAACCCATAGTGTAACAGATCCATTAAGATGTAACAGGGCATTGGTATAGAAGAACAAAAAGATGGAACTAAAGTCTACTAATCAGAATGAAGAAGTTGAAGGTAAAGGATGGTGAAAAGTAGTTTAACATGTATACGTAGGTCTAGATAGTCAAAACATCGTATACACGCAGGTCCACAAAACAAAAGGTGCGTATACATATACACGCACTCTGGTAAGAGGAAAAGCACATACAAGTTGGAACATCAAGGAATTTCAATAGTAGAGAATACTGGGGGTCAATACCATGGTATTATCCCATAATATTGAGTGGAGTAACAACTATTTGATCCAGTCTAAGAATACCACGAGTCCTAAGTGGTTTTGGTCCAAGGTATTGAGAAAGGCCTAAAACTATATAAGGAGGAGAAGATCATAAGGCCAAGGTGTGCAAGTGAACAGGGTTTCTAAGGAATACTTCTATCTAAAGTATATTTTATGTTGCAGGGGCTATGTTGGTGATTTGATCTGAAATATTGTGTGCACCTTGAATTCAATGTTGGATCAAGATCATGAGACCTGAAATGACTTGTCATTGAATGATCTAATATTGGTTAGGCCAGATCTGATTGTGTGCACCTGTTTTATTCTTTAAATGTCGTGATCTGGGTTTGTCTGAAGTTTGGAATAGCAATGAAGTTATGAGTTAATATTTGCATATCTATATGCTGGTTCGTCTTGGTAAAAGCGCGTGTACACGCACGTACTATTCTTCTAAGTAGCATATTCTTCAGATATAACTGATCTATCTGACCAGTTCTGTTGTTTTACTAATGTCTGTCAATGAAGTCTTCTTAGATCTGAATGTAAAACTGAATGCATAAAGAGTTTGATATCTGATTGATTAATTGTATAAGTGAGAAGGGTGATCTCTACTACTGCCTGTGTAAAGCTCTGTAAATTGATAGTAGATGTTCAGTATATTGCTGGTTGGTACAGACTTGATTCAGAAGTTTTATGTTTCAGTAGTTTTGAAGGTATACACAGGTTTGATTAAAGGAAGTAGCGTATACATGCAAGTTAGGTTCAGTAAAGTAGCGTATACATTCTGATGCATGACTTTTGAGGTTGTAGTTAGTTCTGAATGATGATGCAGGTTTTTGGGTTCAACACAACGTTCTGGTGACAGTGATCTGATTGTTTAGATTAACTGATTGTTGGTTGATGTAGTTTGAGTTTCAAAGTTTTTGATGGGTCCAGTATGAAAATTTGATGAAATGAGGCCTTCATGTATATTGTTGTGTGCCAGGAGCATCTAGTCTGAAAATTTATGAAATGTGGTCCCTGGAAAAAGAGAGAAGGGCATAGCCTTCTGTAGGTTGGCACCTACGTACTAGTAAACACATTGGCTAGTACAAGAGATAGGGTGTTGCATCTCCATTCCAGTAGAAGCTGGAAAACGTGAGAAGGTTGTATCCTTTTGCAGGTGGGTACCTATGTACTGGTATGAGCCTACACCAATACAATATTGTAAACCAATTTTCTTATTATTAAAAAAAGACAGAGGCGATAGTAGCAGGTGGTTTTTGCCCACATTGGGTTTCCACCTTAAATCTTGGTGTTCATGTGTGTTGCTTATGTGTGATGGTTAATTCTGTTTTTACTCCACTGTTTAATAAGTTACTAATGCACTGATTAGAGATCAACACATGATAAATTGACCGAATCACAAGTTCTCTGGGTATACGTTGGTTTTTCTAATCACAATAGTGTGTACATGCTAGTTCACTTCACAAAAGTAGCGTATATAAATATGTTTGGGAAATGAAAAATATTGATCTGATAATACTGATTCACCCCCCCTCTCAGTATTATTTCCAACATTTTATTATTTTTTAAGGCTTTTACTTTTTTACTCCAAAAATGGTAAATCATCCCCTATGGTTGACATCATCATCTTGAATCCTATTGGTTCTTATAAATTTTATTTTGGTTGTAGATTTTTTTAGGAGGCCCATTTTATACCTCGAAATTCCCCTAATGACTAAGTGCTCCCTAGATTCCACTTCAAAAAAACCCCATCATCTAAGTACAATACAACTTGAATCTCCCTTTCAATACCCATAACCTTCTTCTCTTCTTCTATGGGCTTGCACCGTTACCACTCCACAACTTTTCTTTTAATCCTCATTAAATTTCCCTCAGAATGTTGCATCATTGAACACCCTCTATGTGACTTGAAAGGAATCCAACCTTATTTAACCATAGAATCAAAATCCTCCTCTTTAATCCAAGATGATTTAAATTTTAAGGGGCTTATAGGTTGGTTTTACATGATGTTTTTAGACCATTCATAGATGGTTTTGTAATAAACTTTCTAAATTATATCCTAATTTTTAATCAAAACTAGGAAGATCATGTAAAGTATGATAGTTAAGTATTTGATGTTTTCAAAAAGGATAAACAGTGTCTAAAGATGTTGAGTACGAATTTTGAAAAACATTTTTAATTTATTTAGGGTATATTGTAGGGGCGGTGAATTGAAAATTGATTTCCCTAATGTTGAAGCCATAATGAAATGTCATAAGAATAATAATGTAACCAAAGTTAGAAGCTTCCTAGGAGCAATTCAATATTCGAGGAAATTTGTTGTTAACTTTCATGTATTGCATCTCTTTCAAATGCTTTGAGAAATATTAAGGAAATATTTCAGTGGGGAGGGCAACCAAAAAAAAAATTCCTTATAAACATTAAGAGAGAACATTAATACAAACCCAGTTGTAGCATTGCTAGATTTACAATCATTAGAAATTCAAAATGATGAAAATAATTATGTCATGGAAATAGTGTTAATGCAATGAAGGAAAATGATTTGTCACTATTCTAATACCTTCACTAGTGGAGTGACAAATTATCCTACCCATGGATAATTATCCCTGCAACAATTCCATTTGCTCATCAAGAATAAGAAAGGTATTAAAAAAGGTTGAAATATTATCATGACCATATTTTATTGCACAACATAGTTCTTTAGTTCATGAAAAGTATATCGATAAATATGCTAGAGATGGATATTTCAAGGATGTATATGAGACATTAATCCGTAGCGCTCAAGTAGAAGAATTATATTATCATGTTCATGAAAAATATTATAGCATATTTCTAAATTGTTGTTGTAGCAGCTACAACCACCCTCTAAAATTTTTCCTTATCCTATTTTGGAGCCTCCCTATCAACCTTACAAAACACTTTGTCTTGCTTCGTCAAGTACTCAAGCTTCTAGTGTTTTCCACGCAAAAAGGCAGCTTGTCGATCACAGTTGATCCATTCCCTTCATAGGTTGCTCATCCAGACTAGGTCGAGCTGCAGGCTGAGCAGCTTCCCCTTGAAAATTGTGCATTTCTGGATGGAAACCAGCCTTCCCTACAGGAATTATGAAATCCTCTCTGACAGCCTACTGGGCTCCAGGGTTGCGTAATCCTGCCAGCCAACCCTTCCAGTAGGATTTGCGCAAATTTTCCCAACAGCAGGCTGTTCAGCCCAGGATTTGTGCAAATTTGGGCAACAATCAGCTACTTTGCCCAGAAATTGTGTAAACCTCCTGGGCAGTCAACCCAACTCCCAGCTAGAAATGCACATTTTTCTCTAGCAATCAAGCAGTCTCTTGCATGTGCAGCTGAGTTAATCAGTTCCCTCCGAAACTGAGAAAAATATACTTGCATGCATGGGATGTTTCCCTTGTTTCAAGGATCTATGTTTAGCAGTTGGAGTTTACATGCAAAGATAAATTCTCAAACCTCCCACCAAGTGTCACTTCCCCTAGATTCACGGCATGCACATCACAACTTTGATGTTATCAAAAATCATCAACCGGACGTTGCATAGCTCATTCCTCACATCAACCTTGTAGCTCTGACATCCCACATCACATCTAGGAGCAGTGAGCACACTCAGCTTAGTTGTTTTGGGATAAGCCTGCTTCCCATACCTTGTGTTGCATTTCTGTTGCTTTTGTGTTTTCACTTGTGGGAGTACTGTTTACTTGATTTATTTGAATGCTTGTTGTCATTTACATATATACTAACTTATCCTAGCTCTGTTTCAGTTTTCGTTGCTATCTCACTGCCGTCACATGCATGAAACTCTTTTGCACAGACGTTCGCCCAATTGGCAAATTGCCTCACCCACATGCATGTTGATCTGTTTGTTGAATCATTCATTCATGTTTTGCATGCACTGTTAATCACTTCTACTATCACTTAGTGTCACCATGCATTAACTAACTTACGTGATTTTAGTTTCCCGTCGGTGAGTTGGGCCAACCTTGGCCCAGGCTCTGCCTTCAACAAGGCTACATTGCATAATCTGGGGAAGGAAGGCTCACCTTCCTCTCCAAATTTTCTCATTATTTCCCAACGCTGGCCTCTAGGACTTTTTTGACATTTTTGGAGGACAATGGCTTCTTGAACCAAGAAAATGCGCAAATCTATCCCCAGGCCAACAATGCTTCCCAGCTAGAATTTCACATTGCGCAATTCCAA
Source organism: Pinus tabuliformis (assembly GCA_031772625.1). NCBI lineage: Eukaryota > Viridiplantae > Streptophyta > Pinopsida > Pinales > Pinaceae > Pinus > Pinus tabuliformis. Next base: position 862,994,862 of record CM062807.1, on the reverse strand, counting down.
CAGTGAGAAGCCAGACTGGACTATGCATTGCACAATTCCAGTAGTCATCCAGTCTCCCAACAACCCAGAATATGCCTTGTGCAGTCTTGGCAGTCAGTTTCCTGACCTCCTAGCCAAAATTGCGCAACTTTCGTGATCATGCACCCAGGTATGTTGCAAGTTAGTTCTCATGTTCATTTTGGTTTTCGTCTGACAGATTGCTTGCCATGAGTGTTTCCATGTCTCTAGGTATCCCAGTTGTTCATCTACCTCTCAGCAGTACAGGTACAATGGTTTCCAGGAGAGCAAAGATGAAGACACTGTTCAGAGCACACTTGGGGATGCAGTCAATCAAGTGTCCATGGACTTTCCTACCCACGAAGACATCAAGTTGTTCGTAGACAAGGACATCAAGATATGACAACGGCAACATCACAACGAGTAGCATCGTGAACAGCAGGTGAAGATAGCATACCAAATGCAACAAATGTAAGAGGAGGGTTGTTGACAACATGGAGGCAGAACAAGATTGCAAGCTCAATTAGATCTATTGATGATGAAAGGAACTTTGGAGACTCTGGCTATGAAGTGATGGCGTGACATGAAGATTGCGCGAAGGCAAAAGATGGAACAAAGAAGGAGTTGCATGTGTTGAATCAGCAACTTAGGAAGAACATGAAGTTGCACAGACAGATGAATAAGTTGCAACACGAACAAGAACAGCAGTGGGCGTAACATGCACTCACAAGTGAAACTATGCCCATACAAGTTAAGGATCAATCCTAATAGTTAACATAGAGAAGACATGGTGAGTAGTGTTGTTGATCACATGCAATGGATTCAGCTGCATGCATGTCGTTGAGTGCATGCATGAAATCCAACCCATTCAACACACTCAGCAAAGCGAAGACAAGAAGCAGGTCCAACTGGGGTTGAACACATACTTCGGAAAGTTGACGTGCATGACCACCACCACACACTTGAAGATCAGCACAAACACTATGCATTAGTGCATTTTCGGTTCAACCGTACCCAAGAACACCATGCACATGTTAGAAGACAAGTTGGATGAAGGGGCTGAACCAATGCACCGGTTGCAATGAAGGCAAGCATTCACTTCAGTAGGATGTCACCATGAGGTGCATGAACACCATCACGGATGACCAAGATTGGCATCAGCTCACCACCTTCACCCCCACAAGCATGTCAAAGAGTTGGTCACACCATAGTAGACCAAGTTTCAGTGATGTCTTGGAAGGCTTGCTCAACCCATGTTGTCTCACATGAGTACATGTGCATTGTAATGTTGAGTCATGTCAAGTGTAAGTCAAGTGTCAATAGTTGGATGTAACAGTCATATAGTAGGTGAAGAGTCATGAGGGTAGTTGAACTGTTACAAAGGGGAATGTCAAGGGTCACACCACCCTTTAGTATAAATAGTCTCTCATAACTCATTGTAATGGCTTTTGGTCAGCCAAGCTTCTATTAAGACTCTTGAAGAAGGCTTGGAAAGTATTGTAACGTGCCTTGGCTTTTCCACTACATGGAGCTAGTACATCTCTTTGGAAGAGAAGGCAGATGTGGCTGTAAAATTCCACTATTGGGGCTAGCAGGTTTACATGGATGTATTGTATGATTATGACTTACACTTATTTATATAATAAGGGCCAACACATTTTCATGCATATGTTGTTATTGTAGTTGGACTGCTCCGGTTGCCTTAATGATATATGTTGTTTAACTTATGTACTTCTGTATGAATTGATTCACATGCAATTATATGAATCTTGTTGTTAGTGTGTTGATATGTTGTTAATGCTGTCACCATCTGTGTTGACTGCTTTGTCGGACATCAGAAAGACCTTTCACATGAACCTTACTGTAACAACCGTCGCACTTGTCTCAGACTGATATGTGAGTGTTGTACATGTTATCTTACCCTGTATGATGTGACTGCCGCATCCAAGTAGACTTCTCCACCAAAATTTGTGCATGTCCTTTGTGTTTTGTGTTCCTAGTTGAGTTGGGACTGATCCCTTTCAACCTGGAACTCACCTTCACCTCCTTCCCCCTTCAAAGTGTTAGAACCTCTCATACACCTTCCTTGACTCACTGCGTCAGTCACACCCTTGCTACTGACAGAGTTATCTTACTTGCCTCTATGCGATATCGCGGTCAAGGAATTACCTTATGACCCACTACTGGGACTCCTACACCAAACGATCTAAGGTCTAATTGGGAATTCTTACTGGGAAGATCTCCTTGACATGTTGGCGGGTCCAACACCGTCAACATTTCTAGCACTAGAAAGAGGCTGATGACAAGCTGTGTCCTCTAATCCAAATTTAAACCTTTGCATATCTTTCATGGAGTCTTGCACTTTTCTTCCCCCAAGGTGTTTTTTGAATCATGGAGATGTCTCCATCTTGGGGAAGCTTTTCGATCTCTTGTCCACTCACACATATGATGGTGAAGGCGAAGTGGCTTGGCCTGAGCACTTACATAACTTTATTTCCATGATTCATGAGGAAGATGAGTTTTCTGACAAATAGGTCGGTTTGCTGCTTGCATACACACTTCACGAATCTCCATTTCGTTGGGTTCTTAGCCTAACGGCTGACACCATGCACTCATTTGAGCACTTTTTTGATCTCATTGAAGACACATTCTATCATTTTGATCCAGACCATCTTGACCGGAAATTGTTACAGGAACGGAGGGCTCTGCATCAATCTGTTATTGATTTTTCACAGCGCTTCCATGACTTGCAGTTTCAAGCTCCAAGGAGCCATATAAAATTTGCTTTTCTTTAGGACTGTCTCGAGTACTGCCTTAAGAAATTTTCCCGTCCCAAGAGAAAGTTTGAGATCAAGCCTCGCTTGACATTCTCAGTTGATGGAGCTACAGAATCTCATGTGGAAGCAGGCACTGTCTCAACTAAGTGTCTGCCTTCCTCTTATTCAACAGCTCCACCACTGCCTAATGATGCAGTTGAGGATCATGCTCACACACCTGTTCATCATTCACACCCTCCCAACATCACTTCACTCAATTTTCGTGCAAATTTGGTTGTGAGTCCATCAAGTCCTCATATGCATTCTTTTCTATGACCTCCGTCTTTGCACCCGAGTGTTCCTCTGAATGATGTTGTCTTGTGTTTGTCCATTCTGGACCCTTCATTTATTGTGAATGAGGAACAACCCACTGATGGAGTTGGTATTGCACAACCAACATGCATTGTCATTCATGAAGAGTATGAGTTGGAGCTTGAGCATCAACAGTTGGTGAAGGATGAATCCCTTTCATTCGAGCCCCCTCCGTTCTTTCCTAACATTGTTGGTGAACCTGCCATCCATGATTTTGCATGTGTATCTTCATCCACGGATGCCCCCATTGTTGATATTTCGTAGGACACACCGTATGTTAGCCCATCATCCAAAAACAAAGAGGAGCAATGATTCATTGAAAATCCACTTGATCTTTCATATGCTTTTTCTGGAAACGCAGAGGGTGAACATCCTTCCTCCTCATCTACCCCTATGTGTGATTCATCAAACCATGAGGATGCCGACCAACATCCTGAATTTTCTGATCTTGGTTGTTGTGATCTCTTCACCTCATTGTCCAATCACGATGTTGATTCATTCATTGCTAATCTGTTTAAGCCACTGGTCTACGAAGATCCATCTCTCAAAAAAGTCGAAACCCTACATACCGTTGAGGCACTTCAGCCCAAGCTGATGGTTATGTTAGTCCCTCGTTGTCCTGAGGTTGGTTTCGCTTCTGATCAGGAAATTGTTCAAACTCTCAAGGCTTCTCATCACTCATCTGTATGCACTCAAGATCAATATGACACTCATACTTTACTTCCTCCACTCGAACTACATGATCCCATTGCTTATGCATTGGAGGAGTCTTATATTGCAAGCACTCGTGCGTGACGCAAGTTATCTTTGTTTCACTCATTTACTTGCATGTCAAAGTCAAGAGTGTGCTCATGCTTCAAAGTTTCTCGTAGTGTCACACAACACCATGATATGTCTGCAGACTGCCTGTCATGCACATGCACTCACTTATGTCCCATGGGCACTTTGAATCACAAAGTGTGGCTGTCTTCATTATTATACCTTTCTTGCTTGCTGGTTCGCACAACTGGGTTGCTCGCAAGCTTTCACCAACATGGGTCTACCAATGCATCGGTGGATACATTGGAAGTATCATTTCACGTGATCAGGCCCATGTACCAATAGTGTAGGAGTAGGAGTAGTGTTTGATTTCAGTTGTTTGCTTATGTGCTTTGTTTGCTTGTTTGTTTACTTGCTTCCCTTCATTTTCGCTTCTGCTCTTTCTTTTCTTTGTTGATTGTTAGTTCATTTGCTTGTTTCGTTCATAGGTTAGTTTTGCATGAAACCATGTACGACTCTTGAAGCGAGTTGGTTAAATTACAACAGGGCTTGTACAACTAACACTACCTGGTTATCTGTCATCTTCCCTCTATATGATGAGCTTGTTACTTTTAGTCCATGATACGTTGAAGGAAAATATGCACTGTTCGAAGTGAACCTTGGTGTAAACAAAATGCTTGCACGCTAACTAGTGTCACCTTCTCTAGTCGATTGTTTTTGGGTTAACCCTTGTCAGCTCAGTCAAGTAGAGTAAGTTAAGGGGGAAAACCTTTATAGGCATGTCAGAGATACAATAGACTAATTCTCTATTGGAACAACCTCTTCTGCTCTAAATAAGTTAGGCTCCCTCTTCTACCTCTGAAATGAATAAGTGTTATGCACAGTGAAAAATGAAAAAATGAAAAGTCAAAAATTCAAAACGAAAAATGAATAAGGCGAAAGAAGAGAAAGGCTTCATGCGCAGGCAGGTGATGCAAGTAACTCCTCCAGGGTACTAACCAGTCTTGCTAGCAACAGATCTATGTTTGTGTTCCTATGTGACTCCACTGGGGTACTATACAAGCTTGTTGGCAGTGGAGCAACACCAAAGATGAAACTAAGACTCTGAAAACTATACTACTTGTGCACCTATATACCCCTCAACCCCAATCAAAACAACTACGTTGCCTTGGCTTGGAATGTGTTTCAATCGACCAAGAGTCTGACAAATTCTAATCTTACAATCAAGCTAGTGTGAAGCAAAGATGAGCTAAGAGCTGAAGAATACTTCCAGAGGTGTTAGAATTGCTTTTCATGAACAACGCCAATTCAGAGAGCTGGATTTCTACCAGTGTGTCGCCAATTGTTGTAGTGGCTACAACCACCCTCCAAAATATTTCCTTAGCCTGTTTTGGAGCCTCCCTACCAACCTTACATATCACTTTGTCTTGCTTCGTCAAGTACTCAAGCTTCAAGTGTTTTCCTCGCACAAAGGTAGTATGTCGATCATAGTTGATCCATTCCACTCATAGGATTCTCACTTGAACATGGTCCAACTGCAGGCTTAGCAGCTTCCCCTTGAAAATTGTGCATTTTTGGACAAAAACGAGCCTTCCCTCTAGGAATTGCGCAATCCTCTCTAACAGCCTACTGGGCTAAAGGATTGCACAATCCTGCCAGCCAACCTCCCCAGTAGGATTTGCGCAAATGTTCCCAGCAGCAGGCTGTTTAGCCCAGGATTTTTGCAAATATGGGTAGCAGTTAGCTACCCTGACCAGAAATTGTGAAACCCTCCTAGGTAGTCAACCCAGCTCCTAGCTAGAAATGTGCATTTGTCTCCAACAGTCAAGAAGTCTCTTACATGTGCAACTGAGTTGACTAGTTCCCTTCAGGACTGAGAAAAATAGACTTGCATGCATGGGTTGTTTCTACCAAGCTCTCATGCAAAGGCATCCCTTGTTTCAAGGATCTATGTTTAGCAGTTGGAGGTTACATGCAAGGAGCAATTCCAAAACCTCCCACCAAGTGTTGCTTCCCATAGATTCGTGGAATTCATGTCACAACCTCAATGTTATCAAAATTCATCAATCGGACACTGTAGATCTCATTCCTCACATCAAACTTGCAGCTCTGACATCCCACATCACATCTGAGGCTAGTCGACACATTTTGCTCAGTTGTTTTTAGGTAAGCCCGCTTCCCATGCCTTGTGTTGCATTTTTGTTGATTTTTGTGTTTTCACTTGTGGGAGTACTATTTGCTTGATTTCTTTGAACTCTTGCTGTCTTTTACATGTATCCTAGCTTGTCCTAGCTTTGTTTCAATTTTCGTTTCTATCTCACTATTGTTGCATGCATGTAACTACTTTGCATGGACGTTTGCCCAACCCACGAACTGCCTCACCCACATGCATGTTGATATGTTTGTTGAATCTTTCATTCATGTTTTGCATGCACTGTTAATCACTTCCACTATCACTTAATGTCACCATGCATTCATTGACTTACGTGATTTCAGTTACCCGTCTACGAGTTCGGCCAACCTTGGACCTGGCTCTGCCTTCACTAAGGCTGCATTGCACAATATGGGGAAGGAGGGCTTACCTTCCTCTCTAGATTTGTGCATTCTTGCCCAGCACTGGCCTCTAGGATTGTTTCACACATTTATGGAGGAAAGTGGCTACTTGACCCAAGAAATTGTGCAAATCTGTCCCTAGGCCAGTAGTTCTTCCCAACCGTAATTGCACATTACGTAATCCCAGCAGTCAGCAGCCAGACTAGACTATACATTTCATAGTTCCAATAGTCATCCAGTCTACTAATAGCCCAAACTATGCCTTGTGCAGTGTTGGCAATCAGTCTCCTGACCTCCCAGTTCAAATTGCACAACCTTCATGATCGTGCACCCAGGTATGTTGCAAGTCAGTTCTCATGTTCATTTTGGTTTTCGACTAACAGATTGCTTGCCATGAGTGTTGCCATGTCTCCAGTTATCCCAGGTGTTCATTTTCCTCTAAGCAATACAGGTATAATTATTGCCAGGAGAGAAGAGATGAAGGCACTATTCAGAGCACACTTAGGGATGTAGTGGATCAAGTGTCCATGGACTTGCCAACCCACGAAAACATCAAGTTGCTCGTACACAAGGACATCAAGATATGATAGTAGCAACATCATAGCAAGAAAAATTGTGAACAGTAGCTGAAGAGAGCATATCAAATGCAACAAATGCAAGAGGAGGGTTGTTGACAACATGGAGGCAGAACAAGGTTGCAAGCTCAAGCAGGTCCATTGATGATGAAAGCAACTTTGGAGACTCTGGCTATGAAGTGACGGCAAGACATGAAGATTGCATGAAGGCAGAATATGGAACAAAGAAGGAGTTGCATGTGTTGAAGTAGCAACTCAGGAAGAACATGAAGCTGCACAGGCAGATGAATGAGTTGCAACAGAAGTAGGAACAATAGTGGGTGCAACATGCACTCACAGCTGAAACTACTCCCGTACAAGTTAAGGATCCATTCAAGTAGCTCACATAGAGCAGACATGGTGAGAAATGTTGTTGATCACATGCAAGGGATTTAGCAACATGCATGTTGTTGACCGCCTGCATGCAATCCAACCCATTCAACACACTCACCAAGGTCAAGACAAGAAGCAAGTCCAACTAGGGTTGAACATGTAGTTCGACAAGTTGATGTGCATGACTAGCACACACACTTGAAGATCAACATAGACACTACACATCAGTGTGTTTCTGATTCAACCGTACCCAAGAAGACCATGCGTTTGTTAGAAGACAAGTTGGATGAAGGGGTTGAACCAATGCACCGGTTGCAATGGAGGCAAGCATTCACTTCAGCAAGATGTCACCATGAGGTGCATGCACACCATCATGGACGACCAAGATTGGCATTAGCTCACCACCTTCACCACCATAAGCATGTCAAAGAGTTGGTCACACCATAGCCGACCGAGTGTTAGTGATGTCTTGCAAGGTTTGCTCAACCCATGTTGTCTCACATGAGTACATGTGCATTGTAATGTTGAGTCATGTCAAGTGTAAGTCAAGTGTCAACAGTTGGATGTAACAGTCATAGAGTAGGTGAAGAGTCATGAGGGTAGTTGAACTGTCACAAAGGGGAATGTCAAGGGTCACATTACCCTTTAGTATAAATAGTTCCTCATAACTCATTGTAATGGCTTTTGGTCAGCCAAGCTTCTACTAAGACTATCTTGAAGAAGGCTTGGATAGTATTGTAATGTGCCTTGGCTTCTCCACTACACAGAACTAGTACGTCTCTTTGGAGGAGCAAGCGGATGTGGTTGTAACATTCCACTGTTGGGGCTAGCAAGTTAACATGGATGTATTGTATGATTGTGACTTACACTTATTTATATAATAAGAGCCAGCACATCTTCATGCATATTTTGTTATTGTAGTTGGAGTGCTCTGGTTGCCTTCATGATATATGTTGTTTAACTTACATACTTGTGTATGAACTGATTCACATGCAATTATATGAAACTTGTTGTTAGTGTGTTGATATGTTGTCATCATCCATGTCAACTGCTCTGCTAGACATCAGTCAAACGTTTCACATGAACCTTGATGTAACAATCGTCACACTCATCTCGGATTGATCCGTGAGTGTTATACGTGTTACCTTACCTTGTATGATGTGACTGCTGCATCCAAGTGGACTACTCCACCGGAAGTTGTGCATGTCCTTTTGTATTGTATGTTCCTAGTCGAGTTGGGACTGACCCCTTTCAACCTGGAACTCACCTTCACCTCCTTCCTCCTTCGAAGTGTTAGAACCTCTCATATACCTTCCTTCACTCACTGAATCAGTCAAACCCTTTTTACTGACAGAGTTATCTTACTTGCCTTTGTGTGACATCGTGGTCAAGGCATTACCTTACGATCCACTATTGGGACTCCTACACCAAACATCTGAGCTCTAATTGAGACTTCTTGTTGGGCCTTGAAATTTCCATTCACTTCCATTACATTTTCACTTATATTTCCATATTGTCACCTTCACTCCACCTCTATTTAATCACATTTACCTCCATTTCATTACATTTACCTTACCATTACCATTATTGGGTCACATTTATGTTTTTCCAAGCTTTATTAATTCTTAGCGTTTTTAAGTGAATTTATGGTTACAAATTAGAAAATAATGTGCATATGCTTATACCTAACAAGTGGGATGAGATTGTTGACATGTGTAGGTCAAAAGGGAGCTTCTAAAAGACCCTTATGTGGCCTCCTAAGGCAAAATTCGAATTTAAATGGAGAAGACCATGGGATCATGAGGATATGTGTCTCATTTCCTATTTGTGTTGAAACCCTAAAAAGACATGTGTCTTATCATTTCTTATTTGTATTGAAACTCTAAGAAGACATGTGTCTTTTCATTTCCTATTTTGATTGTAACTCTATAGATATAGGGAGAGATTCATGGACTCTCATTAATGAGATAGCTTCTCATCTTTTTGTATAAATAGGGGAAGTTTTCTCCTATCATTTTTATGTTAAAAGTTGGGGAAATGCTCTTGTTTTGAATATAGAATTTGGATTTGGCACCATACTCATGAGCAATGTTCACTTTGATTTGGTTATCCTTGTAATTGGAGCCTCTCAACTTTCCATCTCTCATGCTTTTGGATTGGCCATCTATAATGTGTGAGATTTATTGTTTTTCATAGATTGAGATTTATTGTTTCTCATAGATTAAGATTTATTTCTTTCATATCTTTTCCTATGTGAGAGGTTATGAGTGATTGCTTTTATTTTCTTTCATATCTGGAGGTTAAGAATTATTGTTTTTGCTTTCATTTCATATCATGTGGTTTTGATTATTAATTTCATAGAATCCTGATTTGATTATGCACACATGATCCCTTAGAGTAGATTTCATTTCATGCAATTTCATTTTTGAAAGATTGGTGTGCTTTTCTGGTGGCCTGGGTGCAGGCGATATTGATAACCTCTCAAATCTGGCTCTAAATTCTTCAATTTCAGGCTAAATCTTTCTTTTTCTTTTGGTTGCATATCAGTCACCTAACAGTAAAACTGACAGTCACATGGGTCTTTTCCCAATCACCCCTACCTCGATTATTGTTCACAAACCCGCCTCTGTTCCTATCGGAACTGTAAATCCATAGGAATTACACAAAACACTATCGACAGGCTTTTAGTATGGAATTCATACAATACACTATTGGTGCTTTATAAAAACACTGTCACGGCTTATAAACAATCTTTGTGTAATTCCAAAGGAATTACACTATCAACGCTTTTATATTCCAAGTCCTGTGTTATACGCAATATACACTATCAGCGGAAATTTTATTACAAAAGGTCAGAATAGTGCTCTTGGTGATTTAATATGGCGACTCCCCGATGCGATCTGCCACGTGGCTATCGACAATCGCTATTAGTGATTCAAAAAGTCCACACAATAGACTCCTCCCACTTCAAATTTGTGATGCGATAACCTTGCGGACCTGAAAACTTATCTAGCCGGCTATATAGTGTCTCGGGTCCGGACTGTCAGGGTTTCGGCCCTCGGTGGTCCCAAAGGTCTCTTCTACGCTCCACTTGTGATATTGCGATATCGGTTCGGACCCAATATGGGTATGAACCAAATCCAATAATGTTTCAAGTCCGGAACTATGTTCCGCCAAGGAAATATCACGATTTCTCTGTGTAAAACAGAGTTTTTTTCTACGGGACTTAACAATGCATTTAAGAAGCCTACGCTCGCCAATATGAAGGGAAAACTCCCTAACATGTCTAATATTAGAGGTTAATCGAAAAAAAATTGAATCTCCATTAATACACGTGGAACCACACAGAACTAGGACTAATACGTCTATAAAATACCAATTAACAGAGAGTCAATAATTCAGATGAACAGAGAGAGGATATGCAAAATGGTAATACTTACGGCTCAACCTGCTCTAAGAGTCCTATTGTTTCTTATTTATAAATAACAGATAAATCCTTCTCGACCATTATCCTTTAGAAAAGCATGGCTTTTACATAAGTGATTTAAAGCAACAAAGCTACCACAGCTTATCATTAAGTGACTTATTACATAAGCCACTTACTCCTACATCATACTCTTGAGGACAAAATTCTTCATGGGCTCCTGTCCATGAGTTCATCTATAGAACTGCCCAGTTTCTATAGCATGTCTTCTATAACCCAAGTAGCTTTAGTGGTCAACTGATCCTTCCATTTTACCAAATACTAGAATTTCTCTCGTCCCCTTGTCTTCTTAAACACCTTCTTGTCCAGAATTCTTTCTGGCTGCAAATTCTTTGTTGTGGGTAACTGTTTTACCCAATCAATCTCTTGGGTCTCTTGATCTTGTGCTGTATCATCTATAGTTACAATTTAATACTTGTACAGGTCTGCAACATTAAAAATTGGTGATATTCCAACATTAGGTGGTAACTTAATCTCATAAGCTTTTGTAGAGAATTTCCTCAATACTTTGCACGGTCCAATTTTTTTGAACTTCAATTTATTATACTCCCTCTTTGGAAAACTTTACTTTTTGAGGTGTGCTAAAACCAAATCACCAACTTCAAATTTCACCTTTCTTCCTCATGTTTGCTCCGGTTTGTATTGGATGTTGCTATCCTGCAGCTGTTGCTTCACTTGTTCATGTACTGCCTGCACTTCTAAAGCAAAGTCTTCACCCTCTGCACTTCTCATCTCTTATTTTCCTAGATTTTTTAACTCAACTACTCCTCTTGGATGCATTCCATAAACAATATGGAATGGACTCCATCCTATGCTCCTATTACGTGAGTCATTATATGCATACTCAACTTGTGATAATACTTGATCCCATTGCTTTGGATGTTCTACAGTAAGGCTTCTTAAAAGATTGCCTAAACTCCTGCTCACCACTTCAGTCTGTCCATCAATTTGTGGATGATAGGCAGAACTAAAACTTAATTTAAGTCCCAGCTTCTTCCACAGTGTTCTCCAGAAATTTCCAACAAATTTGGAATCCTTATCTGAGACAATACTTTTGGGCAACCCATACAATCTTACAATATCCTTAAAAAACAAATTAGCAATGTTAGAGGCATCACTAGTTTTATAATATGGAATAAAGTGTGTCATTTTTGAAAATATGCCCACTACAACAAAAATTGAATCATTACCTCTTTGAGTCTTTGGCAAGCCCAAAACAAAATCCATACTTACCATATTCCAATGCCTATCCGGAATTGATAATGGGATATACAAACCTATTTTTTGGCTTCTTCCCTTTGCATGTTGACAGACTTTGCAAGTTCTCACATAATTCTCCACTTTAGATTTCATTTTCAGCCATAAATAAAATATGTTCAACTATTCAAAAGTCTTCTCTATGCCAAAATGTCTTGCAGGTCCTCCACTATGTTTTTCTTTGATTAAATTCTCCCTCATAGAACAGTTTGGTATGCACAACTGATTTTTCTTAAATAACAGTCCATCTTGTAGGAAGTAATCCAACCATTTACTCCTATCCACCAAAACAGGATTTTTACAAGCCTCAAATGCCTCTTTAAAATCTAAATCGATCTCACACAATTCTTTAAGAAAATCGAAATCCAACACTTGGATTTGACTCTCTTGAAGCAATACATTCCTCCTACTTAAGGCATTTGCAACTTTGTTTGACTGCCCATTTATATGCTTCAAAAAAAAATGGAATCTTGAAGATACTCTACCCATTTGGCATGTTTCTGGCTGAGCTTTGGCTGCTGCATTATAAACTGTAATGCATGGTTATCCGAATAAAGGATGAATTCCTTAGACATTAAATAATGCCTCCATTTCTTCAACGACTGTACAACTGCGTAGAACTCCTTATCATAAGAAGAATACTTATTTTGGGAATCATTTAGATTTTCACTAAAGTAAACTATTGGTCAGCCTTCCTAACTTAAAACACCTCCAATTGCTTCTCTGTTGGCATCACACTTCACTTGAAAAGGTTTTTTAAAATCAGGCAGAACCAAAATAGGCTTTTCAATGATTTTTTTTCTCTAATAGTTGAAAATTATTTTCTACTTCAGCAGTCCATCTAAATGGTTGTTTATCCTTCTTTATGGTCTCAATAATAGGTGCATTAATCCTACTAAAATTCTTGATGAATTTTCTATAAAAACTAGCAAGACCATGAAAACTCCTTACCTCAAAAACACTCTTGGGTGAAGGCCACTCCATAATTTCCTTGATCTTCTCTAAATCCATTTTCATCCCTTCTGCAGAAATAACAAATCCCAAGTACACTAGCTCTTCTTTCATGAATAAACACTTCTTCAAATTCAGCAGTTGCTGCAGCCTTTGTAAAAAATAATTTAAATGCCTCATATGCTCTTCCTTAGTCCTGTTGTAAACTAATATTTCGTCCAGATATACTATTACAAACTTACCAATGAACTCTTTAAGAAATTCATTCATTAGTCTCATAAATGTACTTGGTGCATTTGGCAACCCAAAAGGCATTACTCTCCACTCATACAATCACTCAATTGTCTTAAAAGTGGTTTTCCACTCATCCCCTTCTCTTATTCTTAGTTGATGATACCCACTTTTAAGATCTAGCTTTGAAAAATACTTTGCTCCACTCAAGCAATCCATTAAATCTTCAATTCTAGGCAAAGGAAATCTGTACCCGATTGTGATTTTATTGATGGCTCTTGAATCTGTACACATTCTCCAACCTCCATCTTTCTTTGGACTCAGCACTCTTGGCACTGCACAAGGACTCAAGCTTTCTCTGATCAGCGCTTTGTCAAGCAATTCTTGCACCTGTTTCCTAACCTCTTCATTTTTTGTAGGAGTCATTTTGTAAGCTAATTTTTTAGGTAGACTTGCTCCAGGAATCAATTCTATATGATGGTTGATTCTTCTAATGGGTGGTAATTCATTAGGCAAATCATCAACAATAATATCACAATATTTCTCCAACATTTCTTGAATTTCAATGGGTAAATCAAAAACTTTAGTAGAAGTCATTATTACCTTGGGCTTGCAAATTACAGCAAAATTTACCTCATTTTCTTCAATCTACTTCAAGTATTCCTTTCCTCCTAATAATAGAGTTTTTGGATCAGTATTCTTTCCTGGTATATCTTTTTCTTGCAGAGGCAGCAACGTATGATTGACACCATTCTTCCCAAACTTGTAGGTGTTTCTTTTTCCAACATGCATGGCTCCTCTGTCATATTTCCAAGGTCTTCTAAGCAATATGTGACACACATCCATTGGCATCACATCACATATGATTTTATCTTTATACTTGCCCACCTGAAATTCCACTTCACATTGTTCATTCACCAACAGTTGATGTCCCTTTTGCAACCATGACACCTTGTAACGTGTTGGATGTTTCATGGTCTTTAGCTTCAATTTCTCCACCACTTCTGTAGAGACCAAATTATCAATGTTGCCACTATCAATGATCATCTGGCAACATTTCCCTTGGACTTTACAAACTGTCCTGAATAAAGTCTTTCTTTGTGATGGTTCAACCACCTCCTTTGCTGGCTTGAGAAAAAATTTATTAACTACCAAAGATTCTCCTCTCTTTGGTATATTTTCTTCTTCTACCACTACTGCTGCAGGAACTTCTCCCTCAACTGGAGCAACAATTGCATTCCTCTGATTTGTTTCTGCATTCTCTGGGCACTCAAGATCTCTGTGTCCCAATTTGTTACATTTATAACATCTTATTTTTCTGCCTCTTCCTCTGCCTCTTGCATCACCTCCTATGGGTGCATGCTGGGTTGAGCTGTTGCTAGCTCCATATTTAGGTGCTATAGATTTTCCTCTACCACCTTGACTTCCCCTTCCTCAGAAAGTACCTCTCCCTTTGGCAGACTGCTTCCTCATGAGTTTTTCTTCAGCTTTCAGTGCTATATCATAAGCTTCCTATACTATTTAGGAGAGAGTAGACTTATCTCATCTTGAATGTCCATCTCGAGACCATTCATATATCTAGCCACCTTCTCATATGTATCTTGGGCTTCTCTAGCTCTTATGCTTACCTTGTAGAACTCCTTTGTGTATTCTTTTACTGTCATAGCTCTCTGTCTAAGATTTTGCATATGTC
Organism: Pinus tabuliformis; assembly: GCA_031772625.1. Taxonomy (NCBI): domain Eukaryota; kingdom Viridiplantae; phylum Streptophyta; class Pinopsida; order Pinales; family Pinaceae; genus Pinus; species Pinus tabuliformis. The sequence continues at coordinate 862,979,862 of CM062807.1, read as the reverse complement.
TGAACAAGATTTGCTGATAATTACTCGGCAGAAACTTACCTCTTAGCTTTGCTACCATCATGCTCCAATTATTGATTGGTTTCTTGCCAAGTCTCTTCCTTTCTGCCTGCACACCATCCCACCAAAGCACTGCATGGCCTTTTAGCTTGGTGACAACAAACTTCACCTTCTTCTCATCTCCTGTTTCTTCATAATCAAAGAATTTCTCCATGCCATTAATCCAGTCTATTAATTCTTCTGGATTCAGTCCTCCTTCATATATTGATACCTTTGTCTTTGGCCTAGCCATGGATCTCAACACTGACTGAAAGAACCTCATCTCAGGAGTAACTGCTACAGCTTCCTCCTCTGCAGCTTCAACCTCAGGTTCACTAACATCTCCATCATCTATGTTCCTGCTTGTTGTTAATGCATCCAATCTAGCTTGCATCTGTTGCACAACTTCCATTACTTCAGCGTTTGCAACAGGCCGTCCTCTTCCACCACGTCCTCATCCTCTTCCAAATCTGAAAGCCATAGTAACTTTCCTTCTCCTGCTTCTGAGATTCAATCCAATGTCAGCTGGCTACTCTGATACCACTAATGGTGGCCTGGGTGCAGGCGATATTGACAACCTCTCAAATCTGGCTATAAATTCTTCAATTTCAGGCTGAATCTCCCTTTCTTCTTCTGGTTGCATATCAGTCATCTAACAATAAAACTGACAGTCACATGGGTTTTTCCCCAATCACCCCTACCTTGGTTATTATTCACAAACCAGCCTTTGTTCCTATCGGAACTGTAAATCCATAGGATTTACACAAAACACTATTGGCGGGCTTTTAGTATGGAATTCATACAATACACTATTGGTGCTTTATAAAAACACTGTCACGGCTTATAAACAGTCTTGGTGTAATTCCAAAGGAATTACACTATTGGTGCTTTTATATTCCAAGTCATGTGTTATACACAATATACACTATCGGCGGACTTTTATTACAAAGGGTCGGAACAATGCTCTCAGCGCTTTAATATGGTGACTCCCTGATGCGATCTGCCATGTGGCTATTAGCAATCGCTATCGGCGATTCCAAAAGTCCACACAATAGACTCCTCCCACTTCAACTTTGTGATGCGATAACCTTGTGGACCCAAAAACTTATCAGGCTGGCTATACAGTGTCTCGGGTCCATACTGTCAAGGTTTCGGCACTCGGCGGTCCCAAAGGTCTCTTCCAAGCTCCACTTGTGATATTGCGATATCAGTTCGGAACCGATATGGGTTTGAACCAAATATATTAATGTTTCAGGTCCGGAACTATGTTGCGCCAAGGAAATATCACGCTTTCTCTGTGTAAAACAGAGTTTTGTTTGCGGGACTTAACAATGCATTTAAGAAGCCTGCGCTCACTGATATGAAGGGAAAACTCCCCAACAGGTCTAATAATAAGAGTTAATAAAAAAACAACAATTGAATCTCCATTAATACACGCGGAACCACATAGAACCAGGACTGATACGTCTATAAAATACCAATTAACAGAGAGTTAATAATTCAGATGAATAGAGAGAGGCTTTGCAAAATGATAGTGCTTCTGGGCTCAACCTGCTCTGAGAGTCTCGTTGTTTGTTATTTATAAACAACAGATAAAGCCTTCTCAGCTATTATCCTCTACAAAAGCATGGCTTTTACATAAGTTATTTAAAGCAACAAAGCTACTACAACTTATCATAAAGTGACTTATTACAACTGGATCTTTATTCTTAATTTTATCATTATCCTAAGCTAGAAAAGCATGAAACTTGCTGGCTAAAGGACCCCACTCCCTTGCCTGTAGATTTTTTTGGATTTTTTCGAATATGTTTGAAGATTTTTTCCTTTAAGCCACATGCTCCTGCATCATTTTCAATTCCCACAAGTGTGGTAGATTAAGACTTCAATTCCTGCAAGTGTGGTACATTAAGATTTCAATTCCTGCAAGTGTGATAAATTAAGATTTCAATTCTAAAAAGTATATTATAATTTCCTTTGATTTGGTTGTTGAATTAGAATAGGTGATTTTGGTTTTTCGTTATTTTGTTTATTCGTTAGATTGATCTAAATTGGAAGTTGATTTCTAGCATATATAGTACACGCATGCTTCGCAAGTTTTACGAAACCCCCGGGTTGACAATTAAATGATAGGTAATTAATTTGCCTCAACATTTTGGCGCCGCTACCGGGGAAGTGTGCATAGGAACTAGCTTTCAGTTTAGAGTGTATTTTATTTATTATTGTTTTTACTAACCATTTATGGACAAAGGGTCTAGAATGCAGCCCAAAGACGACAATGAGGAGTGGTATCAAAAAGCGATTACGCCACAATATTCATCAATTCTTCAAGAGATCCTTGCAGCAAATTGAAAGGTCAAGTCAATTTTGCATATCCTTACAAACAATTAGGTACATTTTTCAATTTTGGATATGAGCATTTCAAAAATTCTAATCCGTAAATGGCTTCATCGGAAGCATGAATATACTTAAAAAAAAGAAAATTAGATAGATAGGAAAAATAAAAAATATTTTTTTTATAGTTTTTAGGATAAATTTGATGTTTTGTGGTGCTGCGAGAGCCACCCATCTACTAACCCTTGGCAGGAAATATTTGCAATAAAACAAATGATTGAGAACAAGGAGCGCAAGCGAAGATCATGAACGATAATTTAATGTATGAGACCAATCCTTTTCATTTTATTTTTGCAAAATTTACAGAGGAATCGATTGATAAAATCTTGACTATGCTAACAAAATAAAAATAAAAATAAATCTCAAGTATGCTCTCCTTCTGCACTTCGTGTGATCTGGAGGATCAAAAAAAAAATTTGTTTTGTTAATATATCATAAAAATTATTTAGCTATAGAATGCAATTCTGCAACTAATTCCTGTTTTCATGATTTGATTTAATTCAATTTGATTTTTCAATTAAAAATAAAAATAAAAAATTTCCAAATGCATTTTCTTTATTAATAAATTGTTTGGTTTAAATGAAATATATATGTATATATTTTTAATTAAAAAAAAAATAACCTATATAATTTTAAAAATATAATAATAATAATAATAATAATAATAATAATAATAATAATAATAGTAATTAAAAACAAATAAAAATAAAATACAAAAAGACAAAACATATTAAAAAAAATACAAAATCTAGAAACAAAACAATACCAACAAAAACATATAAGATAAAACAACACATACAATAAAAGGAAAAAAGGGTGTGCATTACACAATAAAATCCAACGTTTTTATTGAACTGCATAAAAACAAAGGTCAAAATTTATAAACCAATTGTCGTATGATTATGCACTTGTTACTAAAACCCTTGGTATGTGTAGCACATTGCAATGTCGAATTTGATGTATTCTTAGCCGCTCAGGTTTAGCTCGTAAAAAGAATGAAAAATAAAAACCATGTATCCTGCACAAAACTGTCAGCGTTTGTTCAATGATAAAATGTTGGATTGAATTGAGTAAGAAGCTTGTGATAATCATCTCTCTATAGAACAAAGAGATAATCAACAATGTTGTCATATAGAAGAGTGTAGAATAAGGAAGAAGTTGTAGTTGAAGAAGTAGAGAGGAAAGCCAAGGGAGACAAGAAATGTTTTCAGAAACTACAAGAAAACTGGAGGCATAAAAGTTTGACAAATCAAAAATTGATTTTTGTAGAAAATGTAATTTCTAGAAAGTGTAACTGTCTTGACACCCGATTTTTAAGCAAATTTTCTAAGCAAACTAGGGTGAAGCTGAAAAAACTGGGACATGGATTTTTTCTGGAACGAAATGAATTTAATAACCCAGAAACTATTTCCTTGGATTCCTAACCATTTGGGAGAAAATCGCGATTCTTCGGGGCCCTGTTTGGTGATTGTGTGAGGAAAACAGATTCTTTTTTTTTATGCACAAGGTTTTGCTGGAAATAACACATTTAATTCACTAAGACATCCAATCAAACAATGACTCTTCCTCCTCCGCAAAATTTCAACAGATTTACCCTCCTTACATCCTTGAACACTTGGAAGAAATTAATAACTTAATGCTGCACCCATGTGTATACTCATTTCATCACGTGTCAGTGCAGTCATAGAGTGAATATATTTTGAATGCTATGAAGCGTGAATACACAATCAGTGAATTCAGATTTGTGGTTGATACATTAATGCGACTTGTGTGAGACATGTAGATAACAACTGATGTGATATGTGGATTTATAGGTGAAACAAAGGAAGATAATTTCAAGGCTTGAGCTTCAAGTGCACCAGTAGGTAATGCCGCAAGCCCAACTTTCCAAACCTGCAAATCAAAAATCCAACGACCAAAAATTGATTTCGGTTGTTGAAACATTTCTTGAAAACGTAATTATTTCGACAAATGATTTTAAAGCATGTTTTCTGAATAAAACAGGGTAAATTAGCAAAATCCAAGACCTGAGTATTTTCTGGAATAGGGGCAGTTAGGTAACCCAGAAACCATTTTCTGGATTTTGCAACCAATTGAGAGAATTTTTCATTTCTTCAGAGCCCTATTTTGCTCTCTGTGTGAGAAGAAAAAAATGATTTTTATATATACACAGTGAACGGTTTTCAGCAAGTTTGTTGATCTTGACTGTCACTTGCATGATGCAATTGTACTGTCAATAGTATTGGCCCATCTACTTGATGGATTTGGAATAGGATTAGCTATTACTCTTGTGCCAGCTTATGTATACGAGATTGCACGTGGACAATTGAACACTCTACCTCAGTTCTTTGGTTCTTTTGGGATGTTCAATAATGGCTTGCGGAACAATTGGAAAATTATTTAAATGATTTATGAACATTTGGCATTAATATTGTTGCTGTGTATTTTTTTGATGAAGTTTTAACTTGTAGGACACAGTGAATCTTTGTGATGCCAATCATTTTACTGAGCACAGTGCACGAAGTCATCCGACAACAGGGAGTTAATTTATTTTTCATGGTTATTTCTTAAAAATGGATTCTTATTGATATCATGAATTGAACTGAATATAACACTTGTGATTTTCCTTAGTCTATTTCATTTGACATTTTGTGTAAGAACCAAAAAGGAACTGATAATTTCTTTTTGAACACACTTATGTTCTTTATGTCAAGTTTTTTTTGCAGGGTTGGGATGATTGAATGATCATTGAAGAAAACTAATTGTGCACACAATTGGTCTTCAAAGGACTGATTCCATGAGAAACACACAACAAGTCCATGTGCATATCCATCAAAACCATTACCTTTCCTCCCTTTTGAATTATAAATCCAACCAAGCAATTCAAAACACGCCACAGTCATTTTTCCTAGCAAGAGTTAGTTGTTCATTTTCCTTTATTCACATACACTTTATGCTTGACCCAAAAATAAAAGCAAGAAGCTCACTAACATGCTTATTGCTCATTGTCATTATTATTTTCCATTGTCATCTTCCATTTTCATTTTTCCTTTCCTATCCTTTTTCATTTTGCAAATAAACCCTGCTTCAATGCAAATTATTGAGTGCATAGTCCTTTGAGTCTAAATCCTTGCAAAAACACCTTGAAGCTTGCTTGCCTTAAAGACAAGTCCTCATGCCGACGAACGATGGGAATACATCAATGTCTTTTATTCATCGGATCTTCTAGGTACTTGACAACAACAAAATTATTCGCAGTTAGCAAGATGTGTTTTGGCATCTTGACTCTTATTGTCATCAATGGTGAGAGTTATCATGTTGACTAGTGGCATCCATTAATGGCCACTAAGTCAACAATTTCCTGCTATGTTCGACAATAGAAAATATAATCACATAGCAGGAATTGTGCCAATGAGTTTTGAAGACATGATGATTATCATTTTCAGCACTCTGGAGGAAATGTAGAAGATATGCAGCTAAAGAGTTAGATGGCAGCTACAGAATCAGACGACAGTTACAGAATCAAATAATAGCTGTGGAATCAAATGGCAGCAATAGAATCAACACTACTTAGCAGTAGATTCAACAAGTTTTAATAAAAGGAAATATAAAGTCATCTTAACTCTTTTCTCCATGTCTTGTCCAACCACTTGAAGAAGATTATGATCAGAATTTTGTAGCCACCACACATATAGCTCATCCAATTCTAGAGGGTAAGTTAAGGTATGTCATTTTCTAACTTTTTACCATAAAATTCCTTGAAAAGATAGAATGATAATTTTTGGAAAAAACATTTCTCTTCCTCATCTCATAAAATTGCCAATATTATTAGTTGGGGGGGATACATTCATATTCATATTTTTCCATATTCATACCACATTCAAAAGCCCACATACTTTCAAAAGATATTAATTATTACATTATTGTTATGATCATACAATGGCTTTTCAAAAGTACTTCAAAAGATAATTGGATACAAACACAATCATGGTTGTCACACAAGAACCAACAATGATGCAATCCAATAAAGATATACTTTGCAACAATAATCAAATTATCATTATGCAAAGTTCAAAGATCAAAATAGAATGCAACAACAAAATATGGTTGTAACACAAGAACCAACCATGTTGCAATTCAACTAAAATACTTTTCAAAAGTATGAAGTTATCAAATGGTATCATGCAAAGTTAAGCCAAAGCTCAAGGATTGAAAAGAATTAATGTAATAGATTGCATGAGGACATGCAATAGCTTCAGTTGGGGGGTATGTTGGGCCTTGAAATTGTCATTCACTTCCATTACATTTTCACTTATATTTCCATATTGTCACCTTCACTCCACCTCTATTTCATTACATTTACCTCCATTTCATTATATTTACTTTACCATTATCATTATTGGGTCACATTTATGTTTTTCCAAACTTTATTAATTCTTAGCATTTTTAAGTGAATTTATGGTTAAAAATTAGAAAATAATGTGCATATGCTTATACCTAACAAGTGGGATGAGATTGTTGACATGTGTAGGTCAAAAGGAAGCTTCTAAAAGACCCTTATGTGGCCTCCTAAGGCAAAATTCGAATTTGAATGGAGAAGATCATAGGATCATGAGGATATGTGTCTCATTTCATATTTGTATTGAAACTCTAAAAAGATGTGTCTTACCATTTCCTATTTGTATTGAAATTGTAAGAAGACATGTGTCTTATCATTTCCTATTTTGAATGTAACTCTATAGATATAGGGAGAGATTCATGGACTCTCATTATTGAGATAGCTTCTCATCATTCTGTATAAATAGGGGAAGTTTTCTCTTATCATTTTTATGTTAAAAGTTGGGGAAATGCTCTTGTTTTGAATATATAATTTGGATTTGGCACCATACTCATGAGTGATATTCACTTTTATTTGGTTATGCTCGTATTTGGAGCCTCTCAACTTTCCATCTCTCATGTTTTTGGATTGGTCATCTATAATGTGTGAGATTTATTGTTTTTCATAGATTGAGATTTATTGTTTTTCATAGATTAAGATTTATTTCTTTCATATCTTTTCCTGTGTGAGAGGTTAAGAGTGATTGTTTTTATTTGCGTTCATATCTAGAGGTTAAGAATTGTTGTTTTTGGTTTTATTTCATATCATGTGGTTTTGATTATTCATTTCATAGGATCATGATTTGATAATGCACACATGATCCCTTAGAGTAGATTTCATTTCATGCAATTTCATTTTTGAAAGAGTGGTGTGCTTTTCAATTCCCACAAGTGTGGTAGATTAAGACTTCAATTTTGGCAAGTGTGATAGATTAAGATTTCAATTCCACACACTAAACTATAATTTATTTTGAATTGATTGTTGAAATAGAATAGGTGAATTTGGTTTGTCATTATTTGGTTTCATAGTTATATTGATATAAATTGAAACTTAATTTTTAGCATATATAGTGCACGCATGCTTTGCAAGTTTTACGAAACCCCCGGGTTGACAATTAAATGATAGGTAATTAATTATGTTAGGCTTTGAAATTGTCATTCACTTCCATTACATTTTCACTTATATTTCCATATTGTCACTTTCACTCCACCTCTATTTCATTACATTTACCTCCATTTCATTACATTTACCTTACCATTATCATTATTGGGTGACATTTATGTTTTTCCAAACTTTATTAATTCTTAGCATTTTTAAGTGAATTTATGGTTATAAATTAGAAAATAATGTGCATATGCTTATACCTAACCAGTGGGATGAAATTGTTGACATGTGTCGGTCAAAAGGAAGCTTCTAAAAGAGCCTTATGTGGCTTCCTAAGGCCAAATTCGAATTTGAATGGAGAAGATCATGGATCATGAGGATATGTGTCTCAGTTCCTATTTGTACTGAAAATCTAAAAATACATGTGTCTTATCATTTCCTATTTGTATTAAAACTCTAAAAAGATGTGTGCCTTATCATTTCTTATTTTGATTGTAACCCTATAGATATAGGGAGAAATTCATGGGCTCTCATTAATAGGATAGCTTCTCATCTTTTTGTATAAATAGGGGAATTTTTCTGCTATCATTTTTATGTGAAAAGTTGGGAAAATGCTCTTGTTTTGAATATAGAATTTGGATTTGGCACCATACTCATGAGTGATGTTCACTTTGATTTTGTTATGCTTGTATTTGGAGCCTCTCAAGTTTCTGTTGAAAAGTGTGCAACAATAAAAGCTAAAAATAGAAAATGCTAAAAATAGCACTGCTATAAATAGCTAGGCTATAAATAGCAGTTAAACCATTGGTGATCTTAGCAACAATGGTAGAAAAGTGAAAGTGCTAAAAATAGCTTTTCTAAAAATATCATTTCAGGATCCCTTCTTATTTTAGTCAGTCCCTAGACTAAACGTAGGAAGTAAAATTCGAATTTGATATCAACAACAGTTTGTAAATTAATTCATCTTGAGTTAATTAGTTAAGGAAAATCAAACTTGAAGTCTATGTGAGGACATGCAACAATTTATCCTTTGATTGAGGAATTTAACCTTCAGTTAAAGAGATAAGAGTGAGTTGTAATATTGAGTTGTAATTAGTTGACTTAGTTTAACTTAGTCAAGTCCAGTTAGATTAATTTAAGAGTTTGTTAAATTAATGAGAGTTCAGTTAGTTAATGCTTGCATGCATGTAACTACTGTATTTCAGATAATTGAGTATTCACTCATGGATAACTCATGCATGTCAGTTCAGTCAGAGACCCAGTTGACATCAGATGGAGGGACAGTGTACTATTAGTTGCTATGATATTCTTTGGTGAATATTCCTTGCATGCAAAAGGAATATTATTCCTTATGGATTGCTCAGTTGGACCTGAGGTTACAGTGAGTGTGATGAGGCCAATTCACACATGTGATATCATTGGACCCTAATCAAAACTATGCAAGGAAATAGGAGGTTTGGAGGGCTTGAGGAAGATATATTCTGTCTATTGAGTTTGTGAGTTGTATTATTTGATTAAAGAGAAAGCAAGATAGCTTGAGAGCGGATTGTTTTTGTAGCATGAACAAGATCTCGACTTGTATGATAATACAGAGTTGGGGTTTTAGGCTGGTTCTTTCCCCAATGATATATCTTCTGTGTTATGGTTAATTACTTCTCATTCTCAGTTATATCTGTTCATGCTTGATGTTGCTCATGTTCAATTAAGCTTCTGCTAAATTGGTTGTAGAAGTAGATCAAGTGTTTTGCTTTAGTACATTGCATTACTAGGTGATCTACAGTGGCAATTTCTACATGGTATCAGAGAAAAGGTGATCAAGGAAAAATAATATACAAGCAGGAGAAGTACGAAGTTTGGTTTCTGAATATTGAATTGAGTTCTTATCACATCTATTTCACTGATGGCGTTTAGTGGTTTATGACTCGAATATGCTCTTGATGGCAATTCAAATTATATAGCCTGGAAGGATCACATGGAAGAAGTATTGGAAGATAACGGTCTCAAGGACTTCATTGATCAAGAAGTCCAAAAGCCAACTGATGCTAATCAAATGACGGAATGGAAAAGGTGTGTGGCTAGAGCAAGGAGAATCCTCCTAGAGGGAGTTCAAGATCACATTGTCTCGAGCCTCCATGGGAAGGAGACTCTGTTTTCAATGTGGAAAACATTGAAAGATCTTTATCAGAATAGTAGCAATCAGAGGAAGCTAGCGGTGAATGACAAACTTTGAAAGATCAAGTGCGAAAAGGGTGACACAATTTGTACGTTCCTGAACAAGCTCACCACCTACAGGGATGAGCTTGCAAGTGTAGGGGTAGTGACTTCTGATTATGACATGGTTAGTCCAGCAATCCTCGGTCTTCCTAACAGCTAGCATAGCTACCAGGACTCAGTTAATGGAAGAGAGAAACTACCAGATTGGGAACGGATTTGGTCGGATCTGATGCAGGAGGACATAAGGTGGAGCACCAGGGATGGATCTTTATCAAAACAAGATGATGAAGAAAATATAGTTTCAGTGAGTAAAGCTAAGAAAGGGAAAGGGAAGGCGTCCCAATCCAAATATTTTCATGGTGGGAAGAAGGTTGACAAGTCGAAGCTGCGATGCTTTCACTCTCATGAAGTGGACCAGAATTGTCCACAGAAGAAATCCATGAAGGGTTCCTCAAAGGGATTTGATGGTGATGCACTAGCTTCACAATTTGAGCTGGATTTCTCGCTTATCGCATGCATGGTTCCATCCATGGTGGGATGTGTTTTATACCTGGACAGTGGAGCTTCTTTCCACATGTCAGGTGACAAGAATCTTTTCAGTACATTGGAGGAGAAGGATCTCTAGATGCAGATCGAGATGGACGATGATGGAAAGTAATGTGTCTCAGGTGAAGGTACATTTGTGTTTCAAAGGGAGCATGGTGCTCCTCTCACCCTATTTGCTATTAAGTATGTACCAAATTTGAAAAAGAATCTTGTGTCTATTGCTATGCTAGAAGGTAAAGGCTATGATTCAGTCTTTAGTAAAGGAAAAGTTTTCCTGAGGCATATCGGCACCAGACAGACCAAACAAATAGGGATTTGAGTAAAGAATCTCTACAAGCCGGAGGTAGATGACTATGTTGCGTTGAGTTCCAAAGCAGAGGTGGTGCAAAGCCAAGATGTTGGTGAGCTATGGAATAGAAGACTGGGCCACTTGCATCATGGGGCCTTGATGATCATGCAGCAAATTTCTACCGGCTTACCTAAGGAAAAACTGGAGCAAACAGATACATGCAAAGGATGCATCCTAGGTAAGTATGCAAAAGCTTCCTTTTAGGATCGAGATAGTAGAGCTGGAGCAATCCTAGAGCGAGTTCACTCAGATGTGTGTGGACCATTCTCTATAGCCTCCACCTCTAAATAAAGGTACTATGTTATTTTTATTGATGCTTTTTCTCGTAGATGTTGGATCTACTTTATGCAAAAGAAATATCAGACCTTCTTGAGGTATTGTGAGTTTAAAGCCTCGACAGAGAAAGAATCTGGAAAGAAAGTAAAAGCCTTGCATAGCGACAATGGTGGAGAGTATGTTTTGCAGTAGTTTAAAGAATTCTGTGCTATAGAAGGAATTAAATAGGAATTGATGACACCTCATAACCCACAACAAAATGGGGTGGCTGAAAGGAAGAACAGATCTATTGTGGGAGCAGCTCAAGTGATGTTGCATGACCAAAGCCTACCACTTCATCTGTGGGCGGAGGCATGCAATACAACAGTGTACCTTTAGAATAGAAGTCCTCATCGTATCTTGGGGATGAAGACACTTATGGAGGCTTTTTCAAGGAAGCGACCAGATGTGAGTCACTTCCACATCTTCGGATCACTAGTTTTCTGTCATGTGACCAAAGATGCTCGAAAGAAGCTAGACCCAATAGCTGAGTTGGGGATACTTGTGAGGTACACAAATACACCCCATAACTATCATGTGTTTTTTCCTGCCAGTCAGAGGACCGTAGTGCACAAGGATCTGAAGTTCGATGAGAAGAGAGCCATATGAGTGTCACTTGAGAGGGAGCTCAAGTTGCATGGTGATGAGGAACTTTTAGTTCCAAACGAGGAGGAGCGTCCTAATGATGTGGATCAACCACATGAGAGAATCTAGTAGTGGAGACCACCACTCCTGGAGAGTCTTCCAGAGATGGGTCGAAATGCTCGTGGGAAGCTGACAGATTGATGCTAGATGCGAGAGAGAATGTGGGGCAGCCATCCTCTCAGCCCAGACAGAGGAGATCTCCTAAGAGATACACTAGCTACATGACCTTAATTGGGGAGTGTGTAGCGACCGAACCTTCTTTTTTTCAGGAGGCAGTGCAGCAACCAGTCTGGGTTGATGCAATGGTGGAAGAGTACGATTCTATCATATAGAACAATGTGTGGGATGTTGTCCCTAGACCTGGGGACAAGTCAGTGGTTAGTTCTCGATGGCTTTACAAGGTAAAGAAGGCAGCTGATCACAGTGTCGAGAAACACAAGGTAAGGTTTGTTGCCCGAGGTTTCTCACAGGTTGAGGGGATCAACTACAATGAGACCTTTGCTCCCGTAGCAAGGTACTCATCTATCAGATCAATGCTAGCTCTATCAGCTCAGATGGGTTGGAAGATCCATCAGATGGATGTGAAGATGACATTCCTCAGTGGGAAGATTGAGGAAGAGGTATACATTGAGAAACCCGAAGGATTTGAGACCTTAGATCGTGAGTCACATGTTTGTCGACTCAAGCGAGCACTTTATGGGCTTAAGCAAGCACCCTGTGCTTAGTATACTAGGATCTACAACTATTTCATCGGGTTGGGCTACACCAATAGTGAAGGAGATGCGAACTTTTACCACATCATGGTAGAAGGTAAGCCATTGATTATTGTACTTTATGTAGATGATTTGATTTTGATAGGTGATGAACAACTGATACAATCTTGCAAGGAGGACCTTGTAAGAGAGTTTGAGATGAAGGACATGGGCATCATGCACTGCTTTCTAGGCATGGAAGTGTGGCAGAAAGATCGGGAAGCATTTGTGTCTCAAGGAAAGTATGCCAATGAGATACTCGGGCGCTTTCACATGGAGAAGTGCAAGCCCATGAAGACTCCTCTAGCTGGGAACTGGAGGAAGGAGGATGCTACTTCAGGTGAGGTAGTAGCTGCTACTATTTATTGGCAGTTGGTGGGTTCACTCATGTATCTGGTGAACACATGACCCGACTTATGATTTGTGGTGAACCAATTGAGTCAAGCTATGGTTCAACTTACCAAGCTGTTTTGGAAGGCAGAAAAGCATTTGCCGAGATATCTCATAGGCACTACACAGTACAAATTATGGTACAGACGAATAGAGGGAGTGAAGTTGCAAGGCTTCACGGATGCAGATTGGGCTGGTAGTCCATCAGACCGGAAGAGCACTTTTGGAGGAATCTTCAACCTTTGTTCAGCTGTAGTTTCTTGGTATAGTAGTGAACAGAGACCAGTTACACTTAGCTCAGCAAAGGCTGAATACATGGCTGGCAGTCAGGTAGCATGCAAGGCCATTTGGATGCAGAAGATTCTAGTGGGATTATTTGGTCAGATGATGGATCCTATAATGATATATTGTGATAATCAGAGTTGCATAAAACTCTCTAAGAATCCAGTGTTTCATGATAGGTCCAAGCATATAGATATCCATTACCATCATCTATGGGACTGTGTGGTCAAGAGGATCATGATGTTATAGTATGTTTCGACCAACGAGCAGGATGCAGATATTTTGACTAAGGCATTGTCAAAATGAAACTTCGAGTTCCACAGAGACAGGATCAGGGTTACTGATAATCCCTTTCTTGTTGAGAGGGAGTGTTGAAAAGTGTGCAACAAGAAATGCTAAAAACAAAAAATTCTAAAAATAGAACTGCTATGTATAGCCATGCTATAAACAGCAGTTCAGCCATTGGTGATCTTAGCAACAATGGGTGAAAAGTGAAAGTGCTAAAAATAACTTTTCTAAAAATAACATTTCGGGATCCCTTCTTATTTTAGTCAGTCCCTGGACTAAACATAGGAAGTAAAATTCGAATTTGATATCAACAATAGTTTGGAAATTAATTAATTAATTCACCTTGAGTTAATTAGTTAAGGAAAATCAAACTTGAAGTCTATGTGAGGACATGCAACAGTTTCTCCTTTGATTAAGGAATTTAACCTTAAGTTAAAGAGATAAGAGTGAGTTGTAATATTAAGGTGTAATCAGTTGATTTAGTTTAACTTAGTCAAGTCCAGTTAGATTAATTTAACAGTTTGTTAAATTAATGAGAGTTCAGTTAGTTAATGCTTGCATGCATGTAACTATTGTATTTCAGATAACTGAGTATTCACTCATGGATAACTCATGCATGTCAGTTCAGTCAAAGACCCAATTGATATCAGATGGAGGGATAGTGTACTATCAGTTGCTAGGATATTCCTTGGTGAATATTCCTTGCATGCAGAAGGAATATTATTCATTATGGATTGTGCAGTTGGACCTGAGGTTACAGTGAGTGTGATGAGGCCAATTGAAACATGTGATATCATTGGACCCCAATCAAAACTGCGCAAAGAAATAGGAGGCTTGGAGGGCTTGAGGAAGATATATTCTATGTCTATTGAGTCTGTGAGCTATATTGTTTGATTACAGAGAGAGCAGCATAGCCTGAGACCTAATTCCTTTTGTAACTTGAACAATATTTCCACTTGTATGATAATACAGAGTTGGGGTTTTAGGTTGGTGCTTTCCCCAATGGTATATCTTCTGTGTTATGGTTAATTACTTCTCATTCTCAGTTATATCTGTTCATGCTTGATGTTGCTCATGTTCAATTAAGCTTCTGCTAAATTGGTTGTAGAAGTAGATCAAGTGTTTTGCTTTAGTACATTGCATTACTAGGTGATCTACAGTGGGAATTTCTACACTTTCCATCCCTCATGCTTTTGGATTGGACATCTTTAATGTGTGAGATTTTTTTTTTCATAGATTGAGATTTATTGTTTTTCATAGATTAAGATTTATTTCTTTCATATCTTTTCCTTTGTGAGAGGTTAAGAGTGATTGTTTTTATTTGCTTTCGTATCTAGAGGTTAAGAATTATATTTTTTGTTTTCATTTCATATCATGTGGTTTTTATTATTCATTTCATAGGATCCCGATTTGATAATCCACACATGATCCCTTAGAGTAGATTTGATTTCATGCAATTTCATTTTTGAAAGATTGGTATGTTTCTCAATTCCCGCAAGCGTGGTAGATTAAGACTTCAATTCCTGCAAGTGTGGTAGATTAAGATTTCAATTCCTGCAAGTGTGATAGATTAAGATTTCAATTCCAAACAATGTACTATAATTTCCTTTGAATTGACTATTGAATTAGAATAGGTGAATTTGGTTTGTCGTTATTTGGTTTAGTAGTTAGATTGATCTAAATTGGAAGTTAATTTCTAGCATATATAGTGCACGCATGCTTCGCAAGTTTTATGAAACCCCCGTGTTGACAATTAAATGATAGGTAATTAATTTGCCTCAACACTTCTTACCGGGGATATCCCCTTGACATGTTGGCGGGTCCAGCACTGTCAACAATTATGTATTCCACGGGATGAAAGAATACATGTAATCAAAGAAACACAACTCTCATTTTTGGTCATTTTGGTGTGGGGAAAATATTAGCTCAATTGAAAAATTATTGTTATTAGCATTAACAGAATGAATTTTTGTCCAAATATGTAAAGGGATGTGTCATGTGTTCTGTTAGCAAACCAAGTAATAGAAAATTAAGTGTGTACATGCCACTTCATGTACCTTCTTATCCATGGGAAATTATGTTTATAGATTTTTGTCTAATTACTTGTAAGTGGTAATGGATAGATTAGAAAAATGTATTTCTTGATTTGTTATAAGTAGGTGATAGGAGAGAAAATTGCACATATATTCTTTTAAAAGGTTTGGACTCATTTTTGTTTTCCCACATCCATTGCATATTATTGTGACTCTTGCTTCCTTAGAGATATTTTGCCAACATTTTGCTGATTAATGGATACCAAGCTCTGAAAAAGAATTGTATTTCATCCACAAATAGATGGAAATATAGAAGTGGTCATTAGGACAATGATACATGTTACACTAAAATTTGTCACCATGACTATTTGAAGTCAGTATGGCTCCGTCAAGAGTCATACTGTCCTCCTTGGCAAGTCTTACACCTTTGCTCCTCATGTCAAACTCCAAGAAAGAGAGAAAGTCCTTAAAAATTCAATTAACTCTGGTTACGCAGTTTCTCTTAGCCTTACCTGCGTGTACGCACCTCCATTTCATAAAACCTGCGTACTTGTACGCTCTGTCTATAAAGGGGTGGGTGCGTACTCCTGTAAAGGTCAAAAGGCGCAAGTTTCACTTCAAAAAAGTTACTTGTGGTCATTTCTAGAGCATTCTAGAAGATGGTTTGATGTGGATTGAACACCTCCAGATGGTTCATGCATCCCAATGAAAGAGGAACTTATCCCATGAAGAGGGGAGCTATCCCATTGAAAGAGGGGCTTATCCCATTCATGGTGGACCTGATTAACTTCCTCCAAAGCACTATAAATATAGGCATTGGGCCAGAGGGAGGGGAGGTTGAAAGCTGAACATTCCTAAGGGTAGATGCTGCTAAAATTAGGACGCTCTTGAGAGGAGAGATTCCCATCCTTTCTTAGCTTCATTTGGAAGTGGGTGAGCTGATCAAAGTAAAGGAGAACTCTTGCTGGACCCTGGGAGGGACCTGCACAACACCAAGGCACTGGTTGTAATGGTTTCTTTTGTTTCCACTTAATACAATTAAGCTCATTTTTCTCAACAAGTTGTTATACATAATTTGTTTCATATACTCCTTGGTATTTATGATGAATATGTTTTATTTTATGAGTTATTCAGGTGCTATGTAATCGTTTGCTTGTTAATGAATGCAGGTTTCGAAGAGAAGGAGGAGCTCATCCGGATCGGAGAGGCTGGACTGCTACAAACAGCGTGGGACTAAAGGTATGTTTTAAACACCTGACTACTTGTATTCTAAATGCATATTTAGGGAAAGATAGTGTTTAATTGTCTTGTTTGTCACTAGAAAGCCTTAGCTTTTAGGGAGGTCGGTTTTGTCCGCAAAATTGACTCTTTCCGCATGACAATACATCTACTCAAAATATATTGTAGCGAGTATCTTAATATTTAGGATGAGTAGTTGCATTATGTACTATTGAAAATACTAAGAGGGGGGTGAATCTATATTTCACTTCAATCAACTAATTTTAACTTCATGGAGCATTGATTATAATTAGGATTGGATTAAAAACAAAATTTAGCATCACATCATATGAAAAAATAAAAACACCATTAAACAATGCACAACATCTAAGACAATAGAAAATATATTTTTAGGTGGAAACCATTCTAGGAGAAAAACCATTGAATGATTTTTAATATAGGTCTTCAAATTTTACATCAATAGGAAGCTCCAACTGCCAAGATTTTTAGAAAGAACTGAAGAAGGCTCTAACCCCCTGGTTTACAAGCTACAACCTTAAGAACACTCCAATGCCTCGATGTACCATCTCCAACTGGAAGGATATTCCAACACCCTGATTTACCATCTCTAATTGAAGAGACGCTCAAAAGCCCTACTTTTATTAGTTCTGATTGAAAGAATGATTCAACACCCTGCACAAGATCCAACATGACCACCACCCTACCACTTTAAATTTATCTCAGGCTCCAACCTAAAGGAGACTCCAATCTCTTTCCTTGCACCACCTTGCCTCCTATTCAACAAGCAGACCATGTTTAACACTTTTTAGTCTATATCCACTTGTAATAAAACTCAAAAACATCAAAACAATCTTCTAACTCTATCGATCTGTGATACTAGCACAAGTTTTTCAACAACAATAACAACTTCCTCTACTCAAAATATCAAATCCTTGTTTCATAAAACTTGATTAATTTATGCTCAATTTACATCAATCTGTGAAACAACAGAATTGGTCAACAGTCCTAGATCCAGGCCACAAACAAGGTTAAATTTTTTTAGCACATCAACACTACTAAATGATACAATAACTGCTAATGGGAGTAGACTTAGTCATAAATCACGTACACTCATCCAAACTAACACATGCCACTAACTTGTACAATTTAAAACAAGAGATGAAGTAGTGTATGCAAGTTAATGATTGAAATTTAAGCAATGACAAAAATATGCAAACCATCAACAGATTATGTCGTATATACTATGTGAATCATACTTCTTGTACCTACTACTAATGTCCTCAATATTTTCAGTTTTACAAAAACACTTACAGATGGATATATATGAGAATGCACATTAATTTCTCATCAAGTTGCCCTTTTACCAACAAGATGTCACAATATATAGCATTCAATGTGCTACTTAACCAACTAGTTTGAAAGATGTTGACATTGCAGTTGAACAATGAAATGATCCTATATGCCACATAACAGACATGTGACCTTCTTTGATCTAAAAATGAAACTTTGATCGTCCTTTGACACTTTGCAAAACTGATAAACTTGGGTCTTTAAATGTAAAATTAGTTTTTCAGCCTCTTCAAAGATGAGTGGTTAAGTTTTCACATGAACTTAAAGGTGAAGCAAATTCATATGAAACTCTGCAAAGAAGAAACAAGCAAGTGATAATAGAGTCCACCCCTCCTAGGCTACGTCTCTAAGCCTTACTCCAATGGATAAGTCGCTTTATTAATCTTAGCAGCAAATGAGCACATTACAAACTATTGACTCTGGAGTAGCATTGTTTCTCCTACAAATAAACTTTCTTATACAAAGAAATTTCACTCAAAAAGATGACTCCCTACAACAAGTTGTGATTATGTCAACAAAAAAATGACTCTCTCACAATAGGTCCTTATACTCCATCTAAAATAATTAAAGCATAAATAGACAACTACTTCACAATGAATTGATGAAAAGGGATTTACCCATAAGCACATTCAAAAAAGACTGAAAATAGTTGCTCTACTAAAGTAATAGTTGTTGCAGATGTAACAGGAAGGCTAGAAAACCTCACTAGGATTTTCGCATGCTCAAATATGCCTTCATTTGGACAAAAATATCTCTTTATCTTTAGCACTAAAATACATGAATCTGTAAAAATTCCATCATATGATGCTCAAATAAAAAATATGATGCTTCCATTGAGTTTAGAATACTAGAAAACCATTGTCTAGGCTCTTATTGAGCTCCAAAAGACTGAAAATACACCAATTTATGCCTCCTGGAAGTTTTTCCTACTAATTGTTCTGCAAAATGGCAAAACTTGCTATTCATTCTATGAATCTAGCCTTTCCACCAACTGCAGAGTGACAATTTTTCCTGCAAACAGTGAAATTTTTTGTCTCATTAAATTTGCCAATAACCCTTAAGCGCCAAATTTTTGGCCCCCAACGGTGGTCGTATGGGAACATATGGCCCACCCTCACCAGTTCAACCCTTCACTCCCGTCTGTATGGTCACATGGCATCCACATGGCCATAGATCGAGGCTAACCACCTGACCCCATCGCTCTAGCTCCTATTGTTTCAGAATGGTCACATAAGGTTCATGGGATCGAGGGCCACCGTGGGCCAGGTGCCACTCGGTCAACCCCTTCCGCTACAAGTCGTGGTCGTATTTTTTCACTGGAACTAGGGGTTGGGATAACTACCCACCCTCTTAACCTTTCATGTGTGTATGGTCGTGTGGGTTTCGGCAAGACCGGGTGTTGGAACCAAGTGCCCCGCCGCTCCCGCCAATGCACCAATAACTATAATTTAAATATAACTGGGCTCCCTTATATATAAGAGTTGTTTGCATGGTATGATAGTAAAACATGGCATTTCTCAAGTGGAGGTCTAGGGGTCAAACCTCGCCAAGGCCCTTAGGTCACTCACAAATTTTTTGACCAACCACTAAGGGCTACATGGCGCACTCTGATTGGGCCACGTGGTGCCTCACCATTGGTCCACTTCACACTAAATGCACACCACCTACCTCAATACCATTTTTTCGCAAGTCAAAATGAGATTGGTCCTCCTATACGTTGTATACCTAGTCAACATGATGTCAGTTGTACAATCTTCCCAGTTAGTAGCCCAACCAACACTATTGTTTGAATTTTTAACTGTTTGGCCAAAACTTCAGAACCTCATAACTTCCTTATATGACGTCAGATTGAGGTGATTCAAGCATCGTTGCAACCAAGATGATGAACACTACAATTTGGCGCTAGCTTCAAGAAAATTGTGATCACTTTCATTTTTGAGCCTATTTTTTAATCTCCATATCATACCTCCTCACTAGGAACTTTGGACCTCCAAAATTTTGTCTTCACTCAACAAATAAGTGAGGATACAGATCCTGCATTTTCCCAATCTCAATCCTTCTTTCTCTGCTTGGATTGGTTCCTTTGAGTCCCATTTGAAGGTACTCCACATTGCCTTTGTGTGAACTCCTTATCCTCCTATCAAGAATTGTGGCTTACTGCAATTCCTCTAAAAAATTAGGAACAAAACTTCCAATGGAAGGAATTTAAACATTCTCTTCATAACCATCTTTCCTTGGTGTCTCATACGATCTTCACCTTGAAGTCTTTCCTTACTAAAACCAAGCTTGATCTTCCATCTGAAAATCATAAGCAACACAATTATTTCCATGCACTACTTTATACTTTTCTTTATTGTCCTAAATTTGAACTTGCACACTTAGATGCATTCGTTACATTTTTCAATGACATGCTTTGCGTTGTCCACATTTCTATGGCCATCTTCTGCAAAATCTTTACTAAAGATCAAATCCTATATGACTTTGAAAAATAACACAAACAAGCTTCACATGGAAATACTTGTATACATGAGTGCTTGACACAAGTGTAGAATATTGAATGTGATGCAACTGCTTATCCCCAAAGGTTAGGATTCTTAATACAATTTCCATGAAGGAAATACATCTTACAATATGGAATAAATTTGACTCTTCAAATTCCATACAAATTGACTCATCAACAAGCCAACATAACATAACAATGCCAAAGAAAACATTGTTGCACATAAGTGATTTATTTACAAACATCAGTTTTACAAAATACCCAACTATGGGTACATGCAACATGTGAAATACAAAAGAAATGCAATCTTTAATTAGACAAATAGTCCAACCATTTCTTACCCAACAATGTTAGGGAATTTTATTTCTGCACTTCACTTCCTTCTAGAACTATTTCTGGAATGGTTATGGCACGCCTTACACATTCCTCTACCTTCTCCTTCTCAGGTGATTCCATTACCTATTTATCATTCTTTGGATGAATATGTGGATGCAGCTTCCAACACTTTTCAATCCAATGTCCACTTATTTTGCTATGAGTGTAAAAAATTTTGTGATCATTCCTTGACACAAATGTCTTTAAAATTGGATGAGAATTTTCCTTCTTGGTCTCACTTCCAATCGACATATTCATTTTCTTGATTAATTCTTTCCTTTTGTGACACTTAGCTACACAATGGTTAGGTGCTTGAAAAAAAGGTGCAAGGAAAAACATTCCACAACATGTTATTCAAATCATCATGTTGTTTGTAATCATATAAATCCTTTGAATAATCATGACACTTATACCTATTATGGTTATCCTTTGTATTATGAGTTTGGTAAGGAGAACTTGATCGTCATGGAGAACTTGACTTCATTCTTCGTTTTAAGTACTCACATCTCTTTGGAGATGTATTTCCTTTAACGTCATCATCATGACATGAGTCTCCTTCAACTTACAAGGGTTATTTATTCACAAATTTCACACTTGGATAATTCGTTGACCTTGCATCTTTGGAGAATTATCCAACTTCATCTTGACTCCATAGTCAAATCCTTCATGTCGAGGTTATACTCTCACCTAAATAGGATTAAAAATTCCATGACTATAAATTCAAATTCCCTTACCTTTGTACCCCATTTTGGTCAATAATTTCATACCAATACCCTTAGTATGTTTCTCAAATGATGCAAAAGAGGCATTTTCATTGTTTAGAGAATGAAATGAAGAAGGAGTATATTTTTCCTCCTTTTCTGCTTGTGATTCTTGGTCCTCTTCTTGAATCTTAACCATCTCTCCTTTTCCTTTATTGACGAAGTGGTATATATGGACTCAAGAAAAACCAATATTGTGATTTAACATGTAAGAAATGTACTTCGTATGGCAAAGGGTAAAATCCTCAATCATTCCATAACCAAAAACTTGTTGAGTCTTGGGGAAAGATTTTGTAGTTGAACATTCCCCATTTTTCTCTTCAAGAACATTCTGCAACATAAGGCACAATTTCTTCTTTTCACCCTTTGTTCTTCAAGCAATATTCTCAATTCCATGTTCTCCACTTGAGACAAGAATTCATCTCCTCCAATTCTAGGAGCCTTTCATGCTACAAACTTTCACCCATACTTATAATCTGGACAGATATTGCTCTGATACCACGTGATCTGAAAATGAAACTTCAATTGTCCTCTTACACTTTTCAAGCTTGATAAACTCTTGAACCTCTTCAAAGATGAGTGGTTAAGTTTACACATGAACTTAAAAGTGGAACAAATTCATATGCAACTCAATATGGTAAACATGTAGAGGAGAAACCAACAAATGATAATGAAGTTCACCCTTCCTAGGCTACGTCTTTGGATCCTGCTCCAAACTCTAAGCCACTTTATTGATCTTAGTATCAAATGAGCACCTTACAAATTGTTGACTCTAGAGTGGCATAATTGCTTCTCCTACAAAGAAACATTCTTCTACAAAGAATTATCACTAAAAAAGAGGACTCCCAATAGAAATTCATGATTATGTCAACAGAAAAAGTACTCTCTCACAATAGGTATGACTGTACTCCACCTGAAATAAAAAAATCATAAACATACAACTACTTCATAGTGAAGTGATGAAAAGAGCTTTCTCCATAAGCACATTGAGAAAATACTGAAAATAGTTGCTCTACTGAAGTAATAGTTGTTGCATATGTATCTGGAAGGTTGGAAAACCTCTAACTAGGATTTTCCCATGCTCAAATATTCCTTCATCTGGCATAAAAACTCTCTCTATCTCTAGCACTAAAGGACTTGAATTTTCCAAAATTCTATCATATATTTACTCAAATCAGAAATATAATGCTTCCATTGAGTTTAGAATACTAAAAAAACCCTTATCTAGGCTCCGCTTGAGCTCCAAAAGACTAAAAGTACACCAAGTTATGCCTCCTAGAATTTTTTCCTGCTAATTGTCCTACAAAATGGAAAAAATTGATATTATTTCTACAAATCCATCCTTTTCGATAATCGTCGAACAATAAGTTTTCCTACAAATGATGCAATTTCTCGCCTCATTAAATCCACCAATAACCCTTAAGTGCTAAATTGTAGGCCACCAATGGTGGTTGTATGGGAACATATGGTTGGGGGGTAGGTTGATCGCCCATCCCCGCTGGTTCAACCCTCCTCTCTAGTCAGTATGGTCACATGGCATCCACAAGGCCCAGGGTCGGGGCTAGCCACCCACCCTCGCTGCTCTAGCTCCTACTATTTCGGAATGGTCACATAAGTTTCATGGGATAGGGGTTCAATGTGAGCTAGGTGCCACCTGGTCCACCCCTTCCACCACAAGCCATGGTCGTATGGCTTCACTAGAATTGGGGGTTAGGATAACCGCCCACCCCTTCCACCTTCCACTCACGTATGGTCGTGTGGGTGCCCAATTAATTCTTACAAAAATAATTGCACTCATTGCAACATAAGTGGCCATTGGATTGAAAAGTGTTGGAAGTTGCATCCACATCTTCATCCAAAGATGGATAAATAGGTAATGTAATCAACTGAGAAGGAGAACATAAAAGAATGTGCAAGGCACACCATAACCATTCTAGAAGCAATTCTAGAAGGAAGTGAAGTGCAGAAAGAAAATTCCCTAGCATGGTTGGGTAAGAAATGGTTTGACTATTTCTCTAATTAAAGAATGGATTTATTTTGTATTTCACATGTTGCATGTCCCCATAGTTGGGTATTTTGTAAAATTGATGTTCGTAAATAAATCACTTATGTGAAATAGTGTTTTCTTTGGCCTTGTTATGTTATGTTGGCTTATTGATGAGTCAATTTGTATAGAATTTGAAGAGTCGAATTTATTCCATATGGTAAGATGAATTTCATCCATGGACATTGTATTAAGAATCCTAACCTTTATGGATGAGTTGTTGCATCACATACAATATGCTACAATTGTGTCAAGAAATCATGTATACAAGTATTTCCATGTGAAGCTTGTTTGCATTATTTGCCAAAGTCTTTTAGAATGTGATCTTTGGTAAAGATGGACATAGAAATGTGGACAAAGCCAAGCATATCATTGAATAAATGTGACCAATGCATCTAAGAGTGCATGTGGAGCTTGAGGACAACAAAGAAAATTATAAAGTAGTGCATGGAAAGTAATGAGTTGCTTATGATTTTCAGAAGGAAGATCAACGTTGGTTTCAAAAAGGAAATACTTCAAGGTGAATATCATATTAGCCACCAAGGAAATATGGTTATGAAGAGAATGTTCAGATTCCATCCATTGCATATTTGTTCCTAAATTTTTAGAAGAATTGTAGAAAGTCACAATTCTTGACAGGAGTATAAGGACTTCAAGCGGAGGAAATATGGAGTACCTTCGAATGGGGCTCAAAGGCACCAAGGCAAGCAGAGAAAGACAGATTGAGATCAGGAAAATCAAGGAATTTTATCCTCACTTATTTTCTCAGTGAAGATAGACTTTTGGAGGTCCAAAAATTCTTAGTGGGGAGGTATGATCTAGAGATTAAAAAATAGGCTCAAAATGAAAGAACAATGAATTTCTCAAAATTGGCACCAGATCATTGCATTTGTTGTCTTGATTACAACACTGCTTGAATCACCTTAATCCGACGTTGTATGGGGAAGTTGTGATGTTATGAAGTTTTGGCCAAATAGCAAAAATGTCAAACACCAAGGTTGACTGGGATGCTGACTGGGTAGACCATATAGATAATGTTATGCTAATGTCAGCATGCTGACTGGGCATATGGCATACAGGAAGACCAATCTTAGCTCGACACATGGAAACTTCATACTAAGGTTGGTAGCACGATTTTATTGGGTGAATTGTTGTGAAGTGGACCAATGGTGAGGCGCCATGTGACCCAATCGGAGGGTGCCACATGGACCTATGTGGATGGTAAAAAAAATTGTGAGTAGTCCAAGGGCCTCAATGGGGTTTGATTCCTAGACCTATGAAAGAGCAATGCCATGTTTTACAGTCATAACATGCGATGAGTTATTAATATATATGGGAGCCCGGTTATATTTAAATTATAGTTATTGGCACGTTGATAGGAGAGGTGGGGCACTTGGCCCTAGCCTTCGGTCTTTTTAGCACCCTCATGACCATACGCAGGTGGAAGGCAAAGGGGGTCGGTTGTTATCCCGACCCCCGATTTTGATGAAACCATACAGATATAGCTTGACGCAGAAGGAGCAGGCCAGATGACACTTGACCCATGCTAGTTCTTGATCCCATGAACCTTATGTGACCATTCCGAAATAGTAGGAGATGGAGTGGTGAGAGAGGATAGTTAGCCCTGCCACCTCACCATGTGGATTCCATGTGACCATGCTAACTAGAGTGGAGGGTTGAAATGGAGGGGCTGACAATTAGCCTAGCCCTCGGCCATATGTACCCATACAACTACCATTGGGGGATGAAAATTTGGCGCTTAAGGGTTAATGGTGAATTTAATGAGGCAACAAATTGCACCACTTTTTGGTGAAATTGTCACTCGACAGTTGGTGGAAAGGTCAGACTCATAGAATGAACAACAAGTTTTTCCATTTTGTAGGACAGTTAGCAGGAAAAACTTCTGGGAGGCATAACTTGGTGTATTTTTAGTCTTTTGGAGCTCAAGAAGAGGCTAGAAAAAGGTTTTTGAGTATTCTGAACTCAATGGAAGCATCAGATTTCTTATTTGAGCATTGTATAGACTTTTTGCAGAGTCAATTCCTTTAGTGCTAGAGATAGAGATAATTTTGAGTCCATATAAAGGCATATTTGAGCATGGAAAAGCCTAGTTAGAGGTTTTCTAGCTTTCCAGTTACATTTGCGGAAACTGTTACTTCAGTAGAGTAGCTACTTTATGTCTTTTCTCAATGTTTTTATGGGGAAATCCCTTTTCATCACTTCATTGTAAAGTAGTTGTATGTTTATACTTCTTTTATTTCAGATGGAGTATAAGAACCTATTGTGAGAGATCCGTTTTCTGTTGACATAATCATGACCTGCTATAGGTAGTCATATTTTTGAGTGAGATTTCTTTACATAAGAGCGTTTCTTTGTAGGAGAAACAATTCCACTCCAAAGTCAATAGTTTGTAATGTGCTCATTTGTTGTTGTTGAAATGTGGCAACAAGAATATTCCAAATTTAATTTGTCCTTGAATTAATATTGAGAATTAAAATTCGAATTTAGTCTCACCAGCTGCTTGGAAATTATTTAATTAATTCATCTTGAGTTAATTAGTTGGAGAAATTCAAGCTAGAAGTCTTTGTGAAGTCATGAAAAATTTATTCCCTAAATTAAGGAGATAAGGATGAGTTGTATTTGAGTTGTAATTAGTTATCTCAGTTAACTGAGTTAAGTCCAATTAAATTAGTTTCAAACTGTTTGAGGAACTAATTGTGAATTCAGTTAGTTAATGCATGCATGCATGAAACTAGTCTACTCTAGATAACTTAATATTCTCTCATAAATAACTCGCATGTTAGTTCAGACAAAGACCCAGTTGAGATTAAAGGTAGGGACAGTGTACTATCAGTTGCAAGAATTTTCCTATAAGAAAATCTCTTGTGTTGGAGCAGTGTGTGAGATCAATGTCACCAAGGTTATAGTTGGAGCACCCAAGGAAAACTGCGCAGGGAAATAGGAGGCTTGGAGGGTATAGGATAGGCATATGAGCAGTCTATTTTGTCTATGAGCAGCAGTGAGTGATTGTATTGAGAGCTGCATAGTTGTGAGAGCTAAAGCTATGTGTAAGCCTGAGATATTTCCACTTGTATGATAATACATATAGCGGGGTTTTTATCTGAGGCTTTCCCTAGAGTATTCTTCTGTGTTTCATGTGTATTGTTTCCTCTTATAGTTATATGTGTTATGTTTGATCTTGCTCAAATTGATTAATATTCCACAAGTTTGATTGTAGAAGTAGATTAAGTATTTTGTTTTATTTATATTGCGTTACCAGATTGATATACAATGAGAATTTCTACATGGTATCAGAGCAAAGGTGATCAGAACTGTGAACAGTATATTGAGAAGGGAAATTTGAAGTTTGAATTTCTTGATTACAAGTACAAAATCGAATTCTTATCACACCTCAAAGTTCACCAATGGCGTTCAGTGGCATGAGACTCGAGTATGCTCTGGATGTAGCTCGAATTACATAGCATGGAAGGATCACATGGAAGAGGTATTAGAAGACAATGGTTTGAAGGATTTCAATTATAAAGAAAGCCCCAAGCTAGCTACAGCTAATGCACAAGAATTGGCTGAATGGAAGAAGTGTGTGGCAAAGGCGAGGCAGATTATTCTGGAGGGAGTTCGAGACCATATTTTCTCGAGTCTAAATGGGAAGGAGACTCCATTTTCAATGTGGAAGACATTGAAGGACCTATATCAAAACAACAACGACCAGAGGAAACTGGCACTCAAGGATAAGTTTTGGAAAATCAAGATGGAAAAGGGAGATATTATTTCTACATATCTGAACAATCTCACCACCTACAGAGATGAGCTTGGTAGTGTAAGAATAACTACAGCTGATGATGACATGGTGAGTCTTGCTCTCCTCGGTATTCCAAAGAGCTGGCATAGCTACCAAGACTTGATGAATGGAAGAGAGAAACTGCTAGATTGGAAACGACTGTGGTCGGATCTGATGTAGGAGGAGATTAGGAGGAGCACAAGAGAAGGTTCTTCATTTAAGCATGATGATGAAGAAAACATGGCCTTAGCAAGTAAGGCAAGGAAATGGAAAGGGAAGGCTTCCCATTCCAGATCGAATTCTTGTCATGGAAGGAAGAAGATTGACAAATCTAAAGTGAAATGCTTTAATTGTCATGAGATGGGCCATTATGCAACTAATTATCCATTGAAGAAATCCAAGAAGGGATCCTTCAAGGGATCATAAGGTGAGGCACTGGCGTCTCAATTCGAATTGGATTTTACCCTCATTGCATGTATGGTTTCATCGATGGTGGGTTGCGTTTGGTATCTAGACAGTGGAGCCTCATTCCACATGACTGGTGATAAAAGTTTGTTCAGTACCTTGGAGGAGAAAGACCTCAAGATGCACATAGAGATGGGTGATGACGAGAAGTATAGTGTTTCAGGAGTGGGCACAATTACTTTTAAGAGGGAGCATGGAGCTCCTCTCACCTCGACAGATGCGAAGTATGTGCTTGGACTGATGAAGAACTTGGTATCTGTCGCAATGTTGGAAGACAAAGGCTACGATATTGTCTTCAGTAAAGGAAAGGCGTTCTTGAGACACATAGCCATGGGTCAGACCAAGAGGATTGGAATTTGAGTGAAGAATCTCTACAAACTAGAGGTATATGATTGTGTTGCATTGAGTTCAAAAGCAGAATTGGTGCAAAGCCAAGACATTGGTGAGTTATGGCATAGGAGGTTGGGCCACTTGCATCATGGGGCCTTGAAGATAATGCAACATATATTTATTGGACTTCCCAAAGGTAAACTTGAGCAAGTGGACACATGTAAATGTTGTACCTTGGGAAACTATGCCAAGTCTTCCTTTCATGATTGAGACAGTCAAGCTGATGCAATCTTAAAGTGAGTTCATATTGATGTGTGTGGACCATGCTTGACAACATCCACCGCAAAGCAAAGGTATTATGTGATTTTCATTGATGATGTTTCTTGTAAATGTTAGATATTTTTCATGCAGAAGAATGATCAAACCTTCTCAAATTTTTGTGAATTCAAAGCTTTGGTTGAGAAAGAATCAGGGAAGAAGATCAAGGCCTTAAGAAGCGACAATGGTGGAGAGTATGTCTCTCAAGTTTTTAAGGACTTCTGTGCAGTAGAAGGAATTAAATGGGAATTGACAACACCTCGTAATCCACAGTAGAATGGGGTGGCCGAGAGGAAGAACAGAACAATTGTGGGGGCAGCCTGGGCGATGCTGCTTGACCAAGGACTACCACTTCATTTGTGGGCTAAGGCATGCAACACAGTAGTCTATTTGCATAATATAAGCCCGCATCGCATACTTGGGATGAAGACACTGGAAGAAGCTTTCTCTGGGAAGATACCAGATGTGAGTCACTTTGGGATCTTTGGCTCATCGATATTTTTCCATGTGACCAAGGATGCCCGGAAGAAACTTGAGCCGATGGTAGAGTTGGGGACAATTGTGGGGTACACTGATACACCTCACAACTATCGGTGTACATGCCTACCAGTCGGAGGATAATGGTACGCAAAGATCTAAATTTTTATTAGCAGAAGGCCATGTGAGTTTCGCTTGAGAGGGAGCTCCAACTGCAAGTTGTGGAGGAACTTTTGGTTCCTAAGGAGGAGGAACCTCAAACTGATGTGGAGTAGCCACATGCAGAGGTTCCAGGAGTGGAGACATCCACTCAAGCAGAGTCTTCCAGAGAGGGATGGAAGCACACAAGAGAAGCTGACAGATTGTTGTCGGATGCAAGAGAGAATGTGGGAGAACCATCTTCTCAGTGCAGGTAGAGGAGGTCACCTGATAGTACAATGGATACATGGCCCTTGTTGGGGAATGTGTTGAGACCAATCCATCTTACTTTGAGGAAGCAGTGCAACAGCCGATTTGGGTTGATGCTATGGTGGAGGAGTATGACTCCATAGTTCTGAACAGTGTTTGGGATGTGGTTCCATGACCGAAGAACAAGTCAGTTGTGAGTTCTTGTTGGCTTTACAAGGTAAAGCAAGTTGCTGATGGTAATGTGTAAAAGCATAAGGCAAGATTTGTTGCCCATGGCTTTTCACAGGTCGAGGGGATTGACTATGATGGGACTTTTGCTCCTGTAGAAAGGTACTCATATATCAGATCGATGTTGGCACTATCAGCACATATGGGTTGGAAGATCCATCAGATGGATGTGAAGGTTGCATTCCTCAATGGCAAGATTGAGGAAGAGGTGTACATAAATTAGCCGGAAGGTTTTGATACCTTCGATCATGAGTTGCATGTATGCCAACTTAAGAGAGGCTTCTATAGGCTGAAGCAAGAACCTCGTGCTTGGTACACTAGGATTGACAACTACTTCACCAGGTTGGGCTTCACAAAGAGTGAAGCGGATGTGAACTTGTACCACATCATGGTGGAATGTAAGCAGTTGATAATTGTTCTTTATGTTGATGCTATGATATTAACAGGTGCTGATCAATTGATCATGTCTTGCAAGGAGGACCTTGCAAGAGAATTTGAGATGAAAGACATGGGTCTTATCCACTACTTCCTTGGCATGGAAGTGTGGCAGAGGGATGGGGAAGTGTTTGTGTCTCAAGGCAAGTATGCCAATGAGATACTCAGGAGATTCCACATGGAGAAGTGCAAGCCCATGCAGACTCCTCTAGCAAGTAACTGGAGGAAGGAGGATGCTACTTTAAGAGAAGTAGTAGAGGCTACTATGTATCGACAGACTGCGGGTTCACTGATGTATTTAGTGAACACACGACTAGATTTTTGTTATGCGGTGAACCAGCTGAGTCAAGCTATGGATCAACCTACCAAGATGTTTTGGAAGATAGCTAAGCATGTTTTGAGATACCTCAGAGGCACATCTTAATATGGATTATGGTACAGATGGATAGAGGGAGTGAAGCTACAGGGCTTCACCGATGCAGATTGGGCAGGGAGTCTGTTATAGACATATTTGGGCACTTCAACCCCAATCTTATATGTCAATAAACTAGGGCTCATCATCCCCTAAAAGAGTTGTTTCATACCCTAAAAAAAATGGTCATCTGATTACATCATTCCCCAAAAAGTTTCACTTGAAAAACCATCCAAAAATGGCCTAAACTGAACCATATTGACTGTTACACTGGCCAGGTGCGATGCATACTGATTAGACCTTCTGTAGGGTGCGATGGGTGAGGATGGACAAATGTCCGAGATAGTTTGATAAGTGGATACTCATGGAATCTTCTAAAAACTTCTCCTATGACACTTGCCTCTCTGAACTCGCCCATGGATGAGTAAGAGATCCAAGAAATCTCCACGTGGAACCAATTGTAACAAGTGGAATCAATTGTAACAAGTGGAATGACACTAATCAAAACCCTAGAGATGACTCACACCCTTGCACACATCTATAAATATATCCCTCATCTAAGAGATCCAGAGGCTGGAATTTTGTGAGTTGCAAGGAAGTGCTGATAGTTTGTATTTGAGGAAAAGAGCATTGTATTGTTGGTGTGATCTTGCTATTTCATGAGGTGAAGAGGGATTGATGCTAGGAGGATGATGCTAGATCAGACAACTGGGTTGTAATTCTCCCTTCTATTTAACAAAGTTCTTCAAGTTTCTTCCATATGATTATGCAATTGTGAATGTTATCATTTGTGAATGCTATTGTATGTTCATTATATATCTGATTTTGTTGTGTTTATGTTACAATAGATCAAGATGCTTTGATGGTTCTTTGATGGGATAAGTACAAAGAGGAGTTGCAAGCTTTGTGAAGGGGGAGAAAGATCAAGCAAAGGATTAAGCGGAAGTTCTAGGTTGGTCCTCTCATCTTTCTCTTATCTATTTTGCATAGAAGAAATCATTGAATTACTTTAAACTGTTTTTTCTAGGGTAGCTGCCAAACCTAGAGGGCTAGTCAATCGAAAAGACACTAGTTTTCCCAAAAACAAAATGGAGACTCCATTGGGGATCGAATAGATGTTTGCTAGTTGTTATTGTTTGTTTTATAGACTATAGACAGAGCTTGAAGTTAGCCAGGTAGCCTTTGAACTACTCTTGCTCTGCAATTGCATAGTAGATGAATGTTGCTTCAGTCAATCTTTGGTTTAGTTTATGACTTAAAAATTGGACTTACAAGCATTCTAAATTCCCTTTTGGTAGCTCTGTAACCTCTCAAGAGTTGCCTCTGTACTTTTCTCTTTACTATCCCTCATAGCTTAGCTTAACTTACTGAAAGTAGCTGCTCATCTGAGCCAAAACCCATTTTAGTTGCACTCCCTGGCCCATTGCACTGTCTGTCATTGTGACCCAGTATGCATCGCACCTCCTGAGTGTCTAAAGTGTGATGCATCCCTATTTTTGTGAAGCCTAGATGTGATGACTGTCTGAACCTATTTCCATTCTATAAATTTGGGGGTTTGGTCCTTGTTTTCAGTCTTGTTTAGTTGTTTTGCTGCTCTTGAACAACACTTCCTTACTGAAGCTTGCTTGCACAACATAGATTAGCCTCCATTGATTAGGATTAGTAAATGTTTTTATGTATTTGTGCATCATTTACAATCCTTTGTCAAAAAGTTGCTTAAATTGATCTGTCGCTTTGGTAAAAGAAGTGTCGTAACTATCATTTTGTGTCAAAAATAGAAGTGTCATTGATTCTTCCTTCCCTGAATAATTGATTGAGTTTTTTGTCATGAATTTGGTTTGATTTGTTGATATTCGAAGTGTCAAAAGCATTTTTCATTCAAGATTGAAAAGTGTCATTTAGTCTTCCTTTCTCTTTTGAAGAAGAAATTGTCAAAATGTCAGTTTGAAAGAAATATTTCAGATCTTTGCTACACTTAGTTTTCCTTTTTGGAATTTTTTACATTAAGGAGAACGAAAAACAAATACATGCATTTAGTTTGTGTGCGAAATATGATTTAGGAAAATGCACTAGTGTGTGCTCTTTGCGCTTTGTTTGAAAGAATTGTAATCTTCTGTAGCTAGGATTTTCATTGATCAAAATAAACAACGATTGTTTATCATTGTAGATTTCATTTTTAGGAATTTCAAATCAACATCACGCGGTGAACCATTGAAAGGCAAAATTTAAGCAAGATCAACTCTAAAATAAATTTCAATTAACCTAACAATGCCTTGGAACATAATGCAACACATCTAGAGGTATAGGCTAGAGATGTGTTCCGGCGTCGTAAAAATTAGTAACTATCGTTTTCATTGAAGGTTGGGTGATTCCTCCTCCTTAATACGACAAGTGCTAGCATGGAATTGTCCTTCCCGTACCATTGAATATATATTATAAGACCACAATAGGCTTATATCCTTTATCCATAAGAAGCCAAGTCTGCCGCCCTATCGATCGCAATGCACTGAACACAACATTCGGGAAGATTGACTGCCGTACATAAGTCCTTGGTAATTTCTCTTCAATTTACCACCAAGGTGTATATTTCAGTTTTGTGATTGGTTTGGTAATCCTCTGTCTAGATTTTCCAAAGTAGTCACTTTCGTTCCTTTTCGACTCTTTAAAAGAAAAGGTCCATCTGAGCACTTGTCACTTCAGGCTCATTAAAAATCAAAGGGGACTAGAGTAATCTTTAGATTTTTCTCAACTCTTAAAAAATTAAAAAGCAAAGTTGTGTCAAAGAGTCTTTAAAATTAATTGAATTCGGAATAACATCATTTTTCCCCTTAATTTTGAGTTGATCAAGTAATCCGAAATCATGGAAGAAAGTAAATCAAAACCCTGTCGTTCGCGGATACTAGCGAGTCAACCATCTTTGCCTTCGGAAACAAAGCCATTCTAGGAAAAACGGTCTCGTTTAACTGAGTCCAATTCATCTAGTTTATTTGAAACTTTTGTTTCAACATCATCAGAGACTACAATTACTTTGATCATTTCTGGTACATCTGCCTTTAGAGAAGAAGTTCTGTAGTTACAAGAGGACATTAGAACTGATCCTAGTGTAATGGTAGACACTTCTATGCATGAAACAACTCCATCTAGAGTTGATCAAGTGACTAAAGTTCACTTACCTAAACATCTGGAAGTCGAGTTTTAAAATTCAGAAGGTGTCACCCCTCCAGTATCTGTCACTGCAGAAGCTATACCTTCTTCAGCTCCAGAAATATTTTACGAACCTGACGGTCTACCTCTTCCACCTAGTCTAATTGCTATAGAGGAGATAGTAGAGGATCCTCCCTCCAATACCACGTTACATTTTGGAACTGGGATTCATTTGTGTCCTTCTACTCCTGAGTTTGGTTCTTTTAATCATCCCTCATCGCAAGTTCATGTTGAATTGATAGGAAATATTTTGGATAGACTAAACATGCCTGAGCAACCATCAACATCTAAGATTGTGTCATCTAATGCAACTATGGCAGAACTTCCTGCTGCCATTCCTACATTGTTTGTTGGTATACCATCTGTTCCAACTAGTTATCAATCACTAGCGGGAGTCCACTTAGAGGCCGCTTCGGCAACATGGTCTGCTCTTATTTATTCATTCGGAGTCCCATATGGTATTTCTTATGTTGAAACTCAGCGAATTGATCCTGCATGCCAATATCAATTTTGGTAGACTAGTCTTCAAAGACCGATATATCCTTTGAACACTGGAATGCCACCATATGGAGGGCAGTATGCTTTTTCATTGTTCCCTCCTGGGGAACAACCATATGAGAGTTTACAACAAAATTCAGGTCAAACTGGAATTACATCTAGTGGTTGGGTACCAATACTGCCACAACAACCAAGGGTTGTATATTCAATGCAACCGATCCAACCTGTGTCAAATATTCCCACTACACCTGTAATTGTGACTGTGTCACAAGTACAAGCACTCCTTGTTGTGTCTCAACCTCAAGTCTCTCAGGTTGCAATGCAACAGCCTCTTGTCTCTATGGCTCAATTGCAACCTCAGGTTAGTGTTTCCTTACCGTGAACGACTCAGGCTCAAACGGGTATTATCACTCCACATCTTGGTCAATCTTCCAATATTGGGCAACAACAAATGGTCCAACAACCATGGCTGGTACAATCCCAACAACCACAATTCCAGCAAACCCAACCTTAGTTTAGGCTTGGTCAATATCAAACCTACCACAAACCTGAGCAACAAGGCTTTTATAGGTAATGGATAGCTGCATTTTCAAAACGGTTATCAACAACCACACTATACTAGTTATGTCCAACAACATTATCAAAGTTACCAGCATCAGATACATTATGCTGGTATGCAAAGACCTATTGCTCAGGCGATTCCATCTTATCCTGGGTATGCTTCACCTAACCTGAATCAACAGTTGCCTTTTCTAGAAACTCTAGAATTACTAGATTTGAACCGACTGACGAATGATCCAATTGCATACACCCCTTGGTGGTCAGCAATTCCTCATAAACTTCCATTTGATATTCCTAAATTCAATGGAAATCCAGGAGAAGATCCATCGAATCACGTAATGACTTTTCATTTGTGGTGCTCATCTAACACCCTGAATGATGATTCGATTAGGCTTTTCCTTTTTCAGAGAATGCTAATTGGTATGACAACGAGATGGTATATTGAATTGCCTAGAGCTTCGTTTGACAATTTCAGCACCCTTGCCACCACTTTCTAACCCACTTTCAATTACCCATTAGGTAGGAAATAGAAACGAAACTCCTTACCAACTTTAAACAGACCATGGCCACTCACATATCTAATCGTATTCATGAGTGGTGACATCATCGTCGAATGGTAAAGACGTATGTTCTTGATCAGCTTTTAGCTAAGTGGTTTATTAAGTCCCTGTTGCCATCTATCACTGAGGATGTGGCGAAAGGAGGAGTTGTCATTGAAGAGAAAGTCATTGCTCGTGCCCAATATTTAGACTTGATCTATACTCAGTCTAGCACGCTCTACGACAAAATTCTTGATGCTCCTAGATCAAAATTTTCCGTTCCACCCCCTCCTAAATCGAATAGGGACTCCCACGCTGGTGATGGCGTGATTGGAGCCTTGAGCACACAAACAACAAAAGCTCCAGCTAGTAAAGCTCTTCCAGTTTCTAGTCAGAATGCAAATGACAAACCTCTTTCCTCAGAGATTAATGCCTTGTCATCTGACAAGGGCAAGAATCCAAAGCAACCAGGGGGTAAGAAGAAAGGGAAAAATAATAAGAAGAAACAAGAGAATTCAACTCCTAAAAAATATTCTGAGAACCCTACTAGGCAAAAGAAACCTCCTCCTCATTTTCCATGTATGATATGTAACGAGGAGCATTATATGAGATATTGTCCACATCGAGTTGAGGTTAAGAAATTTTTAAAGACTTCAAGTACCTCAGTGGTGTTGACTGATCCGTTTCCAAACCCAGAAACTAATCTGGTTGCTATCGATCATGCTTCCACATCCCAAGTGCTTATGCTATCCATCTCAAAATAGCAAAATGATGCTTTGATATTGACAAGGAATAAAGATTATGGGAATCCATTGTCGTCAAATAGCCAGGCTACAGATCAACCTAGTAGTTTGACATCGACTTCGCAAGAAGTTGTTCCACCCATTATTCCTGAATTAACTATAAAGCCGCCAAAGGGAGTCATACACAAATCAACATTTAATACTCATGATTGAGCTGCACAGAATTATAATATAGTGGAGGATTTGGCTCAATCACCATCTACTATGTCGACACTTGAAGTACTGTAGAATTGCCCCTCCCAAAAGCAGGCTTTGTTATCAGCAATAGGTGGGATTGATCCAGAAGATTCCAATCTTGTGGCCTTTAATCATAAAGGATATACACCTCAGTTACTGGCCCAAATCACTTTCCTTATATAGGTAAAAGCCCTCAATAAAACTGTTCATCAAACAATCATTGATGAGGGGGAATCTACCTATATTATGTCAATGAGTTTCTAGAAAACTCTAGGTTCACCACCCTTGTCACGATTATCAATGACATTAAAAGCATTCGATGGAAGAACATACATGTCGTATGGGATTTTAAGTAACTTGCAAGTTGAACTGGGGAGCAAGACAGTAGAAATTGTAGTCAAAGTTATTGATGGAAACCTTGATTACAATATCTTACTGGGAAGGCCCTGGATTTATGCTATGACTGCCGCTGTGTCTACATATTTTAGAAAGATTGCATTTCCCTTCAAAGGTGGAATCACATTCATTGACCAACTAACCTTTTTTCCCAATAGTTCACATGCTACTAGAAGCATTCCATTGATCCATGGAAGTTCTCAATTGCTTCAAAATGTCAGAGGAGGTCTCCTAAAAGACCCTTCCTTAATGGGTACTTTTTCCCTCCCGCCTCCATTTGGTCTTGCGGAAGTGGCCACAGTGGAAACCTGTCATATGATATCTTCTACATGATCTAAGTTTAAGAAGAACTCCGACCATTATGATAGTGCAGATCACTGCGAGGTATTGCCACCAAGCCCCATAGAATCTTTGTAGCAATCAATCTTCTAGGCCTGGGCACAAACACGAAGTAGCACTCAACGAGTGTTTGGATAGATAGGTCTTTAGAGTATGGTACCTCTTCCGATCCTTGGTATCATATACATTCTACAGACAAAGGAATCATCCAATCAATGATGATAGGAGAGATGTTGTGGGAAGATTACCACCATTGTTCCCACCTTTAAGATAATAATGAAGATTATTCAAGCGACCTCAATCATCCTTCAGTTTTTTGTTTTTTATTAAATACTGTAAATACAGTGGATTCCGAGTGAAATCTATCCAATATTGAAGAAAATATCACCATTAACATTTTGACCAAACCTAATGTTGTAGCATTGGCAAATCTTGTTCTCCATTTGAACTAGATATTTACTTTGCTCTATTTCAAGAATTTAGAGATGTCTTTGCATGGTCATATGAAGAAATGCCAGGCATTGACTTGAGAATTGTTGAACATGAAATCAAGATGTATCCAAATGTCAAACTAGTACAACAACG
Source organism: Pinus tabuliformis (assembly GCA_031772625.1). Taxonomy (NCBI): domain Eukaryota; kingdom Viridiplantae; phylum Streptophyta; class Pinopsida; order Pinales; family Pinaceae; genus Pinus; species Pinus tabuliformis. Next base: position 862,941,896 of record CM062807.1, on the reverse strand, counting down.
GCTTCGACCTGTCCATCCGAAGAAAACTGCTTCCATTAAAGCAGAATTTGAAAAACTCTTGCATATTGGTTTTGTTTACCCTGTTCCTCTTACTGATTGGGTATCGAATATTGTTCTTGTAATGAAAAAGCAAGGAATGATCAAAGTGTGTGTCGATTATAAGGATGTAAATCAAGCATGTCCAAAGGAAAACTATCCTACACCCTTCATCAACCAAATAATTGATGAATGTGCCGGATGCGAAATCTTTTCATTCATGGATGGATTTTCCGGATACAATCAAATCAATATCCACCCACAGGACCAGTCAAAGACTACATTTATATGTCTGTGGGGCACATTCACATATCGCAAATTACCTTTCAGTTTGAAGAACGCAGGGGCAACTTTTCAGAGGGCAATGCATTACGATTTCCATGACATCAAACACATCGTTCGACCTTATCTTGATGATCTATCGGTTCATTCGTGAAAGTGGACTGATCATCTGCAGCATTTGAGAGCCATATTTCTACGTTGCCAACACTACAAGATACGACTCAATCTGCACAAGTGTGTGTTTTGTGTTGGTTCTGGTTGATTACTTGGTTTTGTAGTTTCTAAGGATGGAATTCGACTCGACCCATTTAAGGTTCAGGCAATCCTTGACATGCCTCCACCTTCAAATTTGCTTTAGATTCAGAGACTCCAAGGGAAAGCTAACTTTCTGAGGAGGTTCATTCCACATTATGCTGAACTCACTAAAGGTTATACGTGTCTTTTGAAAAAAGAAGTACCCTTCCACTGGGATCAGGTTGCACAAGCTTCCTTTGATGCTTTAAAAGATTCCCTGGTAAAAGCATCATTAATGTATGCTTCTGACTATCAAAAAGACTTTAACCTGTATCTCGCTGCTGTAGATACAACCATTGCCATGGTTTTAGCGCAAGAAGATAATGGAATTGAACATCCTATATATTATTTAAGTCACAATCTTAATGATACAAAAAGCAAGTACTCATATGTTGAAAAGTTGGCTTTAGCAGCCGTTCAAGCAGTTCAAAGATTTTGACACTATGTTCTCTTTCGCAAAACTACCATTGTGTTAGATTGCAACCATATGAACTATATTCTATCGCATCAATTACTAGGGGGAAAATATTCCAAATGGATAGAAATTTTGCAGGAGTTTGATCTGGAATTCACCAAATCCAAATCAAAGAAATCTCTTGTCTTTGCAAAGTTACTTTGTGACCTTCCCTCGTCATCCAACGATTTAACATCTAAAGCATCAATCATGGATCAGACTCTATTTCTGATATCTTCAAGCGATTCATGGTATGGATATATATTGGTCTATCTCCAAACCAAAAAATTTAGGCCTAACACCTCTCGCTCTGAGCAGCAACGTACTCGATACCAAGACAAGGACTATTTGATCGTTGATGATACACTTTACCTTCGTGGTGTCAATATAGTTCTACGAAGGTGCCTCAAGCAAGAGGAGGCCAAAATTTTTTTGAATGGTTGTCATTCAGGTGTTTGTGGGGGGCATCTATCTGGTTACGCTACTGCACAAAAGATCTTACGAGCTGGTTACTTCTAGCCCACCATATTCAAAGATTGCATAACTACAGTCAGATGTTGCCATGCTTATCAGTTTTTTGATCGCAAAACCAGATTACCACCTACACCACTGCATCCTGTAGTCGTTGTTGGGCCATTCACCAAATGGGGCATTGATTTCATGACATGTAACCCCCCCCCCGTCGGGGGGCATGGGTATATTATAGTCGCTGTCGACTATTTTACAAAATGGGCCAAGGAGATGCCTACATTAAACAACAACGACGAAACGATTGCTATTTTCTTTTTTAATCATGTAGTTTTTAGATTTGGTGTACCACAGGCTATAGTCATAGATCATGGGTCGTATTTTCTCAATCACATGATGATTGAATTGACTGCCAAATTAGTATTGTCCCATGATAGTTCTACTGCATATTATTCGAGGGCTAACGGACAGGTTGAGGCGATCAACAAAGTCCTTAAGCGCATGCTGCAGAGAATGATTGGAGTGCACAAACGGAATTGGCATTTAATCATGTACTCAGCCCTGTGGGCATATAGGACTTTGGTGAGAAATGCGACCAGATTTATGCCCTTTCAATTGGTATATGGTCTGGAAGCTGTCTTACCAATTCAGTGCGAAATCTCATCCCTCAAGCTTGCGATTGATCTTCTTCCTAAAACTTCTGAAGAAGAGGCTTGTTTATTGGAACTAATCCATCAGGATGAAACCCATCGTGATGCTGCGTTGGCTAACAAAGCACATAAGAAACACGTCAAGGCACAATATGACAAAAATGTCAAGCCTCATGTCTTCTCAGAAGGTGACTTGGTCTTACTTTACGATCAAGACTCTGACAAATTAGGAGCAGGTAAATTCAAACCATTATGGATGGGCCCCTACATTGTTAAACGAGTATTGACAAAAGGAGCCTATGAGTTGCTCGATTATGATGGGATTCCACTGTCACAGCCCCAAAACGGGTTATATCTTAAACATTACTATGCTTGATTAAGTGTAGTAAACTCATTGTACATATGCTTTTTTTGCATTTTTTTATTTTCTTTTAGAGTTGTCATTTTGGTTAGGTAATCCACTTTGCATTTGTTGCAGATGTCAGACTTTTTGGAACCATTTGTTGGGTATGCCGATGGAGCTAGTCGTAGTACGTAGAACTTATCTTCTGCAGCCTGGGCCATTTTTGCTCCAAGCAGCGAGTTAGTGAGTTTCAGGGGGATATGTATTGGTCAATCGATGAAAAACATCGCTGAGTATAATGCATTGATTGAACTTCTCTCTGATGCCATTTCACATGGCATGCACCGACTCGTTGTTAGGCTAGATTCGAACTCGTCATTCTACAGCTTACCGGTGTTTATTCCGTTCGGAACCCAGCTATTTATTGCATGTTCCTAAGAGTCAGGATTTTGGAAAGACATTTTGATTCCATTCAATATGAACAAATTTCCATAAACTTAAACACATTGACTAATTCATTAGCAAACTATGTGTTAAATAGACATTTGCAGCATTTGTAAAGAAAGAATTTCACATCAACATTTGCATCATGATTGCATAACTTAACCAAAATAAAACTTCGAAAATCAAAAATAGATAACTGTTTATAGTTTTTACAGAATGTTTTGTGCCCAAGACAAAATTAGTCATCTGGCCAAGAAACTAAAAAATGAATGCAGAAAAGAATCCTAGACTAATGATGCTGGTGATAACATGTCATCGCCTGTGCTATCATGTGCAGGAGTCTAGTCCAGTGACTCGGTACGCCAGTAGTATGGTGTTGTAACCTCAAAGGTAACTCATCAGTCCTGACATCCTAAATACCGAGAGTGAGGCCCTCGATCTGATCCTGCAACATTGCCAGGGTCTTCGATATGTCCAGATCCCAAAGGACGGCCCTCCCTACAGCCTCTCCTGCTGGAGCATCATCTACCGCCCATGGGCGTACCACTGGTCGCACTGGTCCAATATCTGCACACACATATAAGTTTGATTAGTCTTGGTAACATTAAAAAACACAAAAACATTATAAAACTGATAAACAAAGATGTGGTCGAATCATTTTACCTATAGCACTCCATTGCTCACCAGCTGGTAAGGCCAAATCAGGGTCGCCTTAGAAATCCATCCCAATGTATGGATACTCTGGAAATACCATCTCTTAGCAGTGGAACCACTCGAAAAATGCATCAGAGAAGGAAATTTGTGACTGGTCGGGATGTCTGGCCATAAGATCAACCCATCTCTACATCCGTGGTTCCCTCGGCGCTGGCAATCCTAGTGAAATGTTCTGAGGCTGCATCAGTGGAATCCTCTCCAAAGCAAAAGCAGTCAATATGGATCCGTAGCCAAAATTCTTGGTCCTTCCATTCTTTACTTTGGAGAGTTGTTCTTTTATGATAGGAAGTATCGCCTCACACCAGTTGAACACCTTCGGTTCTAGGCATTCCAGGGCATACTGCATGTAAGATCTATTCGCCAAATGTAAGGCAGCACTGCCAGCCAATCTAGCAAAGGTAAATAAAATGTTCCTTAAGGGCCGATCAGTGACATATTGGATATTGATCTTGCCATATCTACTGGGCTGAGAACCATCCCTGTAAAACTGACGAATGTAATCTTTCACAGATTCACCTCCATGAGCGAATCCTAATAGTGAAAGAGGGGCATCACGCCTCGACAATCCTGTCAGAAACTAAATATCCTCGATTTTCAATGGAATAGATTCACCTCTGATCTGGAAGACCTGGTCAATCGGATCCCAAGCATCGAGAAAATACTGCAACAAACTGATATGTTACCTCGTGCTGGATATGCGGAAGAACTTCAGCAAACCACAATTTCTTAATGCATCAACTATGCCCTGGTCATGTAAAGCAATCATGTCCTCCTCTTCATGTTCTTGTTCATGCCATGTGACAACCATCTTGATCCAACAAATATCTGAAATACAGACAAAAGATGAGTTAGGATCCAAATTTGAGCAAAAACAGGAAAAAATTTGATGAAAAATCACTGTGTAAGGATGCCTTTCTGCACCCATCGCACCCTGCCTTTGAGCAAGGTGAGATGCATACTAACTGGCTAGTATACAACTTAGTATGCATGGCACCTTTTGATGCAGACTAGGTGCGATGATTGGGGAACGAAATATTCAAACCCCAAGGGCCCAGAAATGTCGAAAAACTTGCTCAGAATCAAGAAAAGATGGAATGAAAATGAAGAGCTCAGGATTAGCTCCTACCTGGTCCTGATGGTGCGGAAAATGGTCCACCGGATCTCCCAAAATCAACTGGTGAAATTTGAGGGGGAAAACCACTCCAGAGCTCCGAAATCCCAAATTTGAAGTGAAATGATGAAAGTGAAAGGTAAAACTACTTTTTATGGTTACCATTCATGTATTTCAAGTAAAATGTTAGTTTTAATTCATTTTTTGTACATATATGTGTATTTATAATCAATATGATGGAGTGATTGAGCAGGTTGAATGATTGACGAAAGAATCCAATGTGCTAAACAGTGAATTGAACATCTTTGATCACCGATTGAAGCATAATTTTTACAAGCTTGTGTAAAAAATGAAACTAACACTGAGCATAGTTCCCCCATGGTTCAAACTCATTAAAAAATGAACCCACCTGGAGTAATTAACCTTTGTGATTGCCATGCTATCAGCCTTTTGAGCCTTGGTTGTGTACATCCCATCACCTCCATTCTTTTGGCTGATCATACACTTCCACTTGGTTGTTTACCCTTTTTTGAGGAACAGTTGCGATGAGTGGTCTTGTTAGCCAGCCTCTTCATAGAATCACCATGTTTTTAGAAGTTCCAAGATTACTTGGAACTAGTTGCTACCCTAGACACCACTCATTCCTCAAAATCAAGTCTCCTTTAAACCCTTTTCAGACTCGTTAAATATGAAAAGATTGTCGAGCAATTGGCCTTTCCAGCTCGTTAAAGTGCTTGGAAATGTCATCCCTCCTATATAATTTTATACTTTTTCGGACCCGAGGGATTATCCTATGAAAAAGTGCGAGTGCTTGTCTTTTTCGGCTCGTTAAAGTGATCGGAAAAGTCATCCCTTTTGTATTATTTTATCCTTTTTCGAACCTAAGGGATTATTTTACGAAAAAGAACTTCTGGAATTTTCTTTTCATCTCTTTTCAAACTCTCTAAACAAGAAAAGGATCGAATTATCCTTGTCGTTAAACTCATTAAAACAATAGCGACAAACTTGTCCATTCTAGACAAGACCAAGTTTCACTGTCGCTAGACTCATTAAAACATAGAAACAGGTTTGCCCGAAGGGAAAATTATAGAACAAGCATATGTTATCCTCCTCAAGCTTGAAAAAAATAAAGAGGTACTGGTCAGCAATGACTGGGGAATAGGGAAGAAACTTGAAGAAACTTATGGTAGCAGGTCGCTCTTGACCATGACACTTTCACTCCATCGCCATTATTGAGTTAGGTTGGGTTATTTCGTTCACCGGTCATCTAATCATTGGTCTTCCACACCATCCATCTTTTGGGGTTAACGCTACCAATCCATCTCAGTGTCGCTGACATGTTCAAGAGAAATCATTCAGTTGAGAAACCACAATCCAGTTAATGCCTCATCCACTACAATACCTTCAACCTTAATCTTTTCATGACTGCCATTCCTAAACCTTGTGTCATCATATCGTTTTTACCTCCAGAAATCATTTACTTTGTTTCATGTCGTAGATGTGGGATACATCAAGGCCCTCCTACGACAAGTTTCTTCTTGTCAACATCAGCTCTTTATCCAAGAAGTTGACTTAGAAACACCCCTTTCGGTGCTTTGAAGCTTGCATGCCTCAATGGCAAGTTTCTCACTTCTGGCGATATGTTGACATCAATGGCCTTCGACTAAAAGATTTTGTGTGGTGTTTGACATCGGATCATAAATTCACACCATGTGAATTGTACTATAGTACCTTGAGGGTCATTATCATTATCGGTGATTCCTCTCGCGCCTGTTAACAGCTCACATTATTGGTTGGTAATCAGACGATGTCTTTCCATGTTCGACTTCAGAACATCTATTCACATGGATTGACTTGTACATCAAGCGAAGATTGAACGAGTTTGAAGACCCCGGATCTAGTTTCATCCATCAGGGCTGCGATATATTCAGGGATATAAAAACATCAAATGTACAAAGGAGCTCACAGGTGGTCATTCGAACCAAGGATGATGACTCTACATCTGAAGAATCACTAGTTTGCATATACAGATGACTACCTGTTCTATGTACATGAAATGAATTTATAAAGCTGAGCATAGGAATGCTCGCCTCAGCTAGATCATGAAAATTATATTATGACTATGTATTGTATTGTATCTTATATAGGTCACCTTCCAGTTCGAAACCTCGAATCCTCATGATAAAGCATTTCACCCGACATCAAGATTTATGACTTCATGCTTTAGGGGGCAACTATTATAGACATGTTTGGGCACTTCAACCCCAATATTATATGTCAATAAAATAGGGTTCATCAACCCCTAAAATAGTTGTTTCATACCCTAAAAGAACATGGTCATCTGATTACATCATTCCCTAAAAAGTTCCACCTGAAAAACCATCCAAAAATTGCCTAAACTGAACCATATTGACTGCTACACTGGCCAAGTACGATGCATACTGAGTGGTACACTACTCAGGTGCGATGCATACTGATTAGGCATTCTATAGGGTGTGATGGGCGAGGATGGACAAATGTCTGAGACAGTTTTCTAAGTGGATACTCATGGAATCTTCTAGAAACTTCTCCCATGAAACTCGTCTCTTTGAATTCGCCCAGGGATGAGTAAGAGATCCAAGAAATCTCCAAGTGGAACCAATTGTAACAAGTGGAATCAATTGTAACAAGCGGAATGACACTAATAAAAACCCTAGAGATGACTCACAACCTTGTACACATCTATGAATGGATCCCTAATCTAAGAGATCCAGAGGCTGGAATTTTGTGAATTGCAAGGAAGTGCTGATAGTTTGTATTTGAGAAAAAGAGCATTGTATTGTTGGTGTGATCTTGCTATTTCATGAGGTGAAGAGGGATTGATGCTAGGAGGATGATTTTGGATCAGACAACTGGGTTGTAATTCTCCCTTCTATTTAATAAATTTCTTCAAGTTTCTTCCATATGATTGTGCAATTGTGAATGTTATCATTTGTGAATGCTATTGTATGTTCATTATATATCTGATTTTGTAGTGTTTATGTTGCAATAGATCAAGATGCTTTGATGGTTCTTTACCACTGTGTTTCTACAGGTACTCTTCAAGTGGGATAAGTATGGAGAGGAGTTGCAAGCTCTACCAAGGGGGAGAAAGATCAAGCAAAGGATTAAGAAGAAGTTCCAGGTTGGTCCTCTCATCTTTCTCTTATCTATTTTGCATAGAAGAAATTGTTGAATTACTTTAAACTATTGTTTCTAGGGTAGTGTTATTGGGAATAGTGTCTATGCAGAACTGCTAATCTCACTAAGGCTGGTAGCTACCTTAGAAACAAACAAACTAAAACTACTTTCGTTTTCCTTTATGAGAGATAGATGAGAGAAGAATAAAGGAGACCAACCTCTGTCTTGCGCTTGGTTCCTTATTCGATTCCTCTCCCTTTTGATAGATCTTTTGCTACTCGCTTCCTTGTCCACCCAGCTTCACAGGGTACCTGTAGAATCAAAGCAACATAATACTATCCAAGAACATAGATCTATTATCATAAACAATATAGGATCAGATGTACATTGACCACACAAATGCATAAAACATTAATCATACAAGCATGTGGAGGAAAACTTGAATAGCTTTATTGATAATCAAGAAAGAGCCAAGAGAATTACAACCAATTGTTCTGACCCAGCATCATCCTCTCAGCAAGAAGCCCTTCTTCACCTCATGAAAAGCTTAGATCACCCAACACTATGATATTGCACCAAGAAACCAGCAGCACTTCCTTACAAGATGCAAAATTCCAGCCTCTGGATCTCTGGGATGAGGGATCCATATATAGATGTCTACAAGGGAGGTGAGTCAGCTTGAGATTTGATTAGTGTCTTCCCTCTGATAGTTCTTGATTCCACTTGGAGATAGATGATCTCTTACTCATCCCTGGTTGAATTCAGAGAGGCAACTGTCACAGGAGAAGTTTTTGGAAGATTCCATCCTTCTCCACCTTGCGGATTGACCCTGCCATTTGTCCCTTCTCACCCATCGCACCCCATAGAAGGGCTTTTTGACATGCAACGCACCTACTGTGTGTATTTAGGTGGGATGCAACACACTTTGCCTATGGAGCAGGTGAAATGCTCCAGTTTTGACCAGTTCTGAGTAGTTTTTCATGGAGAACTTCTGGGAGATGTTGTAATTAGTTGACCTTGTTCTTCTATGGGTTGGAACAACACCTTTAGGGACTTAGGAGCCCTTGGTTTATGGACATTTATGCTTGGGGTTGCAGTGCCCAAAAATGTCTATAACAGTTGCCCCCTAAAGCATGAGGTCGTTAATCTTTTGATATCGGGTGAAATGCTTTATCATGATGATCCGAAGTTTTTTCGAGCTGGGAGGCGGCCTGTAATAAGATGCAATAAAATACATTATCTTCATTTTATTTTCATGATCTAACTGAGGCGGGCATTCCCATGCTCAGCTTTATAAATTCATTTTCATGTACATAGGATAGACAATCGTCTGAGTGTAGACTGATGATTCTGGTAGAGCCATCATCCCTTAGATTGGATGATTATTTGTGCAGCAATGATGTACATTTGATGTCTTTATTTTCCTGAATATATATCGCAGCCCGGATGAATGAAACTAGATCTAGGGTCTTTAATCTCATTCGATCTTCACTCAAAGTACAAGTCGATCCATGTGAGAGATGTTCTGGAGTCGAACATGGAAAGACATCACCTGATTACCAACCAATGATGCAAGTTGTTAACAGGCGCGAGAGGAATCACCGATAATAATAATGATCCTCAAGGTATTGCAGTACAATTCACGCGGTTTGAATAAGGGACTTGGCGTCGAACACCACGTAAAATCTTTCGGTCGAAGGCCATTGATGTAAACCTGTTGCCAGAAGTGAGAAACTTGCCATTAAGGCATGCAAGCTTCAAAGTACTGAAAGGGTCGTTCCTAGATCGACTTCTTAGATAATGAGCTGATGTCGACAAGAAGGGATATGTCATAGGAGGCCCTTAGTGAATCCCACATCAATGACACGGAACGGAGTAAATGATTTTAATGGAGGTGAAAACAATCTGGTGATATACGGTTCAGGGTGGCGGTCATGAAAGAATGGAGCGAAAATGTATTATAGTGGGTGAGACACAGGTGAATTCTCTTAGTGACTTCTCTTGAACATATCGGCGACACTGACATGATGGATTTGTAGCATTAACCCCAAATGTGGATGGTGTGATGGAACCATGGTGATGTGACCAGTGAATGGAAAACCTAACCCGACTCGGATGTGGAGTGAAAGTGTCATGTTCAAGAGTGACTTGCTACCAACAAAGTTTCTTCAAGTTTTCTTCCCAATTTTTCCCCAGTCATTGATGACCAGTACCTCTTTATTTTTGTCAAGCTTGGGGAGGATAACATATGCTTATTCTATAATTTAACCCATTGCTATGTTTTAACGAGCCTAGCAATAGTGAAACTTGTTCTTGTCTGTTATGGACAAGTTTGTCGCTATTAGGTTTTAACGAGTTTAACGACAAAGATAACTCGGTCCTTTTCAATTTTAGAGAGTTTGAAAAGGAACGTAAAGGAAACTCCAAAGTCCTTTTTCGTTATTTAATCCCTTAATCCAAAAAAGTATAAAATAATACGAAAGGGATGAATTTTTAGTAATTTTAACGAGCTGAACAAGACAAGCGCTTGATCTTTTTGTGTAATAATCCCTCAGGTCCAAAAAGATTAAAATCTAAAGGAGGGATAGCACTTCCGGTCGCTTTAATGAGCTGGAGAGGCTAATAGCTCGGCAATCTTTTCATATTTTACGAGTCAGTTGAAAAGACCTTAAAGGAGACTAGTTTTTTGAGGAACGAGTGATAGATTCGGGTAGCAGCTGATTCCAGGTAAGGTTTGGAATTTTCCAATCACAGCAGTGTCACAAGGATGGCTAACAAGATCACTCTTCATAGCTGTTCCTCAAAAGGGGTAAACAATCAAGTGGAGGTGAATGATTGGCCAATACAGAGTGGAGGTGATGATGAGAACACGACCAAGGCTTCAATTGTTGAAGTAATACATTCACGATGGTTATTTACCAGAAATTGGTTCATTTTTAATGAGCTTAAACGCTGGGGGAAACACTTGCTCATTGCTTATGTTTATTTTTTAACGAGCTTGAATTCTGCAATAAAACTACTCGATTAATCCAGTCGCATAATAAGGATGTCTCATATATAAAAACAACATTATTTCAAAGCTTTGCCCCACATCCTTTCTTTATGCAAGTTAGGAAACGACCAATCCTACAAGTTTAAAGGGTTAGAAGGCCTATAAATTTAAAAAATAAATGGTCGCTCATCGCTTGCATGCCAAAAGGTTTGCATGCCCCCAGGTATAGTGAAATAGAGTTTCAAGGTTACCCCTCAATTTGCAGACAAAACATTTGTTTTATCGGGAAAGGCCTACCTTTTCAGGTTACCCCTCAATTTGTAGACAAAACATTTGTTTTATCGGGAAAGGCCTACCTTTTTCAGGTTACCAAAGATTGTTCTATTTGTGCCACAAACAAAACATTTCTTCGGCGATGTCTACCGAAATAGACAAAGGTGAGTGGCGCAGACGCCTCCACTCACATAACTTTGACGAGGGAATCTTATTCTAGTCTAATCCCCTTTTCCTAAACGGACAAGAGTGTCAGACTAGTCAGATATCCTTCGCGAAAGCCTACCCTATACCTGAAGTTTTCCTGTCGAAACAGGCCAGGGTGCATGCCCCATGGGTTTCAGTCATGCCCTCCGAATCACTCGTGCTCATCAGGAGGACGGACTAGGGATTGATGAGACATTCCTTGCGTAAAAAGACCATTCAGGGTTGGTATATGACTATTTGCTATGTGTGATCCTGGAATGAAAGTTGGTCTACGAGCTTGACCACTCTTCCTTCGTGCGGAAAACACATTACTCTAAAGAGTGAGGAGACAATGGCTCCCATGCAATAAATATAGTCTCATCCAAGGAGTAGATTATAATCCAGGGGTCCTTGGACTACCATTATGTTCATGTGAACGGTTTTCCCTCTCAATGTTATGGGCACATCGGGAAGGATCCCTAACGGTCGACTGGTTCCTTTGTCAAAGCCTGTTAGATTTCTCATCTCAGGAAAAAGCGATGGCGAACCAAGCGCTTTCCAAGAAGTTGAGGAAAGGATACTAACAGAAGCCCCCTCATCTACGATGGTACTGGCCATAACCATTGTATATACTTGAGCGATGATTCGGAATGGTACACTAGCCGGTAAACGGGGTCTGCCTAGTAGATTCCAGTCAAAGGAAACAACCAGGTTGCTTGGAGGTGGGACCGAATATACGGCTAGGTATGACTCTGACAAACTTCCTTCCTATAGTAAAGGAACGGGTAGACTGCCCCCATGTTCATTGGAGTCTGTGTTTACGAAGAGAATTTGAACGGTGTCGTTCTTGTTCTCTTCGGTGACTGTATCATCTAAAGATTGATCCTCTGAAGGCACGACCGGGTCAACTGCCGCCTCGACCTTTTGAATTTTGTGTGGTATGGATTCAGATGGTTTATCTTCAATGATAGACGCTTCGGCCGACCACAAGGGCGTGTCAGCCAGATTTTCAACTAGTGACAGACTCGACAAGAGTTTCTTGTATCCAGGAGGAAGCCGTAATGGTGAAACTAGACGGTCATCCAAGACTCTTTTAGCTTTGTCTAAGAAGGGACAATGGTGGACGGCATGATCGCCTTCACACAATTTACAAGGAAATTTATACTTTCCTTTTTGTCCAGGGCTTCAATTTCACTAGTTGATGGTGTATGCTCAACATGATCGTCAGAGGTTGATGACACCGGATTGTGCAAACGAAGAGACCAGTCCCTTAAGATCCGAGGGATGCAAGGACAATCTCAATGATAATGGTCTTCTTTGCAAATGACACATGGTGATTTAGGCCTGGTCGGTGCAGTGTGTGGATTTTTGCTAGACGACGCTTGGTTGCCCCTTTTCGCCTTTGGCTCCTTCTTCTTCTTCTCTTTCTTCTTATTTTCCTTCTTCTTCTCAGGTACTTGATTTTTGGCTTTACCAGCTTCATCAAGTGAAGAGGAAGGAGGAGAGGAAGAATTGGACGAAGTAGAGGGTTGGGGGGTAACTCTGGTATCGTTTAGTTGCTGACTCGATTGTTCAGGAATCACGGTGTTTTGAACGACGGAGGTTGAGAAGAGCCATACTGGCAAGCCAATTGTCAATCCTGGAAGCGACAATGTGGCCATATGGGGTGCACCAACATCTCCCCAAGAGGAGAAGGGACTAGGATTTCCTCCAAGGGGAACTCCTTGGTTGGTGGACTCCATTTTCCTCAACCTAAGACCAACGTAGGAAACGTGATAATTATCCTGTTTAAAATAAATTTTAGACACTTTGATACAACTTGATTTTTCAATTTTTAAGAGTCGAGAAAAAACAAAAGATGACTCTAGTCGCCTTCGATTTTTAATGAGCCTGAAGTGACAAGTGCTCAAATGGACATTTTCCGTTATGGAGTCTGAAAAGGAATGAAAGGGACTGCTTTGGAAATCTAGACAGAGGGATTACCAAACCAATCGCAAAACTGCAGAATACTTTTTACGGTACAACAATCAATCTTCCTGAATGCTGTGTTCAGTGCATTGCGATTGATAGGGAGGCAGACACGGCTTCCTATGGATAAAGGATAAAGCCTATTGTGGTCTCCCAAAATATACTCGACGATACGTGGGAGCACAAGTCTGTACTGGCACTTTTCGTCTCAAAGTGGAGGAATCACCCAACCAACAGTGAAAACAACAGTTACCAGGCTTTACGACACCAGAATACGTCTCTAGCCTAGACTTCTAGATGTTGTGCGTTAGGTTCCAAAGCGTTTTTAGATTCATTAAATTTATTTTATAGTTGATCTTGCTTAAGAAATTTGCCTTTCAGGTTCACTGCATGATGTAGATGTACAATTCCTAAAATGCAATCTAATATGATAAACAGTCGTTTAGTCTTCTTTTTGCAAATGAAAATCCTAGCTACTAAGGAAAGAGAGATGGCGTTCTTTCAACAAAGAGAAAAGAGCACACACTATGTGCACTGTCCTAAATCAAACCAACAAACAGTCTAAATGCAAATGCACGTGCATGTATTTGTTTTCAGCCTTCTTAATGTGTGAATGATAAAAAGAAAGCTAAGTGCAAATCTGAATTATTTTCCAAAGCGACAATTACTAACAAGTTTCTTTTCAAAACAAAATGAGGATAATGACAACACTTTGCGATTTGGAATTGGAAACTTGCTTTCGACACTAGCAAAACTACTAATTCAGATCAAATACAAGAGTAACAGTATAATCGACTATCAAGAATAATCAGATTCTCTTCTATGACTGAAAACGACACTTGCGACACTTTCAAATCAAGAAACGACAATACAATTACACTACTTCTTTGTAAAGGAGAACTGAAAATGACTCAAAAAATACATAAAAACATTTACAGTTCTTTGCACAATGGAGGCGGAATAACAGCAAGGAAAGGGGTTTCAAACAAAGGTGTACTGACTACAGGCAGCAAAACTCCTGAATAGAGCTAAAAAGAGTGAACACAGAAACCAAAATTTAGGAACAAGGCCTTGTCTGATCAGCGCACCTATAACACAGTGAAACTGAAATGCAACGCACCTGCTACACTCAGGAAGTGCGCTGCATTTGAAGTTCACAGAACAGACAGTGCGCTGGACCAAGGACGGGACTTTGATTGGATTCTGGGTCACAGTTTGCAGATCAGTTCAGGGATTTAGGCCAAGCAAGTGGTAATTAGTAAATCAATCACAGGGGTGAATCTAAAGAGGTTACTAGAGCCACCACAAGGGCAATTAGAAAGCTTGTAAATCAATTGTTTAATTCATAAACAAAACCCGGAGATTGACTGAAGTAGCGTTGATCTACTTTTCACTTCCATAGCAAATGCAGTTCGAAGGCTAGCTGGCCTGACTTCAGGCTCCGTCTGTAAGTTTATAAAGTAAACAAATGTAGATGAACAAACAATCTACTCGCTCCCCAGCGGAGTCGCCATTTTGTTATCGGGAATAGTGTCTATGCAGAACTGCTAATCCCACTAAGGCTAGTAGCTACCTTAGAAACAAACAAACTAAAACTACTTTCGTTTTCCTTTATGAGAGATAGATGAGAGAAGAATAAAGGAGACCAACCTCTGTCTTGCGCTTGGTTCCTTGTTCGATTCCTCTCCCTTCTGATAGATCTTTTGCTACTCGCTTCCTTGTCCACCCAGCTTCACAGGGTACCTATAGAATCAAAGCAGCATAATACTATCCAAGAACATAGATCTATTATCATAAACAATATAGGATCAGATGTACATTGACCACACAAATGCATAAAACATTAATCATACAAGCATGTGGAGGAAAACTTGAATAGCTTTATTGATAATCAAGAAAGAGCCAAGAGAATTACAACCAATTTTTCTGACCCAGCATCATCCTCTTAGCAAGAATCCCTTCTTCACCTCATGAAAAGCTTAGATCACCCAACACTATGATATTGCACCAAGAAACCAACAGCACTTCCTTACAAGATGCAAAATTCCAGCCTCTGGATCTCTGGGATGAGGGATCCATATATAGATGTCTACAAGGGAGGTGAGTCAACTTGAGATTTGATTAGTGTCTTCCCTCTGATAGTTCTTGATTCCACTTGGAGATTGATGATCTCTTACTCATCGCTGGTCGAATTCAGAGAGGCAAGTGTCACAGGAGAAGTTTCTGGAAGATTCCATCCTTCTCCACCTTGCGGATTGACCCTGCCATTTGTCCCTTCTCACCCATCGCACCCCATAGAAGGGCTTTTTGACATGCAACGCACCTACTGTGTGTATTTAGGTGGGATGCAATGCACTTTGCCTATGGAGCAGGTGAAATGATCTAGTTTTGACCAGTTCTGAGTAGTTTTTCATGGAGAACTTCTGGGAGATGCTGTAATTAGTTGACCTTGTTCTTCTAGGGGTTGGAACAACACCTTTAGGGACTTAGGAGCCCTTAGTTTATGGAAATTTATGCTTGGGGTTGCAGTGCCCAAAAATGTCTATAACAGGTAGCTTCCAAACCTAGAGGGCTATGCGATCGAAAAGACACTAGTTTTCCCAGAAACAAAGTCCATCAGATCAGAAGAGCACATCAGGAGGAATTTTCAACCTTGGGTCAGCTGCAGTTTCTTGGTACGATAGGAAACAGAGGTTGGTTGCACTAAGCTTAACAGAGGCTGAATACATGGCTGCAAGTCAGGCAGCATGTGAGGCCATTTGGATGTGGAAAATTCTAGTTGGTTTGTTTGATTAGAGGATGGATCCAACTGTGATCTATTGGGATAATCAGAGTTGTATCAAACTCTCTGAGAATACAGTATTTCATGACAGGTCCAAGCACATCGACATTCGGTATCATCATCTCTGAGACTGTGTGGCAAGGAGGATCATGTTGTTGCAGTATATTTCGACCAAGGAGCAAGATGTAGACATTTTGACTAAGTCATTGCCAAAGTTTAAATTCAAGTTCAACAGAGATAGGATCAGAGTGGCAGATAATCCCTTTCTTGTTGAGAGGAAGTGTTGAAATGTGGCAACAAGAATATTCCAATTTTAATTTGTCCTTGAATTAAAATTGAGAATTAAAATTCGAATTTAGTCTCACCAGCTACTTGGAAAGCAATTAATTAATTCATCTTGAGTTAATTAGTTGGAGAAATTCAAGCTAGAAGTCTTTGTGAAGTCATGCAATAGTTGTTCCCTAAATTAAGGAGATTATCCCTTAGTTAAGGAGATAAGGATGAGTTGTATTTGAGTTTTAATTACTTATCTTAGTTAACTAAGTTAAGTTTAGTTAAATTAGTTCCAAACTATTTGAGGAACTAATTGTGAGTTCAGTTAGTTAATGTATGCATGCATGAAACTAGTTTACTCCAGATAACTAAATATTCTCTCATAAATAACTCATGCATGTCAGTTCAAACAAAGACCCAGTTGAGATTAAAGGCAGGGATGGTGTACTATCAGTTGCAAGAATTTTCCTTTAAGAAAATCTGTTGCATGCAGAAGGAATTCATTTCCTTGAGATTTGTGTAGTTTTACAGTGTGTTGGAGCAGTGTGTGAGATCAATGTCACACAAAGTTACAGCTGTAGCACCCAAGGAAAATTGCACAAGGAAATAGGAGTCTTGGACGACAAGGATATGCATATGAGCAGTCTTTTTCGTCTATGAGCAGTAGTGAGTGATTGTACTAAGAGTTGGATAGCTGTGAGAGTTAAAGTTGTGTGTAATCTTGAGATATTTCCACTTGTATGATAATACAGATAGCGGGGTTTTTAGCTGAGGCTTTCCCCAAAGTATTCTTCTGTGTTTCATTTGTATTGTTTCCTCTTTTGGTTATATGTGTTCTGTTTGATCTTGCTCAAATTGATTAATCTTTCGCAAGTTTGATTGTAGAAGTAGATTAAGTATTTTTCTTTAGTTATATTGCATTATCAGATTGATCTACAGTGAGATTTTCTACAATTCTTTAGATCAATAAAGTGGCCTAGCCATTGGAACAGGGCCTGGAGACATAGCCCAAGAGGGGTGAACTTCGTTATCACTTTCTTGTTTCTTCTCTACATGATTATCATTTTGAGTTGCATATGAATTTGTTTCACTTTTAAGTTCATGTGAAAACTTAACCACTCATCTTTGAAGAGGTTTGAAAACTAATTTTACATTTAAAGACACAAGTTTATTAGGCTTGCGCCCTCCGATTGGGCCATATGGTGCCTCACCATTGGTCAACTTCACACCAAATGAACCTAATAAAATCACGCCACTTGCCTTAGTAAGGAGTTGCTATGTGTTGAGATGAGATTGATCCTCCTGTATGCCATACACCCAATCATCATGCTGACATCAGTTGTATGGTCTACCTAGTCAGCAGCCCAGTTAACCTTGTTGTTTGATTTTTTAGTTGTTTGGCCAAAACTTCAAAACATCATAACTTCCTCATGCAACATCAGATTGAGAGATTCAAGTAGCATTGGAATCAGGACGATGAACACTACAATATGGCACTAGTTTCGTTAAATTCTGTGCATTTTCATTTTTGAGACTATTTTTGATCTTTGAATCATTCTTCCAATTGTCTCTACTGTTTCCCTAGAAGGTAAACTGTCATATACCTTATTACTACTCATATGTTGTTAGATGTAAAACAATGTTCTTATAATGTTGAATGTAGACTCCTCAAGTTCAATCCAAGAGTGCCACTGTAGATGCCCCTCAAGTTTTCATATGTGAAATGATCTTTTGGATAAAGGGGTTGGACAAATATAATTCTTTGTGACACTCTTCTTGTTTTTCTACTGGCAATTATTTGTTTGATTTTGATGGAAAAGATGTCACTAACTCATAATTATTAGACCTTCCTCAACCGATATTGAATGCATATGTTGATATCAAACATTTGATATGTCTACACTAAGTCAAGATTGTTGATAAATCCATTAGGGTAGCATTAGGGTTTCTTATTCATTAGATTTCTCCTTTACTTAACAATTCCTTGTGATTAGTTATTAGTTATTTTCTTCATTATGTTTTCTTCATCAAGATAATTGCCAAAACTTCAAAGACAACAAGAGAACACAATATGTGGGCACTGAACTAGGGAAAAACCCCTAAAGAGGGGAAAACCTAGTCAAACTCTTCCACTATAGATTCAAATCTAATTGAGACAACCAAGACCCTTTTGACTAAAACATAAATTCCTTTCATCCACCAAGTCAGATTCCATGTATTATCTTCTTTCCTTTAAGTCAATGTGAGCCTAATCCTTCAAGAATTTCAACCTGCAGTTGCACTTCATAAGTAGGCTTGTACCTTCGACCCTGTAGTTGTATTTGAGATAGAATTTTCGACTTCCAAGAATCCTTTCCTCCTTTGCTATATTAGTTTCCTTTTATAGATTCCAAAAGACTTTTGTTTTATCCCTTCACATTTCTTTCTTGATATTCAAATCGCAGATGATATTCATGAATTGAATCATCCAAAATAGGTCGAGTATATTTGCTATATATAGTGATTCGAGTTTGTATCTTTGAGGCTGACATGATGAGATTGATACCGACTTGTTAAGTCAGGAAGCCGACTTGGTAGAGGATATACAAGACACATAAATTATTTTTCTTTCCTGACTTTAAATAGCCCAAGAAGTGTCTAAAATACATTGAATTTGACTTTGAATCAATATAAAAATCCTATAGCACTCAATGGGTGCTTTGATCTAATGACCATTGACCCAAGCATGAAACCCATGCTTTAATAAGTCAATATTTCTTTAACAAAAAAATGAATTTTCTTTTCTTTTGACAAATACAATAATGAAGATTGACACTAGTTACATTAAATGATGGAAAATATTTCAGTAATAATCACATCATGAACATTTCATTGACGTGTTTCAAACCATCTAGTGTGGTTCATCATAAGGACAAGATGGAGAATGAGATCATGGCATCAAATTAAATAGGGATAACGATGTAGAGAATTACTTTTTGACCATTAGAATATAACAATTAGTTTTGACTAACTATTAATAAATAATATTTTAATATAATGAATTTAATCGTTAGAAAAAGAATGCTAATTTGAATCAAGAATTGATATTTATTTATTTTTTCCAAACTAAATTAAATATTTTTGTATTTATTTAGTCAAATATAAATATTTATTAATCAAAACTTAATATGCAATTATTTATTTAGTCCAATCATATTTATTTATTTACTCAGTGAAAACTTAAAGAAATAAACAAAATTTATTTTTTTATCTATTTAGTCAAAAACTAAGTATTTATTCATTCATTCAAAACTAAATATTTATTTATTTATTTAGTCAAAAACTAAATAAATAAAAATATTTATTTATTTACTCAAGGATTAGTTAGTTATTTATTAATTTATTTATCTATTTTCATTCGTTTGACCTTGGTCTATTCATTTTTGGACCTTAATGTTTTAGATTAATTAGATGTATTATTTTGATTATTTAAGTTTGACCAAAAAAATATTAATTTATTTATTTTTAGACATTTTTATTTTATTATGGATCTATAATTTATTAGAATTTTCCTTTTGATTAAATATCAATTCTTGATTCAAATTAACAATTATTTTCTAATGGTTAAATTCATTATATTAAAATATTATTTATTAATATTTATTTAAAACTCACTGTTATATTCTAACTGTCAAAAAGTAATTCTCTACATCACTATCCCTATTTAATCTGATTCCATGATTTGATTCTCCATCTTGTGCTTATGATGTGCCATGCTAAATGGTTTGAAATGTGTTCACAAAATGTTCTTGATGTGATAATTACTGAAAGATTTTCCAACATTCATAATATGGATCATAGAAGCCTGAATTCAAGTACTAGTTACACTCTTCAACAAAGATCTCACCATAAATTTGTCACAAAAAAAAATCGAGAGGGGCAAAATAGATTAAATACTCTTTGATTAAGTGCACATTTTATCCCAATGTAAGAACTCTTAGAAACCCTTCATCAAGCTTGTATTAAATTTTTCCACTGAAAGGAGGTTAAATTCATGTTGGTTACAACGATCAAACCATGGGAATTGGGCCAAATAAACAATGGAGCATACTCCTCAAAAAGACATAATCATATGCCTTAATATTCAATACTTAGGCCAAGAGGATAGAACAACAATCCATAACTATGCCAGTCCAAATGTCACATAATAGACTTCAATATGGCTCGAATCAATCTTCAAAATAACTACCTTTTCACAAAACTACTTCAGTATAGGAACAGAAGCCTTACCAATATTTTTAAAGGTGCCTCAGTGATTAGGTGGAAGCTCCACCTCAGGTTCTCCAAAGGAAAATCATGAGAGTAATTCACAATAATTAGAGTCACTGGTTAGGGATTTTCTTCTGAGGAGGCATAAAACATAACTCAAAATATGCCTCGGGATAAACAAAATTTGTTACAAATAAATATACATATTGTAGTATTGGAAGATTGAATGTCTTCCAGAGAAGAGGCTAAATTAGTGCATAGATAACTAGACAATAAAGACTGGGGAAACAAGTTGTATCAACCTTAGATAGGCCAAAAATAATGAGCTTTAGAAATTCGTATTAGTCCCACAAGTATGATGATATTTCACTACAGAAGAACTCAAATTAATCCCATCGATCTATGCTCTAAGAAGTCTAAAAAGATCACACGAGATTGTTACTTAAACTCAAAGACTTAGAAAATACCTTAGTCTTTAAATGATGCAAATATTCTAGAAAATATTGTAGAAACTCTAGCGAAAATTTTTAGATGAAAAACTGAAAATTTTTACCTTCCATGTTGGATTTTCAAGACTACACTAGGACGTAATTCATCACATAACTAATTCATATTAGATAAGTTTTTGATGCACCTTCTTGGAGAAAATGAGTTACCTTATATAGTAGACGAGGAGGCTTCTAAAAGGTATCCAACTAGAAAAATTTTAAATTTTAAAATTGGAGCTAGAAACCCCACACCAACTTTAGGACCAATTTAATTTACATTTGATGAATTATCCTTGATGAATTCTCCCATATTTTGTCTTTGACTATGATAGGATAAGCCCATTTTAATTTTCTTGAATATACAAACATTTCTTGTAGCATCTCATTTAGGGGTTCTTGACCATCAAATTGGACTTTAATATTTAAGAAGGCATATCTCCTCAACCATGAGGAGTTATGGAGTGTACTACCTACCATTAGAATCAACATGATGAGGACCATCCAATGAAAACAATATTGACCCCAAAAATCTTAATTTTCCTTTTAATATTTGTTATTAAAAGTGAGGCTTATTGACCATATTATAGGGGCGTGCTTCCTAATAGGTCTCCTTGTCCATTGCAGTTTCCAACTAATGTAATCCATGATGTATATTAAGAGTGTTTAAGAACTGACATTGACATTAGTGAAAACACCATTCGACAATCTCCCCCTTTTTCATTGATGGAAACACTCATACTCCCCCTGTGATTATTTCTCCCCCTATCTCCATGCTTCCAATCTTCCTTTCTCGATTAATCTATCCATTTGACATCAATGGAAAAGGGTCCTTGATGAAATATATTCCTTTGACGCTTCTTGCAATAGATTTCCTTTCTCCCCCTAACATGTTATGCCTCTCATTACTTACCATAGTAGCTTGTACAGAAATGCTAATGAGTCCTTCATGAAAATTTCCCATGACTACTACAAAGATGACTAATCTTCCTATAGTGTTGATCACTATTTTGGCATCTTCTTAAAATTTTCCACTTGTAGAAATGCCAAAGGATGGATATTAAAAAGTGAAACCATTGCTACATAGAATCCCCCTCTCCAGCATTCATAAGATAGGGAGTATTCAAATTAGATTCTTCAAAATAATGCGTGAACCAAATCTATAACTAAATCATCTTGATCCTCATAATTTTCCATTGTAGATTCATCATAATCTTACAAATTCACAAATATGAGATCACAACTAATGATATTGATCCATCCACTCGATCGTATTTCCTTTGTTTTCTTCTCTATACCTTTTTGTACCTGATATTGGATTTATCCTTCATGGAGTATTATATCTTGTATCTGCAATCATCAGCTATATGTCCATAGTTATGGCAGTTGAAACATTCTATGTGATCCCTGAAAGACACAACAAATGACATATACCTTCTATTGATGAATCCATTTGAATATCTATCTTGGATTACAACAACCTTGCTTCTAGGGTTTTAATAATGTCTTTGCTAATCATTCCATTCATGAGCTTCACAATCCAAAGCCTTGTGCCCAAAGTTAGTATTTGGGTACTTGGATGAAATAACTTGCCTTGAAGTTGTTGATCTTCTCAAGACATTATTCCTTGGAGGAGGTACAACCCTTTGTTGATCCTTGTCCTTGATTAGTTAAACTTTACTTCCTGGAGCGACATTGCTTTCAATATTCTTTTGTCCTTCACTTTGATTTTTGCTTTAAGATATCTTGCTATCATACTTCTCATCAACCTTGGTTTTTGGGGGCTTGTAGCTTTTGCCTTCATTGCATGGGGCTTCATATGCTTGTTTCACCTTTATCTTCAATCAGGTAGTTTCTTGATCTTTCTTATTAATGACATTGTTCTTCGTTTCGTCATCCAACAATTTATCCTTCTACCATTTCCTAAGCTTTTCTATTTCAGTTAGTTTGGCATCAAGTTCTTTTTTCTTTTGAGCAATAACTTCCTAAAACCATATTTTCAAGGATTTTATTCTTTCTTCCTCCTCCTCTAGTTGTAGTTTCATAATGGTGACCTTTTTTGTTTCTTTGTTAAAATATTGCATTTTTTTCTTCTCCCTTTCACTTTCTTCTATAATTCTATTTACTTCTCCTAGAGATCCATCAAGTTTATTTTTCTTTTGACCAACTTCTTCTACATACTTCTGAAAAGATTTCTCTAGATGTCTTGTCAAGTTTTTCTCTTTCTTTTTAGCTTCCTACACTTGAACCCTTAGAAGGGAAATTACTTCTCCAAGTACTTGATTATGCTTCATTGATTTATTAATATCACATAAGGCATTGATCAAATCTACCTCTATGTCAACTATTTCTTCTTCTTCCTCATCTACTTCATCTAAATCACAATCATCATCGCCATCTTCATCTTCACCTGGATTCCCATATTTCATATTTGGATTCGTCGAAATCGGAAGCTAGATAACCAACCTAACTCTTATCATTATTTGTAATAGATTTGGAGATTACAACAATACAAGAGACTTCCTTTGATTGTTTGGATGTCTTCTTCTTTGACTTTCCCATCTTTTCACTTCTAAGATATGCATTCCTATTGTTAAGTTGGAACTAAAGGAACCTGCTCTAATACCAATTATTGGAAATATTGAAAGGGGGGTGAATCGATATTTCACTTAAATAAGTTAACTTTAGCTTCATAGATAATTGATTATCATTAGCATCAGATTAAAAATATCAGTTAGAATCACATCACATGAATAGATAATAACAATATTAAATAATTCACAACATCTAAGAGAGTAGACAAGAGATTTTTAGGTGGAAACCCTTCCAAGAGAAAGACCATTGATATAGGTCTTCAAAATTTACTTTAGTAGGAAGCCCATAATTCCAATATTGTTAGCAACAACCAAAGGAGGATCCAACCTAAAGAACAATCAAATGCCATGATTTACTAGTTCTAGCTGGAAGGACACTCCAACGCCCCGATTTACCAGCTGCTACTAGAGGGACACTCGAACTCCCTAGTTTTATCATCTCCAAATGAAAGGATGCTTAAACACCTTACAGAGACTCCAACCTAAAGGGGTCTCCAATATATTTCATTGCACCACCCTACCTCCCTATTTGAAAATCGTACCACGTTTCACAATTTTCAGACTAGATCCACTTGTGCTCAAAATGAAAATAAAATTAAAATAATTTGTTGACTTTGTTGATCTGTAATACTAGCATAAGGCCTTTAAAAACATTAACAAATTCCTCTGCCAAAAATATCAAACCCTTGCCTGATAATACTCAGTTAACTTTTGCTCAAGTTACATCAACATGTGATATCTAACACTGATCAAAAGTCCCAATTACAATCCACAAACAAGTTCAACATTTCCTAGCACATCAACATTGCTCAACAATACATTAATTGGTAATGGGGCTAGACTCAGGCACAAATCGTGTACACTCATCCAAAATAACACATACAAGTGACTAGCACAATTTCAAATGGGACATGAAGTAGTGTATGTAAGTAAATGATCAAACTTTCTGCAATGGAAACAATATGTATTAAATTTTTCCACAGAAACCCTTCATCAAGCTTGTATTAAATTTTTCCATTGAAAGGATGTTCAATGCATGTTGATTACCATGATTGAACCATAGGAATTGGGCCAAATAAACAATGGAACATACTCCTTAAAGATACTTAATTATATTCCTTAACATTAAGTAATTAGGATGACAAGATAGAGCAACAATCTGCAATTATTTTAGTCCAAATGTCACATAATAGACTTCAATATGGCTCGAATCAATCTTCAAAAGAACTAACCTTTTCATAAAATTGCCACATTTTGGAAGGTAAGCCTTACTAATATTTTTTGATATGCCTCAATGATTAGGAAAAAGCTCCACCTCAAATTCTCAAAAGGAAAATGATGAGAGTACTTCATAATAATTACTGAGTCATGGGTTAGGGATTTTCTTCTCAGGAGGCCAAAAACAAACTCAGAATTATGCCTCAGGATCAGAACACTGTGTCACAAATAATTTTATCTATTATAGTCTTGGAGGGCTAATTTTATTCTATAGAAGAGGTCAAATTAGTTCATATATAATTGGATGACAAGGCCTCAAGAAAAATATTGTATCAACCTCAAGGAGGCCCAAAAATAATGAGCTTCAAAGCTTCATATTAGTCCCACAAATATTATGATTGCACTACAGGAGAACCCACATTAATCCCATTGATATGTGCCCTAATAAGGTTAGAAAATCCCACACCATATTGTTACTTAAACTTAGTACCCAGTGAAGACAA
The DNA here is from genome assembly GCA_031772625.1 of Pinus tabuliformis. Lineage (NCBI taxonomy): Eukaryota > Viridiplantae > Streptophyta > Pinopsida > Pinales > Pinaceae > Pinus > Pinus tabuliformis. The sequence goes on along the minus strand of CM062807.1, from coordinate 862,916,419 downwards.
TAGTCTTGAAATGATGCAAATAACCCAGAAAATATTGTAGAAAATACAATGAAAAAATTTAGATGATAAACTCAAAAATTTGACCATTCATGTTGGATTTGCAAGACTACACCAGGCTATAATTCATCATGAAACTATTTCATATTAGATAAATGTTTGATGCACCTTATTGGAGAAAAGGAGTCCCCTTATATAGTAGATGAGGAGGCTTCTAGAAGGGAGTCGACTAGAACAATTTCAAATTTTAAAATTGGAGCCAAAATACCCACACCAACTTTAGAACCAATTTAATTTAAATTTGATGAATTATCCTTGAAGAATTCTCCATGTTTTGACTTCGACTAGGATAGCAAAATCCCATTTTAATTTTATTTAATAGAAAAAAAAATCTTGCAGTATTGCCTTTAGGGCTTCTTGACCATCAAATGGGGTAAAGGTGAGAAGGGTAAAGGTGAGATATTATGTCATGTGGCCTAATATGCATTTATTTCAGGATTTGGAGCATTTTTTGGCTAATTTAAGTGCAGGAAATCGAAGTAGACAAGCAAGAGGGATTTTAGGAGATTGGGTCTCCCTCCTTAACTCCTCAATCACTCAAATATTCCTCCACCAGATCTCATCGGCTCAAAGTTACAAGCAGCCAAGCCCACTAAGTTCATTGGAAACCAAGCCATTGATAGTTGAAGACAAGTTAATCTCGAGTTTGGGAGCCAAGCCTCCCTAATTTTAAGGAATGTATTGGTAGCTTTAGTTGTATAAATAAGAAGGCCTAGGACCTCACTAGGATTCGAATTTTTATGGTAGCCAAGAGGAAATTTCAAGCTTAAGATATTGTGACTTTTATTTTGATGTTATTTTTGACATTTTGGTGATAATGAAAAGGGTTTCTTTGATCCAGCACTGAGTTGACTCAAAGGGCTGAATCTCTTGGGTTAGGGCCCAACCCTAGAAGTAGAGGTTCCTCTTATTTTTTTACATGTATCCTTAGATTAGAATCATATATTAGCTGCTGAAATTATTTATGTTTTGTTTAATTTGAAATTATTTGAATGATTGGTTAGTTTTTCTTCCATTAGTTGGAGAAGTAGATCAATGTTATAGTAGTGAAAGAAAAGACTTCAGAAAATATTGTGATAGTGGCCTCATCCTCATCTCCCTCATGGGATCATGATTTGAGGGCTCCACTCTCACAGCCCCAAAAACAAAGTTATCTTTTGGTTATTACATAGCTTAGGGTTTCTTGTTGAGTAGAACATTGCTCATGATTTCTTAGAAGCACTTGCAATTTTCATGTTGGGTTCTTAAGTTTGTTGTAGATTAGGAAGCATTCCATTCGATAGATTTGATCCACTAGCCCTCAATAAATCAGTTTCTCAAATTCAACTCATCCTTTCCACATTTACATAAAGTTGTGCATAAATGAAGAAATGAATATGTGCCTCATCTAAGTCTTCTCCACCTCTCTCCAAACCCTACCAACCATCAATTCGGGTTTTTGTTTGTAGCCACCATGGACAACTACCTTGAGAAAATCCATCCATCCTGAAGATTTGGGATGATCCTTGGATAATGTGCACCTTCCCCATACCTTATTGCACCATCATACACCTTCCCTACCTTCCTATAGCTTTCAGTTAAGTTTCCTGTAGTAAACCATGACATCATGTAGTAAGTACGAGAAATCTTGTAGCAACTACAAGAAACCCTATAGCAGCCTATTTTAGACTATTTTGGGCATAAATAATGATTGGATCCTAGAGTAGGCCTTCAACTTGACCTCCATACCCCTCAATAATGTCATTGATAATCATTCCTATCATAAACTTTACAACCTGTGGCCTTGTGCCCAAAGTTAGTAAATGAATAAAAATAACCATATAATATACTAGGGTACGTGGATGAAATGACTTGCCTTGATGTTATTGATCTTCTGAAAACATTCTTCCTTGGAGAATGCATAACCCTTTGTTGATCTTCATGTTTGATTAGTTCAACTTTACTTATTGAAGCAACATCACTTTTAATCTTCTTTTGTCCTTCACTTTGATTTTCCCTTTGAGAGATATTGCTATCAAACTTCTTGTCAACCTTGTTTTGTGGGGGCTTGAAGTTTGTTCCTTCCTTGCATGGGGATTCATGTTGGCTTAAGGGAGCCTGACCTAGGTTCAGAGTTGTTCACAGAAACCAACAAAACCCTAATTGCTCGCCCTTTCTACAACAACCTGCGTAGCATTGGTTGCACTCTCACCCGAAACAGTATTAGGGGATGCTATAACTAGGTTTCTACATCCAGAGATAGTGTGATAAGTGGTCTTAAGCCCGTGCAGTTTAGATCTACCTTCACGAAGATCGATATCCTTCTATGGCCTGATACTGTAGCTTTAGGAAGACAACTTCTAGACCTTCATGAAGGTCTGCAATCAATATTTACAGACCCTAAAGAGGCAAACTATCAACTTTCATGCCTTAATTAATAACTCTAAATCTGCCTTTGCACAAATCTATTCAATTCATCAAAAATCGTAACATAATTAACCCTTAACTTTGCGAAAACAGATAAGTACTTAAGTCATTCATAAACATGAGAGATACAGTAAATTCACACAATTTTTATACATTATTCCACAAAAAACATATTATTGAGCGACATAACATAACATAACCATATTTAACAATAATACTCAGATGCGAGATATTTCTTTTAATATCAGTCTTTATTCAGTTTCAACATTCAAATTACAGACTTCTCCACCCTGCGCACTTAGTTGCAGACTTACAAGGGCTCCTACGCACTCATTTGCAGGAGCCTTCCTCTTCACTTAAGTACAGGAAAACAAGGCTTTCTTGCCTTAGCACTTGCCCACAACCACAGTCTTCATTCAAATTTAACCCTAAGACTCGCTATGAGTCAACTATATATAGCTTTTTTCAATACAATACCATAGTCCGCAAACCATGGGTGAGTCTCAAAACTGACCTATTACTTACCCACACAAGGGGCTAAAATCCCCTTTGACTCCTATCTAGCTACACTCTCCGCATCCACATTTTGCGGATACTTTACATTCTTTACCAAACTTTTACAAAAATTTTAACTAACCCCAAAACTAACCCTAGGGACCCTATCCCAACAGGTCCCCAACACAAATATGGTGACTCGCCCTTGCGTCAATTGGTTGGCACCTTGATCTTGCTGCGGAAGCCACCTAACTCAACCTGTAAAGCTAAGATATTAGCAACACTCTGCACTATGGCTTGGTGTACTTCCTCTACCAACTTCTATATTGTCAAGCCTTCCACTGCTAGTTGCATTGTTCTCTGTGTCTACTGTAGTACCTTTAACTTTTCCTAAAGTGATAGAGTAAGCTAGTAGGCTTCCTCTATCCACAGTTGTAATCTGGCCTTTAGAAGGGCCTCTTTCCACTGTAATTCTTCTATTTATGCTTACAGTTGCTTACCTTCTTGCAACTTCGCAAGGCATTGCATTGGTGCCAAAGTGTGTGTTGTCACTCAGACTTCATTATACTTGTGTTGTGCTTCCCTGAGATTTGTGTTCAACCTTTGCAAGTTTAGTTTCTCCTGCAAGTTTTTCCACAACTCCATGGCTTGATCAAACATCATTGTACAGTCTGTGACTGTGGTATCCAGTGTGCCCATATTTTCTCTAATCACTACTCTGCATTGTTCCTAGACCTCTATTAGAGTGGTGGGTTGCAACTTCAGTTGTAGTTCTGAGATCTTCATCTAGAAATTGAACATTATCTTACGAACTCATCCTTCGATGCGCGAACCACAGCAGATAATTTTCTAACTGTTGTTGTAGCTGTAGCATCCTCCGAGAAGTTCAATTCTAGAAATGTCTTGCAGGCCTACTCTATCAGTGTCTCCATGCTCTAACTTTGCATATGCAGCTCCTCCTTTTCCTTCAGAGCCTGAGCTTTCTTCATAAACATATGTTCATTGTTGACTTTGAACTCACAGATGACTGCGAGGGCACACTGCTCTCTGATTCTTAACTCATCCGAAACCCCTTGATGTAATGAATGGAGGGTATGAAGTAGTAGCACATCCAAGTTGACTCCCATATCCTTTACTGTACTTAACACAATGTGGTCTTCATCTGACTCCGCATGGATCGATTCTTCAGGTAAAGGTATGACTCTGAGGTCTAGAGTCTATTCCAGTTCTGCTACTATCCCACTTCCTTATGCCAAGCTGGCTTGAAACCCGCTCGCTTGAATCCTGTCAGTCTGGATCTGCAGCTCACTTATATCCTTATGGATGCCCCCTAGCGTCTGCATATATTGTTTCTCAAACTACTACCACAACTTTGTTGTTGTGTCTCTGACCTTGTCACCGATCTCATCGAGATCCCCTTCAGTGAGAACCATTGGGTCAATGTAACCTTGCTTATCTGACTTATGATTCTTACGAAGCCCAACAGTCTACTCCTTTTCACGCTTCTTCAAGGTGAAGGGAGTGATCTACTCCTCTCCACCGCCTCCTTCCTGTCCTGAAAGTTCCCGCTCATCTGTATGTTGCGAAGCCAATTCTTTGACTTATTCTATATCCATGCATTCTTTCTCAACATGCTCTTTTGCAGCATGCTTGTTATCCACACACTCTTTCTCCACAACTGCCTTAGTAGTAGCTTCGTTTCTTTTCTGCTCTGCCAAAGCTCACGCTACCTTCTGAGCTACTTCTTTCCGCTTCTACATAGTGGTCGAATGCATAGCAAAACTTTCTACACCTTTGTTGGTACCTACACCAAGCTCCATGGGTTCGTGCCACTCCCCTGGCCAACTACCCACGATCTCTTGTACATCTATTTCTGATACTAAATATGGTAGCTTGTGCCAGAGGTGCTTTGGGTCCTTTCACACCTTGAGTGAAACGTTGTGGAAATCGGCCTTGAACTCCATGAAGGTCAGCGACTATGCGAACAAATTTGGGTACAACCTTGGCTGCTGACTGATAACTATCCTCAGGTCCATCTCCATCAATATCCAAAAAAAATTTGATTCCTTAATCCTCTCTGGATCCTTTGTTGCCCACAGTGAAGTGAACTTCACTGCCTCTGGTAAATCTTTCGGTTACGGGGGAAACTAATTGTCCTTCAGCAATTGCCAAGCTACTAAGACAACAGATAATAGAAGCCACGCATAATGGAATGGCTTGCTCTCCTCTTGAGCTTCATGATAGTTCGTGAGGAACTCCTTGCACAAATACTTTGCCCAATTATATTGAACTCCCTTCGCGCACTAGGTTGCTAATGATACTACAGGCGCTAGAACTTCATCCGTGCAACATTTCCTCATGATTTTTCCTGCAAGTATTTGGGCGACAAAATGCACCGCCTAGTCCTGAATGGAGTGGATAGAATATCTCTGTGACTTCTTTATGAGACCATACTATACCTTCATATTATCTACTAACTCTTTTTCTCCACTTTTCCCTCCAGAATCCTTGGCAAGTTCTGGTCCCTTGTAGGGAAGCTTTGTTATCTAATGAATTAGCATATTTGTGATTGGGATGGGCTCCCCAAGCCATAGGAACCCATCATGCACCAGTACGAGGAGCTGGTGCACACACACTATGTTAATTATTGATCTATGGAAATGTGACATGCATAGCATGTGCAGCAAATTGGTCTGCTCAACACCTCAGACCCACTTCATGGGCTCCAACTTTGTAACTCCAGTTTCCTCGTAGTAGATTTTCTTCATATACTCGCTAGTAGCCAAATGTAGGAATTTCTCTTGGTCTGTGAGATCCCAATCTTCCATCTTTAGCACCAAAATGCGTGACAAGGTTATGCCTTCAAATTCCACCTATTCTGGCAATAAGGGCATCGAAACCATGAATTTCATGGAATCTGGATCCTTTGTGACTTTTTTTTTTCCCTTCCACGGAGGGATATACTCTAGGAGCCATGTGATAGGCTCACCCTCCTCAACGTATAACTCTTCCACACCTTATAATTCTTCCTCCTCGAGGTCTACCACTTTCTTCAATTTTTTATCTTTTTTCTCCTTTTTCGCACCTCTGGGTTCTTCCTCGGTGAATGTCTCACTGAAATCAGTTTCTTTTGTTTCTCTTTTGTGGTTAATTTCTTTGACCTAGATGACCTCAGCACCATCAACACAACGAGTGTAGCTTACATACTTGATATCTTAGGGCCTGTCACATCAGAAATGACAACTTCAGAACTCACAACTTCTGCAGGATTCATGGCAGTCATTTTCATGAGAATGACCTTCTGGTTCCACTCAAGTAAGGCTGCAAATGTTGGGCTCAACACGAAATCCTCCTAGAATTGACGACTCATAAAACTTAAACATCAAAGTGCCCAGACAACTCTCAAAATGCAAAGTGTTCTTCAGAGGACCAACATGCTCAATTCATAGGAGGATTTGAGTTCAAATCTGGCTATTCTCCCCTATTTCTAATCATAAATGCATCTTTGGTAGTAGATATCCAAATATTTTCGCCATAAATGGCACCTACCCTCTCCTCTTAACTGAATTTTGGCCATCAAATCATTAGTGGTAATTCCAATGGCTACTTTTCGACCCATATGCATTGTACCATCTTCCATGGTACAACTCCTCCAACGCAGCTTCGCCTGTCGCACTCCTATCATTCGTTGGGCAGCCTCCCTACTACATTTATCACTTCATCGAGTAGTGTAGTTTATAGTCTTGTAATTCCTTGTAGCTACCTAAATTACTGAGATTATCCTACATTCATATAGTCATTGTGCAGGGGCAATGTCCCAGTGTACAACTTCAACCTACTTCCATTTACTTTCCTTGGAAATGGTTCTCCATTCAACTTCGTGAACTGAACTCTGCCACCATCTATAATCTCCTTAACAACATATGGCCCTAATGAGTTCATTTGAAATTTCCTTGGAAATTTGGTGAACTTGTTGTCATATAGCAACACTAAATCATCTATCTTGAAAGTGCACAGCTTAATATGCCTATTGTGCCATGCCTTCTAGCGTTCCTTTAGCATTTGCTGGTGAAATTCTGCAATAAAATGATCCTCTTCTAACTCCATGATCTGTGCGATCTGTTCCTCCAAGGTCTTGCGATCCCCCATTTTGGTCAATTTTTCAATACGTAAACTTAACACAATATACTCCATAGGCATTAATGCTTCAATCCCATAGACCAACCTAAACGGTGTTTGACCTGTCAACTTCTTGCAAGTCATCCTATAAGCCCATAGCACTGCAGGGACGCGCACATCCTAGTCATTCCTTTGTGCATTTCATACCTTTGTTAATGCATTCTCCAAAATTTTATTAAATGCTTCCATCGTTCCATTCACCTGTGGGTGATAGGGCATGCTCTTATGATGATAAACCTGGAATTCTTCAAGCATCGCGCTGATCGTTTCATTCAAAAAGTGTGTACCCCTATCACTCATAAATATCTTAGGGCATCCAAACTGCATTAAGACATATTCACATAAAAAATTTGCAGTAGTAGCAGCTGTACAATCCTTCACTAGTTGCACTTACGCCCATCTAGTTAAATACTTTGTTGCAGTAATGATGTATCGCACACCCGTCTTCTTATTTGGTGGTTGTATAGGACCTATAAAGTCAATAGCCCATTTATCAAATACCTGCAATGAAACCTAAGGATTTAAATGCAACTCATCCCTTCTCGAAGGCTTCCCCATCCTTTGGAAAGCATCACATGCCTTGTAGTATAACATAGAATCCTTGTGTAATGTTGGCCACCATAATTCAACACCCAAAATCTTATGCGCTGTCGCTTTCCCTGTGTAGTGACCTCCTGCCACTCTTCCATGTGATTCAGTGAGGATACGTGCGCGTTCAAACTCTATAACATACCTTCACAGTATCTCATTCATTCCCATCTTATACAAATGACCCACAATTACTGAAAAATCTGCAGCACGGACTACTAACTCCTTCTTTTGGTGTATATAATAGCCTTTTGGAGTTGTTCCTATGGTTAAAAAATGAATGATATCAGAAAAATGATCATCCGCGACACACACCACAAAGAGATGCGCATCCAGTATTCCTTCCTCCAAATTAGTTGGGTATTTGCCTATTTCAATTCTTGACAAATGGTCTGGTCCTGCATTCAACCTTCCAGGCTTCACAATCACTTCAAAGTCATATTACTAAAATAACAGTAACCTTGAGTAGATCTTTCCCCCCAACACAGGCTTATTGAACATGTATTTCAGCAAGGAGTGATCTGTATACATTTTAAAGTGTCCACCCAACAAATAATGCTTAAACTTCTAGAGCGCATAGACCGTTGCCAGCGCTTCATGCTCTATAGTGGAGTAATTTTTCTCAACTTTGGATAACTTTTTGCTCATGAAAGCTATTAGATGATCAATCTCTCCTTCGCTTGCCTATGTTAACACCACTCCAAGAAAAATGTAAGAGGCATCTACATGCACATGGAACTCTTCTTCCAGTCCGGAAACACCAAAATAGGCGTTGTCACCATTTTTTCCTTCAAGACATCCAAACTGCACTGGCAGTATTTATCCCAGCAGAACATCGCATATTTCTTTAATAATTTCTCCATCGACACAGTTATCTAAGCATATGCCTTGATAAACTTTCGATAATATCCAGTGTGCCCAAATGTCACACACAACTATTCCACATTCCTAGGAGCTTCTAAATTCAAAATTACAATGATCTTCGCAGGGTCCACCATTAATCCTTGCTTACATACAACATGGCCAAGAAAAATTCCAAAGGGCACACAAAATATGCACTTCTTCAAGTTCAACGCAATCTGATAACTTCGACATGTATCTAGCTGTTGACATGGCAAGTTTTTGCTATACCAACAAGGGGAACTAACCCAATCGTAGGCCCTAATTAGATATGCTTTTGCTTGGAATGGATAGTTCCAATGGGTTCTAAAGGATCCCGTGAACTGTTATAGGTGTTGAAAGATGGCTCCCTAGAGGAAGACTTCAATTAAATCAACAAAAGGAAACAACTAACCTATAAGTATCGAATCCTATCTACACTACTTCTCACTAATTAAGCTAGTCCTAACTATCCTAATCTATCCTACAGGAGCATAACAAAAAGAAGTTAAACATCATATATAAATTCCAAGTCCAAATGAATCCTTTCCATTCAAATAACACTTTCAACTAATGTTTAACAAAGTTTCAAATCAACAACCTTTCATGAGTTAACCATGCTATTGAATTATATTCGAATAACCAGGAATAACCATGAACTGCAAGTTATCAATATGTGCAAAGAAAAACACATTTGTATTTATGTCAACAACAACACTCTGATTCTAAACATATGAGAGAAGAGGAAAATAAATCTGAAACAACAGGCTCCTTCTTGAACCAAACAGTCTTCTTTATTCATAATAAATCAAAGCTGTTCTCTCCAAACAAAAAGCCTTGCCCTCATCTTTAGAGGTAATACTTATGCAGAAGCCACTAACCCTTGGTCTTCCCTTGAATTTTCACCTCCCCCCTTTTTTTAATATAAAAATTAAAATATACAGGCCTTGAATCGATCGGTGAAATGACTGACCTGTAAAGGCCACATTTGTTGGAGCGTTTCATTTCTTGGGGAAATGAATAGATTCCGATTGAAAGGAGGAGGTTTGCGTGTCATTTCTTCATGATAATGCCCGAGACCACATAGCCTTTGAAACAAACAAGTAACACGTGGAAACATGACCGCCAACACCTAAAGCTAGATCTTAAGATAGAACACAACCCACAGCCATACTTGAGGCTTATGCATCTGTTCTTCGACCTCACTTTCCTTCTCTAGGTCCTCGCCTGCAGAGACAACCAACATCATCTATGCTTACAAAAATATGATAGAAATGCTTAAAAACATAAACCTTGCCTTCATTAAAATGTTTATAGCATCAACGGGAACAAGAGTGAAAGAATCGGCCCCTGGAATCCGATTTACATAAATCATCACATAACACAGAACCGGATCTGAAATCCAGACTTTAAATATTATAGATGGGAACCCATACCCTATTGGGTCTGCAAAACACTATTGCATCGCATCGCGTTGTGCGTTTAAGCTTTGGGCTCTGCCAATTGTGACTTGGGATTGGCCAGACCCGAAATATATATGTGTCGCGGTTCATAATCCCCTCGGGTCCGCCACATAAGATTTCCATTTGAAAACACCTGACCACAACATATTATCACAGTACATGGGAATACACGGGAAAACCTGCGGCCAACCCATAAGGTTGGACTTCAAATAATATATATTCAGGTGTATAATTATCATAGAGTCTGCTTAATCGCATCGTGGCTTATGTTTAAACAATAAACTCTTCTAATTGCGATAAGCGATTGGGGAGGCGGACCCAAAATAAATATGTGCCGTGGTTAATAATCCTTTCCAGTCCATTGTATAAGAATTTCCTTTGAAAACCTGGACCAGAACGCTTTATCGAAAATACACAGAAAACACGGGAAAACCCGTGGTCAGACCAAAGGTTGGACTTGAAAAATTATGCACACGAGCATATAATTATCGCTAGGTCTGCCATAATGCCCCTTTGCATATCGCATGGGCTTCACTTTCGCCGACTGCTGATTGATTAGTGATAGGGGAAAGTGGACCTGAAATATATATGTTCCGCGGTTCATAATCCTTTCGGATCTGCAACATAATATTTCCCTTTGAAAACCCGACCACAACATATTATCGCAATACAAGGGAATACACGGGAAAACCTACGGCTAACCATAATGCCAGACTTGAAAAATTATGCACTGGGGTTAATATGCTAGCAGGTCCGCCGTATCGCATCACAATGTTTCAATGGCGAGTGAACAGACCTTGGGTTTCATTGAAGCCTGATTGAGATATGCGATGGGCCCCGGACCCGAAATATATTTATATATTATGGTTAATTATGTTGTTGGGTCCGGTGCCTCATGGTACGCATTGTGGTCAATGTTAATTGCGATAAGCAAAAAAAGGGTAAGTTATGCATGTTTTGTGAAGCATTTATATTATAAAGGGTTATAATGAGAACAAATATGTGATAGAAGGTTTTGTGGGTTGAATCCCATTACAACCATAATAGAGAGAGGGGGTTGGTTATATGCACGGGCTTAGAGCACCATGAAGGTTTATGGGGACTGAAAAGTCACGATGAAGGAAATGAATGAAGGGCTAGACTGGGTCATGAATGAACCATGCAGCAGAGATTTATTCAAGGGGGGTCTCGACCATTAAGAATTGAACATTTAACTCGACACAGAGTTACAATCCCTAAGATAAAAACAGATCGTTCGGAGAAGTGAAAGATCAAACTTCTAGGGGACCCATTCAAATTTGCTACCAGAGCATGTTTTAATAGGGTGGTGGTTGTGGCCACAACAAATGGAAAATTGCTGGGAGAACCAGTTATCTCTGTTTCCAAATAAACCTTGGACCAATGGAACATCAGGGCGTTAAAATAAACTTGAAATGCAAATTGCATAGATGGACAGGCATGGGTTCCACTTCAACATTAATTGCTTTAGGTGGGATAAAGACAAATAGCTTCTACTCACTGATAGGGTTTTGACAGGAATTCTCCAATGGTAGTATTATGGGATTTATTGACCCTCCCTTACTTGTTTTCTACTTTCAAAAATCCTTTCAGGGCCATCACTGTTCTATCAATACTTGTTTAAGTGTGTATCTCAGCTCTTTATCACTCATCAAACTTGATGTAGATATGTTTATCTGCACTTTATATAAGAAATTCAATGCCATATTTTCATATGATTGAATGGGGCGTAGTCATGGATCATGCCATATTTTTAAACTGCTTAAGCAAGGTTGGGCTTGCTATGTCAACCTGTACTCTAAGCCCAGCAACAGTCCCTACTCTAACCGAAATCCCAAACAACCTATCCTTCTAGATTGGCACAAGGACTTTACGTTTCATTTTTTTTAAATAAGTCCTTCCAGTTTCAGGCACAAGGACTAGATCACAATTGGATTTGCCACAGGGTAGATGAAAGTGAGCTTAGCCCATGAAAGGAGGTTTACTAGATGACAGGTATTGGAAACTTAGTGTGGTGGACGAGACCAATGGAAAATAATTGCAAACCTTATAGGCAAGTATAGGCTAGGTTTGAGTGGGATTTTAAAATGCAGCGTTCTGCCATGCCAATCTAGTTGTGGTTAGACATTTTTTTGTTTTACAAGATGCCCCTACATGCTCCAGGTATCTAGGCCATAAACAGATCCTACCTATTTCCCAATAGATGCTAATGAGTGGCTTCAGTTTGAATTCCACCATTGATTTTCTAGTTCTCATGGGCTCATTGAAAGTTTGTTTGAATTTCAAGGTAAAAATGGGTTTAGGATCAGCAGACTCATCATTAGGTTAATGAGGGGTGAAAAAGCTAAAGGTGGTGGATGAGGGCAATCTAAGAAAGGCCAAAAAAAATTGGAGGACCGAAATCAGTTGGCTGAAAATGACTGCAATTCAAAACAGAAGGAAAATAAACTTTGCAGAAAAACAAGAACAGAAAGGATGGAAATATAACTAAGCTAACAACAAAATGAAATTAATTCTAACCTACTCAGGAGGTAACCACCGTGTGGTGGCTACTAGAAGTATCTCTTAAGATGTTGGCCATTAACAGGAAGTTTTTCAGTTTCTCCCTGTAAAGTTTTCAATATGTAAGTTCCCTGACCAATTTTTTCCACAACTTGGAATGGGCCCAGCCATAAGTGTTGGAATTTCATGTGTTTACCTTTTCGCTCATTCAACTTGTCCCATTTCAAGATTAGCTCTCCTACTTGGTAGTCTTTATCTCCTTCTAGATGGCGATAAAACCATCTCTTCACAATCATTTGGTGATTTCTGAATTTATTTCTGGCTTTATCTCTCAATTCCTCCAACCTCATCAGTTGGTTGATCCTTTCTTGAAGTAAGGCTGAAGGGGTTCCTCTTGAAGCTTGGGAGAGCTGTAGAGAGGGAAGGGTAATGTTGGGAGGCAAGATGGCTTCCTGTCCATAAACGAGGAAGTATAGGGAGTTTCCTAAGGCCACTTTTGGGTTGGCCCTATCACCCCAGAGGGAGTTTGTTAGAGCATTGTGCCAATTCCTCTGGTTGTTAGTGATAGATTTACAGATTATGCGGATGAGGTTTTTATTCGAGGACTCTGCAACTCCATTTCCCTGGGGTAATAGTTTGATGCATACCTTATGTGAATTGATTTATCAATAGCAAATTTAGTCAATTTTAGTGATGAAAAATAAGAAGCATTGTCAAATATGAGAGTGTGAGGGATGCCAAACCTATTGATAATAAATTTCTCAACAAATGATATTACCTCATCTTCGTTTACCTTCCAAAACAAGATGGCGTCGGTCCATCTGGTGAAGTAGTTGGTCGCCATGAGTATATACTTATGCTGCTGTGAAGAGTTTGGAGTGATCTTGCCTATGACATTTAGGCCCCATTGCTGGAACGGGCGATAAATCATAACGAGCCTGAGGGGAACGATTGACTTTCTTGCTCGTCCTACAACGGTTTGACATACCTTGCATTTGCAAGTGTAGGTATGCAAGTCTTTGAACACTATGGGCCCATAATATCTAGCTCTTAATATTTTGTGAGCAGTGGTCTCTCCACTGTACTGACCACCTACTGGGTCGTCATGCATTTCTTTAAGACATGATCAACATCATCTTTTTCCAAAAATCTTAGCCAGATTCCATCATAATTTTTCCTATATAATGTGTCATTGGCCAAGTGATACTGATTAGATTTCAATATGAGTGCTCTCCTTTGTGATGCATCCATGTGTTCAGGACATGATCCCTGTGTTAGATAAAAACGTATGTCGTAATACCATGACTCAAGATCCAAAAGGGATTCCAACGTTTCACGCTCACACATCAGCATCTTGTTCATCCATAGCGGCTCCTCCCTGAATTCTACTTGTGCATATGGCATGCTCTACACTTCTGGTTCTTCGGACGACCCTTCTTTATATGCGAAGGCTTCTGTTGCTAGCCTGCATAGTCCCTGCTCTCGACCTATCTTCCCTGACTTTATCTCGAGGTCGAATTCTTGAAGTGCGATTATCCAATTCCCTCTCCATTCACCCATTTATTTCTACACAAAGAGGGCTCTTACAACAAGATGGGGAATGATTAATTTATTCCTGGCATTTAATAAATAAGGGTAGAAGTGCTTTACAGCTTTAAAAATCACAAAGCCTTGTTTCTCCACATTTGTCTAGTTTAGTTTTGCTCCCTAAAGATTAGAGCTCATAAAAGAAATAGGGACTTCATTACCATCATCATTTTTTTGAGTGAGGATTGCGACATATGAAACATCGAAGGAAAAGTGTACAAGAAGAATTCCTTTCCAAAATCAGGACTGACCAATGCAGGAGCTTTTGCGATGGCTTCCTTGATTCACTGAAATGATTTCTTAGCTTCATCGCTCCACTTATACACAACATCCTTTTTCATCATTAGCTACATGGGATGCACTATTTCTGCGAAACCCGAAGCAAATTTCCTAACGAAATTAATCTTCCCGAAGAAATATTGCATTTCTCTTTTATTTGTAGGGGGTTGTATTCTCACGATAGTCTCTATTCTTTCAGGATCAAAAACAATCTCTTCTTTAGAAAGGATATGACCCAATAGTTTCCCTTCTGTAACTGCGAAGACACTCTTCTTGGGATTCAACTATATTCTATATCTTTGGCATCTTTGGAAAATTTGTTTTAGGTGATAAATATGATCCCTTTTGTGATAAGAATACACAGTAATGTCATCCATGTACACTACTACTGATCTGTTAATCAATCTTCGGAAAGCTATGTCCATAGCTCTTTAGAATGTGGCCCCCGCATTAATAAGTCAAAAGGCATTTTACGATATGCATAAGTGCCCCATTTGGTGTTGAAGGTTGTCTTAAGCTGGTCCCCATTAGCTACCAACACTTGATTATATCCTGAAAACCCATCTAATAGGGACAACATTTCAGACCCACAAATGCACTGAAGAATGTGTTTCATAGAAGGGATAGGATAGTTATCCTTTTGCAATGCTTTTTTCAGGTTTCTGAAATTGACACATAGCCTGGTGTCTCCATTTCTCTTTCTTACTGGAATGATATTGGCTACCCAACGGTGTGCACCAGAAAAATGATTTTAGCATCTAACATTTTGTTTAATTCTTTCCTCACCAGCGGTTCTAGGTTGGGATGCATCTTGCAAAGCTTTTGTTGGTAGGGCTTAGCCTCCTTTTCCAGAGGAATTACATGCTACATAACGCTGGTATCAAAGATTTTTAGGTCACCATATGTCCATGCAAAGACATCCTTGTACTCTTTAAATAGCTTAACAAACACAACCCTTTCTTATGGAAAGCATCCTAAGCCCAAATTAATAGTTTTTGGATCTTCTTTGGTTCCGAGGTTGACCAATTCATACTTCATGGATGAGCTATGCATTTTGTAGTTAGTCAACTTCTTGAATTTATCACGCAGGTCATACAAGTGCTCCATCTTGAAAAGTGACTTGGGTATTATAATGGAATGATCCTTTTCCTGATAAAACTGCAATTAACTCAGAAAAATATATAAATCACACATAAAACCAGAGACACAATATTGGCAGAAAAAGGCTGAAGCTTCATGCTTCCTCATGTATTATCTCTCATTCATACATTCATCATTCATCAAATAATTGAATATAGTGTTACAAATAAATAGATGAGAGACAATGTTCTCAAGATAGTGCGTGCTATCTTAGACACTTTTGGTTGAGATAATTTCTCCTTTGGTTGAGATAATTTCTCACCAGACACACACCAATATAGGAGTTACCTAAACTAACTCCTATCTTAGAGGAACAACCCAAGAGTTAGGCACAGATTCCTAACTTGGAATATTTAATTAATTAATTTATTTTTGGATTTATTATTGTTTTATGAGAGAGTCTAACATTCCCCCCCTCAATGATAAATCCAAAAATAAGAACGAGAACCATCTTCCAAGTTCTCATGTTGATCCTCAAAAACATTGCCTGAAAAAACCGCCAAAACTAGATGCTGGAAAAAAAACTCAAATCTGAAGAGAACATGAATCAGCTACATGCTTGATTCATCTTTGAATTTCGCTTGACAACTCCATCACGTGCCAAGCCACAAAAGGATCCAACTGTCCTTTGTTTGAAAACAGTATCCGGTGTCCACTGACACAATTTGATGAACGCCCACTAGCGTATTTGCTGATGATCATTGCCCACTGGCTGAAGATGTCGAAAAACAACTCAATGTTGTTCTTGCTATTATGAAAGCTGCTCACTGCTGCTTTGGCTGTCAATCGCCCACTGACGAATTTGCTGATGCTCACTGCTGATGAAAAATGCCCACTGGCTGATGAAGATGCCCACTGGCTAATGAATATGCCCATTGGTTGCTTCGCTGATGTTGTCGAGACTTTCAGTCTGACAACCACTTGTCAATTTCATTGACATTTCCCCCCTTTATTAGCTGAAAGGAGAGACAATCTTCTCCAAAATATATCTGAACTCCCCCCCTTCAGGTGTAGGAGAGTTTCACTGTTGTACTCCCTCATTCAATGGCATGAGAGTACCATCATCGGTTAACTGTTGGCTGCACTATGTGTGATTGTAGTCGGTTGTAGAACTGAGACAATCGTTTGACTGTGGATGACCATTCCCAAGGATCAATCCATTCATAATGTATCTTCAATCTGCCTGATTTTTGTTGGTTGCGACATTTTTCGGAGGAATGATTGGGCTTGCCACAATGGCAACAAGGATGGAGATCAAAACATTGATCTTCCATATGCCCAACTCTTTGACAATGAGAGCATTTCGGTTGAACATGAACTTCAGGTTGCGTGCAATTCGGTTTGACTACTACTTTCTCAGAACCTGCTGAGGTGAGTGGTTCAAGAAATCCTGCACTCACAAACTTAACTGGCTTGGAATAATCTGGGATTTGTAAGTTGATGTCATCAGGGACATATCCTAAGCCACGTCTATTCTTGTTATTTTGAATTTCTTCCTAGGGCTTGATGGTGGGTTTGGAAGAAATTTGAATTTGATCATGAACAACTTCGACACTTGAAGTTGTTGGGATGAATGACTTATCATCGGGATGGTTCAAAGACTTGAAAGTATCACTCTTTTCTTGCAATTCATTCCTTTGAAGTTGGGACTCAAGTTGAAGAAGCTCAATGGTTTCATGCGTTTGCTGTAGATGCCGTGAAATATCAGCAAGAGTTTCTTTGCTGATGTGCACCATGTCTTCATCACTGGAGATGAGCAAACTGTGAAGAATGTTTAACAACTGAATATGTTGCGCCATCTGAACTTGCTCACGTGAACTCAGGCTCTCTTGTCGTAGATGTCGTGCTTTGAACTGTTTCACTTGATTTTGTTACTTGAATGACAGGCTCGCTTGCTATGGAACTTGAATGGCACGCTCGCTTGATTTGTTGATCTCAACTTGCTTGATTGGTGTTAGAGTTGAACTTGTTGTGGTTGCTGTGATGGTTGTTTCAAGGAGTTAAAACTCATGGACTCACTTGATTGTGCTTTAAAGGAAGGGTGTCGAACACTGTCGAAAATGCACCCAAAAAGCTTACAATGATTTCAATGATTCACTACAATGACTCAATTCAAGACGTGGGTGTCGGTTTCGACCGAGAATGCACCCTTACAATTCAATGTGATTTGAGTTTGATTACAAGTTCAACAATGTTGATGTAGACTGTGCGCTGAAACGTTGAAGCTTACAGATTCATTAACTTGATTGTAGTGATGTAGACTTTGCTTTGAAACAGTGAAGTTTACAAATTCATTAACTTGATTGAATTTGCTTGTTGAAGTAGAATGTCGATGTTGAAAACTTTGATGAGTTGTTGTATGTGTGGAGCTTAATTATCCTTCCTTGCAACTATTTCGATATAGGTGTTGTGCTTGCTGGCATTGTATTTTATGTGTGCATGAAATCAGATCATTTATGTGTCAAAACTAGACACAAATCATAAGCAAAAAAACATGAAGCATGCACCATCATCAACTGACTCTTCGTGTACCTAAGATCCCCTTATTCAATTTCGGGTGGATCTAGGACACAATCACCACAAAAAATTATGTCTTTATTAAACTTTGGAGTACATAATTGCTCAGCTTCACAACATTGAAATTGAAGCCTTCTTAAACAATGTGAATCTGACACTCGCAAATTTTAGAAGCAAATGCTTTCAAAAACTTACTCAACCTTCTACATCAATGAGCCTTCCACTAAATAATTTTTTTATCACTCCAAAGATTTCAAAAATTAAAGCAGCCTTTCTCATCTCTCATCATATTCACCATTAATTCTCTCTTCGTCCCAAATATTATTCTCCACTAACTCTAACCCATTAAAGTTCATGAAACATTAAGGGTTAAACTTCATTCTCACCCCACTCATTCTCTCACATTCCACTTACTATCTCTCATCATATATTAAAAATTACCTCGCTTCATTACAAAATATACTCCTTTTTAAAGTTCCATAAAACACTTTAATGGTTTTAAGGTCACTTTATCAAACGTGAATTACGGTTGTATTTGTTTAAACTTTACATTTATCCATGTAATTCCAAGCTTCACACGTACCTTTTGAAACAACTCGCCCCAATGCAAAGACTTTGAACCGTCCTCCTGCCGCTTTTATTGCACCAATCGTCTTCCACGAGGTCTAAATCGCGTCTTCGAATCTGGTTGAACGTTTCTGTTCAGGCAATGTCTGTGAGTGGCTTATCAGGGCATTGTAAAGCTACTGGAGTAGCGTCTTCATATTTATGTTGAAGTCTGGTTCACCACAATTTGGCTTCTCTGTCCTAAGAATCATGCCCTATTTATGCTTTAATTTTGTTGCAGAAGACGTTTTACCGCCGGAATTTGTGGGCATCAACAAGTTTCTAAATGCCAGCATCCCGTCAAAATAACATTGCCATATCAAATTTACTGTGAAGAGGAGCTTGTCCAGTGTAGGCGTCAAACAACTGGTCTATCATATCTCGGCTAAATATGTATGTCTAGCCATCAAGCAACAACTGTTCTAAGTCATGTTGGTCTGGGTGCCTGTACGGCAATCACCGTCACCTATTCAATAGCATTTGCAGGGATCAAATTCACCGACGGAACTCAAGTTCTTGTAGTGCATATCTCCGTGTGTTTTTGCCTTCCTCGAGATTCAACAGCGTGGCTCCTTACACCACGATGACGACCGCGCCATTACCAGCTAAAGCAGAGGAGGAATCAGATAACCAGATCACGCTCACTTTGGCTTGTTCATCACAAAATTTTTAAACGTCCGGTCAATGCTAATGACTTTTAAATGCATAACGTGACAATGCTGTATTTACTTTCACCCGGACTGCTTTTATCGACTTTCAACTGACTGCGAGGGAAGCTTCAAGGAAGTTGCAACCCACGCGTTTTCTGCATCGGCGATCCCCAGTACACCGTGATAAGGCAACTCACTGTCCCTTCCTTTGCTGAGACAGAAATGGGGACGAACACAACTGCAAATAAAGCTTCTCACTCTCTTAATCCCAAAGAGTGAACCGTGAGCTCTGATACCACATGATAAAAATGCAATTAACTCAGAAAAATATATAAATCACACATAAAACCAGAGACACAATATTGGCAGAAAAAGGCTGAAGCTTCATGCTTCCTCATGTATTATCTCTCATTCATACATTCATCATTCATCAAATAATTGAATATAGTGTTACAAATAAATAGATGAGAGACAGTGTTCTCAAGATAGTGCGTGCTATCTTAGACACTTTTGGTTGAGATAATTTCTCCTTTGGTTGAGATAATTTCTCACCAGACACACACCAATATAGGAGTTACCTAAACTAACTCCTATCTTAGAGGAACAACCCAAGAGTTAGGCACAAATTCCTAACTTGGAATATTTAATTAATTAATTTATTTTTGGATTTATTATTGTTTTATGAGAGAGTCTAACATTTCCTCATCTTCCCTCTCATTCATAAGCCTGTCATGCTTTTCTTCATTAATGATTGCATTCTTGAATGTCTTCTCGCAATGCAAGAACTCTAGGATTTTCTCGTCATCTTCAAACACCTGCCAATTTGAGATGTTATTAGGCATGGATGGTCTAAAAATCAATTCAACATAACATTTATTCTTCTTTAATCTAAAATCAGGCAAAAGTTTAAAAGCCATATCAACCATCAGATCGATATCTTAATGTTGCCCTCGAGGTATGTATGTGATATTAAAAGAATCAAAACTATCAATTAAGCTCCATACCTTGTGCTGGTACCTCACCAGGTGTGGTGAATTGTAGTGTATCCTTTTCCTCACCTAGTCCACAATTATCTATGAGTCACCAAAAACTTTAAGATTTTTTACCTTCATATCCATGACTTTTTTCAGGCCCTGCAGCAAGCATTCGTATTCTGCCGTGTTGTTGGTGCATGTGAACTCCAACTAGCTGGCCATCAGATGTTGGTTCCCTTGTAGGTCAATGAGAATGCTCCCAGAACCTACACCTTCAAAGCAGTTAGAGCCATCAAAGTAAAGTGTCCAAAATACAAAATCTAATGTTACATCAATTGAACTTCTTTCTACGAAATTAGTCCTATCATCTACTATATACACGATAATTCATCAGTTGGATTACGGGGGAGAGATTCCAACTATGTGTTTGTTACAGTTTCTTCAATTGTCTCTACGTGGAATTCTCCGAAATAGGTTTCGATGGCACAAACGTCGAAACTATAATTTCAAAGGATAGAGCTGGTAAACATTACAGGTTCACTGGGGCCATTTAGTTCCGTCACCACATACTTCATGTATATTTCTCAATCAACTCTTATCATATCACCTTTTCCCTTCTGAGGCAGCAAGAGATGGGACCAATCAGTTGAGAAATATCCATTTAGTTTTGCCGACCAGTCCCTACTAAGTAGCATTCCATAAGCCTCGGGTATATCAACTACCATTATGTCAACGACTTGTGTGTATTGTGGTTTAGTAGCCATCCAAATCAACACATCTTTCAATTCTCCTATTACCTTTACATTCTTTCTATCCAGTTGCATAATTTGAGTTCCAGTTTTCTCAAGTGTTATTAACCTTGTTGGCAAATGGCCCAAAAATGGATCCAAATATGCTCTTCAAAGTCTCCATAAGCTAGCAAAATCATGACAATGGATCCAAATATGCTCTTGAAGTCTTCAAAATATTCTTAAGATCATCCAAAGATCGAGACCATCACATGTCGAGGGCCCTTGGAAGGGTGAAAACACACTATTGGGAGGCTAAAACAGTAAAAAACAGTGAAAAACAGAGTATTGCAGGCATGAACATAGCAACACACAGTTACTGTTAGATCTGGCCGATCAATGGCCCAGATCTAAGCGGCAAATCGAAATTGGAGCTACAGAGAGGATGACTTAAGGATGGGTGCAAGACACCCTCGATCAGCGATCTCCGATGATCGGATCGGCAGGCCGCAATCAGCGGAGGCAGGTTGGCGGAATAAGCACAAACCAAGTGGATATGCGATTGCGATCAGCAATGCAATGTGGACCGTCGATCAAGCGACACAGATCGACGACCCACATCGCATCGTAAGAGTCACTATCATAGAAATACAAGCAGTGCACTAACAGTGGCCCTGGGCTCGAGCGATATGCGATTGCGATCAGATCGCATCGCTATATTGTAGCGGAGCAACACCAAGGGGCAGGGCCTTTAGACATTCATATGCGCGATGCAATAACCAAACCCGGCAGTTATATATATAATATTTCATAAGATTTTAAATCCATGGGAAGGCCATTTTTAATGTATTTTGTGTATTTTCGTTATATAACAAAAATACAAAGAGAGCCTTGGGCAGTGCCGATGCGATAAAGCCCAGACCCGAAGGGGTTCAGGAATGAAAATTTATAATGTTTTCAAGTCCGCCAAAGCCATTTTTCATGTATTTTTAGTGTTTTTTAACACATTCCAGAATACAAAGGGAAGACAAGAATAGGTTTTCTGTGACATGCTATAGCGACCCTAAGGGCGGACCTAATAGAGGGATAGGCCATGATTAAGGACTTTTGAAGTTCGAAACATTGAAATCTTGGTGGGATTTCTCACAGTTGTAGCGTTTTCTGTTTAAAACAGAAAACAGTCATTGTTCACATTTAGAAGATAACAGAGGCCCGAAGACCCATTCTATCAGATAACAAAGGTCGAGGAATAACTGCCAGGAGACAGAGGCTGAGAAGCGATCATGGGCATTGACAGTGCAGCTCAGCCAAAAACAACAAACGTTCATGGAGCATCTCTTGCACGGGAGAGCTCCCAAACAACGCAACAAACCAATAGAATCGATTGTGGACCATCTCTGGCACGAGAAATCTCCTTGCCAGCATAGCAACACAAGCAGAGGCGGTTATTCTTCTGTCAGAAGAAGGAACCTCCAAGCCCATGCTTGCCTAGTCAGGGCATCAAACATTTAACAAGACAGGGAGGATAGATTAAGACTCCAAGCCTTTGAGAGCTCAGGAGCATTGTAAAAGGCCTATAAAAGGGTTCAACTTTTGGAGACTGTGGAGACTCTACTCCTCTAGCTTCTCATCTTCATTCCAGCAATATAATATTCTTTTGTTGTTACATGTTCAATTCTCATTTCTCTGCTATTCTATGCTTGCACTTGAATAGGTTATTCATGTTTCTATTGTGTCTAATGCCAGATAACTGTCATCTTATCTCTGCATTGATAAATTAGATTTGGAAGTTCCATTTACTTCCTGTAGCTGGCCATTCATATGTGTTTATGTATGCATCTTTTGGTACAGTCAGTATTCTCCATCTATCCATTGAATCCATAAACTATTGAGCATTAGTGGTCTAAAGCCTTGTATTGTTGAGGGTGTTCATGCATGTCTTGAGTGAGAACAGAGCTGAAATGGCTATCTGACTTGATCCAAACCATCATCCATTCCAATAGTTCAAAGAACAATATTGAATATTATATGTTACTAGGAATCTCCGAGCTGCAACCTAGGAGAGTTTCCTGGAGTGATAACATAATTGGTATTGTTGCCGTGGAGAGGAAACTGAAGCTCAGCTTCCCTGTGAGATGATACAGATCCAGCTTTGATGATAGACAAATTCTGGGCACTTTTTTGGTTGTAATATGATCCAGATTTAAACAGGAACACAAAAAATAACAAAGATAACCATAAACACAAAGATGCAGCGGAAATAATACTTCATTTCATTAATGTAAAATATTGAGATATGCTTACAAACAGAAATGGAAATAAACCAGCTAGGGCAATGGTAGCTTATCTCTGAGAAGAGATGTGGCGGCTACATGCCTCTGAACTGTGTTACAATGAGGTTCGAAGGCCTATTTTTTGTTGAGAAACAATGAAGAACCCTTAACATCCCAAAACCTAACCCTAGAAGATGAAACGCCAAATTGTGGGCCTCGTTTGGGTAAATTGGTACATCAATTTGCCGGGGTCGTAACGTTGGCATACGATCTTCATTTGATACATACAATAGCTCTTTAGAAAGATCTATCTGAGCACTACCACTTTGGGAAAGGAAGCATTGGTCCATGGACCTATGTTGCCCCCAAATTTCCCATAAAACGTCATTTAGGGCCTCAAAACGGCTCCAGAAGCTGAGGACCTGAAAAACTGCTAAAAATAGTAAACTGTGCTACAATTTAGGAAACTGAAAAAGCTGAAAGAGACAGTTGCGGGGGTCCAAATGGGATAGGTGGTTGGCCACTAACATCCACCTAGATCATTCCTCCCCCCTTAGGAATCAATGGTCCCCATTGCATTGAGTTCCTCCCTGAGATGAGGAAGCTTCTGCTGAGCTGGGTCTCTGGTGAGCTGTTCTGCAATCTCTGATGTGTCCAGAAATCATGGGAAGCATGGTCGACGATATTCCACATTTAACACTCGATGAAAGTGAATGAATGGAGGAATGTTGTGCTTCAAAGAATTGTTACCCATAGCCTTGGTACTAGTGTAAGAACCATGTCGGAGTGGTCTGAGTTTCTGATAGGTTCTGGTAAGGTGTTCTCTCTACAGATGTAACCAAACTTTGTCACCCACCTGAAACTTGTGTGGTACCCCTATGGGTGACGAGAAGTTGTTCCTATGTTTTGTCATGACCATATCCCTTTGCTGCTGCATGGAGGAACCTTTTGTGGGGGTCATGGATGTAGCAACGATCTTCCCCTTACTTTGGGAGTGAACCAGACAGAAAATGAATTTCCTAGTCTAGTAGATGAGCTTGCTGCCTTTCTTGGCAGTGATCAAAGAGGTGGCTGTAGGTGGGGCTACCTCCGGTATCCTGTATAATGAATTTTCCAAAGAAATAATGACAACACGAGGCCTTGACTCATACACAACATGTCGCCTCCACAAGTATGGCTGGCCTAATAGTACATCGCAAACATCCAGAGGTGTAACATGACACAATACCTCGTCTGTGAAGGGCTTGATGCTGTAGGGAAGGTGGCACTACAAGCAAACTTTGAGATCTCGTCCTTCATGAAGCCCCCTGATACTGTATGGCTACGGGTGTGGTGTAGTCGGTAGGCCCAACTGCTTCACGACCTCTACTGAAATGAGGTTCTTTTGGCTGCCACTGTCGACAATGAATTGTAGTGGCGAACCCTTCACCCACTTCTGTGAGTGGAAAATACATTCCCCCTCCTCCAGATCTTCGAGCTCATTTTTCTGGATCTTGGCGATGGCAACAGTGGCACTGGGATCCGCATCAATGATCTGCTTCCTTTTTCCATTTCCCTTGTTAGGTTCTGGATCAGGGTCGGAACATGCATCTGATTTAGAAGCCTTCAACTCGGCCACCAATGACTGCTTGGTCTGACACTCACTTGTGTTATGTGTGGGACTCTTGTGGAACTCACACCACTTTCCTGTGTCCTTCTTCGGCTTTGTGGTGTTGTTCTTTTCTTGCGGCTTTGACGGGTTGTCTTGGGTCACCCTGCCTTAGCTTTGTCCTTTGGTCTTCGGATTTGGAGATCCGAAGTCTTTCTTCTTCTGTTTGAACTTTTGCTCGATTTTGACAGCATATCGCTACACTATGCCAAGCAAGGAGATGTTCAGGAACTCCATCTCTTCCTGGATGTATCTGTGTAGGTAGCCACAGTATTTGAGTACTAGATGCAGCTCAGAATATTTGATACCCAACTGTGTGCGAAGGGTATGAAAAATGTTTGTGAACTCCGACAGATCTTGGTCTCGTCCCTGCCGCAGTGTGGTCCACTTTATGTATTTTTCCTCGTAGCTTTTGACAGGGTAGTACTGCTCCTTGATGGCATCTTGGAATGAATCCCAAGTGGGCGCGGTTGAAAATAGTGATCCCGTACTTTCATCCTTCTTATCGAAGTAGGTTTCCCACCAGTCCTTGACGTGGGGGGCTACTTTGAGAAGAGTGAAAACAATCTTTTCCCGACTCAAAAATTCGTGAAGAGAAAAATACCCATCTAGCATATTTAACCATTTATCTACGGCATCTGCGTCTATTTGACCCTCGAAGATGGGGATTTCAAATTAACTTGTACCTTAAAGGGTGTGGCGTTTCTAGAGTAGCTGTTGGAAGCCAATGCATTGCCTCTGGGTAGCCGCTGAAGGATCTGCACAAAACTATCCATCATTGTGTTCCTTCGCCACTTGAGGGCTTCTTCGAGCAAGATTTTGATAGGATCTCCTGCCCCCTCATCTTTCTTTTCATCCGCAATGGGAGGCCATCGGGATTTTTGAGGCTAGTCTTGCAAAGGTTCGACCAGTTCAAACCCTAACTCCTTATATCTAGACCTCATTGGGGACATGCAAAGAAAAACAGAGAAAAAACAGACCGCTCTGATACCACTGATCCGGATTTAAATAGGAACGCAACAAATTAGAGAGATAACCATAAGCACAAAGATGTAGCGGAAATAATACTTCATTTCATTAATGTAAAATACTGAGATATGCTTACAAACAGAAATGGAAATAAACCAACTAGGGCGATGGTAACTTATCTCTGAGAAGAGATGTGACGGCTACATGCCTCTGAATTGTGTTATAATGAGGCTCGAAGGCCTATTTATTGTTGAGAAACAATGAAAAACCCTTAACATCCCAAAACCTAACCCTAGAAGATGAAACGCCAAATTGTGGGCCCCATTTGGGTAAATTGGTACATCAATTTCCCGAGGTCGTAACTTTGGCATACGATCTCCGTTTAACGCATACAATAGCTCGTTAGAAAGATCTATCCGAGCACTACCACTTTGGGAAGGACCTATTTTGCCCCCAGATTTCCCAAAAAAACGTTGTTTAGGGCCTCAAAATGGCTCCGGAAGTTTAGGACCCGAAAAACTGCTAAAAATAGTAAATTGTGCTACAATTTAGGAAACTGAAAAAGCTGAAAGAGACAATTGTGGGGGTCTAAATGGGATAGGTGGGTGGCCACCAACATCCACCTGGATCATAATCATCTATCTGGCAACTCTACTGAAGGACGAACCTCTTGGTGACTCCACTTCATAGTTCTGGCTCAGTTTGTGAGGCATACCCGGAGAAATACTTAGAAGCTACAAGCTTATCCAGTACCTGATCCTGGAAAAAATAATTAGAGAAAGAAAGGTATTGCAGAAAGGAGCACAGGTTTAGGTAAACCTAAACAATCTTCCATATCTCTACACGAAAATCCTACAATAGAACAAATACATGTTGAGAGTATAGAATATAATACTAACAGTGAATAAAAACTCTCAGAGATTCATAAAGATCCTTATTCTTTAGGTTCTCCTTTTGTTGTAAGCCCAAAGGAAACCTCACCTCCTATCCATCATACTCCTTTAGTCTTGTTAGTCACTCCTTAGCCCTCTATCATTCAGATTGCCAGTATTCTTATAGCCACCACAACTATGGCAGGACCACAAGCACCCACCAAAATGGAAAGAATCATAGCTGCTAGGTATGGACCTCTAATACTGCCCACTCCTTTGAATGCCATGCCTACTGGAGAATATTAAAAATATAGGCCTAAGTTCATTGGGACTGAAGTTGTTACAGCTGAAGAAATTCTTAAGTCATTCTATAGCTATGCTGATAACCTAGAAATTAGTGAAAATGATGTGTGGATGAGAGTCTTTGTCCAAAGCCTAGATGGAGAGGCTAGAAAATGGTTCAGAGAACTAACCCCAAGATCTATAGCAGATATTGAGGCTTTAGATGATGCATTCCTAAAGCATTGGGTTGACAAGAAGGAAATCCTCTATTATGACACTGAGTTTGGGAACTTAAAGAGGGAAAATGGTGAGTTGCTGTCTGATTTTAATAAGAGGTTTAACCGTATGTACAACAAGATACTAGCTAAAGTAAAACCCATTACTGCCTCTCCTAAACTCACTTATGCCAGTGATTTTGATTATGACTTCTGCCTACTCTTGAGGGAGAGGTGATGTGCTACTTTGGCTGACATGCAGGATGCAGCCTTGGAAGTGGAATCAAACATCATGGCTATAGAGAAGCTCAAGGGAAATGTTGATAGAAGAATACAGAGGAGCGAGTCTTCATCATCTTCAGATCCCAAGATAGATAAAATGGATAAAATGATAGAGTCATTAGCCTCTGAAATATCCAAATTAAAAGTTGAGCAGCACCCTGGGAAAGTAAGGGTTCCTAATACCTTTGCTCCTAGAAATCCAAATCCATATAGAAGAACTAATGAGTAGTTGCAGATTTTGCAAAGAAGCAAAGATGCCAATGAAGACCAAAGGGTGAATACCCCTTTCCAGAATGTAGTCATGGAAGAAGAGTAGTTTGAAGAAGATGATGAGATCCATTGTCTCGAGGACAAAGGTAATGCCTTCTTTTTGACCTCAGTTGCCTATGAAGTGTCATTATTCAATGACTATATTAACCAAGAATGGGATGGTGAAGCTATTCTACAAACTGTAGATCAGTAAAGATATAATATGAGATCAAAGATGAATAATGCCAAGGAAACTCCTGTTCAAAGAGCTGTTGTCCCTACATTATAGCAAGCTAATAAGCAGAAGCAACCGAAAATTGATCCCATCATCCTCAAAGCTCCATCTCACGAGGTAAGAGGCCTTGACAAGTCTCCTTCTCCTTTTAGTTTTCAATTAGAAATTTAGAAACTAAGAATACATATGCCTCTAATTGAACTAGTGAAGAATGAGTCCTTCAAAAGATCCATCCTCAAGGCCCTTGAGCCTAAAGCCAACCAAGCCTCCACTAACTATGTAAATATCCAGGCAGGTGGCCACCCGTTTGGACCCCCATGACTGTCTCTTTTAGTTTTTTTAGTTTCCGTAATTGTAGCACAATTTACTATTTTTAGTAGTTTTTCGGGTCCTGAACTTCTGAAGCCGTTTTGAGGCCCTAAACAATGCTTTTTGGGAAATCTAGGAGCAACATGGGACCATGGACTGATGTTGCTCTTCCCCAAGTTATAGTTCTTGGATAGATCTTTCTAATGAGCTATTGTATGCGTCAAACGGAGATTGGGTGCCAAAGTTACGACCCTCGGAAATTGATGTACCAAATTACCCAAATGGGGCCTACAATTTGGCGTTTCATCTTCTAGGGTTAGGTTTTGGGATGTTAAGGGTTTTCCATTGATTCTCAACAATAAATATGCCTTCGAGCCTCATTGTAACACTATTCAGAGGCAAGTAGCCGCCACATCTCTTCTAAGAGATAAGCTACCATCGCCCTAGCTGGCTTATTTCCATTCCTATTTGTAAGCATATTTCAGTATTTTACAGTAATGAAATGAATTACTATTTCTACTACATATCTGTGCTTATGGTTATCTCTGTAGTTTGTTGAGTTCTTGTTTAAATTTGGATCAATAAATCTGCAAGATGACAAGCCAGTTGTTATTCTCAGCCCAATGATTGAAAATTGTGAAGACAACTCCCCATCATTCTATGTCTCTCTGAATATTCATGATAAAATCCTTCACAACTGCCTTCTGGACACTGGAGCCAGCCATAATCTAATGCCCAAGGCTGTCATGGATGAGCTAGGTATTGACATTACTAAGCCTTACCATGACCTATTTTCTTTTGACTCTAGAAGAGTGAAATGCCTGGGATTGATCAAGGACCTAGCCATCACTTTGTCTCAGCTACCCATGAAGAGCAGGATGATGGATATTGTGGTAGCATATGTACCCTCCAAGTTTGGCATGTTACCTTTCCATAGGTTGGATCAAGAGATCAAAATGATCTATCCTATGCCACTGTCCCAGTTTTTGGAGGTGAGAGCAAGAGATTATACAGAGAAGCTCAGTTGGCTTATATCATCAGCGATGAAAGGAATTCCACTAATCATCCCATCTATGCTGTTAACACTGATTTTGGAGCATGCATTCTTCATATTGAAGAATCCTAGTTGGCCTCCATGCAGCTTCAAAAACCAGTTTGTCAGATCGCTGAGGAAGAAGGCTCATAGATTTGGGACATGTGCTTTGATGGGGGTTGCTCTAAGGAAGCTGCAGGGGCAGATGTAGTCCTTGTATCCCCCACGTAGGAATACATTCATTTATCTTTCAAATTAACCTTTCAGGTCACAAATAACATAGCAGAGTACGAAGCTTTGATTTTGGGCTTAAGCGCTGCTAAAGAAATGGGAATCAAAAGCCTGAAAGTGTTTGTACATGCAGACCTCATTTTTCAGTAGGTCAATAAAACTTTCCAAGCAAAGCATCCAAGGCTGAAAGCATATAGAGATTAGGTATGGAGGCTTAAAGATTCTTTTAATAGTTTTAGCATTTCTTACATTCTGAGAATCAAGAAACAGCTTGCTGACTCCCTTGATTTGTCTACTAGCACGTTTATTCCTCCTTTGCCTCCTAAATTGACGTATGAAGTTCAGGTGAAATATAAACCGTCTCTACCTGACAATGTCAAATACTGGAAAGTTTTTGAAGATGATGATGAAATTAACAAGTTTTTACAAGTCGTTGAGGAATTTTCTGAAATGCACATCGACCAAGAAAATGAAACCATGGAAGAATGCGGCCAGTCCAAGCTAAAAAATGAGATCGGCCGAGGAAGCATTGTCTAGCTTCCTAGTAACCATATACCAAAGGGATTGGTGCCTCTAGAGAAGTTGTTTGATCATAGAAATGTGCCTTATAATCCTGCCAAAATAGAAAATGAGTCCACTATCCGTAAACACAATATAGGGAGCCCAACCCATCCGAAATACATAAATCTGTCCACTCATTTGTCTTCTGCCCAGAATTTCGAGTATTGCACCCTCATAAAGAAATTCGCTGAAATTTTTGCCTAGGAATACAATGATCTTAAAACCTATGACACAAACATCATTCACCATAATATTCCACTAGAAAAGAACACCATCCCTTTTAAGTAGAAATTAAGACCTATCAGCCCTCTCTTATTGCCTTTGATTGAGAAAGAAATAAAGAAGCTATTGGATGCCAAAATCATAGTTCCGATAAGGTATTCAAAGTGGATAGTTAACCTTGTGGTAGTAAGAAATAAAAATGGAGAAATCAGGCTTTGTGTTGACTTCAGAAATCTGAATAAGTGCTCTAAAAAAGATAACTACCCCCTGCCTAAGATGGAACACTTGTTGCATAGAGTTTCACGGGCCAGAGTCATGTCTTTCTTAGATTTATTTTCAGGTTACAATCAGGTTGCTGTACATCTAGAAGATCAATAAAAAACCACCTTCACTACTCCTTGGCGCACTTTCATGTACTCCAAGATGCCTTTTGGAATGATGAATGTTGGGGCTACTTTTTAGAGGGACATGGACATAGCCTTTATGGGAGAGAAGGACAAGTTTGTCCTTATTTATCTTGATGACATAACAGTCTTCTCCAGAAATCATAAAGACCATTTACAACATTTGAAGAAGGTCTTCCAAAAGTGTAGATAGTTTGGAATTTTGATGAACCCAAAGAAGTCATAGTTTGCTTTTAGAAGAAGGCAAACTTCTGGGACATATTGTTTCTGCTGAAGGTGTGAAGATTGATCCAGCAAGGGTTCAAGCAATTCAGACATTGTCCATCCCAAGGTAAAAAAGGGACATTCAATCCTTCCTAGGTAAGATTAACTTTGTAATGAGGTTCATTCCAAACTTTGCAGAGCTAGTAAAGCATATCACTTCGATGCTGAAGAAAGGATTAGAAATAAAATGGACAGATGCTTCAAGAAGCTCTTTTGAAGCCATCAAGCAAGATATCATGGAAGCTCCCACTCTAATTAGCCTAGATTACACTTATTTTTGTATCTTCTCTTTTTCCTGTTATGATACACTTGCAACAGTTCTGTTGCAGAAAAATGATGAAGGCATAGAGCACCCTGTGGCCTTTTTCAGCAAAACTCTAAGGGATGTTGAACTAAGGTATGACCTTATTGAAAAACAAGCTTATGCTCTCATAAAATCTTTAAAGGAATTCAAAATTTATATTCTACATTCCAAAGTGGTTGCATATGTACCTTCAGCCTTAGTAAAAGATGTCTTAACTCAGCCAAATATTGATGGAAAGTGAGCTAAATGGATTGCAAAATTCATAGAGCTTAACATAGAGGTGAAGCCCACTAAGCCTGTCAAGGGCCAGGGCTTGGCTAAACTTATGGCTGAAGAAAATTGTAGCTTGATAGACATAAATTGCATGGGTCTAAATTCATATGATGAGCAGACAGAGGGAGCAGTAGAAGAGAAAAAGAAGAATCAGTGTCCGGCTAAAATTCTAGCCACCTGTGAATGGTATTCCAACATAGTTCATTTTTTGCAGAAGCTAGAAGTCCCTCTAGGACTTAGCTCAAGTCAAGCATGGGTCATTAAACTCAGATCAACGAAATTCTGCATTAATAAAGATATTCTTTATTGGAAAGACCCATCAAGAATCCTCTTGAGATGTCTAGATAAAGAACAATCTGTGGAAGTCAAACACCAGCTCCATTCTAGCATCTATGGAGGGCATCATTATTCGAAAACCACAGCCCACAAAATCCTGAGGGCTGGGTATTATTGGCCTACTCTGTTCTTTGATGTGTTTTCTTTTATGAAATCTTGTGACAAGTGTCAGAGGTTTGCAGGAAGAAAGCAGCTAAAATCTCTGCCCTTGAAGCCAGTACATGTCAATGGTCCCTTCCAGCAGTGGGGCTTGGACTTCATAGGTGAGATCAACCCACATTCCAGTGGCCAACACAAATCGATCTTAGTCGCCACTGATTATTTCACTAAGTGGATTGAAGCTATACCCACTAAGAATTCCAATCATCAAGTTGTCATAAAGTTCTTGAATGAGAATATTTTCACTAGATTTGGTTGTTCAACCAAACTAGTCACTGATAATGTAGCAACTTTCAGGGTAAAAGAATTGGTGGACATGACTAAATCCATGGGCATTCAAATGGTGCATTCTACCTCATATTATCCTCAAGGCAATGGTCTGGAAGAATCATCTATGAAGAGTTTGGTAAGGGTAATAAAAAAAATATTAGAGGACAACAAAAAGAGTTGGGATTCCAAGTTGAAGTTTGTGCTATGGGCTGATAGAGTTACCATCAAAAAGTCCATAGGGAATTCTCCATTTAAGTTGGTTTATGGCGCTGATGTTGTTTTCCCTATTGAGCTGATTCTCCCTGTGGCTAAATTCTTGCAAGAAGAAAAAGATGAAGAGAATGACATGGTAAGAAGAATGAATAACCTGGTTGAACTACAGTAGATCAGAAAGCAGCTAGTTGAGGAGTCAAAAGCTCATCAGAAGAAAATCAAAGAAACCTTTGATAGGAAGGCAAAAGTGGACAATTTCCAAGTTGGTGACTGGGTACTTAAATGGGATGCATTCAAGGAAAAGGAAGGTAATCATGGTAAGTTTGACTCCTTATGGACAGGTCCATTTGTCATTGCTCAAATTCAGTAGAACAATACCTTTATTCTACACAGTCTGGAAGGAGGAGATGTTTTTGGTAGTCCGTTCAATGGGCGGTTCTTGAAACTCTATTTCATTTAAGGCTTTAAAGCCTTGATATTGTAAATATGTTTTTTTCCAGTTTTTATTTCATTGCAAAATAGACTCCATGCCCAATGGAACAATAGGAGGAATATTTGATCTTTTTTTTTACAGGAAAGGCATTATTCTATCATTCTTGAAACCTCACAAGGAGGATTTCATCCCCAGAAGGAGACAGTGTTAACCTTGTTGGAAAATGGACCAAAAATGGACCCAAATATGCTCTTTAAAGTCTCGATAAGCCAACAAAATCATGCCAATGGATCCAAATATGCTTTTGAAGTCTTCAAAATCTTCTTACGATCATCCAAAGATCGAGACCATCACATGCCGAGAGCCCTTGGAAGGGCGGAAAAACACTATCGGGAGGCTAAAACACTACAAAACAGTGAAAAAATAAAGTATTGCAGGCATGAACATAGCAACGCACAGCTGCCGTTAGATCTAGCCAATCAACGGCCCAGATCTAAGCGGAAAATCGCAATCGGTGCTACAGAGAGGACGAATTAAGGATGGGTGCAAGACACCCCCGATCAGCGATCTCCAATGATCAGATCGGCGGGTCGCAATCAACAGAGATAGGCCAACAGAATAAGCATGGACCAAGTGGATATCGATTATGATCAGCAATGCAACGTGGACAGTCGATCAAGCGACGGAGATCGACGACTCACATCACGTCGCAAGAGTCGCTATCAGAGAAATACAAGGAGTGCACTAGCAGTGGCCCTGGGCACGAGCGATATGCGATTGCGATTAGATTGCATCACTATATCGCAGCGGAGCAACACCAAGGGGTGGGGCCTTTACTCATTCATATGCGCGATGCAATAACCAGAACCGACAGTTATATACATAATATTTCATAAGATTTCAAATTTGCGGGAAGGCCATTTTTAATGTATTTTGTGTATTTTCGTTATATAATGAAAATATAAAGGGAGCCTTGGGCAGCACTTATGCAATAAAGCCCAGACTCGTAGGGTTTCGGGAATGAAAATTTATAATGTTTTCAAGTTTGCCAAAGCCATTTTTCATGTAGTTTTTTGTGTTTTTTAACACATTCTAGAATACAAAGGGAACACAGGAACATGCCATCTGCAACATGCAATAGAGACCCTAAGGGCAGACCCAATAGAGGGATAGGCCATGATTAAGGACTTTTGAAGTTCGAAACGTTGAAATCTTGTCAGGATTTCTCATAGTTGTAGTTTTTTCTATTCAAAATAGAAAACAGTCATTGTTCGCATTTAGAAGATAACAGAGGCCCAAAGACCCATTCTATCAGATAACAGAGGCTGGGAAATAACTGCCGCGAAACATAGGTTGAGAAGTGATCATGGGCATCGACAACGCAGCTCAGCCAAAAAAAACAAAAGATCATGGAGCATCTCTAGCATGAGAGAGCTCCTAGATAGTGCAACAAACCAATAGAATCGCTTGTGGAGCATCTCTGGCACAAGAAATATCCCTGCAGTGTAGCAACACACCCGAAGGCGGTTATTCTTCTGTCAAAAGAAGGAACCTCCAAGCACATGCTTGCCTAGTCAGGGCATCAAATAGTTAACAAGACAGGGAGCATAGATTAAAACTCCGAGCCTTTGAGAGCTCAGGGGCATTGTAAAAGGACTATAAAAGGCTGAAAGCTAAATGTAACAAGGGTTAAACTTTTGGAGATTGTACTCCTCTAGCTTCTCATCTTCATTCTAGCAATATAAGATTCTTTTGCTGTTACATGTTCAATTCTCATTTTCTTTGTTGTTCTATGCTTGCTCTTGAATAGGTTATTCATGTTTCTGCTGTGTCTAATGCCAAATAACTGTCATCTTATCTCTACATTGATAAATTAGATTTGCAAGTTCCATTTACTTCCTGTAGCTGGCCATTCATATATGTTTATATATGCATCTGCTGGTACAGTCAGTATTCTCCATCTATCCATTGAATCCATAAACTATTGAGCATTAGTGGTCTAAAGCCTTGTATTGTTGAGGGTGTTCATGCATGTCTTGAGTGAGAATAGTGCTGAAATGGTTATATGACTTGACCCAAACCATCATCCATTCCAATAGTTCAAAGAACAATATTGAAGATTATATGTTACCAGGAATCTCTGAGTTGCAACCTAGGAGAGTTTCCTGGAGTGATAACAGGTACTGCATGAAGTCTTTTAACAACAATGTAAGGCATAACAGTGGATGAGGCACCGAAATCTACCAAGCAATTGTGTACATTCATGTTGAGGATTTCAAAGGTGATAAGGAAAGGTGGAGTCATGGATTTTTATTTCCTCCCTATCATGGCTGCATTAACATCTTGGGGGTTTCGATTCATTTTTGACAGAGTGGCTTCCATGACTGATGGTGTTTGGGTTGTACTAGGGGTACTAACAGGCCTTGAAACTGACTTCTTGGTTTGGCTTCTCAAGATAGTGGGAGTTTTGCAATTCCACTCATTTATAGCTTTCAGGAGAAGAACTCTTCGTTGTGTTAGTTTTAACAAA
Source organism: Pinus tabuliformis (assembly GCA_031772625.1). Classification (NCBI taxonomy): domain Eukaryota; kingdom Viridiplantae; phylum Streptophyta; class Pinopsida; order Pinales; family Pinaceae; genus Pinus; species Pinus tabuliformis. Next base: position 862,880,784 of record CM062807.1, on the reverse strand, counting down.
TAAAAGTATGTGATATTAGCTCAAGGTTTCTTAAGATCATCCACAATATTGTAATCAATGTTATAAACAGGGTAGGGTAGATTAAACATATTGGTTTTGTAGTTCTTAAGTGGTATTTTACCATTTTGAGTTGCCTTCGTTGTAGTCAGATATGCATTATCTTTCTCTAGATAGTTTGTAACTGGAGTATTCCTGGACTCACCACTATGTCTGCCCTTCTCAACAGGAACTTTGGGAGTGGATGCCTTCAAAGGGAAAACATCTTTCTTTGTCTGGTCTACAAGCTTCATCCCACCTACAAGTGGTCCTTTACTTCATGTGTGGATTTCATTATTGTGGATTTTTGTCATACTTTCTTCTTCATCATCATCATTCTCATTTGTATAGAAATCCCACAGTACATTGATTTGAGATTCTTCATCCAAGGGCTCTTATACTTGGTATTCTTCCTCATTTTCTTGTTCTAGCTCCAACTCCACTATAGGTTCTTCTTTGTTAAGGAGTGACCCGATAAGAGACAACTCTTCCACATTTAAATTCCCTTCATTGGGTGGAGCAGGCAGCATAAGTTGACCATGACCACCTTCTGTCTTCTTACGATAGAAAGGTTTGAAAGGTTTTCTATTGTTATAATATCCTCCATTACCACTAGTACTCTATCCATAATTCCTTTTCATATCGATGACTGTGTTTGTTAGTTTCTTAATGATCTGATGCAAACCTTCCACATCTGTGGTGTCCCTTTCTTTGCCCTTAGCCACTTTGTTATCACTCCCATTACTCTTTTTGGAAGACTGAGAGGCTTTCTTTCCTTCGGTCGTATGGTGACATGTTGTGAGATTGATCATTTCATTCTCGACTTGTATTCCTTCATCGATAGCACCTTGTAAGGTTTAAGTGTTACTTCTCTTGACCCACATCGTAGTAGGGACAGGGAGAGCAGTGATGTAGAATTCCATGAGCACCTCATTAGTAGGTCTAGTAGTAGCCGGGATTCAGTTGAACAAAGTGTTGAACTGGATGTTAAAATCCTTGACCTTTTCTTTGGCTTCCATTTTTAAACGAGATAGTTCTAAAACTAAGGTCGCAGGCATTTTGTCATCGCCAAAATTGTCTAAGAAGGCTTGCTGAAAGGCACCCCATGAGGTGATCAATCCTATTCTCAAGTTAAAGTACCATGTGGAAGCCGATCCAATCAGAGAAAAGGGGAACAAGCGACATACCACATCCTCATCGGCTACCCCCAACATGCACACAGCTAGGAAGAAAGAGTGAATATGGTTATCAGTAGTGTCTCCCCACTCAGGGTTGAATTTAGGCAGTGCTCTTTCTGCATTCTTGGGTAAGGCATGTTACTATCCAAGTACTATTACAACATCCTATGCAAGCTAGGGAGGGAGTGCTCCCGGAGGAGGTGGAGGTTCATTCCCACTTGGAGGAGGTGGTGGAAGTTGATTCCCACCCGGAGGGGGAAGTAGAGGTTGATTCCCACTCGAAGGAGGAACGTTATCCATATTATGGATAGGGAGGTTCTGGTTGAAGGTTTCTTCAAGGTGTTCTTTGTTAGTATTTTCCAAATCAAACCAGGGATTACCTTAAGAAGGGGAATCCTCAAGAATTTCTTCCCAAGGAGTGTCGATACTTTTCATAGAGTCTAGCACAATATCTTCAAGAGAAGGGGTTGCAAATGTCTCTTCGCTTATGGGAAGGATCCTTGGCTTTCTTTTAAATATTAAAGGTAAGGACTAGAAGATGGGGAGCTGAGATAGGGAGTGAGTGTAGGCACGAGTAAGCACTCTAACTGGTTGTTCCTAAGTGACAGGATACTCCCACAGTCCTCTTCTTTGGGTGACCCAGAAACGGGACCTAGAGGGATCTTTGTTTCTTCGAAATGAGGCTCTTTAAAATGGGTGGAATGATCTTTTCGACCTTTGTGATCCATACATTAATCCTTTTGAATCCATGGGCGACATTTATAGATGAAATCTTGAAAAGCTATGGATGGCGGTTCAGGCCCTCCTTCTAGCACCAATTTGTTGACATGGTGAGTTTTTGCTATACCAACAAGGGGAACTAACCCGACCGCAAGCCCCAATTAGATCTACTTTCATTTGGAATGGCTAGTTCCAATGGGTTTTAAAGGATCCCGTGAACTGTTATAGGTGTTGAAAGATGGATCCCAAGAGGAAGACTTCAATTAAATCAATAAAAGGAAACAACTAACCTATATGTATCAAATCCTATCTACACTACTTCTCACTACTTAAGCTAGTACTAACTATCCTAATCTATCCTGCAAGACCATAACAAAAAGAAGTTAAACATCATATATAAATTCCAAGTCCAAATGAATCAATTACTGGTTCACATAAGAAAAAGATTGTATTCAATCTTAATTGTAATCCAATTACTTATACAGGAATACACATTCCTTTCCATACAAATAACACTTGCAACTGATGTTTAACAAAGTTTCGAATCAACAATCCTTCATGAGTTAATCATGCTATTGAATTATATTCGAATAACTAGGAATAACCATGAACTATAAGTTATCAATATGCACAAAGCAAAATATGAGAGAAGAGGAAAATAAGTCTAAAACAACAGGCTCCTTCTTGAACCAAATAGTCTTCTTTATTCATAATAAATCAAAATTGTTCTCTCCAAACAAAAAGCCCTTCCCTCATCTTCGGAGGTAATACTTATGCAGAAGCCACTGACCCTCGGTCTTCCCCTGACTTTTCACCTCCCCCCCTTTTTCAATATACAAATTAAAATATACAGGCCTCGAATCGATCGGTGAAACAACTGACCCGTAAAGGCCACATTTGCTAGAGCATTTCATTTCCTGGGGAAATGAATAGATGTCGATTGAAAGGAGGAGGTATGCGTGTCATTTCTTCATGATAAGGCCCGAGACTACATAGCCTTCAGAACACACAGGTAACACGTGGAAACATGACCACCAACGCCTAAAGCCGGATCTTGAGATAGAACACAACCCAGAGCCATACTTGAGGCTTATGCATCCGTTCTTTGACCTCGCTTGCCTTCTCTCGGTCCTCGCCTGCAAAGATAACCAACATCAGCTATGCTTATGAAAATATGATAGAAATGCTTAAAAACACAAATCTTGCCTTCATTAAAATGTTTATAACATCAAAAGGAACAAGAGTGAAAGAATCAGCCCCTGGTTTTTAATTCATGCATTGATTAAGTACAGTGAGCGTAAATCTGATTTACATTGAAAATCATCACAAAACACAAAACTAGATCCAAAATCCAGACTTGAAATATTATAGACAGGAACCCATAACCTATCGGGTCTGTAAAAACTATCGCATCGCATTGCGTCATGTGTTTAAGCTTTGGGCTCTGCCGATTGTGACTTGCAATTGGCCAGACCCAAAATATATATGTGTTGAGGTTCATAATCCGCTCGGGTCTGCCACATTAGATTTCCTTTTGAAACCCCTGACCACAACGTATTATCACAATACATGGGAATACACGGGAAAACCCGCGGACGACCCATAAGGCCAAACTTCAAATAATATATATCTGACTGTATAATTATCATCAGGTCTGCTTAATCGCATTGCACCTTATGTTTAAATGATGAACTCTGCCGATTGTGGTAAGTGATTAGGGAGGCAGACCCAAAATAAATATGTGTCACGATTAATAATCCTTTCGGGTCCGCCGTATAAGACTTTCCTTTGAAAACCTAGACTGGAACGCTTTATTAAAAATACAGGGAAAACATGGGAAAACCTGTGGCTGGACTTGAAAAATTATGCACGGCGTATAATTATCGTCGGCTCTGCCATATCGCCCCTTTACATATTGCATGGGCTTCACTTTCGCCCATTGCCAATTGTGATTAATGATAGGGGAATTTGTACCCAAAATATATATGTATCGTGGTTCATAATACTTTTGGATACGCAACATAAGCTTTCCTCTTGAAAATCCCAACCGCAACGTATTATCGCAATACAAGGGAATACATGAGAAAACTCACGGCCGACCATAAGGCCGGACTTGAAAAATTATGCGCTACAGTTAATACCACTTTCGGGTCCACCGTATCGCATCACAATGTTTCAGCGGCGAGTGAACAGACCTTGGGTTTCATTGAAGCCCGATTGTGATATGCGATGGGCCCTGGACCCAAAATATATATATTATGGTTAATAATGCCATCGGATCCGGTGCCTCATGGTACGCATTGTGGTGAACATTAATTGTGATAAGCAAAAAAAGGGTAAGTTATGCATGTTTTGCGAAGCATTTCTATTATAAAGGGTTATAATGGGAATAAAAATGTGATAGAAGGTTTTGTGGATTGAATCCCAATACAACCATAATAGAGAGTAGGGGTTGGTTATATGTGCGGGCTTAGAGCACCATGAAGGTTTATGGGGATTGAAAAGTCCCGATGAAGGAAATGAATGAAGGGATAGATTGGGTCATGAATGAACCATGCAGTAGAGATTTATTCAAGGGGCGTCTTGACCATTAAGAATTGAAGATTTGACTTGGCACAGAGTTAAAATCCCTGAGATAAAAACAGATCATTCAGAGAAGTAAAAGATCAAACTTCTAGGGGACCCATTCAAATTTGCTACTAGAGCATGTTTTAATAGGGTGGTGGTTGTGGCCACAACACCATCATAAGGCGTAGACTCACAACATGGTGCTTCACTAATCCAAACATGGTCCAATCATCCAAATACACCTCCAAGAATTTATGAATAAACTCTTTGAACGTCGTGATCACAACCCAGGAAAAGATTACAGGCACGCTCTTCAATCCAAACGGCATAACTCTATGTTGAAAGCAACCCCACTCAGTCATGAAGGTTTTTTTGCTTCAATATTTTGGTGCAATGTTTATTTGATGATATCCCAAAAACCCAACAGTGAATGAATATGCCTCTTGTCCACCAACATTCTCTAATACTTCATCAGTAAATGGTGTTGGAAACAGATCATGTATGTATGCATCATTCAGCTTTTGAAGATCTACGCATATACAGATTTCGCCTTTCTACTTCTTTTCTTGGACCACCATTGGGCTTACCCAATCTGATTCCAGCATCTTATCTAGTTATTGGCACACCTTCTCTTTATATTTTGGATTCAATTGATAAGGCCTCTTCTTAACAGTCTTCACATTTAGCTTCAATGTGATCTTCATAACACCTAAATCTCCAATTGTCCCTTTCAAATCTAAAAATTTCATTGGGAATAAATCCTGGTACTTTCACAGTATCTCATCTACCTTATTGACAGTATCTTTGTCCCAATGTGGTCCCAATAGTCTCTTCTCTTCGCGCACTTAGGCTCTGCTTCAGAAACAATCTTTACTTGTCGAGTTTTCAAAGGTTATGATACATCCAAGTTCACCACCTTCGGTCCTTCGACTTTGCATTGTCCTTCTGTTTCTAGAATGGTAATATTCCGTAGATCTTCCTCATCTTCTTCAGCAATCACATTGTAAGATTCCAATGAACTGTGCAGTTGTGTACTCCAATTTGGTGGAGCCCATTTTACCGGCTCCTTCAGTGTTTTGAATATAACTGCTTTTATCTCCTCTAATGCCTCATCAATGCTCTCAAACCAATCCTCAAAGCTGAAAGTTAATAGAAAACTCTCCCTTAAAATGTCCCATTTAGCAGTCCCATGGTGAAGCTCCATTTCCAAATACCATTTCATTGGGATTGTATCTAAGGTATGACAAAAAATGTGCACCCATTCTCATTGTGGTTATGTTCCCCTAGCCTTAGCCCATCGTGCCAAATGATCGTGTGGATCATCCTTCCCACTATATTTTTCTGTCATTCTAGTATTATCATACCCAAACCTTAAATTCCTCATTCTTCTGTATTCTTTCCATCCAAAAAATTTCTCCTTGTGCATACCCCACCAACGGGTATGTATAACGTGGAGCACCAATTCCAGTACCTGGAAGGAATGTTCTTCTTGTACTTCTCTTTAAAATTCATCCAAAAAAAACTCCATGTCAGTCAAACCATCATAATGTGGAAGATTTATTACCTCAGTCGAGACACACCATAGCGACTTGGTCATCATATTGCAACAGAACGTAGATACTTGATGCAATTTATTTTGCAAGTGTTCAATCTCTTCATCCAAATCTGAGGTGCAGGACATATCCCTGTCCCATGCAATTCATCCATCAATTGTGGGATTGATCCAATCTTCATCTCACGCCGTTATTTTGTATATCTGATCCAGATCACTGTCACTTTCTACATAGTCGTGAACAGGTCCAGTACAATGCACTTCTTCTGTAGGGTCTAGTGGCACTACAACCCTCAATGACTTCTTCTCAAATGTCATCTTCCACTTCTTCAAGTTGATTATACGTTCATATCAATAGCCCGGTCAATCCCTAGTAGCATAGGGCATGGGTTATTGTCATCCACTATTTCAATGACCCCAAGGTCAGTAGTGCACCCGTACCCTCAATGTCCACTGTTACACCATATAAGCACCCCGTTGAAATAATCTTCTGTTGATTTTCCATGCACAAATGAATAAGAGACCACTACAGCGCAGGTCTCCCCATCCTTTCCCATTTCTTCTTAGGCAGCACATTCACATCAGACCCCAGATCCAACATTACGTAGTCCATTTCATATTCACCTATCTACGCAGTCAGCCTCATCTCACACCCCATTCATGTCTTATGCTTACCAATCTTTCTTACTGTTCATTGTTAATTAGCAATTTTTTCTTTATTGGCACATTTGTTGAATAACTCTTGTAGCCCTTCTACCACTTTTTTATCCTGCAATAACTTCATACATGTCTTCAGAAAAGTAGTTAGTACCAAAGGGCCTACTTCTTGCGTCGCACTAGTTTCAAGTGTTTTCTCTTGACTTCCTAAGGTAGATGCCTCAGCGAAGTTCTTCTTTTCTTACATGAAAGTCTCTAAAGCGCAATTAAGATCAAAATCTACTTCCTTCTCGGCACCCTTATGTACCCATCCGTCTTCCTCAAGCTGGTTACCTTTGTCTGCACCAGTCACCATACCACTTCTGGTTACTATATTAATGCTATGATCTTCTTCCTGGGGCTCAGCCCTCATCATTTGGAGGTTTTGCGTAGGTTTTTGGGTTGCACCTTATTTTCTTGCATTTTTGCCATAAGGACTGCACATTCCTTTATGACATGGTCAAACTGTTGACAATACTAACATGATGGATGTGTGGGGTTTGTATAATCTCATGCAAAATGCCCTGCTTCACCACAGTTATAGCAGATTATTTGTCCATGCTCTCGACCTGGTCTAGCACCTCTTCCTCATCCCCAACCTTGGAATCCCTCGCATGCAACTCTCGCACCCTTATCCTGAGGCCAGTTTTCTTCCTGCATTTGGTAGGTAGGGGTTTAATCCATCATCAGCTCATAACTTCTACAATGGAGTTCATCATGTCCCACAAACTTACAAAAATTAAAAAACAACTACTGAGGGGTTTGTACAAACTTATATAGTAAATGGCAGTTATCAGTAGCATGTTTTCATGTAACCTAATAGATAGTGCACCACATCATAGCTCCCACACTTGGCCCAACATTATTCTTTGGTTTCATGGGAACAGGCCCTCCCCCAATAATGTAGTTCTTATAGACCAAGAAATGGTCCCTATCATTTCCATGACTCTTACACTTCAAACACTAGGCCTCAGTGTGCACTTTTGGCTGAGCTTCTTTCCTTTCTTCAGGCTCTGTAACTCCAAATGTAGGCTTTCCAACTGTGAGTGAATTTGTTGCACTCCAAGGTTCATATCTTGCATAGGCAAGGCATCCAACCTCATCGCAATCTCCAAGGCTACCGATTGTATTGCTATCTTCTATTGTGATGGAGGTACTCTTAAATGTGGCAAGAATGATGCTATATACCAATCAGAATGTTGGAAATCTGTGATTATCATATTGGCCCGCCTAATCAAGCATTGTAACCTTTGATCAAAGTCCCAAGGTGTCTCATCTATCTTCTATCGGATTTCCTTAAACTTAATTACTGACTGCGCCTATGACTTAGGCTTACTAAACTCGTTGTTAAGAGCTTGTTGGGTCTCCGCCAACTTCACTTTAGGGAAATCAGCGCAATTCTTGATGTACCATGTTAATGTGCGATCCTCTAAGGATGTAACCAGCTGCACTTTCTTGATGTTATCATTGGTAATATGTTGTGTTGTCCATACAACTCCTGTGACAATCCAAAACTATTTGGGATATTCAGTACCCATTCCTTTGAAAATGGGCATCTTCATCGCATTCGCCATGCTGAATGGTGTAAATGGAGGTGGAGGAGGTGAAGGTGTAGGTGTATAGGTGGAGGTGGAGGTGGAGGTGGAGGTGGAGTGGATGGATGAGGTGTCCTCATAATACCTTGTGTAATTAATTGAACTGCACTTCACGGCGTAGTCAACACCGTCCCTTCATCGTCGCTTGAAGGAGGTTTAATGAACGGACTATATTCTAGGTTGGATCCTTTGTTTCTTCTAAATAATCTCCCTCTTCATGTAGCCTCAAACATCAAGGTAATTTCATAACCCTCTTTTTACATAACCGCATTTTAATTGAAGCCTTTAATGATTTCAGATACTTACCTCGCAGTCCTTTAAAGAGCCTTCATTCTACTTCGCTATAGTTGATATTCCTATCAAATTATCACGAAATAAGTCATAAATCCTCCCAATGTGTGATCAATCTAGTGATCCATAGACTGCGTGATATTCCTTTCTGAGGCTTCTAGACATTGCACCAGCTCATGAGTCCACACTATAGGACTGTCAAGCCTCCACGTCCCTTGAATATCAACCAATTTAGACAACCACTCATGTAGTTCTTCAAGGAAGAAATAGAAGAACACGTCGGTATCGTCTTTGTATAAAAACATCTGCAACCACTACTCGGATAATGTAGGGCTCTTGTTTTTTTTAGCAACGAACACATGTACATTTCGATCAATCCACTTGTCAATCTCTTTCTTTGTAGGAAACCATTTATCACACATCTCTTAGATATATCCAGGTCCCAACAATGGAACCTTTTGTTTGGCTTAAGGAGGCCTGACCTAGGTTCACAGTTGTTCACGCCAATCAACAAAACCCTAATTGCTAGCCCTTTCAGAAACAACCTACATAGTGCAGGTTGCAGTCTCACCTAAAGCAATATTGGGGGATGCTAGAACAAGGTTTCTGCATCCAGAGAGAGTGTGATAAGTGGTATTAAGCCCATGCAGCTCAGATCTTCCTTTGCATAGATCGGTATCCTTCTATGGCCTGATATCGTAGCTCCAGGAAGATGGCTTCTAGACCTTTGTAAAGGTCTGCGATTAGTATTTACAGACCCTAAAGAGGAAAACTATCCACTTTCACACCTTAATTAATAACTCTAGATCTGCCTTCACACAGATCTATTCAATTCATCAGAAATCATAATAGAATCAACCCTTAACTTTGCAAAAATAGATAAGTACTTAAGTCATGCATAAACATGATAGATACAGTAAATTCGCACAATGTTTATACATTTTTCCACATAAAACATATTATTGAGAGACGGAACATAACATAAATAGAATTAACAATAATACTCAGATGTAACATATTTCTTTTAAAATCAGTGTTTATTTAGTTCTAGCATTCAATTTACAGAGTTCTCTGGCCTCCGCACTCCACTGTAGGAGCCTTCCTCTTTCACCTAAGTACAGGAAAACAAGGTTTTCCTGCCTTAGCACTTACCCACAACCACAATCTTCATTCAAAGTTAACCCTAAGACTCGTTATGACTCAACTATATATATATATATATATATATATATATATATATATATATATATATATATATATATATATATATATTTCTTCAATACAATACATGGTCCGCGGACCATGGGTGAGTCTCAAAACCGCCCTATTACTTACCCAAACAAGGGGCTAAAAACCCCTTTGACTCTTATCTAGCTACGCGCTCCACATCCACATTTTGCGGAGACATTACATTTTACCAAACTTTCACGAATAATCGGTTAAACTAACCCCAAAACTAACCCTAGGGACCCTATCCCAACAATTCATCTTCTTGCTTCACCTTCATCTTTAATCGATTAGTTTCTTGACCTTTCTTATTAATGGCATTGTTCTTCCTTTTATGATCCAACAATTTCTCCTTTTAACATTTCCTGTCCTTTTCTCTTTCAGTTAGGGTAGCATCAAGTTCTCTTTGATTTTCAGCAATATCTTCCTGAAACCATATTTTTAAGACATTTCTTCTTTCTTCTTCCTCCCCTACTTGTAGTTTTAGAAGGGTGACCTTTTATGTTTCTTTGTTAAAATATTGTATTTATTCCTTCTTCATTTCACTTTCCTTTCCAAATCTGTTTTTATGCTAGAGATGCATAAAGTTCTGTTTTATTTTGACCAAATCATACTATGTACTTCTTAACAGATTACTCTAACTGGCTTGTCAAGTTCTTCTCTTTGTTTTCAACTCCCTACACTTAAAGTATTATAAGGGAAACTTATTCTTCAAGTATCTGATTTCACTTCCTTGCTTTATTAAGATCACATAAGGTGTTAATCAATTCTACATCAATGTCAAGTACTACTTCTTCTACTTCATTTACTTCACTTTAATCACAATCATCATCATCATCATCATCATCTTCATATTGACGTGTTTTCTTCTTTGAGTAGATATCATGGAGCTCTTCAAAAGACTTTTGGTTGATGAGAATTGATCAACGTTGGATTTTACAGTGTCTATCAGAGAGCTAAGAATGGCATTCATGGCTTTTGTAATGAACCTTCTAGATTCATCAGTAGATGTGTCTCCAGAGATAAAAGAGTGGCATACATTGCATCCATGAGATTTCATGTAGGCTTCCATTATGGATTCCCATATTTAATATTTGGCTTCATCAAACTTAGGAGATGGATAACCAAATTGACTCTCATAATTAGCTATGATATATTTTTTGGGTTGTGTTATATTCTTTCCATGACTAGGCCCCCCCCCCTTCGTTGTGCCAATTGCGTAGCGAAGGGGGTCACAGGGTTTTGAGGGGTGCAGGTAACCCCACTCTATGGGGACCCTATATTAGGTTGGGCGGACCTACCTATGGTTTTGTGCATGATTTTCGCACATGGTTTTGGACGTGTTAGCGTTTGAAATTTCACCTCAGGCTGAGAAGGCAAATCTCAAAGCTACATCAAACCATTTCACCTCGTAGCTAGCCCTACGGGGTATGAGAAGGCTCTCTCCGGTCAAACTCAGTGGATTTTTCAATAGGATGAGCTGACCAATTAGAAACACTGATATTAGGCTAGTAAACTGATAAGGAGGGTTGATTTAAAGTTTTTTGGGGTTTTTGGGGTTTTTGGTGGCAATTGGAGGGAGTGCAATTCAGGGTGCGGGGATTGAGCTCAGGTTTTGCAGGTGGGTCTTTGGGGCAAGGTAGGAGTTTGTGCTGATGCCTTTAGCTGAGATGGATGATAAAGGAAGAAAAAAGAGAAGCTAAAGAGGGCAAACAATGACTTTGAATCCTCTCTAGACAGTGGAAAACATAAACATTAAACAAATTTGAAAGCTGAGCATGGCAAGCATGAATTCAAACTTTATCACTTCATTTGTTTAATAAGCTGCAGTAAAGAAAGAGATGGAACACATAAACACACTTACAATTACAATAAGAGAACACACCATCAACACAAGAGTCCACAAGAATCCCAATGATGTCTGCAAAACCCTGGTCTTCCTTTTCCTCAAATTGCAGAGATACAAGTGAAATATACAATAGGAGCTTCTCCCTCAAGAGTCCAACCATGAAAATGAGCAATAGAAGGCATAATATAGATGATCTAACTCCTTTCCCCACCTCTAGGGGTCGATCTCAGCTTCCTAGGAGCTGTTTCAACTAATTCTAAACTGAGCACTAGATAATAGGCAGTCAAAACAACTTGCCTCTAAAACTTAGGAAACCTATCCATGCATTAAATTTTTACCATTTACATTCAAGAATCTTCTAGAAGTGATCAAGGAGAGTAACAACATCATAGAGCCATGAAAATTACACAAAAATCCATCATTTACATGCCCAAAACATTAAACCAAGTGAAAACAGTGTTTTTCTGGCCGAACTGGTCAAAACAGGCAAAATTCCCTGACGGGTCGCGCACATGTGCCTGACGGGTCGTGCACATTGAGAGGCCTGTTTGGGGTCTTCCTGGTGTCCAAATCAGGTGCAAGATAGCTCATTGGAAAGGTCTGCGAGTCTACTTTCCAACCCCACCGGAATTTTTGAATTTGGAGTTGATTTGACCCCTCGAAACTCAATTCTCCCAAGACAGCTTTCTGCAACTCAAAATAGGGGCAGAAAGTCAAAATTTGCATGTGTTTTGACCTTTTGGAGGCCCAAATCTCCATAAAAACTGAAGTCCATCCACAGGTAGGTGTAACTTTGCATGAAAATTCCAAAAATGCTAAGTTTTCCCCGTTCTGAGTTGCCCCCATGTAGGGTCGCGCGCGGGGTGAGACCCGTTAAAAGGCCAAAACCTGTCAATGTCCCAAAAATGCCAAAAATGCCTCAAAACTTTCAAAATTTCTTGTGCTAGCTGCTAGGAAGAGGCTAATGAGTATCATGGTGAGTGAGAGAAGCCTCGGCCAAGATACGGAGTGGGTTGGTCTTCTTCTTCCTCTTGCAGGCCTCGGACAACCTTCTTTGGAACATTTTCATCTTCGCCTTGCAAACATGCATCCTCGCCCAATAATGATTCTTCATGTTCCTTAGCAGCCTCTCCAAGCGAGCATTCTCCTGAATGAGCAAAGACTCCCGGTCAGCAGGCAATGGGTCACCGGGCCTTCTACGGTTCAAAGTTCGATCACTGCGGATCCTCCATAGCTCATCAAGTTCTTTTTCCTCTTCTAATTGTTTGTTGCGCTGCTCCAGATAAGTGATGGTCCATTGAGCCATTTGGAGCTTTTGCTGCAACACGAGGTTCTCCTCCTCTCTCTGTCTGATAATCTCATAAAAATCTGAAGAAGGACAGTGGGCATCAAGGTCAATGAAATCATCATGTGTATCACCGGCTCTCTCATCCTCAACCATGGGCTGCTTGCCCTCCCGCACTGCCTCTGCTGATGAAGAATGCGAGGCCCCTTCCACCTGGTGTGGAGATAACACTCGCTGCCCTGAAGATGATGACGAGACCCCTTCCACCTGCTGTGGAGAAAGTACTCGTCGAGCTGCTGCAAACAAGGCCCTGTGGCCTCTCTGGTAGGTGACCTGAGGTGAGGAAGCAACATGTTTCGGAACAATGATCTCGGGCTGGTGAGATGGACCTCCCTCCTCATAAATGACCTCTGGCTCCGGCTGTGGCTGTGGTGGCGCTGTGAAGAACTCATGGGAAATGAACTCTTCCCATGGAATGCCCTGCTGACTCAACTGATGGGAAACAATGAGCTGGATGAGACCATAGTGACATAAACCCCTAAACTGCTGGGCTCGGGTCTTCCTCTGTAACATAGGCACCATCCTCTGAATATTCTGTGAAAACCTGCCCTCACATGTGAAGTAATGCATGATGAGTTTCAAGATCGGAGCATACTCCCTCCTGAGAAATCTGAAAGGAAAGACCCCCGACAAGTGTCTCATGAAGGCTTGCATGACATATGGCTCAAAATGAACAAAATCCAACACTTTGCGCTTGGGCCACACCTCACCCACATTTGGTATCCTGGTAGCCTCTGAAATCACTTCCGGAGACAACACAAAGTTCACTCCTGCCAGAGTGACCTGCCCATCATGAAGCTGCAAAACAAATAAGCAGGCCAACTCCCTGTGGTGCTGGATCTGAGCAAGCCTCTCGCAAAACTGAAAACATGACATATACCGAAAGCAATTCACTGCCAAAGGACAGGCCTGCAATTCTGCCAATGAGGTGGGCTCCTCTCTCTTATGATGACCACCTTTGCCCCCCCTACGAGGCCTCCGCTGTACCTCAACCTCTGTAGAAGAAGACTGGTCATCACCTTGCTCATAGGTCTCGGTGGTTGACATGGTGCTTTTGAGCAAAGTGGAGAAAATAGACAAAGTAAACTGCTGCCCTTGCCTGCAAAAATGCTGAGTTGTATGCTGTTTTCAAGGGGAAAAAATCATGAAGGAAATGTTAGGGGAGGGCATTTTTTAATAAGGAAAGGGAAACATATGAAAACAGGGAATTTTCAAGGGACAATTCACAAACTGTCAAACATATAATCTCATCTTAATCAGCGGGAAATCATTTGCAAAGAAATGTTTTTATTAGGGGAACATGATAATAATAACCAAGGGAAATGACATGTATGCTCAACAGGGGGATGGGACAGCATAGATAACTTGCTCATTTGATTTCTGCCTTTCAATGTACATCATAAGGCACACTCTGTTTTTTCAAAGGGGTTCATGTACATTTGATGCTAGGGGAAAAGGGCTTCATTGACAAAGATATTAGGGGATAGAAGGGAAAACATGGTTTTTGCTTTTTAGGACCACAACAACATTACTTTTGATCAAATATACATAGCAATATTTCCTTTGCTTTTGTTTATATACACAGCCACATTTTCTTTATTTCTTGTTTTGGCATTTTATCATCATATTGCTTTCTTTTTTGCATAATCATTTTGTTTTTCTTTCTTAGCATTTTGTTCTTTTTGCTGTGTGTGTTTTTATATCACAATGGAGGGTATTAGGGTTTTGGGAATGTGTTTAGGGAGGGATAGGGTTTGATACTTGGAAGGAGGAAAATTTCATATTCTTTGCAAATAAGATAAGATAGAGACATATGATGACAATTGTGAAATCAATGGGGAAACATGGAGGGAACATAAATGGGAATTAAAACCTTGAAAAAAAAACACCAAACCCTAGCATTATGCCTACATTGACAAGCAATCACCAAAATCTATTTTCTTTGCATTCTTAGTGATAAAAACATATAAATGAAAGCTCATCATTCACCATTCATCAATTCATCAAGTGTATAGACCCTACCTCGGTCGATTTTGCAACTTAGAGGGCGATTGGACAAAATTTGGGGTGGTTTTGGTGTCAACAGCTTGACGGGTCGCGCAGGGCACCCAACGGGTCGCGCACAGCCCGACGGGTCGCGCCCGTTACAAATTAACACTGCTGGGAGGCGCCTGACGGGTCGCGCACCGCCCAACAGGTCGCGCACAACCTCTGACGGGTCGCGCACCTGAAACTGGTTCAATTTCTTTGCACTTTGCCTCCTTTCGCCTCTTCGCCCTATCACTTCTTCTTGCAAGCTCTTTGGATGCACAATGAGGGTATTGAGAGGGAATTTGACTCTTTATAAGCTCAATTTGAAAAAATTTACTTACCAAACCCACTTTCTAATGTTTTGCCTTGACACTTTCTTTTAACACTGTTTTGAGTTTTCTTTTGTTCTGAATTTGACTTTTTGGGTGCTTTAGCTCCGTTCTTTTTGCAGGTAGACCATCTGATGGACTCTCCTTCTGGCTTGCTGGGGACTCATGGACCTCTAACTCATGATCTTGCAATGACATTTGACTGAAACCCTAGACCTAAGACTTTGGACTTCAAGACAAAACAAAACAAGTGTGACACAAGCTCATTAACTGATATGACCTGATCCAGCAAAGCCAAGAAGGGAACAAGGACCAGCTCCTCCATCAGTTTTATGGCATGCCTAATGGGATGCAAAACTGACATTGATGAGACACCTACTTATGCATATGCAAAGAGTTTTTTTATCACTGATGGAGGGCATCATGACCGACACTAACAGGACGCAATGGTTTTCAGTCCATGGTTTTGGATGCGATGGTTTTTATTCCATGGTATTGGATGCTTCGGCATGTATAAATATGTATTGTAACATTGAAAGGAACATAATGAAAAATCAAGCTGGTAGTCCTAGTTTTTGGATCCAGGGGAAAATCTTTGTGTATATGTGTTTTATGTGTTATGTTCTTGCATTGTTTATTTTCTGTGTTTTAGAATTCGTATGCAGGTAATTTCTGTACGGGGTTAAAACCTACATTTGGTATCAAAGTTGTTTTGGATTCAAGGGGACGCCTTTGCTACTGAGGGGTTTCGCTTGGGCCTATGGTAGACCCTGTTCAATGGGAGATCTGCAAGATCAATTCTGGTGGTGAAAGAAGATGGCGAGTAGTGGAAAGATAGAGATCAAGAAATTTAATGGTCAGAGTTTTGAGTTGTGGAAACTCAATATGGAGGATCTGTTGGTGGATAAATATCAATGGATCATGGTAGATCTAGGTACTAAGCCAACGAGAGTGTCCGATGAAGAATGGAAGAAATTGGATCAAAAGGCAAAGAGCACAATATGATTGTGTGTCTCAGATTTAGTATTTCTGAATGTATTAGGGGAAGCTACGACGAAGGCTTTGTGGGAGAAGTTAGGGACTTTGTACCAATCTAAGTCTTTGGTGAATAAATTGTTCCTGTGGCAAAAGTTGTATAACCTGAGGATGAAAGATGGAGACTCCATGACAGAGCTCTGAACACATTTAATACCATGGTAAGTTAGTTATTATCTGTTGATATTAAAATTTCAGATGAAGATAAGTGCATCAGTTTGTTGTGTTCTGTACCAGATTTGTGGGATAGTCTCGTTATTGCAATAGGTAGTAATACAACTACCTTACAATTTGATGAAATAGTCTCATCCTTGCTAATGGAGGAGATGAGACAGAAAAATATGGAGATCCAGAATGGTGATGCCTTGTCTGTACGAGGATGGTCCCAGAACATAAACAAAAATAAGTCATCGAGTGGGAGATGTAAATCTAGAGGGAGATCTAAATCTCCAGGAAAATCTGTAAAGGTGGTGTGCTGCAAATGCGGAAAGGAAGGGCACTACAAAATGGACTGTAAATCTAAAGCTCTTGATAAATGAAATGGATCTGATGACGCTCCTTTTGTAGAGGTGAGAACCACCTCAGATGAAGGTTGGGATGTGTACTTGGCTTCTTCAAGTACACATGTAGATCATGAGGCATGGTTGATTGACTTAGGTGCATCATTTCACTTCACTTCCCATAGAGAGTGGTTCTGTGAGTATGAGAAATATGATGGTGGTGATGTTTTCTTAGGGGATGATAGGAAGGCTAGAATCGTTGGTCATGGAAAAGTAAAGTTGAAGTTGCAAGGTGGAAGGATTAGAACACTTCTGGGTGTTCTACATATTCCTGCATTGGCTAGAAATCTAATTTCTATAAGCAAGCTGGATGATGCAGGTGTAAAAACAGTGTTCGAGAAAGATACCTACAAGATGGTTCAGGAAGCACTGGTATTGATGTGGGGAGTTTGAATTGGAACTCTGTACAAGTTGCAAGGTAGCACTATTGTTGATGGGTGCAACAGTTCTGTGGTCCTGAAAGTGGAGTAGAAAATCTAGTGGTCTCTGGAGAGAAGACCATGCTGTGGCATCAAAGGTTTGGACATATTGGAGAGAAGGGCCTTCAAATACTTCATGGTAAAGGTATGGTAGAAGGTATGAGTAATAGCTCTCTAGATTTTTATTTCTGTGAAAATTGTGTATATGGGAAGCAGAATCAGGTGAGTTTCCCCTCTGGTGGTAAGAGGGAAAATCATACATTAGAACTTGTGCACAGTGATGTGTTTGGACCTGTGAAGGTTCCATCACTGGGTAAGTCTATGTATTATGTATCATTTATAGATGACTTCTCAAGGAATACATCGATATATTTCCTTAAAAAGAAATTTGAAGTCTTTGACAGGTTTAAAGAATTTAAGGCTCTAGTGGAAAACCAGATAGAGAAGAAGATAAAGGTGTTGAGGACAAATAACGGTGGAGAGTGCCGCAAGGAATTTGAAGAATTATGTAAGAAGTGTGGTATAGCATGGCAAAATAATACTCCATACACACCTGAGAAAAATGGAGTTGCAAAAATAATGAACAAGATGTTGATGGAAGGGCAAGAAGCATGCTCAGTGGTGCCGAGTTAGGACAGGAATTCTGGGCAGAGGCAGTAGAGACAGCATGCTACCTGGTCAACAGATCACCTTCATCAGCATTGGAGGATAAGGCTCCACAAGAGGTATCTATTGGTAAGAAACCCTCTCTTTCACATCTGAGGATATTAAATCTGAAAAGTGCATCTTTATTGGGTATAAGGATGGTTTAAAGGGTTATAAGCTTTGGAACCCAGTAACAAGGAAGGTTGTGTATAGCCGAGATGTGGTGTTCAGAGAGATGAAAGATGTTATTAAACATGAAGTCCAACCAAAGGAACCTAAGAAGATAGAGTTTGAGCTTAAGGAGGAAGAATCAGACTCTATCGTAGAGGAGGAATCAGAAGATGAAGAGCCACAAACTTCGGGTGTGAGAAGATCAGTTCAAGAAAGAAGGTAGCTAGAAAGGTATAGTCCATCTACTTTTTGTTCAAAATTTACTTTATTTGTTACTGATGATGATACCAGAACTGTGAAGGAAGCAGTAGATTTAGAGGATGGAAAAATCTAGAAAGAGGCCATGGTTGATGAAATGGCGTCTTTGCATGAAAATGAGGCTTCAGATCTAGTGGAGTTTCTAGCTGGAAGGAAACCGATTGAAAGCAAATGGGTGTTCAAGAAGAAGACAAATGTAGAAGGAAAGGTGGAGAAATACAAAGCTCGGTTGGTAGAAAAAGGTTATTCCCAGGTGTCGGGAATTGATTTTGGTGATATTTTTTCTCCGATTGCCAAGGTGACTTCTATTAGATTACTTTTATCTGTTGTTGTTGCTTTTGATTTTGAGGTAGAACAGATGGATGTGAAGACAACATTTCTTCATAGGGATCTGGAAGAGGAGATCTACATGAAGCAACCTGAAGGCTTTATGGTGAAGGGTAAGAAATAACTGGTATGCAAGTTAAAGAAGTCTCTATATGGGTTAAAACAATCACCAAGGATGTGGTATCAAAAATTTGATACATTTATACAGGGACTTGGCTTCACCAGAAGAAAAGTAGATCACTGTGTGTATTTTAAATTAATTGGTGACCATGTTATATATTTGGTCTTGTATGTGGATGATATGTTGCTAGCTGGAAATGACAAAGAAATTATCCAGTATTTGAAGACCCAATTGTCCTCCAAATTCGACATGAAAGATCTTGGTGCTGCAAACTATATTTTGGGCATGGAAATTAAAAGAGATCGGGCAAAGAGGAAGCTCTGGTTAAACTAGAGGAAGTATGTCAAGTCAATATTGCAGAGATTTAATATGTAGGATAGTAAACAGGTGAAGGTTCCTATTCCTGTAGGTGTAAATTTATCTACTGAACAGTGTCCCAAGACACAAGAAGAGGAAGAGGACATGTCCCGTGTTCCATATGCAAGTGCAGTTGGTAGCCTAAAGTATGAAATGGTATGCACTAGACCAGACATTTCACATGCAGTGGGAGTATTGAGCAGGTTTATGTCAAAACCAGGAAATGAGCATTGGACATCAATGAAGCAGGTTTTCAGGTATTTCCATGGCACTAGTGATTATGGTTTGTGCTACCAAGGAAGACGAGGATTGGACAGAATGTTGGACATTTATGGCTTTTTTGATGCAGACTGGGTCGGAGATCTAGATCAAAGAAGATATACAAGTGGGTATGTGTTTAACCTATTTGGAGGTGCAGTCAGTTGGATGAGTAAGAAACAATCTGTAGTGGCACTATCAACTACAAAGGCAGAATACATGGCAACCACTCATGCAAGCAAGAAAGCAATTTGGTTGTAGCGATTGTGTTCAAGTATGGGGTTAGTACAGGGAGCTATAAGGATAGACTATGATAGCCAAAGTGCAATTTTCTTGGCAAAGAACCTTGCATATCATTCAAAGGAAAAGCACATTGATGTTCAATATCACTTTGTGAGGGATATGATAGAAGACAAAAAGGTGTTGCTGGTAAATGTGGACACTTTAAGGAATACTGCAAATGCATTGACAAAATCTATGATCTCTGAGAAGTTCTCTTAGTGTAGAGAAACAATGGGCATTGCAGGGTTGGATAAATGACTAAGCTCTCTTGTGGCCCCCTGTGGAAAGAAAAAAACAAGTGGGAGAATGTTGGGTTGTGTTATATTCTTTCCAGGACTAGCCCACGTAGTTAACAGGGGGGTTAGAGGGGGGGTAGAGCACCCCCCCCCCCCCACCCCCCCATTCATTGCACCGATTGTGTAGCAGGGGGGGTCACAAGGGGTTTAAGGGGTGGAGGTAACCCCACTCTATGGGTTCTGGGGCAGCGCCCCGGAAAATTTTGTTTTTGAACCCTATATTAGGTTGGGCAGACCTACCTATGGTTTTGTGCATGATTTTCGCACATGGTTTTGGATTCAATGGTTTTCGGTCCATGGTTTTGGACACGATGGTTTTTGGTCCATGGTATTGGATGCTTCAGCATGTATAAATATGTATCATAACATCCAAAGGAACATAATGAAAAATCAAGCTGGTAGTCCTGGTTTTGGGATCCAAGGGAAAATCTCTGTGTATATTTGTTTTATGTGTTATTCTCTTGCATTGTTTATTTTTTGCATTTTAGAATTTGTATGCAGGTAATTTCTATACAAGATTAAAACCTACAAGATTGGAGACTACTACAATACCATATACTTCCTTTAATAGTTTGGATGTGTGCTTATTTGACTTTCCCATAACTGCACTTCTGAGATCTTCCTTCCAACTGTTAAGCTACAAGTAAAGTAACCTACTATGATACCAATTGTTGGAAATAATGAGAGGGGAGTGAATAAATATTTCACTTCAATAAATTAATTTTAAATTCATGGATCATTTATTATCATTAGCATTAGACTAGAAACATAATTTATCATCATGTCACATGAATAGATAATAACACCATTCAACAATGCACAATATCAAAGATAATAGACAAGATATTTTTAGATGGAAACTTTGGGAGCCCTTGTCTACTTGGAGAACATTTCAGGTTACAACATGAAGGAAACTCTGATGTCCTTCCATGCGCTACCCTACCTCCCTATTCAACAAGAAGACCACTTTTCAAAATTTTTAGACTGGATCTACTTGTGCACAAAATCAAAATAATATCAAAACAATATGTTGGCTCTGTTGATCTGTAATACTGGAAAAACCTCATTAACAATAATACCAACTTCCTCACCTAAAAATATCAAACCCTTTTTGCATAAAACTAAATTAATTTTTTATCAAGTTACATCAATCTATGAAACCCTAACACTGATCAACAATCTTAGATCCAAATCATAAACAACGTCATTTTTTCCTATCACATCAACACTACTAAATGATACATTAAATGCTAATTCGAGTAAACTTGGGCACAAACCATCTACACTCAAACAAGCTAACACATATTGGTGACTACTACAATTTCAAATAGGTGATGAAGTAGTGTATGCAAGTCAATTATCAAACTTTTTGCAATGGAAACAATATGCAGACCATTGAAAAACTTTATCCTCTATACTTTGTCAATCATACTTCCTATAGTTACTATTGTTGTCCTCAACATTGTCACTTGTACGAAATAACTTAAAGATGGATATATATGAGAATTCACATGAAGTTATTACTAAGCTTCTCTTGGCCCCACAAGGTGTCACAAGATATATCATTCAACATGTTGCTTCACCTACTAGTCTAAAGGATGTTGACATTGTATCCCAATGATGACACAATCCTATATGCTGAAACTCAAATCTATGATATTCTTCCAGCTGTCTATGCTTCCACCTTTGGAGCTACATTATCATATGCCTTATTACTTCTCAGACCTTATCAGATGTAAAACAATGTTCATGTAAAGTTGGCACTCTCCTCAAGTCTTCAAGCCAAGGGTGCCATTATAGATTCCCCTTAAGTTTGCATATGTCAAATGATATTCTCTCTAAAAGGATTGGATAACTATCCTTCTTTGTGACAATCTTCTTGTTTTTCTACTATCAAGTTTGTTGTTGATGTTGTTGGCAAAGATGACCAATCAACACAACAACATCAACAACAAACTTTATATCTTGACTATATATGTTATAGAATAGACTTCAATATGGGTCGAATCAATATTCAAAAGAACTAACCTTTTCATAAAACTGCTACAATATGGGAATATAAGCCTTACCAAGATTTTTCAAGATGCCTTAATGATTAGGCGGAAGCTCCACCTCATATTCTCCAAAGGAAAATGATGATAGTACTTCACAATAATTTTTAATATTGTAGTCTTCGAGGGATAAATTTCTTCCAGAGAAGAGGTCGAATTAGTGCATAAATTGTTGAGAAATCAATATGGCTACAAATGAGGTGATTTATCTTAAACTTCATAACTGCTTGTGATATTCTTTTACTTTTCTTGATTATTATCTTCTTCTTTTCTTATTATTATGTTTTTCTTATCATCAAACAACTACCAAAACATGAATATCAATAGTACATAAGGACACAAAATGTAGGCTACTAGCCAGGGGAAAAACCTCTCCTCTTGAGAGGAAAACCCACAAATCTCTTTTCTTCTTATATATTCTTCAAATGATGGATTCCAAGACCCTCTAGACCGAGACCAATATGCTTCAATTACCGTTAGAATTCCTTGATGATGTGCTTATTCTATCCAAATCAAACGAAGTCAAATCTCTTCCAGTAACACAACCTCGATGACCGACATTAGATTTCAAGACCCCCACTACAGCTCTGAAATTTTCGCCCCCCTGCAACCAACGACAAATTCACACATGTGGTATAATTAGGGCTTATATAGATTCTTCCTTCCTTTGCTTTGACTGTTTATTTTTCTATGCCTTGTGAGATATCAAATTACCTCTTCTACCTTAGATTTCAACCCTTCTTGACTTCTAGAAAAACGTTGGTCTAGTAGCTGCAAAACCTTAACCTTCCTTTAACATGTGTGAGATGTAGAGAGAGAGAGAGAGAGATCGAAAATATTGTCTTCCTTCATCCTTAAATTCCTTCGCTTGCCATCTTCTTCTTGTCCTTCTCTTGATAGATGAGTGAATGAGTGAGTGAGTCGATAGGAGGTAGAATGTTCTCTGATATATAGGGTTCCAAGGAGGAAGATATGCCCTAATTAGGCCGACTTCTCTGCTGCCAGGCTAACTTGGTCTTAGAGGGGCATTTTGATTCAAAAATAATTCTTTTGGCATGTTATAAGATGCCCAATGGGGTATTTTACATATGACAATGACTCTTTGACTTCTTGACTCAATGAAAAAGCCTAGAAAAACTCAATGGGTAATTTAACCTAAAATAAAATGACGTTGAGCATGAAACCCATGCTGCAAAAAATAATAATAATATTTTTTTTTTTCACTTTACAATATACAAGAATCAAGAGTGCATATGAAGACCAAACCTAGTTACATGTTTCAACATAGATAATTAGATGAGAAGGCCTAAGTAAACAAGTCGTATCAACCTGAGAGAGGGCCAAAAATAATGACCTTCAAAACTTTGTATTAGTCCATCAATATGATGAGATTGCACTTGTAACAACTCTGGTGAAAATTCCATGTAATAAGAGGTAATAAAGGAAAAACAAGACCACGATTAAGGGACCTGTATTTTAAGCTGAATTTGGGGCAAGAAATCCTAGTGTGGATGTTCATTTGATTTATTATGGCTAAATGAAATTGGCAATGGCAAAGGCATTAAAAAGGAAAAAAGGAATTTTTGGCACACTTATTTATGAAAATAAAGGAAAATAGGAGAAAAGGAAGGTGAAAGGTCACAAGTTGCATGTGAGGAGGAAATTGAAGTAAAATAAAGGAAACTGAAGAAAATAAAGGCCTCATTGATAAAAAGGCTTATGAGGATTAGTTGGCAACGTTGGCCAGTTCAGTTTTGGGTCTCTCTCATTATTCTCTCTCTCCCTCAATCTTGGACACTTAGATTTCTTGGTGCACTCTAGATTTTGAGGAAGGAAGGAAAAGCAAGCAAAATGGAAGGAAAGAAAGGAGAAAGAAAGGAAGAGAAGGATCAACTAGCTTCAACAGGAATACTTGCAGGTAATATTGTATGTGTGATTTCCTAGCTAGTTTTGACATGCATGGATTTACATGTTGGTGTATGGTTCTCTTGTTGTCTGTGGCATGGTTTTTTTGGGTTATGACAGTGGTTTCCAGCCTAACCTTGCCTTTTTATGGATGCCATGGTGTCTGGGATGTTGATCTCAGTTTTGAGCTTTGGAATTGCCAGATGGATTTCAGAATCTAGGGTGAAGGTGGTCTCAAGGTTCATTCCCAAAGGCCTAGGAATCCCTTGATTGGCTTTTACGAGATACATAGTAAAGCTCAAGGGAGGTGTCTCAGTTTAGGGCCTAGTGATCTAGGATTGGATTACTGTAAAGCCTGAGAGACAAGGAGACATAAAATTCCTCAAGGATAGTGATGGATTCTGGATGGGATTCCAATTTTGGTTCAATTTTGTGATTAGAGCACCTATTTTGGTGTGATCATGGATTGGTGAGGGTGGAGTTGGTTTAACCTCTAGATTCCCTTGGTTGTTTTATATTATTTTTTCCATGAGATCCCACATTCATGCTTGGAATATGGCACGAGGTGACTGGCTGAAAGAAAGATTTGGTTCAGCCATGTCTACGGTTGGGTGGTACGTGGAAGTCCCAAACCTAGTCATATTTTGCTATGTTTAATAAAAAATAAGTTCTCTTGCTTTTGTACTTATTTATATGTGGATTTAATGGATGTTATCTCACTACTATTTTCATGGTTTTATGCTAGTTATAAGCATGGTTAAGTGACTGGTTTATGTCATGGTTATTTCTTGTATTTACTTGTAATTGTTAAAATGATGGATGCAAGACCAAATTGATGTCACAACAGTTCAAATGAGAAGGTGGTGATCCTTCTTGTTATGTCGCATAAGCGTTTTTAGCCATTCATGCTCTTTCTTGTATGCTAGACCTTTAGATTACATTAATTCCAAGTGTTTGACACAATGTCAGTTCCTATTTAGGATGGTCAGTGCTAGTCCTAGAGTTATTTTTTGGTTTATTAGTCTTTTCATCATGTGTTTAATGGATTCTGAAAGTTACAACAAGTTCTGGGTAGTGGAAGAAATTATGGGCTTGAAAAGTGCCTTAAATCATGTGGACTCTGGCACAGGTCTACTAGAAATTGTCCCTTGATGTAGGCATGTAGTATTGTGGGATCGTTCAAAGCTCTCCAGACACTGGCATGCCCATAGCATGGAAGTGTCTAGAAGTTTAATAGCTTAAAAACTCAATGGGACCTAAGGGCATGATACTTGTAAGGTTGGGATGGCTTTTGGGAGTGTTGTTACTGTGGAAGCTATGTTTGATGTGTTTTCATCGATTCCACTTTCTTAAGGACACCTAGGAGGTTGAATCGTACCATAGTAGCCTCTCATCACATGTTTACCCCAGTTGGCTGGTTACTTGGGTAAATATGGGAGGAGGGTGGCTACAGAGTGGTATCAGAGCATGGTTCACCCCTCAGATTGGATTGATTGTGTGTTGGTCATGCATTCATGTCGGTTTCATATGTGTTCCTTATGATTTTAGTTCATGTTCTTGTCATGTGTGTATGGTTGTATATGCATTTGTTATACATGTTAGTATGCATGCATTGTCATGGTTATGATTATGCATGTATGGTAGGTCAAACATGCATTATGAGCTCATTGTATGCAATTAGATCATCATGATGATATTGGTATGTTATGATGCTAATGTGTTGGCTAAGATAGAGTAGGAGATACAAATCATTAGAATGAGGTTGTGACATTAGACTTTGGGGTAAGAGCAGATCGTCATACAGGTATTGTATATTTGGCATGCAAGTATGTTAGTTAATGTATTGTTATATGCATTAGGGTTATATACATTTTTTTCATTCTATTGATGTTATGGTTACATACATGATATATTCTAGTTGATTAGTGTAGTCATATGCACATGCGTCTGATAGTCATGAGTGGTAGTAACTTGTGTTTGTATGAATTTCTCTTGTTGTTTAATGTTAGATAACTTGATGATTATGTTATATGATGTTGATGAGCATTTATAGGTTAACTTGTTGTTGTTATATGATAGTTAGCTTGATGATCAGGTTATATGTTGTTGATGAGCATGATATATAACTTCTTGTTGTTATATGCTAGTAACTTGATGATTAGGGTTATTACATTAAGATCTTGATGTTATATGTATCATGCTAAATTGGATTGGCCTATGCATATGGTTAGGGTTATGACATTCAGGTATGAGTTGACTTATTTGTGACATTGTGTTGTACTAATCTAGACTGATCATAGATATGTGATTGCTATGCATAAATGACAAATGTTTATGATTTTATGATGTGAACATGTTAGCTAGCGACTATTATGGATATCATAATCTTATTTATGTTTGAGATGATATGTTGTGAAGTTATATCTTGCTAATATAGCTTGATTGTGCAAACAAGATAGGCTCCCCTGAGATACCTTAAGGTATGGGTTTGCTTATGTCATATAACTAGTGCTCGAATGTTTGATTATGTCGTTTATTTGGTGTTTTAGTGTTTGGTGACTATTATGCCATCTATCTATTGTCTAAGTGTTTGATTACTTGCATGATATGAGTATGTGTCTGTAATATTTCCTGAATGAACAATCTTGTTTTAAGATGATTGTACTAACACATGTGTTGAGATAGACAACATGTACTTGAGTGTAACAGGGGATAGTTGTAGTATCATGTCTAATGACTATGAGTTGGCTATGAATTATGACATGATTTCCAGTCTTGGTAAAGGTTGATTTCAAATTGATATATATGATTGTATTGATATTTGGAACATGTGTTTGACATGCGTAAACAATGCAGGAAACATGCTTCGTATTAGCATGACAAGGTAATAGTTGATGTGTTTATATAACTAACAATTGGGTGATGTGATAGTGCATAGTAACACTCAATTGCAGCAAGGAATATGTCAAAGGAAGGAACTAGGCAAGAATTATGTGGACCCTAATTCCAAACAAATGAGTGCTTTGCATATAGGAAGTCCTCTCAACCTTAATCTTGTCTGACATTCTGTGGATATGTGCTAGATTCATGAACTTGTATTTGACAGGTATAATACCTAGTCTCTAGTTACAGGTGGATCTGTCAAGGGAATTAGAGTCCCTTAAGAAATGGTGTGGATGTGTTCAGTTGCAAGAAATGTGCTTGACACAGCAAGGTAAGGTAACCAGTGTATTGTTATGTTTATTTAATCACTAAAAATTATTTGTTGATGGAAGTATCATTCAAGGGATTGCATGGAAACGAAATTTTCATGGAATCTTGAACAAGGCTCAGGTTGAGCTTTCCCTTGGAAGCACTGGGAACCATGGGGATTGAGTCATGGTGTCTGTTTTTAGTCTTGTGCTTTTTATATTTTGGTGATTTGTTGTGCTTGATTGTGATATTGTTTGCATCTTTTGTATGGCCATGCCACTTTCATTATGGTGTTGTATTGTCATTAGTTTCCCATGGTTTTCTTCTTGTTTGTTTCTTGTCTTTCTTGTTATGTTTGGGGTCTAGGGAATTGGTTGGGAAAGAGGAAAGTTAATGGAGCCCAGGGAGAGCTTAATGAAACCAAAGAGGTGATGTAGGGCCTGGATGAAGCTTTGTGCATGTATAAGGGAAGCTGAAGGCAAGCATTTAACAACTAGTTGGATTGGTTGGGTCCATTGGTGTAAATGGATGATGGCAGAACAATCATGTGAAAAGTAATAAGGAAAGGTAAAGTAAATAGATTTGAGGCATCAAATGCCTTATCTATGTTGAGAATCATTTTTCTCGATGGTGTACATGTGTTGCACATATAAAGGAAGTTCTCTTAACCTCAACCTTATGATATCTGGTAATTATGTTGTGATCGTGATTATGTCAATGTATATATATGTATACATGTATGTATGTAAATATGTATGTATGTAAGTATGTTGATTGTTTTGTGCTAATGTTATATATATGTATGTATGTATGTATGTATGTATGTATCTATGTCACTATCTAACAGGGTCATGAGGAATCGTTGTTGTGGAGGAATGATTGCTTATGCAGGTGAATGACATGAAGAGATTCTTGGTTCATGAGGAATCAAGTGGGAAGAGTAGTTTGAAAAATCTCTGAGGTCAGTATCATGTGGATATTAAATGATATTATGTGATTATACCATGTATATTTTTTTGTTATGGACATGCTAATGCTGATAGATACATCAGCGAAATAAAAACAGTGTGATGTGCAGCATGCTAGGATAAGCATGGATGGTGGAGAGACATTGGAAGCAAGGTTTCTTGGTAGAGACAGTGTGGTTTTGGATGTGTGGTACTATTGTTGTGCATATATATAGTGTGTCTACATGTTGTTATGCAATGTTATGTATAGGGTGGTATAAATAGTGTTGAGTGAATACTGCATATGCAGTTCTTTGTACAAATGATGTTATCTACATGTTGCATATGCAGTTTTATGTACATGTGGTGTTGCATGCATGTTGTTCATGTGGTGCTACGTACATGTTGTGTTGTGTGCATGTGCTGTTGTGTACATGTACAAGTGGCGTTGTGTGTAGGGGATTTTGTGTACATGTCGTGTATGTGATGTTGTGTACATGAGGTGTCGTGTACATGTCGTGCATGTGGTATTGTGTACATGTGGTATTGTGTACACGTTGTATAGGTGGTGTTGTCTACATGTGGCATTGTGTACATCTTGGGAAGCTGGTTCCGTGTACATGTGATGTTGTGCACACGTCGTGTAGGTGGTGTTGTGTATAAGTGGTACTATGTACGTTTTGTACATATGGTACTGGTATACATATGGTATTTTGTGCATGTCGTACATGTTATGTTGCGGGCATGCGGTACTATGTATGTGCATTGTGTAGTCATGGTATCATGACATATATATTCACTGTGTTGTACTCTATGTACGTATATGTATTGTGTTGTACATTGGATGTAGGTGTATGTATTGTGTTGTCACTGGGTGTAGGTGTATGTGTTATATGTTAGGTATAGTTGCATGTACTACATGGCGTTGTATGTTGTTTGTGGTTGTATGTGTGTGATGCACACTATGTGTATGTGTAAATGGGTTAGGAGAAGGCACTGGGTGTTTGTCAAGTGTGGAAACTGATCCAGAGTGTGCATGGAATAAAGACAAAGGTAGAAGCTAAGGATTGATTAAAGGATAAGTATTAGTATTTTTATTTCAGTTTTATTATTCATGTGAATTATGATTCTAGTTTATGATGGTTACATGTGATTTATGATTTTGATCTATGATGGTTGTGTTTTGAGCTAACCTGATGTGATATATTTATACATGATGATATGGTCAAAGATGCTAGTTTGACTAGTTATGACATGACATAAACAAGATTGCAAGTGTACCTTATTGATGAGCTACGAATGAGGTATGATGTGAATTTATTTCAATTTATTCTAAATCTAATGGAAAGTATGATTGGTACTAGAAGCACGAAAATGCCTAGTTGGGTTGTTGAAATTGACTGCAAGCATTAGCAACAATGACAAAAGGAATTGGAACTTGCAATAGTATGTTGGTAAATTACTTCAAGAGCAAGGCCATTATGGGACACTAGTACCCAATATTGTCCATTGATTTCCATGAGCATGTTATGACTGGTATGCTGGTTTGAGGCAGGTATATGCCATGGTTGTTTTAATTTCCAATCCAAGGAAGACATGAAAAGGGATGGATTGCCTATGATAGGGGATGTCAGGGAACTTGGAAGGTGAGTGAATGCATGGAAGGGGTGATCGGATATCCCGAGGGATTGTGTAGCAGATAAGGGAAGGTCATGGATATATTTGTTTTGGTCATTAGCATTTCCAGATGGAATCAAATGCACATTGGGAGTGCACCCTATAACAACGAGTCGGTAACTGTTCGTTGAGAGGACAAGTGGTGCAAGATTATAGTGTTAGATATTGGATGCAGTTTGACTATGGTAGTGGATTCTAGACTTCCTAGGAAGGAGGTGAATCCTAGTATTACTTTGAGGGTGGAGGTGTGAGCCTTTGGATTCCCTTGTTGAAAATGTAGACATCGTATCCTTTTATTTGTTGGGTATAATAAATGTGCATAACTGTATATGTGGTTATTGTAAATACTTTAATGAGCTATGTTATAAAGCTCCAATAAGTGGTATGGTTGTTATCTATTCATGTTGTCGTGATGTTTTTCTTTTGAGCAAGTCTTTCATTGTAAATATTGCAACGAGCTAAGTTATAAATTTCCATGGGCATTATGTTTTCTTTTCAATGGTTTTTCTAAGGCCTTGGTGTGGTTTAACACCAAGAACGGTGTTCCCCAAGGGGGAGGGTTCTGTAAAAACCCTGGTGAAAATTCCATGTAATAAAGTTAATAAAGTAAAAGTAAGACCACGGTTAAGGGACACGTATTCCAAGCTAAATTTTGGGCACGACATCCTAGTGTGGATGTTCATTCAGTTTATTATGGCTAAAGGAAATTGGCAAAGGAAAAGTAAAAGGCATTTTTGGCGCACTTATTTATGAAAATAAAGGAAAATAGGAAAAAATGAAGGTGAAATGTCACAAGTTGCATGTGAGGAGGAAATTGAAGGAAAATAATGGAAATTGACTAAAACAGAGGCGTCATTGATAAGAAGTCTTATGAGGATTAGTTAGCAAGGTTGGTCAGTTTAGTTTTGCATCTCTCTCATTATTCTCTCTCTCTCTCTCTCTCACTCCTGGACACTTAGAGTTTTCTTGGAGCACTCTACATTTGGAGCAAGGAAGGAAAAGAAAGCAAAAGGGAAGGAAGGAAAGAAAGGAACAAGCAAGGAAGAGCAAGATCAAGCAACTTTAGCATTAATACTTGTAGGTAACATATTGCATGTGTGATTTCCTATTGGGTTTTGATATGCATGTCTTTTAATGTTGGTGCAAGGTTCTCTTGTTGTCGGTGGCATGGTTTTTCCGGGTTATGAAAATAGTTTCCATCATGGCCTTGCCTTTTTCCAGATCCCATGTTGTGTTGGGATGTTGTTCTGGATTTTAAGCTTTGGAATTCCCAAATGGATTTTAAAATCTAGGGTAGAGGTGATCTCAAGGTTCATTCTCAAAGGCCTAGGAATCCTTTGACCAGTTTTGGTGGGATACATCGTAAAGCCTGAGGGAGGTGTCTCGGTTTAGGGCCTAGTGATCTAGGATTGGATTGCAGTAAAGCTTGAGAGACAAGGAGATGGAAAATTCCTCGAGGATAGTGATGGATTCCAAATGGAATTCCAAGCTTGGTTTGTTTCTGTGATCAGAGCACCGGTTTTAGTGTGATCATGGATTGGTGAGGGTGGAGCTGGTTTAACCTCTGGATTCCCTTGGTTGTTTTGGATTGGTTTTTCCATGATATCCCACATTCATGCTTGGAATATGGAACGAGGGTGACTAACTGAAATAAATATTTGGTTCAACCATGTCTATGGTCCGGTGGTACGCGGAAGACCCAAACTTGGTCAGATTTGCCTATGTTTAATAAAAGCTAAGTTCTCTTGATTTTGTACTTATTTATATGTGGATTTAATGGTTGTTATCTCACTATTATTTTTATGGTTTCATGTTGGTTATAAGCATCGTTAAGTGACTAGTTCATGTCATGGTTGTTTCATGTATTTACTTGTAATTGTTAAAATGATGGATGCAAGACAAATTGATGTAATAAAATTTCAAAGGAGAAGGTGGTGATCCTTCTTGTCATGTCTCATAAGAGTTTTCAATCATTCATGCTCTGTCTTGTATCCTAGACTTGTAGATTGCATTGATGCCAAGTGTCTGAAAAAATGTCAGTCCTACTTGGGGATGGTTAGGCCTAGTCCTAGAGTTAGTTATGGGATATTAGTCTTGTCATCATGTGTTTAATGGATTTCGTAAGTTACAACAAGTTCTGGGCAGTGGTCGAAATTTTGGTCTTGAAAAGTTCCTTAAATCTCACAGACTCTGGGACATGTCTATTGGAAATAGTCTCTGGATGTAGGCATGAAGGTTTGTGGAAGTGTCCAAAGCCCTTTGTACACTAGTATGCCCATATCATAAGAGCATCTAGAGGTTTAATAGCTTAAAAAGTCATCGTACCCATGGGAATGATACCTATGTGGTTGGGATGGCTCCTGGGAGTTTTGTTGCTGATGTTGAAGGTATGTTTGATGGGTTTCTCTTGGTTCCATTTCCTTAAGGATACCTAGGAGGTTGAATCATATCATAATAGCCTCTCATCACATGTTTACCATGGTTGGATGGTTACTTGGGTATATATGGGAGGAGGGTGTTTAGAACACTACATGAGAACTCAGATTAATTCCATTGATCTAGTCCCTAATAGTCTTCAAAAATATCACACCAAACTATTACTTAAACTGAGAGACTCAGAAAAAACCTGAGTATTGAAATGATACAAATAGCCAAAAAAATATTGTAGAGAAACTCCAATGAAAAGTTACATATGATAAACTCAAAAATTTTACCTTTCACATTGGATTTGCAAGACTACAATAGACCAAAAATCATGAAAGAATTGATTCATATTATATCAACGTTTGATGCACCTTCTTGGAGAAAAAGAGTCACCTTATATAGAAGATTAGGAAGATTCTATAAGAGAGTCACCTAGAGCAATTTTAAATTTTAAAATTGCACCAAAAAACCCCATACCAACTTTATGACCAATTTAATTTAAATTTGATGAACTATCCTTGAAGAATTCTCCCATGTTTTGACTTTGACTAGGATAGGATAAACCCATTTTATTTTTCTTGAATATAAAATCATTGCTTGTAGCGTCTCCTTTAAGGCTTCTTGACCATTAAATGGGGCTTCAATTTTTAAGAAGGAATATCTCCTCAACCGTGAGGAGTTATGGATTTTACCACCTACTATTAGAATCCACATGATGAGGACCATCCAATGAAAACAGTCATGACCCCAAAATTCTTGATTTTCCTTATCATATTTGTTATTAAAAGTGAGGCTTATGACCATACTATAAGGGCATGCTTCCTACTAAGGATCCTTGTCCATTAGAGTTTCCAACTAATGTAATCCATGACATATATTAAGAGCATTAAATAATTGACATTGGAACCAATGAAAACACCATTGAACATGTAAAACATGTCTATAATTGTGTCATACATTCTTTTACACAATGATCCATTTTGAGATATGTTTTGGATATTTTCTATAGTTTCCTTTAGATTTCACTTATGGGAAATATTTAACGGTGGATGAACATAGAGATAATAACAAAGCCTCAAATTTCATTGAATTTAGTCATCAAACTTTGCATGAACAATTGGAAAAGAACAAATCCATGCATAAGGTTAAGCATGACAAGCATCTAGTTCATCATTATTTTCAAATTGGTGATTAAATTTGATTATATATCATGGAATAATTTCTTAAAGGTGAACCATATAGAGATCAAACCAATCAAGCGTGGTCCATTTAAAATTTTGGAGAATATTGGAGACAATACTTTCTAGTTAAATTTACTTCCGTATATGCAAAGGTATTGAGTGGTGAATGTTGAAAACTTGAAATTATATGAGCTTCGTATGATTTCAGATCAAGGTGAGAATGTTTCAATTCTTTCAACTGATGTGTTAGGTCCCTATACTACTAGTGTTAACCCTTATTGTTATTAGTTCAACCCCCTTATTGTTATTTTTTTGTCCATTTATTCCCCATATTGTTATTATTGTGCCCCAAAGAAGTCCACTATTATTATTGTTGTGCCCTTACATTCTATTGTTATGTTGGCTCTAATTATATTATGACCCCTTAGACTCCTATCTAAAGAAATGAGGTTTTGTCATTTGAGTCATCCAAGAATTGTTAATGTGTGTAACGAAAAGGAGGTTTCCCCCTCAAAGGGGATTATTTTGAACTCATTGATCTATTTCTTCTTCTATTTTGTGAGTTGGTTTTATAACATTTGGTATCAGAGCTTTGGATTCTAGGGTTTCGCTGCTTCAAATAGGCCATCGTGGAATTGTCATTATAACTTGTTTTATTAGAAGTTTCAGAAGATGAAATTAAAACCCATTCGAGCTAAAATCTTGATGAACCTAGTCTCCGAAATTCAAATCTTGTTTTGCTACATTTTCGGAGATATGAGCTGAAGAAGTTAGGGTGTTTGTAGGGTCCATAATTTCATCTCAAACATGTCATCGTGGAATTTTCGCTATAAATTTTTCTCAATGAAAATTCAAAAATGAAATTAAAACCCATTTGAGATCAAATCGTTATGAACCATGTGTACTAATTTCATATCTTGGTTTGCTATATTTTCATAAAGACGATCCAAGGAATTTAGGATTTTTGGTGCTCCCGAATTCGTCGCAAAAAGGTGACCTTAGGAAAATCGTCATAACTTTCTCCCTAAGCATCGGATTCAAATTTCATAAAATGTGACAGAAAAAGGACGGGTGTTACTTTGATGGGTATATTTTTTAGGGCCGAAGGTTGAAACAGTGAGATGTGGGACTTCGTACAAGTTCGCTCTACTGAAATAGTCTATACTCAGGTCATCATGGGAGATTGGGCATAACTCTTTCTTGAAGAATCCAATTTTGATCAGACCTATGGGGTTGGAAAAAGGACTCAGAGGGATACCACAACCCCTAATTTTAGACCTTGGAGATCTACAATTACATAGACACATTAGATTCAATATCGATCTCATACAAAGCGAAAAAAAATGGTGTGTAGTTTTTTTTAAATTTACATAAGTTTTGTTTGAGAAAGTAGTTTGAAGTGATTCAAAGGGAATTGTGAATAATAATTATCATTAATTGATGACCTGAAAAAATAAAATGGAAACACCTAGTAAGCAACCCAAAATCTCTACTATGACACATGAAGAAGAGGAAGAAATGCAACATGATATATAAAAATTACGAGACCAAGTGCAATAAAATTCGCTCTCAGAAAAAGTAACTGAAGCTAAGATGGATGGTTTAAAGAATGGAATGGAATCTAATATGGATGGTATAGAAGCAAAACTTAAAGGCAACATGGAATATTTGAAGATACATTTGACAAACTTTCTACAAGAAATGCTTACTAATGGTAAAAGGGTAGTAAAGGAAAGTCATGATGAGAACAAAAGAAATGTTAATCATGATTTCATAGACTCTAGCGTTGGATTGAAGACCCACCATGTTCCAAAGATCGATATGAGGAAGTTTTATGGAAAGGATCTTGTAACATTGATACTATAGATGGACCAATATTTCAATCTCCATAATGTGAAAAACACACAAAAGGTACCCATTGCAACTTTATATTTGGAAACCAATAAGTTTGTATCGTATCGATGGCTTTTCTCTCATAAAAAAATTGTCACTTGGTCAATTTTTATGGATGAAATGATAGCACATTATGAGGATACAAAAAGAAACACCTTATTTATCCAATTGATAAATCTCAAACAAAAGGGTTCAATGGTGGAGCACATTGAGGACTTCCAAAAATTGAATATAAGGGTAAATGATATTCCATATGAGAATAGGATTGACGTTTTCATAGGAACTATAAAGGATAACATCCAACATGAGGTTCATCTTTGGGAACTTGATTCATTGGAGAAGGCATTCACGTTGGCAAGAAAATTTGAAAGAAAAAGTATAGCGACAAGGAATCCTACCACTCACAACTGTAAAGATGGAAGTGTTTTCGCTCCTAGCCTTCCACAACCTACAAGGTTGACACCATAAAAATTGGAAGAAAAAGAGAAAAAGGGATTTGTTATAGTTATGATATCAAATACACCAAAGTTTATAAGTGTGCTGAGAAGAAATTAATTTACACAGATTAGGAAGAGGGGGAAGAAAAGGAACAACAAATATCAAAAGAATAGGATATACACCAGGAACCAACCCCAGAGAAAGAAGAAATGAATCCAACCATATCTTGTAATGCATTGACAAGAATTACCACTCCTCAAACTCTCAAGATAGAAGGACATATCATGAAGAAAAAGGTAATAGTGTTGATTGATTTGGGTAGTACCCATTATTTTATTCATTGTAAGATAGCCAAGGAATTGAATTGCTTCATATATCTAGAACCAAAGTATTAAGTGATGGTTGCAAATGAAGAACCATAAATTTCTCTGGAAAGTACCATAATATCAAGCTATCCATGGGAGAATATGTATTGAATAGTTCAATTCTTTCCATTCCAATGGGTGGTGTTGATGTTGTACTAGGAGTCCAATGGTTACAATCTTTGGGTACAATCGCTTTTAATTTTCAAGAACTTTTCTTGAATTTTTTTTGGGAAGGAAAGGAAGTTGAGTTAAGGGGTATTGTAGGGAAACCAGGAAAGATAATCAACTCTAACAACATGACAAATATTATAAAGAAAGAACAATGGGGCATAATTGAACAATTATGTTCACTAGAGGTTCAAACAATGAAATCATCTAATTCCACAGATCTCCAAAAAGTCTTGGACAATCATTCTAAGGTTCAAATAATGGAAGATTACATCGAACATCAACAAAAAGTTCTCCAACTCTTAAAGGATAACCTCACTTTCGCGCAAAATCAAATGAAACAAAAGGTAGATCAACATCATAGAAAAATAATTTTTGATGTAGGCAACTGGGTATTTTTACGGCTACAACCATACAAAAAAATGTCCTTAAAACAAGCTAATAAGGATAATAAATTAATTATCACCAAAGTACTATGGTCCTTACAATGTGTTGCAAAAGATTGGCATTATGGAATAAAAATTGGAGCTTCCTGCATCTTCCTTAGTGCACCTAGTTCTCTATGTTTCATACTTAAAGAAGGTTATAGGTGACAAGCTCCCAGTTCAAACAATATTAATGAAAATTGACGAGGAAGGAAAAATCATATTGGAACCTGAAGTAGTCATATAATCAAGAACCTAACAGATACAAAATCATTCAATTTCGAAGTATCTCATCAAGTGTAAAAACTTACCTACTGAAGATTCCACATGGGAGGATGACGATTGTATACAGAAGCATCTAGAATGAATCAAGCGTTGAGGACACCATGTTTTTAGAGGAGAGGGGCATGTTAGGTCCCTATACTACTAGTGTTAACCCTTATTATTATTAGTTCAACCCCCTTATTGTTATTTTTGTGTCCATGTAGTCCTCATATTGTTATTATTGTGCCCCATAGAAGCCCACTATTATTATTGTAGTGCCCTTACATTACTATTGTTATGTCGGCTCTGATTGTATTTTGACCCCTTAGAATCCTATATATGGAAAGGAGGTTTTTTCAATTGAATCATCAAAGAATTGTTCATTTTTGTAATGTAAATGATGTTTCTCCCTCGAAGAGGCTTATTTTGAAGTCTTTGATCTATCTCTTCTTCTATTTTGTGAGCTAGTTTCATAATGTGATGATTTTTCTCCTAAATATCTTGATAAATTGCGAGAAGGTGTTATTCTTAATAGAAGCATTAAGAATTTTCCTAGAGTGGATATAGAATATCTTCTTGTGGGTCTAAAAGGAATGTATCTAGGTAAAGCGTGATGGACGAAAATTGAAAAAGTGAGGGATTTGTACCCTCACTTGTCGAATAAAATCAAAATTTTGGAGGTCCAAAAGATTCTTAGTGGTGAGGATTTATCTAGGACACCCATAACTGATCCAAATTAATGGTATCAAATGTTAATGAAAGGGTCTTCAGGTAAAAGAGCTTTGGCAAGAACTTTTCACTACAATTTGAATGGGCTCAAAAGAATAGAGTAATAAAAAATTACGACCTTCAAAAGTTGAAGGGAAAATATGGGTGACAATGACACATAGAACACTCAAATCTAACAGGTGGCATGATGTTAGGATGACACATGGCATGGTGATACGATGACACATGTCATGGTAATAGCATGCCACGTGGCATGATCAAAGTTAACACACAACACCAAGAGCTTACATATGATTAAATGAAATGTTACCATGTGGCACCACATGGACCAACCCAGTGCTACCACATTAACCAACCAAAGGTTTCCACATGGACCTAGAAAGCCTACATGGTGGTGGAGGACTACGTGGTGTGCATCATGTTGGTACTCCTATGAAAACAAAGGAGAAATGACCCAGACCAAGGCTCTTCACACAACCCCGTTTGTTTGGGATGTGTTAGCCTCCTGCTACAGCAAGTTAATCATCTTTCATGATCGACAGTTTTACATGCCAAATATGTTGTACTATGCATGCTGCAATGCTCCATATTTGCTACAGATGGCCAAAGAAGTGTCCATAAGAGTGGGCTAGTCTAAATGCCACTGTTGTGTTCCAATTTTGATAAGCAATCCATTTTTCGGTTTAAGGCAGTTTTTCAGTTGGAGGTACTCAGGCTGGAATTCACTAACCTCTCCCTTCTTCTCATCACCCCAAAGTCACTTACTAACATCCCCCAAGAGGTCAAGATCTGCTTTAGCCTCTCAGTTTCATCATCTCCATGACAGGTGCCTTGGTGAACATCTGCTTCACTCAAGGATTGCTCACTCAGCGTTTGTGAGTCTTCTTTTCCCCAAAATGGCATAAGGTCTCACACCTTAGCGCCTTCTTATCATCTCCATATTGACCACTAACAGTATTATATAACTCCCTATCAGTTTTACCTTCCCCTATTTTAATCATGTATATAAACTCCCCTATGTAAATACCCCTCCCTGGCAATGTAGCCATATTCTTTATAAGTCCGGGAAATCACAGTCCATCTGGGGCTGTTTTTAACCCATCTGAGTCATTAAGGAACTAGTTTGACATCTGGTCAGCTAGTAACCTCTCCCTTAACCCTAAAATCCCTAAAAAACCCATATTCTGCCCCTAACCCAAAGTTTTTGTGCATAAGTGGTAAGCCCGCCCCTGTAAAACCCACATAAACCCGTTTCCCTAAGTTTTTAACCCACCCGCGCAAATATTAAAAAATGAATATACTCCGCATATACCCCGCACTTAACCCGCCGTTCCTTCGCGTCCGCCGCCAGCCGTCCGATCCACAGCCCTGAAGATCGACAGTGGGCGGGCCGCCCCATCCCCGAACTGCCCGGCCTTTAACGTCTGGGAGATCGGCGGTTTTGTCGCCGTACTCCCGCCACGCGTCAGGCGCTGGGCTGTGGCGGAGCCCCTCCCTCCGAAACCGCTCGCCCCTGAAAGTGGTGCGCCACATACCTCTTACCGCCCTGCCCAGTGACGTCACCCCCTGCACAGTCTCATGCCCACGTCGCACCTTATGTCACCTGCTGAGTCACCCCCCTGCCCAGTGAGTCACCCCCCTGCCCAGTCACATGTCGCGTCACCTGCCTGCGTGGCCTCCTGCCACGTCACTGCCACGTGTCCCCGCCACCGTACCTGCCACATCATCATCCGTACGTGACGATGTCATGCTGATGTCATCCCGCCACGTCGCCCTGCTAACATCATGCTGACGTCACCCGCCGTACAATGCTGACGTCATGCTGATGTCATCAGCTCTTTTTTGGGTGCAGAGGCGCAAAAGTCGCACTTCAGAGCCCTAGAATCCAATTCTAAGGCAGTTTTTGATGAGCGATTTGCACCTCATCGCAGGATTTTTTAGGCCGAAATGGAGAATCTTCAGGGAATCTTTAAGGAATCTTATCACCATGCGGCCCCAGGAAGCCCGAAAAGGTGCAAAAATGATCCGTTTTCTTCACAGAGCATACCAAAATGATCAGAAAACAATTCCAGATGATACAGAGGCCGAACAGCGGCCATTTACTGGTGATTAGACCCGTAGCACATCAGATCAGCAGTCCAGATTTTGTCAGAGAGTATCAGTGGAAGAAAAGACGCCAGAGAGTATCAGTCAAGATTTTTTAGGGGCTCGAGGCACCTGAACATTGATAAAACCCCCAGAAAGTCAAATCAATAAGCATCAGCCCATCCTTGCCTTCAAATCACCATCAAGGCATTCAAAGCACCAGGACAGCAAGGAAGCAGAAACCCATACTCATTTATTGCAGAAAACACTGCAACAAGCCACCAAGGACAGCATCATTTATTCAGTTTTGATACATCGGCCCTGAGCACGGCCCGAGATATTTTTTGCATTTATTTCTGGATAGGATTAGGTTAAGTAGTCATTTTTATGACCTAATTAGGTCAAGATGTAATAAAGGAACTCTGCAGAGAGTTTTCGCCCTATATATACCTCCCTCTGTATAGTTTTAAGGGTTGGTTAATTGAGAATTTTCACTAGAGACTCGCTATGTATACTTGAACTTTTTTGTAATCAAAGATTGCTTAAAGCTTGGAGAGTGAACTATCTGTTGTTGATGAATGTTTTGAAGAGTTGAAGATGGAATTCCTGCGCTGCGGCCTGAAGCAATAAGTGCCTCTTATCTCTGTTTATGTGTTTGCCATTATCTAAATAGCAGAAAAAAGGAATAGCCTAGAATTAGTTTAAATACTCTCTATGCTCAATTTCTGCTGTTTCTTGATGTTTTCCTCTAAAGAATTGGTCATGAACATTGAATTCCTTCCGGCTCATGTTTACCCCAATTCACCTGTGTTGGCCAATTATCTAGGGATTCTTAACTGCCCCTAGGTAGCGCCCTGTTATTTTCTCTGCTAAT
The DNA here is from genome assembly GCA_031772625.1 of Pinus tabuliformis. Taxonomy (NCBI): domain Eukaryota; kingdom Viridiplantae; phylum Streptophyta; class Pinopsida; order Pinales; family Pinaceae; genus Pinus; species Pinus tabuliformis. The sequence continues at coordinate 862,840,020 of CM062807.1, read as the reverse complement.
CTGTTGGAGAGATTCTTAACTGCCTCTCTTGCTTTAGCATTCAGTTCATCCCTTAAACCTAAAAATTGCTTCAGCCTCAGTTATCTTGCTCCATTTTCCCTCACTGTTATTAAGGAAACGCACCAGCAGTTCCCCTCCTCGACTCCGCGCCCAATGGTTTGATAGATTCAGACTATACTCTGCCTCTCTACCTGAAAGTGTCAGTTTTCCCACCAAAACTCAATCAAAACCCATGTGCATCATATCTAGCCTAAAATCATCCCTTTCAACAAAGCTAAATCATAAAGAGAGAGCCCTCTCTGACTGCAGGTAGGCTAGGGCCTGCAGTCCAAAGTTGGTTTGTGGTTACCTCGGCCGTATCCCTTTAGGAGTCAAAAGGGACAACCTGAGTGATAACATAATGGCGACTCCACTGGGGAACTGAATTATGTGTTTATTAGTGTAAATCCTCAATTTTGACCAGTTCACCTCGTTTTTTGGAGAAAATGTTCCTTTTCTTCAGGGCTTTTCATGTTCAGCTCTGATCTGTGACGGTGGACAGAGATCAGGCACTTCAAGGTTAATTCATCCACCTGGCGACTCCACATCATCCTCATAATAAAGACTCCACTGGAGAAATGAACCCGAAGGAATTATATAAGCAGATCAGGCTCTTGACTTGGACTATCATCCAAGAGATCATGTTCTTTCTCTTGCACCAGATTTTGCTGTGCATATTGTACTTTAAAAACGATTTCATGTCAGATTTTTATGTTTTTCCTTTGGAAAATGTTGTTGAAAAGCCTCCTTGCACATCAGAGCAGCAGCTTTCAAATGATGTTGAAAATCATCATACAGCCAAGGAGGAACCAAAAATAGAACCCAGTCTTCTAGTTCTTGTACATACTCCCGTGCCTCGTAAAGTTCCTGAAAGATATAAGCTGCTCATTTTGCCTCCTGTGCTTGGTCCTCTGCCGACAAATCATCATGAATATCTCCCTAGATTTGATGGAGAAAATGGTATTACTGCCCAGAAACATATCCAGGCTTTTGAAGATTATCTTAATATATTTGAAGTAGAAGATGAAGATGTCAGTCTTAGACTATTTGCCCTTTCTTTGCAAAGCGAAGCTAGGACTTGGTTTAAAGCGTTGCCTGAGGTGAGCATCTCTAAGTTTCAGCAGTGTGCCAAGCTTTTCCTTGATAGATGGATGATCAGAGGTAGTCTCTTCGTGCTCATCGAAGAGTACAATCATTTAGAAAGGCATCCAGATGAATCTGTTCAGCAGTTTTCAGACAGATTCAATCAAGTTTATCAGTCCATGCCTTTAAATATAAGACCTCCCCATGTTCTAGCTCTATTGCAATATCCTAGAGCATTTGATACAGAGATGGAATTCTGTTTAAGAGAAAGATGCCCATCCACTTTGAAACAGATGCAGGACATAGCTGTGGATGTAGAGGCAAATTTAAGGAGGGAAGAACAGCGTAAAGCAGAGCAAGAAGAAAGATTTCATAGTGTGTTGCAAAGGACAGAAGAAATGATGCAGCTGATCACAATGAAAGTGGAATGTTCAGAGCACCAGAACAGATCTGTTTCACAACAGGAAAGTAGTGACATTCAGGAACAAACCTGCCACAAAACAGATGACATATTCATCCAGCCATACATGATGGAGCAGTCTCCTGATATACTGTGTGAATATAATAGCTTCTCTTCCTTCAACTCTCTGCCCAAATATGATCTGTATGATGATGATTATGAGCCTAACGACCAAATCAGCCTTGTAGAGGAATCATATCCTATTTTGGCAGGAAGCAGTGTTCAGGTTCAGCAACCTGAAACCAATGATCAGCATGCCCATCTCAGCTATGAAGAAAAGGAAGAAAACGCAGAATGTGTTGATTTCAGTGAAGGAACTTTACCCTTTTGTTTTGAATCTTTTCAATTTATCAAGGATAACTATCATGCTGTATATGATCAAGTGTCACCGCGTATTGCTATTGACCGTCTGGAGGTTAATCAAGATATTGTTCCAAAGGTATTGCCTCTAGTTTTGCTGCCCCAAAGAGCCATTGAATATCAGATTGAGGTGGATCCAGAAGCAGCAGTATACGATCAAATAATCCAAGTGGATCCCCTGCCTCTTTGTTTTCAGCCATCTGAGTTGTTCAAAGAAGAAGAAGACCAGCAGCCTGCACAGATCAGTCAAGTCCTATTCGAGACAGATCATAATAAATTACAAGCACCTCTGCAAGTTCTAAATGACCTATCCGCTGGCAGGCAGAATGATGAAAGGGATCAATGCTCTTCGCCATCAACAGGCTGCAAGGCTCAGTATCGAGTTGTCGATGATCTCCCGACTCCAAGGCATGGTAGCAATCTTGAACCTTTGTACAGTTCTTTAATTCAGCCTAGAAATTG